>JANAVB010006395.1:852500-1452500 GCA_029216955.1 Iris pallida
CTTGGGCTGCGTGCTCTTCGGGCCACGTGCCTCGGTACACGTGCTGCCTCGAGCAGTGCGCTGCTCGATCCGCATGCGCCTCGTTCTGCGTATGCTTCGGTTTGCGTGCGCCTTATAGGTTTTCGTACACCTTCGATTCACGCGCTGCCTTGGGCAGCGGGACGCCTCGAGCCCCGCGCTGCCTCGGACACCATGCCCTATTGGTTTGCGTGTTGCCTCGTTTATGTGTCTCGGCCTTTGTGCCCATCTCGATTTTTGTGCCGCTCCGATTTGTGTACCCGTACCGATTTGCGTGTCGCCTCGGTTACGTACCACTTTGATCTCCGTGTCGTACTGGTTTGCGTGCATGCATCGATTTACGTGCCGCATTGGCATATGTGCCACCTTGGACTTTGTGCCATCTCGGTTTGCGTGCACGTACGGATTTACGTGCCGTCTTGGTTTGTGTATCACTTTGGACTCTGCACCGCATCGATTTGCGTGCATACATCGACTTGTATGCCGCATTGATTTGCGTGCTTCCTTGAATCTCGCTATGTCTCGATTTGCGTATATGCCTTGATTTGCGTGTCGCGTTGATTCGTGCGCCATCCCGATATTTGAGATTTCCTCGATCTACGTGCACGTCTCGATTTACGTGCACGTTGTCTCCTGTTCATCTCGATTCTCGTGCGTGTCTTGATATACGTGCACGTCTCGGTTTGCGTGTCCGCGTCGGTCCGCGTGCCTCGGTTTCCGTACGAGATCCCTGTACTGCTTGCGGGACCCACACGGTATAGCCTTCTGCCATCTCTTATGATTATTCTATTATTTTATTATTTAATTCTAATGATTATTTATTGTGTGTTCTGAGGATCTCGATTGGCGTGCTAGCTTGGATCGCGACTGCCGAAGACTTGCTTACCTAGCCGAGCCCTCTAGGCAAGTATCCCTTGCTCATCGACGGCTCTTGTCCTCTATCCTGGATTTTATGGCATTTAATTAATTTGTACTTGTAAACTGTATAACCATGATTAGTGTAGCCTAGTAGTAGAACTGCCATGATGATAACTTAGGATAGCTTGGTCCGATACCGGGATAGACCGTATCGGACAACTCGGATGGGTCATCCACACCTCCGAGGACACGAGCACGACTCACATGTATGGATTATCCCCATATGCCCTATGTCCAACTCGCGGTCGGATAACGGCTTTGGCTAACTGTTTCTATGACTTTGTTTGTGGCTTGGATATGACTGTGGGTCTTGGTGCACCCTGCGTGACGATTCTTGCTGCATGTGTTGGTTTGGCGCCCAGTACGCATTGTAGTACTGCTGGAGGCCGAGACTTTGTGTTCTCGGCTAGGGTTGGTGCCCAGTACGCATCGTAGTGCTACTGGTAGCTGAGACTTAGTGTTCTAAGCCCGCGAGTCCGCGATTCTGCGATTCTGTGGCGGGTTGCGCAGAGTGGTTTTAGCTCCTATTCGTAGGGTGCTCCCATCCAGATTACAAAGGAGACTCTGTCGGATTTTTCCAGAATTCCCAGTTGGGAATTTGGTTCGAAGGATTAGGCAGAACCATTCCTTTGGTTTGCTGGACTGAACTCATGCATGTTCTTCTTGGTATGGCATCCCTGACCCTATTACCTGCTAGGTAGACTCCCGACTAGATTAGTCGCCTAGCGTCTTGTCTGTCTTGTCCGCCGGATTGTGTAAGGAGAGCGGTTCTACTCGGGTGAAGGTCTGCAACCCTGGTCCTTGTTTGGTTTAAGGGTTGTGGATCTGATCCAGAGTGGTTCACGCAATCCTTGCCATTTTCTGACGGCGTTGATTAGTGTTGACCCATGTGTTGGGATTATGATCTTATTCGAGGATTGACTATGAGGAGATATGATATTGAGATAGTGGTTATGGTAGACAAAGTGGATTCTTAGATAGTGTTACTAGTTCTTTGGTGATGTTCTAATTTGATCAGATATGTCTTGAGGACTCTTGGATTTTGATATTGGTACGAGTGTCTCGCAGAACGAATAGAATATCGAGGATATCAATATATGATTTTTACTCGACTTCCCAAACGCCCAAACCTAGTACCTTTGCTGTATCCGGTAGTTGGGAGACTTAGTTGCTGATAGCCTATGATCATTGACTCGGAGGATTCTTGTGAGCTAGAGGGCCTAGCATTGTCTATAGTGATTAGCCTAGTACCAAGTGATCGTATTTTCCTGATATGATATTTATCCTATCGAGGATTGGTAGACTATTGATAGATTGATCCGGTAGGTAGACCGACTTGATGATTGGAGCTATAGGCTTCCATATATGCTTGAGATGTTATTATAGTAGAGGTTCTGGTCTTGTACTTGACCTGATATCTACGCCACGATGTGGGCAGATGACTTCTTGTGACTGACAGAGTTGTCCTTGTCCCAGACCTGACTACCTGTATCCGTGCTATAAGTCCAGCTTACCATGTGAGGTGCTGGCCCTGACATTGCACTGCGGTGCCCTTTGTCTATTGGCACTTTGAGGTGCTACTTCCATGATTATATGGCATTGCGATGCCATCTTGATATTCTCGCTATATTATATGATTACCTGCACGGGTATCTGGTAGTTGGCCTATAGTCTTAGCGTGGTTAGGATTGCTTGCTTGCTTGTTGCATAACACTAAGGATGGATCACAACTGGGACTATAGGTGCCGAGGCTGATTCTTACTTAACGTTCTTGTACTGAGGTACGACATCTAGGAGGATGAGCATGTGACCACGGCATGTGATTCCGGATAAATGTAGGGTTAATCTAGGCAACTAAAAATGGTAGAAGCATTGGGAGGGAACGGAATCCCGAGATTGTGCATTACCGGCCGCCACAGGCTCGTCCTGGCGCGTCGGGGTTGGCCGCCACGGATATGGCAGTATCCGACTACTATATGTACTCCTGCTTAGCACGGTGGCCTTCCGAGGGACCGTGCATACCTACCTACTATGCGTTATTTGGCCTCGCTAGCCCTTGCGGGATATGGCACGATCTGAGGATTCCTATATTGCATTGTTGGGGTAACCCAACCTCCACATAGATAGCCGTAGACTTTTGAGTGGCCGCTTATTTACCTAAATTGTATGGCTTGTTGCTTGCTAAGCTGGCTGGCACGTAACGCTGTCCCGGCGCGGTGATTCACTCCCTTGTTCTTGTTTGATGTAGGGATGGGTTACCGTTCCGATGACGGACTACGAGTTCCAGTTGGCGATGCAAGTATTAGTGGATGTTAGGATGATTGTGATGATCGTTGGTTACTTACGTATTAGTAGTTGGATTGCTGCCTTATATTCTGTAATCGTGCGTTGGTACCGCACGATCCCTTACCTTATTTACTATTTTTAGATGCTATTCCTGTCATATTATATCCTGTTGGTTTTCTTCGCCCGTCCTTGAGCCTTCCTTTCTGGTACTTGCTATGGTTGGCCTGACCAACCCTGGATTGTTCCCAGATTGCCTGTGACCGGCCATGTGGATCTTTCAGACTTGACTTGGAGGACGTGCTTCAGTTTCTGACCATGAGGGAACTGTGTGGGAAGGTATTCTTGTCTACATTATTTCTTATTGTAGACTCTCTGATTTTCATATGAGTATTTCCTGTTTTTCATATGATTATCTCTCTTGTCGTTATTTCATTGATTATTGCCTGTGGATATGAGATCGGATTTAGGCCATAGACTGCTTGTATGCTAGGATATCCAGCAAGATTGACAGCCACGATCGCCGTATGACGTTTTATACCTCATACGGAGTAGCTGGCCTAGTTCGTCCCAGTATTTTGGTACTGGGGCGTGACAAGGTTTTATTGGTGGCCCATGCAGGCCTCGTTTTAAGATATTGTTGGATATCACATGATTGTTGATCTCAGTCCACTATTCATTGGGATTCTAACTTGCTACACTTGCCCTTCGCTCCCTTGAACTTGTAAATTTGTCCTCATCTCTACCTGGACCTATTTTGCTTTGCCCTGTCTCATTTGTTGTTATCTACCTCTGATCCTTGTTTGATAGATGTGATCCTATAGTTGGTCATGTCGATCGTTTTATCCGATGAGATGTCATCTTATCTCCATCATGGGGTTACTTGATTATCTGTCTTGGGTTCTGTACTCTCTACCGGTGTTTCACCTTGGTTGATTTCTTGTTATCCCTTTCGTGCGTTGACTTCGTGTTGACTTAGTATCATTATCGCCCTCTTCGAGCGTTGGCTTGATTGCTGCGGAATGAAGATTCCATCTGAACTCTGAGATTGGATATTTTAACATTTGTTGAGTATCCAGTGGATGTTCTTGTATGAATTCAGCTCCTTTGATTCAGAATATTTTCGAACTCATGATTATCTATTTCAGATATTGTTTTGTTTATAGATATACTTTCTATACATTATATTTTGATATGGATCCGTGGTTTGGAATATTTTTCTACGGATATGGAGTATTTTCCTAGAAAAGCTATCTTGTGATTATTATTGAAGATATTTTCGGATGTGTGATACGATTCACCTAGATTTGGATTTTGATGGTTTTCTAGGACTCGTTATATTGTTAGAGATTTTATGATTTTAGTGAATGGGATATTTGGGTTATGGATTTGATTCGTTTTGGGTATTTGTCGAGAGTACCGGGTGACCCTAGTATACCTTGACGGCGTGGTAACGAAAGTTGCAGCCGATCGATTATAGTGTCATGGTGAATCTTTTGCAGCCATTCCGGGTGGCGTGGCAAGGAATGACCATGACACACATTTTTCGGATATTGGGAAACTACAGTCGTCGGCTCGAGACAGATATCCTGTGATTTATGATTTTAAGCGAATTTTCATGCAGTGGGGCTTTCAGGTTTTCTGATACTGTTTTCGATATTTTGTACTTGTTTTTGATTTATGGAGTTATTTCGTGCATGTGAGATTTTGACTTTTCGGGATTACTTTATTGTTTGAATTTACCTTACGCGTTGATTTATGTAGCCACACACTGTTCTCTTTGACGTTCTCATATTGAGATTTTGTTCTTTTCTAGTTTTATTACTTGATTCCTGTAAGGTGGGTAGAGTTTCCATGATATGTATATACTAGTTTTGAAAATCCTATATTACATGATTTCGAAATTTCGAGGACGAAATTTTTGTAAGGTGGGTAGGATGTCATATCCCTATTTTTGATAATAGGTATATGATCGTATCTGGGTTATTTTTAAATTTCGTATTATTTAAATTTTAATTTTTTTTTGGACTTGGGTTGGCCTTGATTGTTTAGACCTGGCACTTGACTTTTGCTTTTATTAAATTGTCATTAATATTATTTTATTAGAGTTATGTGGTTAGCCTTATTAGGTTGTTCCTAGTGTTATTAGTGTTATTATCATTATTATTATTATTATTCTTTAACTCCTACCTACCCCCCCTCCTCTCTCTCCACTCATTCATTCTTCCTCTCTCTCATTTCCTCACTTTTCCTCTCTCTCTCCTCTTGCTGAAGAGCTCCGGCCAGCCCCCTCTCCCCGAGCTCTGGCCAGCCACCTCTCCCTCGAGCCCCTCTCCTCCGCCGGCGTCGCCCCCGTGGCCAGCCACCGCCGCGGCCACCACTGCTCCCACCGCCACTGCCGGCTCCACCATCTCTCCCTCGTTATTCTCCTCCCCGGCCAGCTCCGGCCACCACCGCCACCGCGGCCGCCCTCGTCTCCACCGCCACCACTTCCATCTCTCCCTCTCTCGATGTTCCGGCGCCCGCCACCACCGCGGCCGCCCTCGTCTCGGCCACCGCAGCCACCCCCTTCACCATGGCCGCCGTCGCCACTACCAGCACCACCATCATCGTCGCCGTCGCTGCCTCCCTCTCGGCCGGCCTCCTCCGTCGCCACCAGCACCACCACCGCTGCTGCTGCTGCCCCTCCGCCGGAGCCCGACCGACCCCGGTGAGCCCCGATCTCCCCCGCCCTTCCTTTCCTCTTCTTCCCGGTGGCCAGCACCACCGCCGTGTCGTTGCCACGCCTGGGCCAGCACAGCCTCGAGCGGCGGGACCCCCTTGGGCCCCGCGCTGCTCGAGCAGCGAGCCAGCCTTGGGCTGCGTGCTCTTCGGGCCACGTGCCTCGGTGCACGTGCTGCCTCGAGCAGTGCGCTGCTCGATCCGCATGCGCCTCGTTCTGTGTATGCTTCGGTTTGCGTGCGCCTTATATGTTTTCGTTCATCCTCGATTCACGTGCTGCCTTGGGCAGCGGGACACCTCGAGCCCCGCGCTGTCTCGGGCACCGTGCCCCATTGGTTTGCGTGTTGCCTCGTTTATGTGTCTCGGCCTTTGTGCCCATCTCGATTTTCGTGCCGCTCCGATTTGCGTACCCATACCGATTTGCGTGCCGCCTTGGTTGCGTACCACTTTGATCTCCGTGTCGTACTGGTTTGCGTGCATGTATCGATTTGCGTGCCGCATTGGCATATGTGCCACCTTGGACTTTGTGCCATCTCGGTTTGCGTGCACATACGGATTTATGTGCCGCCTTGGTTTGTGTATCACTTTGGACTCCGTACCGCATCGATTTGCGTGCATACATCGACTTGTTTGCCATATTGATTTACGTGCTTCCTTGAATCTCGCTCTGTCTCGATTTGCGTACATGTCTTGATTTACGTGTCACGTTGATTCGTGCGCCATCCAGATATTCGAGATTTCTTCGATCTACGTACACGTCTCGATTTACGTGCACGTTGTCTCCTGTTCATCTCGATTCTCGTGCGCATCTCGATATACGTGCACGTCTCGGTTTGCGTGTCCGTGTCGGTCCGCGTGCCTCGGTTTCCGTGCGAGATCCCTGCACTGCTTGTGGGACCCACATGGTATAGCCTTCTGCCATCTCTTGTGATTATTCTATTATTTTATTATTTAATTCTAATGATTGTTTATTGTGTGTTCTGAGGATCTCGATTGGCGTGCTAGCTTGGATCGCGACTGCCGAAGACTTGCTTACCTAGCCGAGCCCTCTAGGCAAGTATCCCTTGCTCATCGACGGCTCTTGTCCTCTCTCCTGGATTTTATGGCATTTAATTAATTTGTACTTGTAAACTGTATAACCATGATTAGTGTAGCCTAGTAGTAGAACTGCCATGATGATAACTTAGGATAGCTTGGTCCGATACCGGGATAGATCGTATCGGACAATTCGGATGGGTCATCCACACCTCCGAGGACACGAGCACGACTCACATGTATGGATTGTCCCCATATGCCCCGTGTCCGACTCGCGGTCGGGTAACGGCTTTGGCTAACTGTTTCTATGACAATGTTTGTGGCTTAGATATGACTGTGGGTCTTGGTGCGCCCTGCGTGGCGATTCTTGCTGCATGTGTTGGTTTGGCGCCCAGTACGCATTGTAGTGCTGCTGGAGGCCGAGACTTAGTGTTCTCGGCTAGGGTTGGTGCCCAGTACGCATCGTAGTGCTACTGGTAGCTGAGACTTAGTGTTCTCAGCCCGCGAGTCCACGATTCTGCGATTCTGCGGCGGGTTGCGCAGAGTGGTTTTAGCTCCTATTCGTAGGGTGCTCCCATCCAGATTACAAAGGAGACTCTGCCCGATTTTTTCAGAATTCCCAGTTGGGAATTTGGTTCGAAGGATTAGGCAGAACCATTCCTTTGGTTTGCTGGACTGAACTCATGCATGTTCTTCTTGGTATGGCATCCCTGACCCTATTGCCTGCTAGGTAGACTCCCGACTAGATTAGTCGCCTAGCGTCTTGTCTGTCTTGTCCGCCGGATTGTGTAAGGAGAGCGGTTCTACTCGGGTGAAGGTCTGCAACCCTGGTCCTTGTTTGGTTTAAGGGTTGTGGATCTGATCCAGAGTGGTTCACGCAATCCTTGCCTTTTCGACGGTACCACCCATTGACTCTTGACCTGTGACCCTTCTTTTTAGATGGTGTTCTAGTTTAGTTGTTATCCCATTATCTGTCCTGTCCGCCGGATTGTGTAAGGAGAGCGGTTCTACTCGGGTGAAGGTCTGCAACCCTGGTCCTTGTTTGTTTAAGGGTTGTGGATCTGATCCAGAGTGGTTCACACAATACTTGCCATTTTCCGACGGCGTTGATTAGTGTTGACCCATGTGTTGGGATTATGATCTTATTCGAGGATTGACTATGAGGAGATATGATATTGAGATAGTGGTTATGGTAGACTAAATGGATTCTTAGATAGTGTTACTAGTTCTTTGGTGATGTTCTAATTTGATCAGATATGTCTTGAGGACTCTTGGATTTTGATATTGGTGCGAGTGTCTCGCGGAACGAATAGAATATCGAGGATATCAATATATGATTTTTACTCGACTTCCCAAACGTCCAAACCTAGTACCTTTGCTGTATCCCGGTAGTTGGGAGACTTAGTTGCTGATAGCCTGTGATCATTGACTCGGAGGATTCTTGTGAGCTAGAGGGCCTAGCATTGTCTATAGTGATTAGCCTAGTACCAAGTGATCGTATTTTCCTGATATGATATTTATCCCATCGAGGATTGGTAGACTATTGATAGATTGATCCGGTGGGTAGACCGACTTGATGATTGGAGCTGTAGGCTCCCATATATGCTTGAGATGTTATTATAGTAGAGGTTCTGGTCTTGTACTTGACCTGATATCCACGCCACGATGTGGGCAGATGACTTCTTGTGACTGACATAGTTGTCCTTATCCCAGACCTGACTACCTGTATCCGTGCTATAAGTCCAGCTTACCCTGTGAGGTGCTGGCCCTGACATTGCACTGCGGTGCCCTTTGTCTATTGGCACTTTGAGGTGCTACTTCCATGATTATATGGCATTGCGATGCCATCTTGATATTCTGGCTATATTATATGATTACCTGCACGGGTATCTGGTAGTTGGCCTATAGTCTTAGCGTGGTTAGGATTGCTTGCTTGCTTGTTGCATAACACTAAGGATGGATCACAACTGGGACTATAGGTGCCGAGGCTGATTCTTACTTAGCGTTCTCGTACTGAGGTACGACATCTAGGAGGATGAGCATGTGACCACGACATGTGATTCCGGATAAATGTAGGGTTAATCTAGGCAACTAAAAATGGTAGAAGCATTGGAAGGGAACGAAATTCCGAGATCGTGCATTACCGGCCGCCACAGGCTCGTCCTGGCGCGTCGGGGTTGGCCGCCACGGATATGGCAGTATCCGACTACTATATGTACTCCCGCTTAGCATGGTGGCCTTCCGAGGGACCGTGCATACCTACCTACTATGCGTTATTTGGCCTCGCTAGCCCTTGCGGGATATGACAAGATCTGAGGATTCCTATATTGCATTGTTGGGGTAACCCAACCTCCACATAGATAGCCGTAGACTTTTGAGTGGCCGCTTATTCACCTAAATTGTATGGCTTGTTGCTTGCTAAGCTGGCTGGCACGTAACGCTGTCCCGGCGCGGTGATTCACTCCCTTGTTCTTGTTTGATGTAGGGATGGGTTACCGTTCCGATGACGGACTATGAGTTCCAGTTGGCGATACAAGTATTAGTGGATGTTAGGATGATTGTGATGATCGTTGGTTACTTACGTATTAGTAGTTGGATTGCTGCCTTATATTCTGTAATCGTGCGTTGGTACCGCACGATCCCTTACCTTATTTACTGTTTTTAGATGCTATTCCTGTCATATTATATCATGTTGGTTTTCTTCGCCCGTCCTTGAGCCTTCCTTTCTGGTACTTGCTATGGTTGGCCTGACCAACCCTGGATTGTTCCCAGATTGCCTGTGACCGGTCATGTGGATCTTCCAGACTTGACTTGGAGGACGTGCTTCAGTTTCTGACCATGAGGGAACTGTGTGGGAAGGTATTCTTGTCTATATTATTTCTTATTGTAGACTCTCTGATTTTCATATGAGTATTTCCTGTTTTTCATATGATTATCTCTCTTGTCGTTATTTTATTGATTATTGCCTGTGGATATGAGATCGGATTTAGGCCATAGACTGCTTGCATGCTAGGATACCCAGCAAGATTGACAGCCACGATCGCCGTATGACGTTTTATACCTCATACGGAGTAGCTGGCCTAGTCCGTCCCAGTATTTTGGTACTGGGGCGTGACAGCGCCAGGCTCGACTCGGCCGGGTGATCGAGAGGAGCGGAGAGACTCACCGGAAGGGACACTCGACCGCGTTCGCCTGGCCGTGCGAGGTTCGGTGCTGGAGGAGAGATTGGGCGGAGTGGGTTCAGTTGGACAAGGCCGGTGGGCAGATCTGGATGTCGTGCCAGAGGCGACGGTTAGAGGATGTCGGGGAGGTGCTCACTTCTCGCGACGGACGAAAAAATGGGGCGAGTGCTCAGCTAGGCACCGGTGGCAACGGTGGATGGGCCTCGTCGGCTCAGGCCCGGCAGGACATACTGCGGTTTGGTGGCGACCAAACTTCGTTGACGAGAGGCGCGGTTCGCTAGTGGGTGGCGAACCTGGCGCGGCCACTGGCTGAGATCGCGGGGTCAGGGGACTCTGGCGTCGTCGGCCAAGGAAGAGGGTCGCGGGAGGCGCGACGAACGGGGAGGCCGAGGACTCAAGCAGCTAGGGTTTGGGTTCTTCTTGTATTTTTTTCTAAATTTGTCGTGTCGGGTTTCTGTGTCAAATTTTGGAATGTGTCCAATGTTGGACTCGAAAACAGAATTCTGTGGATGTAACGATTGATGCCACAGACCCGGACGCACGGGTCCGGACACAACGATGAGGTGGTGATGATGATCGTGGTGGCAGTATTGGTGATGTTGGTGGCGGGTTGTGGTGCCGCGAATGGAGGCTACGGGATGGCGGCTGTCGTTCTCGTGGTGTTTGTGGTGGTTTGGGTGTGGTGGACACATACACAACGACACGGTAGTGATGGTGGTATTAGCTATGGTTATTGGTGGTTGTGGTGAGGAGTTCCGGCAAGAAGATGGTGGAGAGGGGAGTGTTCGCCAGGGTGGAGGCAGCTGGATTCAGTGGGTGTCGGCGATGATGATGGTGAGGTTGGTCTTGTGGTTGGTGGCGATGATGAAAGGGTCGGAAAAGCGGCAAGGTGGTGTCGTATGGAGGGGATGAACGGGATGGGAGAGCGATGGCTCATGCTCTGTTTGTTATGCATAATATACATATATAAGTAGGGTTCCCATGCTAGCTAGTTAGATAAGCATATACATTAGATATGTATATCGTTTTAGAAGAGGTTCTGTTGGGAGTAGCTTATAGATATACATGGAAAGAGAATTGGATATTAAGTAAGATTTCTTAATTATGATGTATATATGTTTATATTTAATGGGGAGTTGGTTGCAATCAGGGCACATATAAGAATGAATATAACGTTTAAATTCAGATCAAAATATTAATTTCTATCAAATCATTTAAAGCATATCAATATAATTCAAATCTTAATTTAAATAATACTCATCGTATTTAAATATAATACTTGATATAATCAAAATAATTTAAAGTATATGTTTTATTAAACTAAAATCTGATTTAAAATTAATTTTATAAATCTTATTATCTTTCAAGGATCACACTCGATAATTTTAATATAACCCAAATTCTATAAACATTTAAATCAAATCTGGTTAGAATAAACATTTAAATCAAAAAAATTTCCAAACTTCGGTTCAGCCGGCCGGACCGGGCCGGGCTTGGGCTCGGGCAGGCCTGACCGGGCAGGGCTGACCCAGGCCAAACGTTGGTTTTCAAAAAAAAAAAAATCAAACCGGTCCGGGCCGGGCCGAGCTTGGGCTTGGGCGGGTGAACCCAGCCCGGACCGGAATTGTAAATGGGCGGGCTAGGGCCGAGCTAGGATCGGGCTTGGGCGGGCCGGGCCGGGCCGACTGCGGGCTCGGGCGGGCTCGGGCTGGTCCAGGCTTGAACCGGTACATGTTACACCCAGATTTCCAAACAAACAAGTTGAGAATGGAAGTTCATCACCTGACTAGGGAGATTGGAGCATTGTCGCTCCACACGAATTCGAAGCTTGGACCTTCGCTCACTGACGCCCTCCTCCATTATCGCTCACTGACGCCCTCCTCCATTATCGCTGGGTGAGCCGCTCCACCAGCTGTGAGAGGTCTGCACCTCCCGCTAGACCTCGAGGCGATGCGCTGACCCCTCCCCTCCCCTCCCCTCCAGATGCACCTTGAGCGCTAGCTATTCCCTGATTCCCTAATCCAACTCTATACTTCTAAGGATATACTGTTGGGTAGCGATTATAAGCACCGGTTCTAGCCAGGACAGCCATGACGATCCTCCGTGACCCACGGATCATGAGAACTCAAAAAATTTAGTTTAAAAATAAACATATTAATAATTTTGGATCTAAAATATAACTAATATTTACTATGGGTCCTTCTAAACATAAATGGTGTAATGGTTAGTATATTGGGCTTCTATATTAAAGGTCCTTAGTTCAATTAAGATATAGTAACCTTTTTTTAATTTACTTTTATTTTAACTTTTTTATATTATGTATGTGGGACCTATTTTGAAAGTTTGCCTCGGACCCCCATGAGATTAGGGCCGGCACTGGTTATGAGGTACTTTTAGAGTACCGGTTATGAGGAATCCGATTTTGAGTAGTTTTAAGTAGCGGATTTTATACTAGTTCAACCCATGGTTAGTGATTCACTGACAAGCGGTTCTGAAAGTTTTTCATAAGAATAAAATTACATTATATGTCGTATATAAACAAAATCTCTTCCAAAGTTTTATTTTGATGCCAAATTAAATCTTCTTGATACAGAATTTTTGGAAACGTTCTTTTATGGATGTGTATCATACAATGTTCAACTTTGCCAATAATCAAATATGATATATAAGAATGCTCGTTTGGATGAAGATAGTGATTATACGAATATCGTCTGTATGAAGATAGAAGAGAGTATAGAAAAAGATTTTAAAAACTCATCGGAGGAAACAGTCATAGTTTGAAGGAAGTAGAAAAGAAATAAAGATGGAAAACGGAAAATATGGTACGGTTTTAGTAGTTATAATTATACTTTTTTTGTGAGGATATAAATATAATAAAATAATAAAATCCTCAAAACCTATTAATTTGGAGTGTTTATAAATATACCGAAAATTACACTGCACTGATTTTGGAAAATTTATGAGCCGACTAAAACCAATGCCTCAAAAAAATTATCAAACATAATTTTTTTTTTAAACACTTCATAAACGGTCAACTCAAAAACCTCTCAAAACCGGTAAAAATATCGTTGCCAAGCAGACCCATAATGTCTTGTCTAAGGTTGTTGGTGACTGGCATTCACTTTCCATTTTCAATGATGTAGCTGACATGCTCATTACCTCTCAAGAAACAAAATCTATAAGTCTTGTCCGTCGATTATTGTCCCTCATGTATGAACTCGAACTACGCGGCGAGCCATGGGGGACAACACGGTCTCATTAGACTGGAAACGGAGTTTGTTGGATATCCAGCCTATGAGAAGCAGATGGTGGATCAGAAGTCTGGAGCATCGTGAAGTCGGTGGTGGACGCGAAGAATCGGTGGAGCGATCAACGCGCGAACAGAAAAAGTTTCAGTCACAAATTGTAGAACTAGTATACTAGTTTTTTCTAATATGCACAAACCATAATTTCGGCTGGCCGAACCATAATACTAGTTCGGGTGCCCTCAACTTATGCTGGACAATTTTTGATGCAAAATCGTGGGTCCAGACTTGTTGGCAATTTTAGGGGGTAAATATAGGAATTCTTAAATCCTAAATTAGGTTTCTTAGTCGCTATTATAAATAGGAGGCTAAGGAGAGATTTCTAGGATGCTCTTGTAGAGTTCAACGAGACTCCACCATTCTAAGGGATCTACAACTCTTAGGTCTTGCACTTGAAGGAGGAATGATTTTTTCAACGAAGAGTCATCTACTTTGCCCCGAACATCTTCACCGTTAGAGGCAAGTGCACTTTGTAATGGGTTGAGGTATTGAGTGATTAAATTATATCTTGTATCTTTCTCTAGATAAGTGTAAGGGATCGAGTTTTAGGACCAAGGAATTAATGTGAATTATATTGAAATTTTATCATTATATTGTAGGTCATGGGACTTATTTCGGTGGCTATAATCACAATCATGTACCTGTTTGTTCTTGCATGGTCTTGCATAACAGATGTGGTAATTATTATTTGGTATACGACGCTCTTTATTTTATTTGATAAAATTTTTAGCAGTCATCGACGTTTTTCCATAATAATTTATAGACTACTTTGTGATAAAAAGAGTGTTTTTTTGTGTAAAGTGAGTATGTGTTGTTGATAAAATATAAAACTTTGAAATTCAATCTTGATATGGGTCGAATTTACAAAATATATAAATCACGCTAAAAACATATCAAACAAATTTTCCTCACCTATTGCAATACTTAGAATTGCCCTTAAATTTGTTAAAATATTTCCTTATCCAACTATCAATGCAATTAATAATTCTTTTTTATAAACAACTGTTATAATTTTAAATCCAATAATTCATTCTAGGGATGGCAATGTCCCCCCGAATTCGACGGGGACCCGATTTTTTTATCCGATGGGGACGGGTTTGGGGATTTAAAAACGGAGATGGGAGCGGGGATGGGGATTAAAATAATTCCCCGGTCGGATTCGGGGACGGGTATGGGTATAGTACTCCCCGACCCGGTAAATCTCCGACCCCGATTACTTGTACATATCCATATGTGCAACCCATTGAAAATGGTATGATTCATGATCTATCTAGTATATATGTTATGAAAACCATGTTTTATTAACATACCTTGTACTTTTTTTTTGGAACGAAAATAATTTTTTCAGCTTATAATGTACATAAAAATTGTTAACGGACGGGAGACGGAGAAAAGAAAATTTGGCATCGAAAGTGTTGATGAGGCTAGGACGGGGATGGGGATGGGGACGGGAAATGCATTGTTTAGCGGTGACGGGGATGGGGGTAAAAAATAAAATCCGACGGAAAATGGGGATGGGTATGGGGATTCAAATACTACTCGAAAATGGGGATGGAAGATATGGTCCCGGCCCCAACCCGTCCCGTTGCCATCCCTAATTCATTCTGGTATGGTCTAGTTTGGTTCTACTTCTTTTACTTTCTCAATCCGAACTGGACTAAAAAATAAAAAACTATGAAAGAACCAAACTTGATCGGACCCAAAACTAAAAAAACTCAGAAAGAACCGGGCTGGACCCAACCGCAAGAATGCAATCCAAACATATATGCATTTGTTTTTTTTGGATTTTGCGCACCCTCTATTTCAAAGACTAATTTAAACTCACTTTCTCTCTCTCTCTATATATATAGCTATTTCCTCATCCTCATATTAATGTCTCTTTACTCTTTTGAGATAGAGGTTGTATCTTATAAAATATTCCAGTGTCGAAGGTGCCATGAGGTTGTAAACATGTGTCAATAAAGTTAGATCTTGTTTGGTTCACTATAATATAATCGTAATGTAATCAAATATTATTTATTTATTTATTTGACTACATTACGATTATGATTACATTATAGTGGACCAAACAAAGTTTTTTTTTTTCACGTTGTAAATGTTTATATTGGTTTAACCTTTCATAAAATTTGTAACTAGACACTTCTCAAATGTCAGTCACAGAAACACACGAGAGGACCAATTGACTATTTAATGGCGGAATGATCCAAAGTACTATAATCAATTGTCACCGATGATATTCGTTTACAACCGTATGAACTCTTGAATTGATTTATGCATGATAAATACTTCTTCAAATTAGATGAGAAATTTAAAAAAAATGGACAAAATTTTAGGACAAAAAAAATCGTATTTTATAAATATAAAATGGACTACATATCACCAGAATTCTCAAAAATAATTGCCAATGTTTATACCTAAATAATTTTATTGGACAATGATCGTATAATTAATATATATTAGTACTGGCCTGTAACACCTAAATAAGAGCTTTATGGCCAGCAATACTCGTACGGCTACTGTTGGGCCAACAAGATCAAAGAGGCCTTCACTTTAAGATAAAAAGTCAGGACAACATAGTTCCAACCAAACCAAGGTGGCAAATTTAATGTGGCGTATCAAACCAGTCTCCCCTCCTATAAAAATATAGGTCACATCAATTTTAGATGTTATTTTTTACATACCAATAGGACTCATATTTTTATATGAGACGAGACTGATTTGGTACATCAAGGGTGATTGTTTCATTCTTTTTAACAAAAATCATACATCTCATGAACGAATTACTAGAAGATATGAGACACGTGACGATAAAGAAGAATTTGATTAGTGGATTTGGGCCATTAAATTTACCTTTTTCTGATTTTAAATAAAAGCTAAATCATAGTTGCATGTGTATGTATTATTGTACCATTAACTTAGATATCTATACTAGTCATGTTCACATGGGTTGTTCGTATTTTATGCGTATGTAACTTTTGTCATTTTTTTGGTTTTACACAATACTAGTCAACGTGTACGTGCTTTGCACGTATTTTAATTAAAATATCATAAGATCATATGTCGTCTTTTCGTCTTTTCCAGCTTATTATTCATGTTTTGTGTGTTTTCTTTTTACAATGCCAAGAGATCCAAAGTACAAATTTTGTTCTGTTTTTAAATTTTCTATTGAGAATAATAATTTTTGAAAAATGGTAAGGATATAAAAATTTTACCATTGGAATATGAAAAGTTGTATGGAAAAAGAAAACTTGCATGCAAACTTTATTGCTTTGACTCTTAAACATAAATGACATGCAAGTTGATTTAATAACATTATGTTTATAAAATACTCAAGGGTATTTTAGGAATTCAAAAGTTTCACCACCAAGGTTTCCTATTATATAGTAGAATAAATAATTTGTAGAAAAAAATCTTAAGATATTATTAAAACATTGGATATGTTTTTACCACATTGGACATATATTTAGTTATATAATATTAAAATTATATATATATATATATATATATATATATATATATATATATATATATATATATATATATATATATATGACTTTGGATATATTTTAGTTATATAATATTAGGCGGTTGGATAATAATATAATTTCATGAATGTTGAGTTCTAAAAACTATTATTTTTTAATTGTACTACAATGATATACATAAATATATACGATCTAGACGGTCTAATTTGAACTGTTTTGAATCATCTTGTAATAGTAGAGAGAGTATTTTAATTATTTATGCTTGCTGACATAATAATCATTAGTTTAGCTTAGATATTATGTTAGTTTTTATCACATATGGTACATCCACGCAGTACTCTGAAAGAAATTATATCCTAATAATGCAAAACTAGAAAGTAGATTTAGCAACAATAGAATTAGCTTTAGTTGAGCCCAACTTGGCAGATTTAGTATCTACTAATAACATCACTCCTGTTAATCTGACTTGATATATCATTAATGTACAACTTTTAGGTACAGTGGTGGGTGATTGTCTGGTCTAGCCAGCACAGCTGCTTCAAAGACCAGGGTCAATGATTCCAACTGCCAATTGCCATCCCCACTCCTTCACTCAACACCTCACTTTCCACCTAACTGATATGGTTATAAAATCACACAAAAGCATATTGTTGAACTCTCTTCTTTCATAATTAGGATATTCTTTCATAATTAGGGTATTGGAATTGTAACTTGAGAATCTTTTATATATATATATATATATATATATATATATATATATATATATATATATATACACACACACACACATATAGAGGACGCGGATCAAAAGTTCTGTCTGCGGAGTCCCGTCAAAACATCAACGTTCTAAACCATCGGATAGGAGGGTCTGTGTAGTGCCCCGTCCCGCTCAGTCAATCGGGGGAATTGAAATGCTGACGGCGTTCAGACTTAGCCTTGCAACGGCTGCTCGAAGACATCGCTCGGTCGAGGCGACCGCTCGCTCAGGTGGGACAGTTTCGGTGAACTTGCCTCATGTTAGCCTTCACATAATAAATCGAAAGTTTTCAAATGCACAAGTAGGCTTGATAATAAAAGAGACGAATCCACATAGCTAAGGGAATAATCTCAAGTCGAGTCGGATTGAGTTAGAATATGGAAAGGTCCAACGGTCGGCTTAGAGTTGGTGCACGGCGTGCTTTGAAAATGACACTCGGTCCTTCGTCCCGCGACTTTGGAGAAGGAAAGTTGGTCTTTGATACAAAACCATGAATTAGCCTAAGTCATAGGCGTCGCCCGCGTAAATGTTCGATAAAGTATGCGCGTTTCCTCGATGCAAGGCTTGGCATAGCCTTTGCTCGTCCCTCGGGTTAAGTTGTAGGCTTGAGTAAGTTAGGCAAAGTTATGCCAGTCGACCTAAGTCATTCCAAGTGCTGTCCCGCTCTTTCTGCGGTTGTCAAGTTAAATAGTCCCACGATCCCAAGGTCCGTCATATAAGGTATGACTTGGGCGATAGCGTTGAGTAGAACACGAGTTGGTTTAAGGCACGAGCCACAGTTGGTTCAATGGAAAGTTAGCCACGGTCCGTCGATACTTAAGGAACACGTTATGTTCAAGTTAAGTGGGAAGGCTATGCAGTAGCCGTTCCCTGAGTTCAAAGAATGTTAAGTCTAAGCGATGGTTAGTCGCCAAGAGGAAATATGTCGGGACTGTAGGTCAGTCGCCGAGGCAACCCTGGTTTGGGCTCTGCAAAAGAAGTGTGAAAAGTGGAATAAGTAAAGAAAAGGAACTAAGTGGTGATGATGAGACCATGCAATTACGTTAAGTCTAGAAGTTAGCTGTCACGCCCCAGTACCGAAATACGGAGACGGACTAGGCCAGCTACTCCATATGAGGTACGTAACGTCATACGGCGATCGTGGCTGTCGAGAGACTAGGGGGTACATGCTACAATCAAGTCTCCTATGGTCCCACAGAGTTCTATGTCTCAATCACTCAAACCACATCAGCAATTAAATGAACATTAAAGATAAAGCAGTAGGGCGTCCCCGACGCTTCATCAAAATGGTCATGAGAGACTAGCTTTATAATTTAGCTATCTTAGAGAGTCAGGAGTACAAAATTATACACAGCTGCAGTCTGTTTAATTACAATGATGTACTGACACAAAATATCAAGTAATCCGGCTAACAGGTGCCGGTGGCTAAACGCCGCAAAAGTATAAGCAGGAGTGGTGGAGAAGAAACCCACTCGAGTCCCCGAACCGCCATGCTCCTAGTATGCACCATGGATGTCAGGGAGGAAGATCGTGTCCTCTGGCTCTGCTACGAGATCTGGCCAAACAAAACCAGCGGGGTCAGCCCCGAATAGCAAGTACCGCCAAAGGGGCACAAGAGTTAAGATTAAAAACCCAGTTAATAGAATGATTGATAATAGTAATACTTATGCTACTATTATAGGGTAGCGCAACATCTTCGAACCCATATGGCACCCTTACAACCAAACAAGGACAAAAGGTGCCGCATGGAGTCGGGACGTGTCGTACTCTATAACATTCACATAAGTTAAAAGGTATAAACAATAAAACCTCCTGATCGTGACTTCGGTCGATAGCCTATCGCAGCACAATAACCAACCCAACAATCAAACAAGAACATGGGTTGGATCATGTACCATGATAGACCATGTTCCTCAGTCATTCACAGAAGTAGCACTTCACAACCAGAATAAGTCTTTCGTTCATAACTTCGGTCCACAGCCTGTCATAGTACGATAACCAACCCAACAATCAAACAAGAACATGGGTTAGATCACGTGCCATGACAGTCCGCTTCCCTCGGTTATTCACGGAAGGTAATAGGACACAAGCAAGTCGTTTTCACGGCCAATCAAGTCTACGAGTTTCTAGTGGGACGAGGTTATCCTCGCATCATGTTATTTAGAAATCCTCAGATCGTATCTTTCCAGCAAGGCTAGCCAACCCAGGGGTTCGCGTAGACAGGTATGATTGAGCACAGGTCCCTCGCAAGGCCACCTTGCCAAAACATATAATATATAGCAGGAATTAATCGGATACAGTCATCCACTCGTTGCAGATGACACAGTATCCGTGGAGACCAGCCGGCGCGTCGAGACAATATCTCAAGGCGGCTGATGTAACACGATATCGGGATTTTGCCCTCCCCATGCATCTACTATATTTAGTTGCCTAATTTAATCCTAGGTGAAATCTTGGACTCACATGCTGTGGCCTGCATGATTATCCTCCTAAAAGTCGTACTCAAGTACGAGTACCCCAAAGAGGATCCATGTCAATCAGTATGTCAACATGTTCTACCCTCCTTAATGTAATACATCATTGCAAATACGCCACGTGGAGTTACGAGTCATTTGTCGAGCATGAACAAGAACTGGGACATTCAGGTACATGTATCATGTAGGAACTCTTTGTTCACCGGGGTCACATTAGTGCTCATATCATGCTCGGGACAAAAGGCATAAGGATATAAAATGGTCATCTAATATCTGATAAAATATCAAAAGCGTACGCACAAAAGCACGCACGCTCAAGGGGTGAAAAGTCACGCAGGCTCACTCAAGGCAGCGTGCGTGAAAAGTCACGCAGGCTCACTCAAGGCAGCGTGCGTGAAAAGTCACGCAGGCTCACTCAAGGCAGCGTGCGTGAAAAGTCACGCAGAGAGCTGCGTGAAAAGTCACGCAGGCTCAAGGAAAGAGCTGCGTGAAAAGTCACGCAGGCTCAAGGAGAGAGCTGCGTGAAAAGTCACGCAGGCTCAAGGCGAGAGCTGCGTGAAAAGTCACGCAGACTCACGGGGAGAGCTGCGTGAAAAGTCACGCAGACTCAAGGAGAGAGCTGCGTGAAAAGTCACGCAGACTCACGGGGAGAGCTGCGTGAAAAGTCACGCAGACTCACGGGGAGAGACACGCTTCCAACAGGAAGCGTGCTCAAACAGAAGCACACTGCTCACTGTCTTCTCCAAACAGCAAGAACACCATGGTTGAACCCGAAGCTTCAAAGCATCATAACTTGGCCATCCGAACTCCAAATCCAGATTTCCAAGGTTCCAACTTGGGTGAAACTGAATGCTCTTCCACATGGAAGCATCAAAAACCCATAAAATCCAACTAAAGTAGATCAAACCATGCAAAATCCGAAAATGATTAAAACTTAGATCTACAAAAATTAAAGCTTCAAAATGGAAATTTCTAAGTTCTAAACTAGTATAGATTGAGGAGAAGAACATGTTTTGATAAATAATTTTGTAAGAAATCATTAACAAAATATAAATCCATCTCTTGAGCAAGTTGGCACTTGCCTTGGTTGGTGGAGGAAATAAATGAGAGGAATAATGAGAGGAGAGAGAAGGAGATGAGTTATATATAAAGATCTTGGACCCATGGGTTCATGATGAACCACAGGGTTCAAGATGAACCATTGGTGAACCAAGAATAGGTTACCCAAATGAGCCAAAACTGTAGGCCCAAATGCAGAAAATAAATTAGGAAATAATATTTTGTCGAATATTTTTGGGAAATGCATGAAGAAATACTGCATAATAAATATAGTATAAATACGAGGTAAATACAAATTATCGGTTTACGTATTAAAATATGTATTCCAGGATCGGGGAGTAATATCTCTACCCTCCTTAGAAAAATTCCGTCCTCGGAATTCCAGCCAAGACAGGATAGTGAAATCAGGACAAGCAAGGCACAATCATATACAAGTTAACTATCATAGCAGTTATTATCATACATCACAAAGTGCAAAACAAGCAGGTGCAGATAAGCATGGAATCGTGTCAATAAGGTGCAAAAATATACCTTATTAGTCAAACAAATACGGATACCGAGATCTGATCTCGTCCTCGCGCTCCCAGGTTGACTCTCCCGAAGAGTGATGGTTCCAAGAAACACGGACAAGGCTTATCGTCCGATTCTTGAGTACCTTCTCTCGCCGGTCCAAAATAGATACGGGTTGTTCCTCGTAAGTTAGGTCGGTACCAACGACTAACTCAGAATGATCGAAGACATGACTCGGATCTGGGACATACCCACGTAATTGGGACACATGAAACACATCATGTATGCCAGTCAACGAAGGCGGAAGGGTAAGTCGATAAGCCACATCACCTACCCGAGCGAGAATCTTAAAAGGACCAACGTATCTTGGACTAAGCTTTCCTCGGGTTCCAAATCTGATGATACCCCGAGTAGGCAAAATCTGCAGAAACACTTGGTCGCCAACTCTGAACTCTAGAGGCCTACGATGCTGGTCTGCCCAATGACGATGTCGGTCCTGTGCAACTCGAAGGCGCTCTCTGACCAACTTAACTATCTCCACAGTCTGCGTGATCATCTCTGGTCCCAACAACTTCCGTTCTCCGACGTCGTCCCATGCCAAAGGGGACCTGCACTTCCTTCCGTACAATGCTTCGAACGGAGCCATCTGAATGCTAGCCTGATAGCTGTTGTTATAGGAGAACTCCACTAAATAAAGGTGATCCTCCCAAGATCCGCCAAAATCCAAGGTACACGCCCGTAGCATATCTTCTAACGTCTGAATGGTTCTTTCTGATTGCCCGTCAGTTTGTGGATGATAAGCAGTACTGAATCTTAACTTGGTTCCCAAACTTTGGTGTAAGCTCCGCCAAAAATGGAAAGTAAACCGCGTATCCCGATCTGATACTATACTAACCGGAACACCGTGCTGCCTTACTATCTGCTTCATGTACATTTCTCCTAGCTGTTCAGTAGTCTGTCCAATTCAAAAGAGAAGGAAATGGGCGACCTTCGTGAGTCGATCTACTATTACCCAGACTGCATTCTTGCCAGCCGGGGATCTAGGTAAACCGGTCACAAAATCCATCGTGATGTGCTCCCATTTCCATTCTGGGATAGGAAGCGGCTGTAGCAACCCTGCTGGTCTCTGCTGCTCGGCTTTCACCTGCTGACATACCAGACACTTGGATACAAATCTCGCTATCTCTCTTTTCATGCCATTCCACCAAAAGTACTGCCTGATATCTCGATACATCTTCGTTCCTCCTGGATGAATGGAGTAAATAGAACTATGAGCTTCGGACATAACTTCTTGCCGAAGTTCTCCACTCGGTACACAGAGTCTGTTTCCAAACCTGAGCGTACCATCTTCATGAATCACTAACTCCTTCCTACGGCCTGATTCACACTCCGACCGCAACTTCTGAATCTGTGGATCTCCTGCTTGTGCTGCCCTTATCCTCTCTACTAAGGTTGACTGAATCTGCATACTGGTCATTCTTCCTATATCCCTTGGCAAAACTACTTCGATTTCCATACTCTGAAGGTCTTCTAAAATATGCTTCTGCGAGGTCAAGATAAAGGCACTGTCTCTCCTACTCAGTACATCTGCAACTATATTCGCCTTGCCTGGATGATACTGAAGATCTAAGTCAAAATCCTTCAGTAGTTCTAACCATCTTCTTTGCCTCATGTTCAAATCTCGTTGCGTGAATACGTATTTCAAACTCTTATGATCAGTATAGATCTCTACCCGATCTCCGTATAAATAATGCCTCCACAACTTGAGTGAAAACACCACAGCTGCTAACTCCAAATCGTGAGTCGGGTAATTCTTCTCATGGTCTCGAAGCTGCCGAGACGCATATGCTATCACATTTCCGTGCTGCATTAATACACATCCAAGACCCTTCCCTGATGCATCACAATATACTGTAAAGCCTCCCGTTCCTACTGGAAGCGTCAAGATCGGGGCTGAGATCAATCTCTTCTTCAATTCTTCAAATGATGCCTGACAGCTAGCTGACCAAACAAACTCTACGTCCTTGTGCGTCAAACGCGTTAAGGGCACAGAGATCTTGGCAAAGTCCGCCACAAACCTTCTGTAGTAACCAGCTAATCCTAAGAAACTTCGCACTTCTGCAACCGTTCTCGGGACTGGCCAATGCTCTACGGCCTCAATCTTCTTCGGATCCACTGACACTCCTGTCCCAGAAATTACATGCCCCAGGAATGAAATGTGATCTAACCAGAATTCACACTTGTCGAGCTTCACATAAAGTTGATGCTCCCTCAATGTCTGTAAGACAGTCCTAAGATGTTTCTCATGCTCCTCTTCACTGCTGGAATAGACAAGGATATCATCTATGAACACCACCACAAATTTATCCAAATACGGCACAAAGATGCGGTTCATTAAATCCATGAATACTGCGGGGGCGTTGGTTAGTCCAAAGGGCATTACTAAAAACTCATAATGCCCATATCTAGATCTGAATGTTGTCTTCGGTATGTCTTGCTCCCGGACTCTTACTTGATAGTATCCTGACCGAAGATCGATCTTGGAAAAGACGCTGGCCTTGCTCAACTGGTCAAACAGGTCATCAATCCTTGGTAGTGGGTACTTATTCTTCACTGTTACTGCATTCAGCTTGCGGTAGTCGATGCACATCCTCGTCGACCCATCCTTCTTGGGAACTAGAATCACTGGCGCGGCCCAGGACGATTTACTGTCTCGGATGAATCCCTTAGACTTCAACTTTTCTTCATGCTGATACAACTTATCCTGTTCTGACGGTGACATTCTGTAAACTCTGTCTGCAATAGGCCTCGTTCCAGGGTTCAACTCAATGCTAGATTCTACCTCTCTGACTGGGGGTATTCCTGGGAGCTCATCAGGGAAGACGTCGAGAAAATCTTCGACCACTCTCGAAATCTGTCCTGGCTCTGACACTGCTGCTGAGATGACGCCTCCGGCCTGATTCTTCAAGGTTCGAGTAAAGATGAACTGTTCCATCCCAGGAACGCTGAATATAACCCTACCTCCTCTACAATCAATTGTCGCTTGACTGTCTCTCAACCAGTCCATGCTAAGAACAATATCAAAATTCCCCATAGGGAATTCAATCAATGATGCGGGCAGTAAATGCCCACACACCTCTACCGGACATGAAAAGCGCACTCTGCTAACTTCTACGAGCCCATTGCCGGTGAGTATATCCATCCTCTCCGGCAATGCCTCAAACTCTAATCCAATCCGTGTAGCATATTGTGCAGAGATGAATGAATGAGTAGCGCCTGAATCAAATAATGCTACAGAGGGAAATGAGGTAACGAGAATTTTATCTGCCACCACGTCGCTAGACGCTAGAGCCTCTCCCAAGGTTAATGTGAGAGCCTGGCCCCGCGGAGCCCCTTGTTGTGGCCTTCCTCGACCATGTTGTTGCTGCCTCTGAGGGCCTTCTGCTTCCTGTGCTTGGCGAAACATCTGAGCCTGCGTTGGTAGACGCTGGGCTAGGGGCCTTACTGCTAATACTGGCCCTCCACTCGGGGTTGCCACCGGAGCTGGCAACGCTAGAAACTGCTGAGCTGGCCCTCCTGGCCTCTGCATCACAGGACAAATGGAGATACGGTGGTCTGAACTACCACACCTCAAGCATAAGCCATTCGCTAACCGACACACCTCCCTCGTGTGCCCTGCCTTCCCACAGAATATACAGCCCTGGGGTGCTCCCTGACGCTGCTGTTGGTTCCTCGGCTGCTGATGCCGAACTGGCACTGTATTAGTTGACACGGCCGTCCTCCGCGGCGCTCCTGCATCATGAATACGTACACCAGGTGCTGGTGTCGATGTTCGCTGCATTGCTCCTCCTCCAACCTGGGAATGAGATCTCTTCTGACCTCCTGTCCTCGATGCCAACCTCTGCTGGGTAAGCTCGTGCCTCCGAGCGGCCGTCAAAACAGCATCAAACGTCTGGTAGTCGTATCCTTCCACAAGCTGCAGTAGTTCCAAATGAAGTCCTTGCTGGAACCTCATAGCTTTCTCTGGCTCCGTTGCCACCATTGCTGGTGCGAAACGGCACAATCCGCAGAACTCTGCTGCATACCCATCTACGGTCTTGCCTGCTTGCTTGAGACTAATAAACTTCTGCTGGAGCTCATATCGAGCTACTATGCCAAAATACTTGGCCTTGAATTTTTCACTGAAGGTGGTCCAACGAACATGGCGTCTTACACAAACTTCTTCTGATGCCCACCAGTCGCGGGCAAGATCCTGAAGTACCAATTTGACCTGATCAACCTTCTCATCATCTGAAACCTTGGCTGCTACAAGAATGGCTTCGATGTCTTGAATACAGGCATCCGCAGTGATAGCATCCTCCGTGCCGTCAAAATACCTTGGGTTCAAGCGACGAAACCTTCCTGATGCCCCCGAGTCATCCCCGACACTCCTCTCGAGAGCTAACTGAATCCCTTGGTTCAGCAGCACGTTCTGCTCCTGCTGCTGAGTCTGTTGCTGTTGGTTAGTGACAAAAAACCCCCGGATGATCTCCAGGAGTGCTACGGCATCTGGTACTGCCGTTGATGCTGGTGCTGTAGGAGTTTCAATAACCTGCGGCTGCACTGCCTCTGGTTCCATTTCTGTTCGTGTCCACCCTGGGGAAGGTTCTCTCCCCTGTTAGTGCCCCGTCGAGCCATGCTCTCGCTGCTCTTCCTCATGGGCCTCACCCGCTACTGAGAATGAAGCACCCCTATAGAGAAAGATATAAGATTATCAAGTCCGAACGAGAAAGATTTCGAGGATGCAAGTCAGGTTAGAGATCAAGGCAAGGATAGAGAATTCGAAACGGAATTTCAAGGGGAACAAGTTTTGATTGAGACTCCTAATAATTCGCAATACCCCACAAGTCTGAAAATCAGACCTGCATGGGCCACCACTAAAACTTTGTCACGCCCCAGTACCGAAATACGGAGACGGACTAGGCCAGCTACTCCATATGAGGTACGTAACGTCATACGACGATCGTGGCTGTCGAGAGACTAGGGGGTACATGCTACAATCAAGTCTCCTATGGTCCCACAGAGTTCTATGTCTCAATCACTCAAACCACATCAGCAATTAAATGAACATTAAAGATAAAGCAATAAGGCGTCCCCGACGCTTCATCAAAATGGTCATGAGAGACTAGCTTTATAATTTAGCTATCTCAGAGAGTCAGGAGTACAAAATTATACACAGCTGCAGTCTGTTTAATTACAATGATGTACTGACACAAAATATCAAGTAATCCGGCTAACAGGTGCCGGTGGCTAAACGCCGTAAAAGTATAAGCAGGAGTGGTGGAGAAGAAACCCACTCGACTCCCCGAACCGCCATGCTCCTAGTATGCACCATGGATGTCAGGGAGGAAGATCGTGTCCTCTGGCTCTGCTATGAGATCTGGCCAAACAAAACCAGCGGGGTCAGCCCCGAATAGCAAGTACCGCCAAAGGGGCACAAGAGTTAAGATTAAAAATCCAGTTAATAGAATGATTGATAATAGTAATACTTATGCTACTATTATAGGGTAGCGCAACATCTTCGAACCCATATGGCACCCTTACAACCAAACAAGGATAAAAGGTGCCGCATGGAGTCGGGACGTGTCGTACTCTATAACATTCACATAAGTTAAAAGGTATAAACAATAAAACCTCCTGATCGTGACTTCGGTCGATAGCCTATCGCAGCATAATAACCAACCCAACAATCAAACAAGAACATGGGTTGGATCATGTACCATGATAGACCATGTTCCTCAGTCATTCACAGAAGTAGCACTTCACAACCAGAATAAGTCTTCCGTTCATAACTTCGGTCCACAGCCTGTCATAGTACGATAACCAACCCAACAATCAAACAAGAACATGGGTTGGATCACGTGCCATGACAGTCCGCTTCCCTCGGTTATTCACGGAAGGTAATAGAACACAAGCAAGTCGTTTTCACGGCCAATCAAGTCTACGAGTTTCTAGTGGGACGAGGTTATCCTCGCATCATGTTATTTAGAAATCCTCAGATCGTATCTTTCCAGCAAGGCTAGCCAACACAGGGGTTCGCGTAGACAGGTATGATTGAGCAAAGGTCCCTCGCAAGGCCACCTTACCAAAACATATAATATATAGCAGGAATTAATCGGATACAGTCATCCACTCGTTGCAGATGACACAGTATCCGTGGAGACCAGCCGGCGCGTCGAGACAATATCTCAAGGCGGCTGGTGTAACACGATCTTGGGATTTTGTCCTCCCCATGCATCTAGTATATTTAGTTGCCTAATAACCCTAGGTGAAATCTTGGACTCACATGCTGTGGCCTGCATGATTATCCTCCTAAAAGTCGTACTCAAGTACGAGTACCCCAAAGAGGATCCATGTCAATCAGTATGTCAACATGTTCTACCCTCCTTAGTGTAATGCATCATTGCAAATACGCCACGTGGAGTTACGAGTCATTTGTCGAGCATGAACAAAAACTGGGATATTCAGGTACATGTATCAGGTAGGAACTCTTTGTTCACCGGGGTCACATTAGTGCTCATATCATGCTCGGGACAAAAGGCGTAAGGATATAAAATGGTCATCTAATATCTGATAAAATATCAAAAGCGTACGCACAAAAGCACGCACGCTCAAGGGGTGAAAAGTCACGCAGGCTCACTCAAGGCAGCGTGCGTGAAAAGTCACGCAGAGAGCTGCGTGAAAAGTCACGCAGGCTCAAGGGGAGAGTTGCGTGAAAAGTCACGCAGGCTCAAGGAGAGAGTTGCGTGAAAAGTCACGCAGACTCACGGGGAGAGCTGCGTGAAAAGTCACGCAGACTCACGGGGAGAGCTGCGTGAAAAGTCACGCAGACTCAAGGAGAGAGCTGCGTGAAAAGTCACACAGACTCACGGGGAGAGCTGCGTAAAAAGTCACGCAGACTCACGGGGAGAGACACGCTTCCAACAGAAAGCGTGCTCAAACAGTAGCACACTGCTCACTTTCTTCTCCAAACAGCAAGAACACCATGGTTGAACCCAAAGCTTCAAAGCATCATAACTTGGCCATCCGAACTCCAAATCCAGATTTCTAAGGTTCCAACTTGGGTGAAACTGAATTCTCTTCCACATGGAAGCATCAAAAACCCATAAAATCCAACTAAAGTAGATCAAACCATGCAAAATCCGAAAATGATTAAAACTTAGATCTACAAAAATCAAAGCTTCAAAATAGAAATTTCCAAGTTCTAAACTAGTATAGATTGAGGAGAAGAACATGTTTTGACAAATAATTTTGTAAGAAATCATTAACAAAATATAAATCCATCTCTTGAGCAAGTTGGCACTTGTCTTGGTTGGTGGAGGAAATAAATGAGAGGAATAATGAGAGGAGAGAGAAGGAGATGAGTTATATATAAAGATCTTGGACCCATGGGTTCATGATGAACCAAAGGGTTCAAGATGAACCATTGGTGAACCAAGAATAGGTTACCCAAATGAGCCAAAACTGTAGGCCCAAATGCAGAAAATAAATTAGGAAAAATATTTTGTCGAATATTTTTAGGAAATGCATGAAGAAATACTGCATAATAAATATAGTATAAGTACGAGGTAAATACAAATTATCGGTTTACGTATTAAAATACGTATTTCAGGATCGGGGAGTGACATTAGCGTAGGTGCGTGGTCATGGACAAGTTGTCGACAAGGGCGATTGTTTCTTCGAGCGGCACCCCGGGGCCACGGGACCGACTCGGCCTAGGAAGAAACACGGTAATAGCCGAGCTGGGTAATAGGCAATTGATAGTTCGGGGACTTGCATCGGAGATCGCTACTTGCGGTGCAAGGATCCCGTTTGCCAGGCTATGTCCACGATGGCTAGTTAATGCCAGTGACCATTCATATAGATGGGTCGGCACGGGCGACAATCCGCGTGTGTGCCTTTGGATGGAGTCGAGTTGATGGTGTACACAGTTCGAACACAATGTCTTGGCCTAAGATTTGGCTACAACGAAGGCGACGTGCTTCGGTATGAGATGTGGCATCGTGTGTTGAGTCATTGGTACAGAGTTGCATTAGTTAGACTTGGGTTGTTGCGAGTTAAGTCGAGAAGGGCCGTAGGACAAGTTGGGTGAAGTTACGTTGACTTGTTGGGCACGACCTCGAAATGTGAGGCACGGTCGCGTTGTCACAACCAAAGTATAGGCAAGACTAAGCGAGGAGACACTGCCTCAGAGATATTGAAGCACGAATCGAGTTCATGGCACGACCGAGTCGTTACGTCACAGAGTATGGCACGAAAGACAAGTATGAGTCGGTGCGTTGACATTGCAAGCACGAGAAAGGTCTTGAGGCAAAGATAAGAAAGTTATCGGTGCGATAGCACGGTGATGGTCTAGAGACACAAAATAGGCCAAGGCGTCGGTCCTAAAATTGATCCTAAGGCAAGAATAGAAAGAAAATCGTTAAAGGATATGTTGTACAAAGTAAAACAAACGTGTCGGTTTTGTATGGGTGGGCGAGGAGCTCATTCCACCAGTACAGTTGAGTACTGACACCCACATAGTTTTCATGTGCAGGCTCAGGTAGAAGCTCGTGGCGTGGAGCTCGCTTGGATGCGTCGAGGCACGGAGTTCCTTGGCGATTCGAAGCGTGCGGCCGCATGGAGTCAAGACTTATACGGGACATAATGTATGGACGTCGCCTTCCGAAGCATCCGCTGCATGTTCAATGTCTCTGCTTGGGACTTCTGTGCGACGACCCCGTCGCAGCCGCTGTAATCGGCCGTTATGGAACCCGCCTTTTATGAGCGTAATCTAGGCTCGTGCGGCATCACGCCTTAGCGAGGACGATTGCTCCTACGAGGAGCGGGGCGTGACAGTCTGCATGGGAGCCACACACGCTCGATCCAACGGTGAAAGACGACGGAGCTTCTCCAGATGCATGCGGCCCAAGTGGTCCGGAGTTCGAGCCCCAATGGAGGCGAGTTCGCCACAATTACCCATTGCTTCAAATATATATATATATATATATATATATATATGCAAATGACCTCTAGTCTAGTGGTTAAGAGAGATGCATGCGGCCCAAGTGGTCGGAGTTTGAGCCCCAGTGGAGACGAGTTCGCCACAATTGCCCATTGCTTCAAAAAAAAAAAAGAATATTATATATATATATATATATATATATATATATATATATATATATATATATATATATATATGGACTCCTTAAATAAAACCTCCAATAGTGATGTGATGCTTATTCTAGTTATCTAATTTTTATTATTTCTCTTAGGATTGTTTGACAATCAAAAATCATACTACTAGTTTTCACTTTATTAATTTTCATTAATTGTTTGATTCTTAGAATGAAAGTGTGGAAACTTTACTTCACATTAAAAAATGTACACATGGGTCGGCTCATTTTCATCAAAAAAAAGAAAAAAAAAGAAAAAAAAAAAGGCTTTTTAAAACTAGAATGATCAATATTTATTATTTAGAAAAAGATTGAAACTAATTAATATAGTCTATATGTACATCAATTGAATATTTACGTGTAATGTTCCTCTACCCACATTTCTACTTTGAAAAATCATTATCTGATTTTCTAAAAACTTTCGAAATAGTTTCTAAATGGGTATCGGGAAGCTAAACAAAATATGATAACATAAGTTTGTCAAGATGGTATTATATTGAACCGTACATTTAGACATTGTAGGGTCTTGGAGCAAATCCTAGTAGGAGCAAAACTAAAAGTAATAAAATAAATAATTTCACAATACAAGAAGTTAATTGGATCACTACTTAATTTATTATCAAAAGTTCTACAAAAATAGTACGTAGGAACCAACTTTAAAATTATATTACCATACGACAGTGTACCTAATTCAGCTATTTTTTAACATAAAAACAAACATATGTAATATAAGAAAAATGTCAACCAAAACATGACAACTACGATAAATTAACTTAATTGTTTAGTCCCTAAGACACTAGTCTAGTGGTAGTGCAGGAACCGTCCGAGCATAGGTCACGGATTCGAATTTTTCCTGAACGGCTGGATGGTTTTGGACCACGATCCGACTTAGAAAAAGAACATCTCAAAAAAAAAAAATTGTTTTAGGAAAGTGATTATTTTTTGCAACCAAAGCTAAAAGGATAAATGAAAGTAAGATTAACTGATAAAATTATTTCTGACAGAACATGAAATTTTATAATTAAAACGAAATCATCTTTGCAAACATGTGTATTATTATTATTATTATTATTATTATTATTATTATTATTTTCTAAAACGTCCGACGTAATGTACAAACGAAATCATCTTTGCCATTTGGATTTACTATCTTCAATTTTTAAACACATCCACACCTCTTTCGCGTACCTCTTCTCTTGCCAAGAAGGCTATACCCAAACCCTTGGAGATGTCAGGATCCCAAAATTAGGGGTGTAACTTGGACGGGTTATGTCGGACTTGAGGTCAACCCGATGAATTATAAGCCTAGTCCGAGCCCAAGTCCGATCCAACCTCGGGTTCAACATATGAGGCCCAATAGCAAGTCCGGAGGATCGGGTTGGACCCGTGTCATGTCAGGTCCATCGGGTTTATCGGATTCTAATATAATATTTGAAATAATTTTAAACAAAAATAAATTAAACACATAATCAAATAGCAATCAAGTCTTGATCATTACAAAATACAAACTGAAATAAAATTTAGGATAAGGAGTTGAAAAGTCTAACTGAAACAATATGTATATAAATATACATAAATTATATGTAAATCGGACTTCGGATTCTTTAGGTAACCCGACACATGAACCCGAACTCAATCCGATTTTTGATCGAATTTAAATATTTTAAGAGAAATTTTGAGTCGCATCCCACTTGTTTTACCTATATTCAAGGTGCACCCCACTGCTTTACCTTAATGTAAGTTATCCCCCACTTTTGACGGATTCCGTCCAAGACCAACGGTCAACACGTTTGACCGATAATTTTAGACGAAAATACCCTCCCCAAACCCAAACCCAAACCCTAATCCTAATCCTTCCGCTCTACCCCCGTCCCCCGCCCCGCCGTTGTCGCGCCCCGTCCCGCCGCTGCCACGCCCATCACCACCACCACTACCACCACCTTCACCTTCACCATCACCACAACCACCACCTTCACCACCACCACCTTCATCAACACCACCACCATCATCTCCGCCCTCTTCTCCCGCGCCGCTGCGCCCGCTCCCCCGCGGCGCCGCCCATCCCCTCCCCTGCAGCCCCCCGCCCACCCCTTCCCCAAAGCGCGCGTAGCCCTCCAGCCCACCCCCTCCCCCGCAGCCCGTCGCCCAACCCCTCCCCCGCAGCCCCCAGCCGGCAGCCCCCCCTCGCCCGCGCGCGCCAGCCAGCACCCCCCCCTCCGCGCCCGCCAACAGCCCCCCTCGTCGGGCGGCAGCCCCTCCCCCAAACGCCAGCCGGTAGCCCCTCTCTTCGCATCGATGTGTGGGTGGGTGCGGAGAGGAGGAGGACTCGCGGTGGTGACTGGAGGGGGGGGGGGGAGGGGAGGTGGGGGCGGTGGAGGAGGGAGGGGGGAGAGAGAGAGAGTTTGTGTGTGGGGGGAGGAGTGAGAGAGGGGTGTGTGTGTGTGGGGAGGAGAGAGACAGTGTGTGGAAGGGTATTTTTGTCAAATAAAATAGGACAATGCAGTTGACTGTTAATTTTGGACGATTTCCGTCAAAAGTGGAGGATGTCTTACATTATGACAATTGTGTGAGGTGTACCTTGAATTTGAATAAAAATAGTGATGTGCTACTAAAATTTTTTCATATTTTAATTAGAATCTAAATCCGAGTATATTCAATTCAAATCCAACCCATTAACAAATTTATTCGAACTCGAATTTAGTATGTCCAAGTTGCACCCCTGTCCAAAATTACCAAAAGAAAATAGACCTACCAGGCTACCAGCCCACACAGGTACAGGTAACAGCCACTATCCCTGCTCTCTCTCTGTAACCTCTTTCCCACCAACTCATCATCTAGAAGGAAGAGAGAGAGAATGGACAACAACAATACATAACATAACACAACACAACACATCCCCTTTGGAGGTCAAAAGCCTATAAATCCCTATCTCCATTTCTTTCTCTTCTTCCCCAAACAAAAAAAAAATTAACAAAATAAAATTCAATCCCGGAAGAAGGAAGTGAAGGGAAGGGAAGGGATGGGTAGGTCTCCTTGCTGTGAGAAGGCCCACACCAACAAGGGAGCGTGGACGAAAGAAGAGGACGAGAGACTGGTAGCTCACATACGCGCTCACGGTGAAGGGTGCTGGAGGTCCCTCCCGAAGGCCGCGGGGCTCCTCCGCTGCGGCAAGAGCTGCAGGCTCCGATGGATCAACTACCTCCGCCCCGATCTCAAGCGCGGCAACTTCACCGACGAGGAGGACGATCTCATCGTCAACCTCCACAGCCTCTTCGGCAACAAGTAAGGCCTACTAATTCACCAACCAACAAACAAATTCCACAGTGTACAAAATAAAATAAAAATAAAAATAAAAATAAAGCTGATCAAATTAATTTTCAAAATGAGCAGATGGTCGCTCATAGCTGGGAGGCTGCCTGGCAGGACCGACAACGAGGTCAAGAACTACTGGAACACTCACATCAGGAGGAAGCTACTGAGCCGCGGGATAGACCCCGCCACTCATCGCCCCATCTCTGCTGCCGCTGCTGCTGCTGCTGCCGCTGCTGCTGCTGCTGCCGCCACCACTGTCTGTTTTGATAACAATAAAAACGATGTTGTGAAAGATCAAGACAAGAGCAGCTGCAGTAGCAGCGACGAGTCCTCGTCCTCTTGGCAGCAGCAGCAGCTGCGGCAGCTGCAGATGCCGCAGCTGCAGCTGCCGCAGCTGTTTCGGGTTCCGGATCTAAATCTGGAGCTCCGGATCAGCCCGCCGGAGACGGCTGCGGACGACCGTAAGATGGAAGCTGGGTTGCTCTGTTTCCGTTGCAGCTTGGGTGTCGACAGCAACAGAGAGTGTGAGTGTGAGTGTGGTGGGATCAGCAAGGGTGGGTTTCTGGGACTCGCCACTGGAGTCTTGGACTACAGAAGTGTCTGAGCGACTAGGCTCTGTAAAAATAACAAGTGTTGTTCCTCTTTCTCTCCCTACTTTTTTTTTGTTCTTGTTCTTCTTCAGTATTTTTTTTTAAATTTTAATATGTAGCTGTTGGCACATAATATTAATTACGTATCTTTATAGTTGGTTAATTGGTTTTATTGGTTTGGAGAGAATGGAATAAGAGATGGTTGAGAAGGTAGGTAATTCTATATAAAAAAAAAAATTAAAAAGTCCAATCAAACACAATCTTGATAGTTTTTTGAAAAGTAACTCCATAAAAATATGGGTTAATTAGTTGTACCCCCCTATGATTTGTCCATATTTTAGTAACTGTTCCCGTTGTTTCAAAAATAAAAAACATCCCCCTGGCTGCTTAATTTTTCACTCATTTTCTTCTACGCACCAGGGGGGTACAACTAATTAACTTTATAAACCAGAGGGGTGTTCTTTATTTTTAAAACAACAGGGACAGTTACCAAAATACGTACAAACCATAGAGGGGTACAACTAATTAACCCTAAAAATATACACTATAATTTGTGAAAAATTTATGATGCAAATATTTTCTATGAAAAAAAAGTCCAATCAAACAAAACCTTAATAGTCTTTAGCAAAATGTCTACAGGAGCCTCAAATAGTATTTGGGCATATGTTGTTAACATGGAACGTCAGCAACACATGTTCATGTATTTAGTATCGGTAGGTATATATTTGGTATGGTATATGTGTTGTATTGTGGTTAATTAGCATTGAGATCCTGAACTTTATATCAACTTACAATTTAAGTCATGACATGTGCAATTATAAAATTTAGATCATAATTTTTATTTATTTTTTATTATAACATGAACATGTACAATGAGAATAACCAACACATGCATGAAAGAAAGGTACGACTGAAGAAGAAAATTCAGGACCAAATTTTTTTTCGATTTGATATGCCTATACTTCAATTCTAAACTTATTTAAAATCTAGAGGATCCTATACAGTAATTACCATGTTGTAGTGCTGTTCTGAAGTCTTTGGATTCTGGAGAAGAAACTTCAGCGATGGATGGAGTGATAATTCGTTTATTAGGACGTACTATGGAGCAACGTTAAACTGTGGATGGAATAAATGCAGAGTTACTAAGCAGATTAATAAGAAAATATTATTTAACTTTCATGTATTAGAAGAATTATATTGATCGAACGACTACAACGTTGAAACATTTGAAAATTACTACTCAAACCTACAAAATCTGCATAAATTCATTTGCAGAAGAAGCTTGTTAGCAAAGGCCTCGTTTGGTTCGCGGAATGGAAGGAAAAGGAAATCAATTCTTGTCATTTCCTTTCCTTTGAGAAATTTTATTTTCCTTTAATTTTCCTTTCCGATGTTTGGAAATGCCAAGGAATTTGGAAAGGAAAGTTATTACTTCAATGTGGAAAAGTGATGCATTACTTGGATGGATGTAATCACTTTCTCCGTTAATTTTTCTTCTATTGGGAATTACTTTCCTTTCCTCCTCAATTCCTTATGCACCCAAACATAGGAAAGTAATTACTTTACTTTTCCAATCCGGAGATTCTGCAAACCAAACGAGATCAAAGAGAAGATGAAACATGTTAATCAAAATGGTCAATATGCATACTAGCAGTTTTTTTTTTTTTTTGATTCGAATGCATTTTGGTTTGAATTGTTTTTTAATTTTTTATTTTTCCAAAACTCGTGTTTTACTTGTTATGATTATGTTCAAAAATATACCAAATTATTTTTTCCAAGTTCCAAACTTATATTTATTTTTAGCGAAGGCTATGGGTTTCTGGTATATAAAAAATATTTTAAAAAACCAAATTCAACTAATACGCATCGAAAAAATTTAAAACGACATTTATTCTTAAAAAAAAACTTGTGTTCTACTTGGTAAATAAAATTTTGTTTTGAAATATATTAAATTATTTCTCGAAATTTGTATTTTCTCTAATAGATGCTAGAGGTTTTTGGATATAAAATCTATTTTCAAAAAATAAAAATTAATGGGGATCTAAGGGATTGAACCTTGTACCTACCATATAAAAAATAAATATTTTACCACTTGAGCTAGATTACCTCATATTTAACTATGCGTTATAAAAATATTGTAACAATGAACTTCCAACTCTATGTTAGAGGGCCCTGTTCGGTTGCTCCTAAGGAACATGTTCAGGGCCGCCCATGATTTAAGGTAGTGCAGAGTTATCTACGTATTGCAGAAAAGCAGTACTGTAGAGTTGTCTACGTATTGCAGAAAAGCAATACTGTAGAGTTGTCTACGTATTACAGAAAAGCGGTCAAGGATCTTAGTTACCCTCAAAACACGTGGCACGTCGTCATTAGGCAATGGCTGACAGCCACGCGGACGTGGGCGGTCAAAATATTATTTCCCTGAAGCTATAGATGGAGTAACTGCAGTTTACTACAGAGTAACCTAGATACTACAGAAAAGCGATCAAGGATCTTAGTTATCAAAGACTTGTGGCTTATATTCTTAAGGCTCTTAGTTACCCTTAAGACTTGTGTCTTATATTCTTAGGGTTTACTTTCCCTTGGGTCTCGTTTGGTTTGCGGAAAGGAAAAGAAAGGAAATTAGTTCCTTAGTATTTCTTATCCTTTAGAAAATTACAATTTTTATCGATTTTTTTTCCAGTATTTGAAAATGTCAAAAAAATTGGAAGAAAAAGTGAATACTTAAAGCAATTAAAGGAGCTTTTTCTATTGCTCGAACCTACAATCTCTTTGAAAATATGTCTCACTCTGACTACTTGAACTAGAGACTAGTTGTTATATATATATATATATATATATATATATATATATATATATATATATATATATATATATAAAACTAACTTTTGGGTTCTTCAATTTGACAATAACTTCTCAGTAACATTCAAGACTATTCTTAGCCAAAGGGCACGACCCTTGTTAGCAATCACCCGAATAAAACTCGTATTATACGCGAATTTTTCCGTATCTTTCATAAACGTATAATACTTGCATACTTTTGACAGATCCAAATAAGTACATAAATTTTAAGCATATGAAGTTTTAAACGTGTTATGTATAAATTATTGACAAATTTGGCACAATAAACATGCTGGGAACCTGTTTAATTAACCAAATTTGACAAAATATTTAAGAATTTGAAGTTTCTAAAATTATTTTTCGAATATTTGACCGAATTTTTGAACGTATTTTATTTTCACTGAGCCGATATATATACTCGTACTTTTGCCGTCCTGAAGTTTTCCGTTTGCCAAATTGCTAACAAGGGGCACGACCAAAGCCTCTGATGATCAGCAGCATGGTAATACATGATGGGAGGAAAACCAACTTTTGATTTAACCCATAGCTTAAGCTGTTGGAAAAGTGAAAGGAAAATTGACTTAAAAAATTAATTAAAAAAAATATTTTAATCAATTTTTGTAAATTTTTAATAGGTGTCTGTTGGAAAGGGTTCAAACATTATGTCTGTTCGAAAGGATGTATCTCTTCCAAACAATGTATCTCTTTATATTTTGTGTCTCTTCATCCCTTATAAAAGGACAGTCCTATAAGTGTTTGGAAAAACAAATCCAAACTCAATTTATTCATCAAACATTAAGTCTAAGAGAGAGAGACAACCTACATTTTTTCGTCCAGTTCCTCCGGTGTGAAGTGCTGCTACCGAAGGAGAAAAATCATTGTATCCTGGGAGACTAATCGTCATTAAATCGTAAGGATCAGTGCGGGACGAATATTATCTTAAGGACATTAAACAAAGTTCAAGTCTCGGTCTCGAGATCATTATTTTATATTTTATTTTTAGAGTCTAAAATACAGAATTTGAAACCTAGTGCTTCGGGTCCGGGTCCGGGTCCGGGTCCGGGTCCGACGATAGACATCTTTGAGGGTTTATCTACAACTATAGTAAACATTTTTAGAGTGATCGTGATGTTTGTATTATGTCATCGGTATAGTTTACAAATATGGATGGGTAGACGGAACTTGTAAGTGATGTATGAGCAGGTCCTTAATAAATTACATTTAATTCATATTTTTTTTATAAGAAGATAAATATTTCAAGATTAGAAGAGAATGTCACTTACACACAGAATCGAAGACCTCAGGACTAGACAAGATATTATACTAACCGACCCAAAAACCTACAATTCCAGCTCTATATATATATATATATATATATATATATATATATATATATATATATATTTTTTTTTTTTTTTTTTTTTTTGCCTCTATTAAAACTTCAAAGCTAGTAAGTTGCATCCTCTTTCTCTTACAGTTTATAGAGGAAAGAAGTTGGAAATAAATCTAGCCTCGATTCAAACTGCTAATTAATCTAGAAATTTGGATATTCTTGAATTTATAGTGAAAAGAAATCTGCAAAAATCTCCAAAATTGAAACTAATACAATTGTAAGAGTTATACAAGATATCAACAAAGAATGTTCTTTCCATGATGTTATCAATTTTCAACACACCCTTATAAATCCATGGGTGTTGTGCAGATTAATACCCTCCTACACGAATTATAAGTCACTTTTGAGTTGTAAAAACATGAAGAATTAATTATTCAAAAGTTGTCTGAAGAATGTAGTAGTTGTCGTTTTGTTGATAAATATTTTTTTTCGGGTTAATTTTGTACTTAAGTTTTGTATTATGGTTTAAAGAGTGTCTGAACTAGATTTCGTTGGTATTATTTTGATGAAAATCGATAAAATGGACATATGATGGTCACGTGCCTTATTTTTCATAGTTCTTTGTTATATTTTTATTTTTCGACTAAGAATATTGGTGTTCGGAAAAAAATTACATAAACAAATAACTTTTGCCGAGTACAAAATGACGGCTCTACAATCAATTATTGCCGACGTATCGACTGGTCATGGCAAAAAATAACCCTAAAAATAATGTATGTGACCATCATAAGTCCATTTTTAACGATTTTCACTTAAACCAAAATGTAAAACTTACAAGGTACCGAATTAACTAAAAAAAAAAATTGATCATCAAAATGACGACCACAACATTCCTCAGACATGTCCGTGGGGTGTAGTCCGATGGATATACAGGAGGGTCCTGTGGAAATGAACACGATTCGAATCTCCCCTAATCGTTGCTCGTTAGCCAGGAGAAAAAGAGACCTCAAAAAGAAAAAGAGAAAACATTCCTCAGACATCATTTGAACCATCAACTCAAACATGATTAATACTACTAGGAGGAAAGCTTGCATTATTCCAAAATGAATAACTGCAAAATTTCTTAAGGAAAAAAAAAAATAGTAGATAGAGTTGCTTTGAGTTTGTTCTGATCCATTCTGAAAAGATGAGACTTTTACCGCCCATAGAAATCGATGGAGGAAAGTGTTCTTCCAAAAGAGAAAGAAACCAAACAGAGCCGCCCAAAGCCAAACATGAGGGCTTACTTGCCAACTTGGGAAACGAAGCGGCAGAAGCAACGTATGATGATTTGTTGGGGGGTGTTCATGAACATGATGATGGTGATGATGATCAATAGGGTTATTTGTGCTAATGACTTTCTGGCTTTTCTTAATTCAAGTCTAATGGTGATGATCAATATGGTTATTTGTTCTGATGACTTTCTGGCTTTCCTTAATTCAAGTCTATCCTTCTGATGTTTCTTGCCTCTTGAAATAATTATTGACTTGACTTTTCATGATACATACACAGGCACGAGATGCACATGATGCATGCTTATCCACAGCTCTAACCTACATGTGTTTTGTTGTGTAAACAAACATAATCAGGGGCGGATCCAGATTCAAAGATGGGATAGATTAATAAAATTAGGATGGATTGAACTTAACGAACTCAGTTTTTGAATATATTTGGATATTATATATCTGAAAAATATTCTATGTATCTCCAGAGTTCTCTCTCTCCATGTTCCTCCGCCACGTCGTCCTCTCATATTCGCTCATGCCTTCCCCCAACTCCTCTCCTATTTGCTTCGGTCAATAAGGGAGTTCCATCTGGCGGAGGGACATGGAGGAATAGAATTTTTGGAGGTACATATAGCATCACTCTATATATCTATCTAGTAAAAAAAAGTTGGATGCGTTACAACCCATCCGACAATACACCCGGATCTGCCCGTAGACATAATTAGATTTGGCATTGTCTTAGATCTTTCTAGGATGTAATCGGTCGGTTAACCAATTGGATGCACAATTTCGACAATTTTTTAGACTTTAATTTTCACAATAGAATTTAAAATAATTTATGACTTTATGAGTAAATACCACTTTATCAAACTTAAGTTGTTAAATTTTTTGACTCAAATGTAACTAAATTTCCATTACCGGTTGGGAATGAAATGCAAAAATAGTCCCCTAAACCAAGAAGATGGGAGAGAAGCGATACAAATATGTACGAAAAATAACTTGTTCAAAGTCACAAACAAAGCACGACGCAAACACAAATGATTTTGATGTAAAAATCCTTGCAAAAAAAATACGGGACGATCGGAGTCCAACTCTTAAAAAAATATCGACTAATAAATTAGAAGAATACACCATCTACAAACTTCTCCACCGATCCAATCGGATCACCGTAACTACTCAAAGTAATGAAGACGGATTAAAAGAGGTTACCGAAAAACGAAGATGACAAGAGCAAGTACCCGGAACGATCTCCCTTCGAAATAGCAACCAATCCCTCTTTCTCTTATTCGAAAGTTGCAAACTTGAGAACTCTCTCCTCTTTGATCTTTCTCTCTGGTAGATGTGATAGATCAACAATTAGGGTTAGAAAAAAAACCTATTTAAAACTTCCTAAATTCCATAGCAATCTGAAATGTTGATTAGATCAAACGGTGTAAATAAATATCCAAATTTGGCCTCAAACCCTAATTACGGTATTTTGGTGGTATACAGAATAGGCGAATCAGAGTTTTTGAAAGAAACAACAACATCTTCAGCGACAGCGGTATACAGACTAAGGTTGTTGTTTTCCAATTTTGATGTTAAAATTTATCACCTTTGTCATTTTCGACTTTCTGAGCTTCTCCGACACACGGATGTCGACTCTTGTCGCACTCCGTGGTATTCTCTACACAGGTTTAAAATCTCATTCAACACCAACACATCTCTTCCTTCCCAATTAGGTGGAGGAGCTCGTCATTTCGATGATTCTCCTGCAATACTTAAAACTTTTTCCTTGACAGAACCTTCCTGGACATAGCAGCTCAATTGTCCTCCGTGTGAACCTTCTCAAGGGACACGTCACTCGTCTCAAGCACATCTTGTATCCAATGATACCGAATTGCAATATGCTTGATCGACTATGTTGAGTTCTTTTCAAAATGAATCGCACTCTAGCTGTAGCAAAGCAAAGCATACTTCTCTAGCTTAAGTCCCATTTTCTACATATATTTTTTTTTCCATCTATAGTAACTCTTTGTAAGTCTCCGTCGTCGCAATGAACTCTGCCTCTGTCATAGATAAGGCAACACACTTCTGCAACTACGACTGTCACGAAACTGTTTCACCAGCAAACATAATAACGTAGTCCGAAGTCGATCTCCTGGTATCCACATCCTCAGCCATATATACAGTGTCAGTATACCCAACCATCAAATATTATAACGTAGTCCGAAGTCGGTCTGTTGGAAAAAATTTCGGCTCGTTTGAGAATGAGAAGAGAAAATTCTGTTTGAAAAGTATAACTTTTTTCGTAGCGACGGAAGTAGTCCGTTGATATTTCATTGCTATGTATATTCTGAGACAGTAGCGACAGAATAGCGACGAAATATTAGATGTGTGATTCATAACAATAATTTTGTCGTCAGTCAGTCGTACATCCGTCGCAAACTAGCGACCAATTTTTGTTGCTATTTTGCATAATTTTTGTATAGTATATGTGTGTGTTTTGAATCCTCCCTATCAAGTCTATTATAGAATTCTAAGTTTTGGGAATCATTTAGAATAGGTAAACAAACCATATAGAGACGAAGGATAGGGACACTATCAAAGCCCTGTATAAACAAGTGATAGGATGGGGGTTGGGTTAAAGAAGTCTCTTGGTAACATGATAAGATGTTGAGATATGATGAATGTGGGAGGGGGTCATGACAAAGTGAGAGAGAACAAAGTCCCCCAACTCCTTTCACCAACAAATATAAAGTTCCAAGGGGTGGGCAGGTCCCTTTCCAACACTCACCTGCCTTCCACTTTTCCACAGGTTAGGTAGGAGGCAGAAGCTTCCAATATCTCCTATAATTTTATCCCCAGATACTCAATACCCCTACCAAAAGGTAAATGCATGTGTGTTTCTTACATTATCATTACTCTATCAACTACATATCTCTCCCTACCTCTAGCTGACCATAATAAGTTCTCTTCACCTGCTATGTAAAGGACGTATCATGCCATTATTATTAATACAGATAATTGCATATATATTATCAAACTCAGTTGAAATTGCTCTGAGAGTAATAAAGTTTCAGAAATTATGACGACAGATACTAAACGTCTTTTAAAAGGATATTTTAATACCATCTTTACTTTACACACACACACACGCTACTTTTCCTATACTCTTCTGCATCTCCTTAACTATCCTCCTTAACTACTTTAATGTGCCAAAAACGTCCTTTCAAAGGCCGTTTCTGTGCATATGGTTGTAACAAAAACGTCATTTAAAAAGAGCATTTTCTAGCTAATTATAAATTAAGGTACACGGAAGAGTTAATCCAATGGCTGTTGAGCGCGGGGATAAATTAGCGCATGGATAAATTAAGGTATACGGAAGAGTTAATCCGAATTAATCCAGCAAAACTTAAAACGTCCTCTAAAAGAATGATTTGTGTCTTATGTTGCAATTTTTTTTAACCTCATTGCTTGCAGAACAATTTTAGTAAACTCTGATGCTATATATGCAAATTTCTGTTGTTAATATTGTATTTTTGTGCAAGTCTGTTTATATCTTCAAGACTTCAACGTTTGCTTCTAGGTATCTTCAATCGTAATACTTGAAAAGAAGTTTTCTACTTCTTGTAAGAAATATTCTGTCCAAGTTTACAATTATTTCTTTGGATCGTTTTCTACTCATTTCAACAAACATAGGTTCCTTGAGCTCATAACAGAAAATTAGTTTTTTATTGAATTCACAATGGCAACGTGTTCATGAGTACTTGATCGAACTCATAGCAGACGATTAATTTGACTTCGTGAATATTAGGATCACGATTTGAGCTCATGCTAGCAAACGTGTTCAAAATATATAAACAATAAATTTAATGTCAGATTATGGGTTCCTCCTAAATTCATGCTGGTCAATATAAGGTTTATGAGTTCTTCCTTGAGCACATAATATAAACGGAAGTGTTACATTGTCAGCAGGTTTAGACCACAGCTATGGTCCGCGGACTACGTGTTACCCCTCCATTGGAGGAAGACACAAAATTTTCGAGGTGGACCCCAAAGGTGGAGAGGTGGGGGGATTGATACGTCGACACGCGGTCACTCCTGCGGTCAAAAAAGAATTTTAGTAATATAAAAGAAACATAACAAGAGGAAGGAGGGAAAAAATTATTATTGACTATTAATCTTAATCCATTGGTTGGAAATTAAATTAGTGACGTGCACGTGCATAAAAAAATTAATAAAAAAATAAAATTAGAATTTTGATTATATATTAATATATTTAAAATTTATTCTTTTTAGAACTTTGATTTATGTTTAGATAATACCATGTAAGTTAGATTGAATACAATTTATGTTACACACACACACACACACACGATACTTTATTAAGATCTAAATTTAATTTAATTATAATATGAATATATGTGAATAAAAGAGAGGGCGGTTACACGGAAGAAAAAGAGCAAAAATTTATTTAACGTAATTTTTTAAAATAAAATGGTCGATAATATACATATGACTTATACGGCTAAATAAATTTTTAGATAAAATAGAAAATTTATATATAGAGAGAGAGACTGAATTGTAACTAAAACTACTAAAATTTATATAAAAGAAAACTACAATTATTAAAATTGGAAATACCTAATTCTAGATATGAAAATTTTGTTGGGCTATTATAAAAAAGAAAAAAGAAAGAGAGAAAGAAGGATAAAGCAGGCTATTATAATACAAGTTAAGCCAATAATAACAATTGCCAACGCCCACCAACAACACATGCATGACGCTGACTGCGGGTCCCATTTATGTTGTCTTCTCCTGTGGCCTAACTATAACACGGCCATTTGAGGTAGGGGTGTAAAATAGACAAAGTAGTCCGTTGTCCGTACGTATCCGGCTCGATAAATGGTTCGACCGCGGACCGTCCGATTGATTAACGAACAGAACTTGGACATTTTTTTTGGTCCGTTTAAAAATCGGACCCGGACACGGTCATATCCATGTCCGGTCCGAATTTGTCCGCGAACCGTCCGATAGTGCAGACTCATTTTGGTTTTGCATCAATTATGTCATATTATTTTGGTTTTGCATTAATTTTTTGTTGTTCGGTCTCCTTTTTTGTTGACCTTTTACTATTATTTGTTGTATTCTATAACCTTCAATTGTATTTTCTTTCAACTTGATTTTTTGTACCAACTATCAAGGTATCTTGATAAAATAATAGCTTTTGGTAATATATTTCATTTGTCCGCGGACCGTCCGATTGAATTAACGAACAGTGGTTGTCCGTGTCCGTCCGGCCCGAACTCGAACAGTGGACTGTCCGTGTCCGTCCGTCCGAACTCATTTTCATTTTCGGACCGAACACGGACAGTGGACTGTCCGTGTCCGTCCGGCCCGTTTACACCCCTAATTTGAGGTGCCGATCTGATTTTTCAGAATTGCCGACCTGACCTCTCTAAAGCATGAATATGAGAGAGAGAGAGAGATTTGTATTTTAGGCAGTTAAGAAAGAATATATGATAGCTGTCCCTTTCTTCTTCTTTATACCTAAATCCGGTGTAGGTCAATTCTAGAGAGCAAAATCTCACAAGTTCTCTAACCAAGTCGTGCTCATGATTAGTTTTGGACTTTGGAGGAACCACATTCTTTACTGCCAAAATATATACAGGATTTTTTTTATAGGACAATTTTTGGGATAAAAATTTTAGGAGAGGAGAGACGTTCCGAAAATTTGGGAACAATGGAAAAATACGTCAATAGGATTGACATTTTTAAAAAAAAAGGAAAAAAAAATGCCAAGTATATTGACAAATTATATATTTAACAACTGTCATTAACAATTGTGATGATTGGTTTAAGGAACAAATTAAAGATTTTTGTCCCTTAAAAGCTACCGAAAATTTAGTAGTCCTAATTTGTTGCCCCAAAAAAAGTTGTAATAGTTTGAAGAACAAAAAAATTAAAGGTACCAATAATTCCGGCCAAAATTAAAACGTTGAAAGCATTGGAAGAAGTTCAATTTCCATAAAAAGTAGTTATTAACTCCACAAATAAATCCACAAATAATGTGTTATTAAAAATTAAGAAATATTAAATTAATACTAAGAATCTTTCTTATTAGAATCCTACTCGCAAACATGCTCCCTAGGATTTACACTCTAAACAGATACTCCAAATTATTAAAATTACGTAAATTACTACTTTTTGAGTGTCTCCTTGATATTGCCATACAATAGTACACTCCAAATAAATAACCCAAATTAATCACTCCAAATAAATACCCCAAATTAATCTCTTTTCTCCCTATTTCTCTTTCATGTTTGATAAGTAGTCAATTTTGGTGGGCCCACAAATCTGAAGTATTTTTTAGCTTTCTAACAATTTTCAAATATGAAAGTGTCTGATGCAACCTTCAAATGCTACAAAAATTGACTAAAATCAAATTGTAGTACTTGAAAAAGTTATGGCCGTCACGTTGAGATCTAGTCACAGAAAAAAGTCCGGTAAAAAGAGCGCGTCTTAAGTTTAATTGCTATTCAAGAACCGTAACATCTCATAAATTTCAGAAACATGCCGCTGCCTACTTGCTCAAAAAGGAAACGGAGATTCAACTTCATCTCAACTCTGCTTTACAACAGGAGTGGTTCTGAACCAAACATTTGGAAAGCGTATTCCAACACAAAACAGTTCTGCGTCACCATTGAGTAATCTACACGGTTCACTCTTGTAACTGTCTGTGTTTGGTACAACGAAAGCGAAAGCAGGTGGTGTAAGTGCAAGAATTCATGTGACTGCATGCTTTACCACATACACCAATGGTACAGCATTTTACACAAACTGTCAACACAAATTGAACATGTAGGAACAAGAGCAATTTTAATTTATATAGTAAAACCTCATTGGAAACAAGAAGCTATAATTTTTTGACATGTTACGGTTCTTGAATAGCAATTAAACTGAAGTGTTTCTGAAACATCATGTCAAAATCAAGTTTCCTTAGAAGGTGCCTTCTTTGCAGCCTCTGCTGCTGCTTTCTCTGCCTCAATCTCCGCAACAATCGCATCGATCTCAGCTTCCTCGAGTTGCCGAAGACCTTCTTTTGTCATCACTGCGATTTCAATGTTCTTCCCGCCACTCTCGACGACCTAAAAGAAAAGGACATCAGTCAGCAATATTACTTTGGCATACCCAGAAATAGAGAGATTCGATTTTTTTTTTTTACTTCATACAAATGTAGAGAGCAACTCATCTCAGATTTCTAATATATCTGTAAAATGACAAAGTCAATATATGAAATTTATTTTTTTAAAATAGGTACGAGCCTACGAGCAGGGTCCTTTCATGGTAGCCTTGCACCTGAAAATTTTTCCTGTTGCAGGTGTAAAGCTGACACTTGTATATTTTTGAAATATTAAAGAACTAGCAAATGAAAAGTCTAATTGTGAATCAAAATATCATCTGGATTTATGTAAGCTACAAAATAACTTACTCCCACCCAGATCAATACTAACCCAATTCCTGTCTGTTCTTTCAAGTTACTAACACACCACCAATTCATCTGCTCGAGATGCTTCTTTTCATCTTCTTCTTTTTTCCATCTTACACCTAGTTGATATTTATTAGCATGATTACGACGATATGAAACAAGTGAATGAGGGATATGCTGATTGTATTGGATGATGCAAGGCATTTAGGTCTATGGAACCCATTGTATTGGATGTTGTGTTTTATCTTAGCCTGACAACACAACACTGGCATCTCCATCAAGGCATTAGTGAAATTCGACTGCCCTTACCATTTGAATACGACCTGCTTTAGATGTATTACCGCTCAACTCATAATATTTATCATTTGATCTACATGAGAAAGCCCAAGAACTTGGCTTTCGGGTTATTCCTAATTATTAGACGACACGGACTCGTGTCCCATTAATACACAAACATGGAGGTGGCACGAGGCACGGCAAGCCAACTATCCAAAATCTAGACACGAGGACAATGATGTATACGGGTATCTTCATAACTATACATTTCTTCATGTATCTTTGTATTATGTGTATCTTTGAAACAAAAGATAGGTTGTTTTTGTCAATGTTACAGAGGACAGGGCCCTTTCTGGAGCTGAATGGAAAGGAATCAAATAGCCAACCACATAACTTTTGGATAAAGGATGTGTTGTTCCTATTGTTATATCTTTGTATTTATACATTAAGAGTAGAACTACTCTCACAATACATATATTTAACATGAATATTTATTGTTTGTTGAGTTTGTGTTTGGATATCAAGGAACTTAATAAGTGTAAAAATGGATTGGCCTATCAAAATCTCATAGTATTTGCTAGCTAGACAATATTTTGCACCTTAGGAATACTTACAATTCGCAGGAACCAAAAGCGTTGGACACGAAGGACATGGCAAACCTTAGTAGGAAGAAGTACCCTACATAATCATACTGTTATTATTAATTTAAAACCCAAAAGGGGGGGGGGGGGGGGGGGGGGGGGGGGGGGGGGGGGGGGGGGGGGGGGGAGATCTTACAAGTGTTCTCATTCTCACTCATACTTCCACTTAACTCCAACCTTCTTACACCAAATTGTAACGCTAGTAGCAATACTAAATGCTTCAATCAGTTTAAAGACCCTTGAATTACAACCTAGGAAGCATCGACACTCCAATAAATGTGGGCCGTGTCATGTCGGACAAGTATTGGACACTCTAAATACACTAGGACATTGCAAAGTAGGTGACGTGTCCTTATTGTGTTTCCTACCTTGCAACACGATTTACAATATATAACCAACCAAAAACAAGAAAAATGGGATTTTGTACATTATATATTAGCATTGACACTCCAATAAATATGGGCCGTGTCATGTCGGACAAGTATTGGACACTCTAAATACACTAGGACATTGCAAAGTAGGTGACGTGTCCTTATTGTGTTTCCTACCTTGCAACACGATTTACAATATATAACCAACCAAAAACAAGAAAAATGGGATTTTGTACATTATATATTGGGGAGAGAGAGTCTAAACATCATCAACTTGAATTAAAATTCCATTAACTATGAATTCAATGATCACACTGAATTCCAACTTAAGGAACAAACTTGATAATATACTGATATGCTTCTTTAAAGCAAGGAGTTTATTGGTTGGGTACTTGATACGCTTCTAAGAATAATCCAGTTTTTCATGGTGGTCTTGCATTGAAGGTTCGGCTTTGTCAGTTGAATCAGGGTTTTGACTATTGGAAAGGATCTAAGCTTTAGGAACTCATCATCTACTTTTATGATTTACCATAACTAAATTTGATTGTCTACCAAAAATCAATCTCGTGTTTCAAAACACAAAATACTCCAAGAAACATTAGGAATAGCCTAATAAGATGCACCAAAATCAGCATCACATCCACGTCATGGTGTCAGTACTATCTATCCCGTGTATGTATGTACAACATATAGTGTGCAAACATACATGGCATGACTTGTGGATTACTATCCATGAAATGTTCTGATGATTAATAGACATTGGAATATGTGGGGCTGGATTCTAAACTCCATTAATACTAGTAGCCTTGTGGCACTAGGATTCCCTTTTAGTACTCTAGGTTTGAATATTTAGAATTGGATGTGATGCCCACATTTTTTATGCATCTCAACTTATAACAAAAAAATGGACTTTCACTCATACTTCACGGTATCAGCCGCATAGTTCATGGTATCGGCTGATACCGATATGGCCAATACGTATCAGTTTTAGCATGTCCCAATTCGATACTAACTGCTATCGATATTGATTGATACCCGACTTTGGGGGTATCTCTCCATGTCAATTCGGTAGAGAAACATTGAACAAAAAGATAAAAAAAAAATGGAAAAAAGTGTCAAGACGATGATTCAGTTTTATTGAACAACAAAGATGTTACAGGATGTCGATAAGATTCCTTATTGATAAACTACAATTTATTTGAATCAATTGAAAAATAAAAAGATAAAATCAATCATTAATAAAAATGTAATTAAATTATGAAATTCAATAACCATTATCATTTGTCGAAGTTATATATCTATAAATTCACAAGATTCATCCATACTAAAATTATTCCATTCAAAATTATTTATTGTGGTTGCAATATGTCTAAAGGCAACTAAATAAACAATACTATCTATTTCAAGTGGAATACTATTACATTTAAAACTAACGAGAAACAACATATAAATATATTAAATTATGTCTAAATGTATCAAATATTTTTTCAGCCTTTTAAAACGCATTTATATCATTTTTTTTATTTCCAAAACGAAGAGCTCGATACTCCAATGCAAAACAACCGATATTGTTGATGCTGTTAGTCATAGGAAGGATCTGAAACCAATTCTGATACCGATATCACGAACCTTGTTTCACTCTAACTCAATATCTTTAGATAACTCCATTTTCCAAATTATTAGTTGAGATTCTCCTATAGGCTATTATAAGGAATATCAAATATACCACATGCCTAGAATGAACTTGTATGTGGTTTTATGCAATGATGAGCCATAAAACCAATAATTACCAACAAGGTTATTGACAATGATGTGTGTATAATCAACTCCTTATTATATATATATATATATATATATATATATTTTTTATTATATATATATATATATATATATATATATATATATATATATATATATATACCTCAAATGCCTTCGAATCAACAAGTGCACCTCTTGTAAGCAAAATGACGCAAATAAAAAGACTGAATTTCCCTCCTAATTTTTCCTAGAAACACATAACATTATGTATGGATTAACTTAATAATTTCCTTATACTTTTCTAGCCAAATGCATCGCAAATCTGACCATATATGCACAGCTTCTGTTAAGAAAAAACCTTCAGAAGCCATCATCGTGCTAAAGAAGGGCCTAGTCGCATGGATATAGATACGGCACTAAGTATGATGTGATATGAATACCTGACGTTGTCATTTACTAATTGTTTTCAAATGCATATCAAGTAATGGACTAGAAATTAATCAACACGATAACTTGTTAGTATATGAAAGTAGCTAAACATTCAAAAAAAGATAAAATAACACTCACTCTGCTCCAGATCAAGAATGCCTGACATTGTCATTTACTAATTGTTTTCAACATTATCCTGATATTGGTACAACTGAATACCTTTAGATGGGGAGGGGAGGATAAGGGTAAATTCAAAAGCTTTCACTCTATTGGTTATTTGATTTACTTTATGAGGTACCCCTTTAATCTTCCCATTTGGTTACTAAAGCTACCTAATGTGAGTAGTAATATGAAGAGAGTACTAAATAACTAAAAAAATTAAGTCACGAAACATGAGTCTCATTAAGTAACTAAACAACTAATGAAGTATTAACCGTTAAAAACAACACAAGGAGGCTAAATAAGTCCATATGAGATCCATCCAATATGTATGCTGAATTTCATAAAGAACTTTTAGTTTATTGATATGCATAAAACATTAGAAGTCTTCGTATATTCATAGGAGCAAGTCATGACATCCTCCCTTAGCCAGGTGACATGAGAAAGTGAGATGTACAATAATACTTAACTAACAATCTCCCTCAAGCTGGAGCATAGATACCAATATTTCCCAGCTTTAATAACAGTTGAGTAAACAAATGTCGAGACAGTGATTTGGAGAGGATATCTGCCAACTGAGCTGAAGAAATGTGTGTTGTAGGACAACTTTTTTTATGTAATTTTTTTACAAATAAAGTGACACTCTATCTCATTGTGCTTAGTTTTTTCATGAAAAACTGGATTGTTAGCAATATGGATCGCAGTCTTGTTATCACAATAGAGAACAGATCGAGAAGAACTCCAAGATCTGTAAGAAGTGAGCTGGACCAAATCAACTCAGAGACAGCATGTGCCATGACTCTATATTCGGCTTCAACAATAAAATGAGCAACTAAATTATGACTCTTACCTCTATGTAACCAAATTGTCTCCCACGAAGACTAGGTAACCGTTGGTAGAGTTATGGTTTTCAGTTAATCTAGCAAAGTCAGCATCTGCAAAAACTGTGAACGACAGCGTAGAAGGTCTAAAGAGAAGACCATGCCCAAGAGTTCCCTTCATGTAGCATAGAATCCTTTCAACCACTTGAAGATAAGAAGTCAAAGATTTTGCATATAATGAATCACTGTACTCACAACATAGGCAATGTCTAGCGTAGACAACGTTTGCACGAGTAACAGTAAGATAAATTATCGTCTCAAGCAGTCGTCTATAACATTTTGGGTCAGTTAGAGTAGGATATGTTGAAGAGCTCAATCTAGATAGTTTGACTGTAGAATCCATAGGTGTATTTGCTAGTCTAAAATCTAGGAATCGTCTCAGATAGAAGATCCAATACATACTTGCACTAAGAAAGTTGGAATCGTTTGAAACTTCTTGATACCTCAATACCAAGAAAGTATTTCAATGAGCCAAGGTCCTTGTAAGAAAATGAGAGGCTAAGTGTTCTCTTACCTTGGAAATGCCAGCAAGATCATCTCTGGTGAGGATTATATTACCCACATAAACAAGTAAGATGAGTGCCTTGAGACCTTTGGTATGTAAATAAGAACGTACCTGAGTTGCTACGAACAAACCCAATATGTTGCAAGACCATATTGAACTAGTCAAACTACGCATGTGGTGACTGCTACAGACCATACAAGGACTTCCCTAGGAGACAGACCATAGACTCCCTCGGTCGCTCAAAGCTTGGAGATTGCTGCATAGAAATAGTCTCTGAAAGATTGCTATTGAGAAAGGTATTCTTCAAGTCCAACATGAAGAGGTAAGTTCCTAGAAGCTGTCAAAGATAGAAGAACTCGAACACAACTTAACATGTGAAAAGGTCTCAACATAGCCCAACACATATTGTTAGGTAAAATCCTTAGCTACTAAACGGACTTTGAGCCGATCAACCGAGCTATCCTCAAACATAGTGACATGCCAACCTAGATGCTAAAGTAGGGGTGAGCATTCGGTTTATTCGATCTAAAACCAAACCGAATAAGCAAAACCGAATTCGACCGAACCCGAATAAAGGAAACCGAACCGAAATAGGTCCCAATCGATTCCAAACCGAACCGAATAATCAATTCGGTTTTCGGTTTAATCGGTTAAATTATTATTATTAATTAAAATTAAAATCACTAATAATAGATCCAAAGACCCCAAGGCTCATTCTTTGGACCACCCAAAGACAAACAAGCCCAAAGGACCCGTCATTGGGTCAGCCAACGCTCATGCTTGGCAACCAAATGCTTCTCAAGCTATGCTCCAGTTTTATAGCACCCCATAGTATGAGTTTCTCCGTTTAGCCGATGCGGGACTGAAACTCGTTCCTTTAGCTTCCAAGTTGGGAGTCCCAACTATCTCCTTTAGTCCCACATCGGCTGGAGTCAGGAAGAATGCTCACCCCCAGCTTATAAATAGTGATGTTGCAGCAATGGTTCACTGAATTGTGAGTTAAGTGGTTGATGCAGGGAAGCATTGCCGCTCAGATATTATTGAATGGTTCCAGTCCAAAGAACATTTGCTCAAACACTTGAATCCTTGTTGCAAAGAAGGTTTTGTTATTCGGTTTTCGGTTTTAAACCGAAACCGAAATTCAAAACCGAAACCTAAACCGAATAAGTAATTTTAGGATTATCAAAACCGAAACCGAACCGATTATTTTTTAAACCGAACCGAATCTCTTATTCGGTTCGGGTCGGTTCGGTTTTCGGTCCAAAACCGAATAATGCTTACCCCTATGCTAAAGTGCATCCTGGACAAAGCGGAGAAAAGTGATGACAACCAAATGAAAAACAAATTTACAACCGGATGGAGTCAAACGTTAATACAAAACGAAGTTTAAAAAAATAGGATAGACACTAAAAAAAGAGAGCCAATCATTGCGAAGAGCAACAAGAAGAGACAGAGCTTCATCTGAAGTTAGCAGAAATGGAATAGCAACAGAAGGTTGCAATGTAGTACCTGCAGAAGAATCATCAATGATACCCATAAAAATAATGGCAAGTCGAGAAATGACCTTGTCCTGACACGTATATACCTGAAAAATGAAACCAAAGACCCAGACCTGGGAGAGAATAGAAATAGGTGTATCAAGTTCAAAGGAATGAATAAGAGGAATATGAATCATGGATATTGAAATGTAGATGATGTCCCAAAGCAAAATAGGCATGATCCTCGAAAAAAAAATCACAAAAGAACCACCTTCGACGTTGTGGGTTCAAAGCAAATACCATTTCTCTGTTCGAGAATAACCAACCAATATCATACGGATAGCTTGCAGATCAAGTTTATCAACCTGAGGTCCAAGATTATGAGAATAACAAAGACAACCAAAAATCTTTGGAACGACATCAGAGTTTACCATGTGAGGAAAGAGGGTAGAAAAAGATGATTTGTTCACAATGACATGAGAGAGCATGCGGTTTATATAAAAACAATCGGCTAAGAACACAACATAACTTATTGGAAACATTCATATGAATGGGAGCAGACTACCTCAAGGTGTTTATTCTTATGTAGAAGGTGTTTATTCTTATGTTCTGCAATATAATTCTATTGAGAATATACGAATGCGAAGTATGTCATGAGTCTGACAAAATGTTTGAAACGTCCTGCTCACATACTCCCTAGCATTATCGGAGGGAAGAGCCATGATGCAATATTAAAATTCTTTAAAATAAGCTAGAACCATGGTACGTAAGGTAGATAGCTTTTTAAAAAAAACATACAAAAGATTAGACCTAGAACCATAATCATATCATGCGTGAGTGATCAATAAAAGTGACAATATTTAAAACTAAAGGGACCCCAAATATTACTTTGAAGCAAAGAAAAAAATGAATCATTTAGTTAATGAACATGATGAAAAAAGAGAGCGACGATGCTTCCCAAGAATATGAGATAATGATAATATGGTAACATGGAACGTAAGGTAGATAATGAAGGATGTGTAGTCCAAGTCTCCTATGCCACTGAATGGAAGGAGCAGCCACTGATGTATTAGGCAGATGATCTACGTAGTAAAGGTCGTTCTGGTCATGTCCCCCACAAATCCGATGTTTCGTCATAAGGTCTTGTATCACAAAGTGCAATGTTCTAAAAAAATAAAATAAAAACTTACCTCTCACAGCAGCTGACGAACAACGACGACCGATCAGGCGAACCACCGACAAGCAGCGACGACGTCGTCGATCGACAGCATGTGCATTTTTTTCCTTTTGCATATACCAGATCTGGGATATATGTAGAGCATGTTTTTTTTGTTTTGCACACTAATATTGAAAGAGAGGGTAAGAGTGAGAGACCTAAGATAAACATATATTTTTTTCCAATACCAACGGAGCATGCCTTTTTTTTTTCTTTTTTCTTTCATTGAGACTTAGACTTGATAAACAAAAAATAATAGCAGACTTGCTATTTATGTCTAAAAAATAACATAGTTGAAATACAAAGGAAAATACAAAGAAAATAGTACTTACGCCAAGTTTTTAAAAGGGGTCGACCACCTAGATCAGGCGGCTGCCTAGGCAGCATCTAGACGGGCTAGGCACTATGTGGTGGTTGCCCGCCTGACAAGCGCTTTTTTACAACCATGACAAAACAAGACGGATGAATGTTATTAAACAATTCGAATCATGTGTAAGCTGACGAATAGAGAATAAATTGTGATGCGGTGATGGAACAATGAGAGTATTTCTCAAATGTAAATACGGAACAAGTGATAAATCAACAACACCAAAAACATTACCATCAGCCATATAAATAAATTTTTGAGGACTAGAAAAAAGATTTGAGGACCCGTCATGAGACATGGTTCAAGGTGCTAGAATCAAGAACCGACGAATAAGAAAGAGAAATGAGAGATACATGATGGAGCGAAAAGATCGGCATGAGCTACAGTGGAGAGTCGACGCAACTAACCTTATACATCATTGAAAAAAGGTATTTGGCCACTAGGTGAAGAAGACGAAGGAGCAGTAGTGGGGGCAAATGCATCTCTGGCAATATGTGTATCATCAGGTAACCATGCTTTTCCCAACACCAGTTCTCGTGATGATTGATTCCCCCACAATGTGAACAATATAGACCACCACAGTCGTCGTGTCCTCGTCAGTGGATACCACGACCTCGAGCAGATAAAAAAGGGCGCCGACAAGTAACACATTCTCTGGGGAAAGAATCAGAAGTTCCTCGTCTAACCTAAAAGTGATTGCCACTATCTTGGCTACGGATAGCAAGGGCACTCGACAAGAACTCGACAGAGGTGGAAGATAGCATAGCCACACAATAAATCGTCGATGAAACAATCGTCAAGGAGGATTGTACTGAAAGAGAACCAATGAGTGGATGCCCTCAAAGTATATGGTGGCGTGGCTAGAGGGTGAAGCGGCTAGGGTTGGGGAGACAGCTAAGGATGTCGGTTTGGTGCCGTTGTGGGAAGGTTATGTACGGCCCGTTTTTCAACAACCCCTGCCCCAGGCCCATGCAGTCACAAACGCTTAATCGAACCTCCATCTTTTAGCCTCTACCCGGCCTCGGTCATGCACCTCTAAGGGTGATGAGGCACGCCCAATGCCTTAAGCTCGTACGGCCATTCGCGCACGACTGATCCTTCATTCTCAATTGCCACCCTGCCTCGGCCATACACCCTCCAACGTAATGGGATACACCCAACGCCTTCGGTTCTTGAGGTCCCTCGTGCAAAGACCAAACCTTTATCCTTTATCCGCTACCCGGCCTTTGTCATGCCCCGATCTTGTATAACCAAAAGTCGTCACTGGACGTAATGTCGTACAAGTCTTAAATTGTAATTGTACAAGACAAGCACCAAATCGATCAACGAAAGCGATTCTAAACAAAGTCATAGAAACAGAAATAAATAAAAAGTCAATACGCACGAGTTATACACAAAATGTGTCTCTTTATTAGTAATCTTGTAGCAGAACTACAATGAGTCGAAGCAAAGAACAACTGGATACAAATACTCCCTCTTTATACAAGGATACATGCCGCAAGGCTTAAACTCAAGAACTATACAAACAATGATGTTCCATACATTTTGTTCTTTGTATACATAAATGATCATCTACAACCGATCCATAGTTTTAAAAGGCGAAAGGCGCACCAAGGCGCAAAGGTTCCTGGAGCCTGAGGCGCTAGGCACGCCTTTTGAAAGCTAGGCGCACTTTTTTCTTTATATGTAAAAAATATCTACATTTAAAAACTTAGCTACATGAAGTCCAAATTCCTTGAAAATATCACTAATTATAGGCACAAAATTATTCTTTATATATATATATATATATATATATATATATATATATATATATATATAAATAACAATCTAAAAGCCCATTAGATATAAATAACTCAAACTATATACATATAATATACAAACACATATATATAAGCCTTTAAATATAGAAGTACATTCTAATTTAGAAAACAATCTAAAACCCACAATAATATTAATGATAATAATTTTATACTTTCCAATAAAGTTCATAAACTATATAACATGTATATAGAAGGTTGGAATATATATATATATATATAATATATATATATATATATATATATATATATATTAAAGTAACTTTACGTCTAGGCGCGCCTTGTTGAGCGCCTGGAGTCTGCGCCTTTCTACACCAGGCGCGCGCTTTTTGAAGATGGTGCGCCTAGCTTGTTCCTAGGCGCTGTCCTGCCCTGCGCTTGCGCCTAGGCACGCTTTTTAATTCAATGAACCGATCTACTACAAGTAGCCAACCGAGCTCCAACGCCTCAGCACGTCCTATACCTGAAAAGATCCGGTGGAAGGTCAATACATGAGCGCTGGTGAATAGCCTCTAGCCGACACTAGCACAGTATGTTAACATAGCAGCATTATCTAAATCTATGTTTATCACAATATGTTAACATTCCATGTTCTATACAACAGGTTGATAACATACTAGTTACTATCTTTATCTTGGTTCGTCTATTTTATTATTAGCATGCAACATTACTTATAGCATAAGAGAAACAAACATGCATCACCCAGTTATTAAGTGTGAAGGTAACACAAGGAGGGATCATCGAAACCACCTGCATAAAGAAACGTCGATCTGTCTTGACCGAACAGACCTCTGAAACATTATCTGCATGAACCCAAGTTCATACGGTCCTTCGAACCAACAAACCATCTCAATGCACCATGCACCGTATGGAGCAGGGTATTACATAATACACCACTCAGAAGAAGTTTCGTCCTCGAAACTTACAAAAAACAAACTGTTACAACACACCAACTGACAACTGAAGAAACTTCTACTCTGATTCAAACTTAGATGCCGAGTCCAAGATAGAAACATCATCTAAACATCATTTATCAATACCAAAGAAATCATGCAACACATTCTCTTCTTGATAATACTGAGCATATCCCTTGTGCACTCAACAAACACATCTGCCTCAACTCTCTCCACTCAAACCAATGCCTTCTCTTCCTATCAATAGCTGTACCAAAATATTCAAATATATGAACTCCATAAAGCATCTTCCTCTCATCCGAATCCTTGCATAAGATCAATCAAACATAATATTTTCACCATTCCTTAATCAATGCAATCCCACTCATGCCTTAGCCAAATCCATTGAACACTTATATCGCCAAACTCAAAACAAACATATCCAAAGCTTCTCCAACATCTCTACCCCCAAAATAGCGCAACTCGCGCAAAACCAAACAACTTCCAAACTCACTGGATAATATAACACTCACAATAACCAGAAAATCCACTGAGAACCAAGGCAACTACTAAAGTACTGTACCTAATTCTATTCTGAATCAAAGACAACCAAAATCAACTAGATCCAATTTCTATCGAGCCATCACATTGCAATTCATGTCAATACCTATCTCATATCAATACACTCGAGGGCAAAACCAATCGATATCTCAATTTCAAATCTCAAGTGTTTCTTCTCAAATAAACCAAACAATTCCTAAGACATTAAATTTCGTTATCAACCAATCTTTCAAACATGACTACAACCAAGTCTCAATCACAATTATACATTAATGTTCAATTCTACCGAAATTCCACCATCTCAGAATCCACCCTTGAGTTGATCAACACTCTTACCTTTTAAGAATTTCTCAATCCAAGAAATCAACGATCAAATCTGAATCACTAATCAAATCCGAATCTCTCATTATAAATATATCAATTGTACTCTACCAGACATGATCGCAATCTCTAAAAATATTGTCAACAAATTTCATCCATCACCTCCACTTGAGTATAATCAATTAAGACAATCTGACAATACCTGGCCTGCACGGTGCGGGCACCGGCAACGTCGGAGCACTAACGAAAAATAACCACGATCTGAGCTGGCGTGGGCCAGAATGGGACGCCCGTCATGAAAAACTCAACTGATAGGACGCCGCGCGGGTGGTCAAGGACCGGCGCCATTCTACTACGGGTATAAACGACGACCACGCGGCCCATCGTGCGGCGCCGTAAGGGCGTCGAAGACATCGTAAGGACGTCTTGCGCATAGAATGGGTGGTTGGGGAGACATTGGCTGTCGTAGGCGTCGTGAAGACGTCGAGGGCGAAGTGAGGCGTTGAGTTGCGGACGTCGAAAGACGTTATGGCCGTCTCGTGGAGCTCTGGAGTGTGCGGGATGTGCGTTGGGACGATGATAACAAAGCCAATGCAGACAAGATCCACATGAAAAGTTAGAAATGATATGACGACCGGCTAAAAATCGTGTGCGGGGGACACGATTTAACTGAGCCGGCACGTGCTGGAGAAAAAAAAAATAAAAAAAAGACAATAAACAATGATCCGACTAATTCCAAATGCTATCTCGTTCTTCCAACCGCAAGTAATCTATCAAAATTTCCAAGATCCAACATCCAATCCAAATTTCTATCGAGCCATCACATTGCAATTCATCTGTCAATACCCATATGATATCAATACACTCAAGGCCAAAACCAACCGTTATCTCTATTTCATATTCAAGTGTTTCCTCAAATAAAACAAACAATTCCTAAGATATTAAATTGATTATCAACTAATCTTCCAAACCTGACTACAACCAAGTCTCAATCACAATTATTACATTAATGCTCAATTCTAGCAAAATTCAACTATCTTAGAATTCACCCTTGAGTTGATCTACACTCTTTATCTTTCGAGAATTTCTCAGTCCAAGAAATCAACTGATCAAATCTGAATCACTAATCAAATTGAATCTCTCATTATGTATATATCAATCGAATTCTCCCAGACATGATCGCAATCTCTAAAAATATCGTCAACAGATTTCATCCATCACCTCCACATGAGTATAATCAATTAAGACAATCTGACAATAAACAATTGATCTAACTAATTTCTAATGCATCTTGTTCTTCCAACCGCAAGCAATCTATCAAAATCCCAAGATCCAACATCCAATCCAAGACTCTATCGCAACCTTGCTATCCTAACTCTATTCTAAGACATCTACCCAGCAACTATTCTTGAGGTCAATTCTACCTATCCTATCACTCAGTATTGGGACGTCTGTCTAACCACTAGGCTAGCTCACAAGGCCCACTCAAAATATGATACCATCAATCGTACTAAACCATCATCATAACTCATCTCCAAATAAAACAAAAAATACTGCACTTATCCACCATCATAGGGTTAAACCTAACTCAGGAATCTGGATTCCACCCAAACTTCAGAGGAAACTCTCACTCCAACATCAAATAATAGACATCAAAGCCTTTCCTAGGTTAAATCCATCCAACCATCTTCCTCGATTATCTCATGATCGACGACATCAATCCAAACACAACTCTCAGCCCAAATCACCAATCTATTCCGATAAATTTCTTCGATCTAAATTCAAGATCTCAATCACAAACTATGTTGTACTGGGTGCTAGGCAAGACGAGGCGACATGCCACCCCGCCTCGCCTAGGCGTGGCCCCCCCCAGAATTCGCTGCTTTGAATCAAAAAATTATGCAATTATGCATACAACAAATATGTAGTATAACTAATAAGCAATAAGTATAAAAGTAATATATGAACTAACCAATATTCAGCATCAAGTAAGGATGGTAATGATAATTGCACGACTCTGGACGGACCTTTTTCCTGGACGACCCTAGGCGGACGCCTAGGCGCACCTAGGTGTCACCTGTGACAACATAGATCACAAATCCCAAGTCAAAAATCAAAATCACAAATCACAAGTCGTAATTTTTCAGTATCAATTCATCAGCCTTATTTTGCTTAAAATTTCAAACCCTTCTTACTCGATCCATGCATCTTTTCACTTCTATCAATAAAATCATTTTACAATCAATCCATAGGTCAGGGCTATCTTTGCAGTCACCAATCGTTTCAATCTTGCCATCCAATTCAACCAAATTAAAGAACGACTCAAAAATTCTCATAAGCCATACGTCTCGTTATTCGACTCAACAATCAATCACAATAAATTCCAACATTCACCAAGCTATATTTATCTAATATCCATTCATCGCATACTCAGATTCACCTAACCAAGTTATCCGAAACATTCAATACCATCATTCAATTCATCAACAGTCTATACAGCTAAATCATAGTTTTAAAAGACGAAAGGTGCACCAAAGCGCAAAGGTTCCTGGAGCCTGAGGCGCTAGACGCAAGGCTCAAGACGCGCCTTTTGAAAGCTGGGCGCACTTTTTCTTTATATGTAAAAATATCTACATTTAAAAACTTAGCTACATAGAAGTCCAAATTCCTTGAAAATATCACTAATTATAGGCACAAAATTATTCTATATATATATATATATATATATATATATATAATCTAAAAGTCCATTAGATATACATAACCCAAACTATATACATATAATATACAACCACATATATATAAGCCTTTAAATATATAAGTACATTCTAATTTAGAAAATAATCTAAAGACCACAATAATATTAATGACAATAATTTCTATACTTTCCAATAAAGCCCATAAACTATATAACATGTATATAGAAGGTTGGAATATATATATATATATATATATATATATATATATATATATATATATATATATATTAAAATAACTTTACGCCTAGGTGCGCCTGGAGCCTGCGTCTTTCTACACTAGGCGTGCACTTTTTTAAGGTGGTGCGCCTGACTTGTTCCTAGGCGTTGTCCCTACGCATCGCTGCACCTTGCGCCTAGGCGCGCTTTTTAATTCAATAAGCTAAATCCATCAAGACAACAAATTTAATAATTCAATCGGTTACACGATCATCGCCTATCCAGACAATATCCTCAAGTCAACATCTATCAATCTTCGATATACCTCAATCTCATCAATTATCTATGCACAACCGGAAAAAATATCTATTCACCAACTCAATTCGTTTCAACCAATGTTATCTTTCAAACTCGATACAAAATCAACTCGTTTATACTCAAGATCAAATCAGTTATCTCATGTCATCGAGCAGCACAATTCTTCAATCCTCCGAGTCATTACATATCCTTCGAACAAACTTCCAATCGCACCACCGAGTCCTCGTACTCAATTCAAACTTCATCCGATCGATTCAAACTCCGGTTCAATACACATCCATATTAATTTCCCCAGCTAAGTCATTCATTTCATCAATTCAAACTCGTATCCAATATTATCTTAATCTTCTAAAATCATTCTCGATCATCCGAACCAATCCAGCAAGAGACATTCAAAATCGCATCAACCAAGCATAACTCTAAATTGAGACTCAATACTACCCCATCCAAAACTCATAAACTTATCGATACCCATATCATCAAATCCAGCAAAGTATTGCTAGGGTACCAAATACACCACTCAGGAATCTAGGTTACTGCACTGAATCAATCATCCATATAATGAATCACCGTCCCTTCCGAACAATCATTACCACGGTGATCCCAACGATCACAACATAACATTCATTCCTAGCCACTCGGCAACCATATCAAATCCAACTAAATCCATTCCACTGAACAACTCAACCAAACCAAATATTCTGCCACACACTCAACTCAAACCATCTGATGCTGCTCTTCAAAACTATTCCTGGCCAACAAAATACCCATATGAGATTCATAACAAATCTAAACTTATTTTATGAAACATCCAGCAGAACATCGAGACAGAAACTCAGAGTTGAAGATAATCGATTGAGGGTCCAAGGATGTAATACCATTATGTCACGTCCCGATCCCGTATAACTGAAAGTCATCACTGGGCGTTATGTCGTACAAGCCTTAAATTACACTTGTACAGGGCAAGCACCAAAACACGATCAATGGAAGCGATTCAAATCAAAGTTATTGCAACAGAAATAAATAGAAAGTCGATACGCAAAGGTTATAAACAAGCGATTCAAATCAAAGTCATTGCAATAAAAGTAAATAGAAAGTCAATACGCACATGTTATACACAAAATGTATCTCTTTATTAATAATCATGCAACGGAATTACAACGGCTCGAAGCCAAAGAACATTTGGATTACAAACACTTGTCCTCTCTCTCAATACAAGGAAACATACATCAAGTCTTACAACTCAAAACTATACAAACAATAAAATTCCACACATTGTCCTTTATATACACAAATGATCATCTTCAATCAATCTGTTACAAGTGGCCAACCGAGCTCCAACGCCTCAACACGTCCAAGTAAACTTCGTACTTAAGAAGATCTAGTAGGGGGTCAGAACATGAGCACCGATGAATGGCATAGCCGACACCACCAAACCAACAAGTTGAATTAGTGAACGCAAGCAACATTACGTGGTCCTTCTAATCTTGCCTTAGGATCAGTTACATGGCATAGTATACAAGTGTCCATAATCATAAATGTGTTACTCAACAAAGTTGATCTTACCCAATATTTACATACTACTATGTTCATACAACAATATTATTTTAATATATATAAACATTATGTCATAATGTGTGTTACTACACAAGACATTCGTTAGCCTTCATAAATACATAAAAATGTCAAGTTCCTATTCCGCATGAAGTAATAGGCCTGCAAGCAGATAACACTAGCATGCAGCCTAACTATATGAAGGTCAATTGCGATTCACCATATTGGACTATGTTCTATTAAGATGATGATCAATTCGTGTGCAGGTGCGATCCCTACCGAAGGTCCCGAAATATTCATATTTCGATGTGCCCTTATAGTCCAGGTTGCACACCCTATTAAAGATCCTGCAATATACGTCAACATTGTTCCCCTAGGCTGACACGATCGCGGCGACCCGACGATCGTTCGAGGAACCTAAAACCTTGTGCATAAGTTGTTCATGACCATAAAAATGCGTGAACAGTTAAACTAATAAACAAATGCATGGTACAAAGCTGAAATAACTACACAAACACACCTTTTTTTCTTTCTGTTATCAAATATCCTTGAGCCATTGCTTGACTCATTCTTCCTAATCCAGGGATTACCATATATACGCAACTCCCAGTCCAGGGATACTACCTTGGCGGGTAACAGTCCCAAGCCATCCATGTTTCCGACCATCTAAACCACATCATTCTATATTCCATATGATACAAAACTATAATAACACAACATCTATTCGCATAGCAACAATATCAAAATCTATGTTTATCGCAGTGAGTTAACATTTCATGTTCTATACAGCAAGTTGATAACACATTAGTTACTATCTCTATCTTGGTTCGTCTTTTTACTATTAGCATGCAAGAGTACTCGTAGCATTAAGTGTGAAGGTAAAGCAGCGGAAGATTATCGAAACCAACCCACCTGAAGAAACGTCGATCTGCCCATGGTTCTAAACGGCGGTAGACGGATGCATGGCGGAGAGAGTCCGCCTACCGCCTAGGCCGCCTAAGCACTGCCTAGGCAGTCGATACATTTTGAACATTTTTTACCATTTTACCATTGTTTTTTTTGCATATATGCATATTTTAAGGGTGTTCCATGCATAACTAAATTGTAGAACGACGATTATAAAGTTTTAGTTTTGTAAAAGTGAATCATAGGTCCGTAATGGTTACACAACCTTTTTGAACAAAATATCTTGTTAGATATTGGTCCGCCTAGGCGCCCGCCTATGCCACCTCACCTTCGTCTATGCCATCAACCTTCGTTGGCCGTTTACTCCACCGCCTACCGAAAAGCGGTGCGGAGAGACCGCCTACCGCCTAGGCGCCGCTTAGACCGCCTAGGCGGCCGCCATTTAGAACACTGGATCTGCCTCGACCGAAACAGATCTCTGAAACATCCTCTACATGGACCTAAGTCTATACGACCCTTTGAACCAACAAACCATCTGAATGCACCATACGGAGGGGGATTATAGCCTTAACCTTACACCCCTAGAGTACGGGGGCACATCTAGTGCCTTTAGATTGTGCGATCACTCGTGTGCGATTGAACTCCATCCTTCGGATGCTAGCCTCGACCATGCACCCGCCAGGGTCATGAGACACATTCAGTGCCTTCCCATAGACAACGTCAAACTAATACAACATTCTCACCAGCAGAAAAATGAGCATCATGCGAGGACAAACGAGCACCCTTGGTGGGGTCAAATGAGCACCTAGAAAATCCTTCGAGCACATGCAAAAAGGCACCATCCATGTAGGGGGATCCCGACCGACGCCCCTCTAATGGCCAATTTATAATCGAGCGAGAAGGAAGAACAATGAATGTGAGATTGTGGGAAGAGCTTATGTACACTTTCAAATAAAAAGAGGGACTGCAATTACTCGTGCTCCTCGGGTGGATCCTTCATCATAGGAGAGTGTGCTCCAATTGCTTGGTGGACTTGGGCCTCTTTTGGATCTAATTTACATATTCACATTAGTTGTTGTGCTTACTCATAAACTCAAGAAGAACATAGGTCATCACACCACCATTCTAAAAGGGAAGCAATTAGCTATTTAATGGGGCACTTGATCTGATTAATCAAGTGCCCAATTAATCAGAATTTTCAAGTAGTCATGTAATTGCAATTGACCAACCAAGTAATCTGGCTGAATAGTAACCAGTCATGCAATCGAGTGTGTATTGACTATTGACATTTTTTAACTCTCACTCAGAAAAACATCTATGCAGACAATGAGTTGCATCATACAACAACTATTGGGAACCAACCATATGGTGTCTCAACTCAATTTACAATTCTTGTTTCCCAAAGACATTTGATTCAAATTGCTTCTTCAAAATGAGGATCTTACACAGCCTTTAGGACTGTTAGCTATTTGCATAAGCTGATAAATCTAAAGGAATTACGAGGGACATCAAAGTCGGTATATTGAATGCATCATCACAGTACAACAAAGTATCATGCTTGGGATCTATGGTGTGTTATCGTGATGGAGCTAATACATTTCTTAGCAATCCCTTGCATCTAAACCAAGGTTCCCAGTATCGGTTCTTGGACCCTTCTTATGAGTACCCGTATCGGCAGTTTCTGGGGGTTTCGGTAGTTGAATTGGTAAGATAGGCGGTTTATTCAAAACTTGGATATGCCGACAACTCCCACATAGTATACCACACAGCACTCCCACATATACCACACAGCTCGACGCACCCATAAGATTTTGTACTAACTAAAACCCCCTAAGATCTACATTATTGACTTGTGATTAGACATGTTTAAAGTGAATCTGTTTATAGGTTTACAGCCCGCGATATTTGGAATAAGGATAACCTTAATTCTCTTGTAATATAATTTCCATCAATTCAAGAAAGCCTCTTTTTATTTATTCTCGTCTCAATTTCCTTGTGATTTCGTCTCAATTGTGCACTCTAATTGTTGAGATCATATGTAGATGTCAGAGGGGAGCAATGGCTTTTGCTATTTTATGGATTGAAACCTAACAGGCTAACAGCATGCTAATGGCTAGCAAATTTAGCACTATAAACATAAAGAAGTCTCCCAAAATCCCTACTTTAACACTAGGAACAACGAATAAGCAAGCAAGCAAGTAGCTGCTTACTTCGAGAAGGGCACGGATGGCGAGCTTGACGGTCTCCTGCCCCGACGTCTCCTTGTAGTTCTTCTCCAAGAACTCCCTCATCGAGTTGGAGTTCCTCCCAGTGGCGTTGGCCTTCCACGCGGAGAACGTCCCCGAGGGGTCCGTCTGGTAGAGCGACGGGACCTTGGTGTGGGGATCGAAGCCGACGATGAGCGTCGACAGGCCGAACGGCCTGACCCCTCCGCTCTGCGTGTACTTCTGCTGCAGGCCCGCGATGTAGCGGGTGATGTACTCCACCGTGACGGGGTCCTCGACGGTGAGCTTGTGGCTCTGGCACTCGATGCGGGCCTTGTTGATGAGCACGCGGGCGTCGGCCTTGAGCCCCGCGCAGGCGAGGGCGACGTGGTCGTCGAGGCTGACGATCTTGCGGACGGATCGCGAGTCCTGGAGCTTGGCGGCGGACTTTTTTTCGACGCCGAGGACGACGGCGTCGGAGCCGCGGACGCCGACGGCGGCGTTGCCCTTGCGGACGGCCTCGAGGGCGTACTCGACCTGGAAGAGGTGGCCGTCCGGGGAGAAGACGGTGATGGCGCGGTCGTAGCGAGCCATGGCTGTGTGGAGGAGGAGGAGGAGGAGGAGGAGGAGGAAAGAGAGAATTTGGGGCTTTTGGCTTGCAGAGGAAGGAAATAATAAAGACTTCGATCGAAACTGATTAAATTAGGTATGCAATTGGATACGGGTTTACGTCCAATACAACCCGATATCCGAATGCGTTTAGGATTTTTTTTTTTTTTTTCCTATGTCTAGCGTAACCCATAGGACTTTGTATACACTGTGTTGCATGTTATTTGAGCCCACTGTCCGTAATTTTTTTACACACACACCCGCCTCCCCGCGGTTCGATTCCGAGGCCGTCCGTCTAACCAAGGAGGTTATACCTCTCCTCACTGACCAAAGATGCGAGTTGAATTCGATTGTTTAGGATTGTTTTGGAAAATGAGTTTTGTGTTTGGGATTTTTTTTTTTTTTTGTAACTGAGAAGTGTTGGAGCATGTATAGTAAAGAAAGTTATTTTGTACGTGTACAATTTTAAAAATAATAATATACTATTCCATCTCCAAATTTTATGCTTACAATTTTATTTGAATCTAATATAAAACCTTAATTATAAGCTAATCTAATTAAATTTAGAACTAAAATTTTGTTCATAATCTAATCTATAATTTAAAATCTATTCAAATGCAGATTTGTGTTTTGTAAAATAAATAAATGACAATTGTCAATTGAAACCATTTCTTCCTCGTATATTACATAAAGCTCAATCTACTCACCTCAACAAAAGCTGAACACAAGGTGGATTTCCAAATACTACAAGATCATTGGAAATATAACTGGATTTTCAACACAATTTCAGCAACAAATGTTGCACTGTAACTTTATTTACATACACCAACCCTAGTACAAATAAATATTTCTTTTCCAACTCGGCCTATGTTTGCAAAAGTGGGCATGCAAGAAGCCAATTGGCAGAGCTCTTCTAAGCAACATCAATTGATGACAAAAATCAGAATGCACTGTTATTAATTTTAACACTGGGCGTATAAAACATGCTCTATGTGGTAATAAAAAACCTAGGAAAAGGGGGTTTACAAGAAAAGATTTACAAAGTAAAAACCGAGAACTATAATACAATGGCACGACCTCAACAAAACATAGAGATAACTGAGCTTGTATACTTTGGAGACATTTGGGGATGCTTAATAGCGGGGATCCCGATCCCTCTTCATATATATAGAGAGAGGGGACTGAGGATGTCCAGATGACCTATTTTCCCATCTTAACCTTCAGTTCCTCTGCTGCAGCCTTTGCAGCCGACTTTGCAAGGGTCGTAGGTTTTATGGAACTCTTTGGGTCGATAGCTTTCCTAATCTTAAATACAGTCCATGCAGTTCCAATAGCATGCCCTGCTGCATCGAGGCCCTCAGTTGTGGCCTCGGCCGCTTCTTCGCCATACCTGATAAAGAAACAAGAACAAAATTAAAACTCAACATATTCTCTGTTGTAATTTGTTCGTAGAGGAACAACTATCGTAAAAAAAAGTCTAAATATATTACAGGAACTAACAACAAGAGGGATGCTATGACTGAGAAATAAACAACCATATAGCTAGGCATATATATAGCCTAAACCTTGTCGCTGCAATCTACATGATTGGTCATTATGATTGGTCATCAATCTGAAATGCTGTGCTGTATATCTCCACTTGTACAAGGGTAAAGAGAAAAGTAGGAAATAACACACGTATCCTACTTATGTATAATATAGTCAAATTATGAATGTTCCCGAAACTAACAACATTAGTTTTATCATGTGGATCATATAAATTGCGAATGTAAACCCATTGACAGGAATCAACAACGACAATGAAGCCTTTATCCAAAAAAATTTGGTGTCGGCTATTTGAAAATTCTTTCCTTCTATCACCCAGTTCTAACTAATATCCTAAAAATTAGACAAGAGGCAGAACCCGAATTTGAGGATGGGATGTGAAGTAAACAAGGAACAGAAAGGTCATACTACTTAGTTCTAATGTCTGACAAACTTCATCAAAATAACAAGTTACACAATGAAAAGTTACTTTAAATCGCACCTTTGAGATACAAGTCCAGTAGTCACAACTGATGAGGTTGACAACACATTCTTTCCAGCCATTTCAACAGCATCGCAGATCTTTCCTGTTGGTTAATGGTTTATTCCAGGAAACAATGGAGCCATCAGCTTTGAGTTGTGAAGTATGTAAATGAATCAATTTCAGTGAACAGAAGGAAATAGACACTTATGCTTAATACTAATCTACACTTAAATAACATTATTGGACAATATAAGGGATTAAACATTCTAAATTTCATTTAACCATTGTCTAACCCTATGTCGCATGGATACAAATAGGACACTACATGGTAGGGACACACCTATTTTGCTGTATACTAGTGTATTTCGGATTGTCCCTTATGTGTCCAATATGTGTCGATACGACACAGACACAACATCGACTTTTTGAGCGTCCGTGCTTCCTAGTTCTAAACCAACAAACCTGCACCTTTCCAAACAGTGGTGTTTCTAATTACAAATCTTATTTGTTTGATAACTAAAAGGTAGAAACATATAATCAATTGTGATATTGGAATACTAAAAAAAATAAGGGCGCGGGCATTACCACAGCCAAAATGGCTGATGGCACAGATTATTAAATGAGGAAAACAATTATTTTCCTAATATACCCTCCCATAAGTAGTATTAATTCTCTTTCCTTACCAAATCAATGGCTCAATTACTGAACTGCGGGTCCCACATAGTAAAGACTCGTATTAGAGGGGGTATTTTTTGCACTATATAGTGTTGAGCACTTTAAAGTACTCAAACATGTGTGGGACCAACAAACTTAAGGTGTTTGTTTTTGCACTTTAAAGTGCGCATCACTGTATAGCCATACCCTTTAATAAGGGTAAATTGTAAACTCAATATTGAGCTTATAATTTACCACTTAGCTTGTAAGTGCAAATAAATACCATTGTAACATTTAACAAATTTAATTATTACAAAACTTGTCCAAACAGCCATAATTTCTTCTTCCCTTTTTTAGTTCTAGAAACACACAAAAACAAATCTAGTTTCAAACTTTCCAAATTATCAAATAGTTTTCGGTGCCCAAAATGAGCATTTGGCTTAAAAATTAATAATTAAATAATTATCGGTGCCTAGAAAAACTAGTTTCTAAATTATTAAATAATTAGGTGCAACAAGCAAGAACGGTCAATCGAGAAGTGTCGCCAATTGATATCCCAAAGAATAAGAAAAAAGAATTAAAAAAACTATAACGCAAAAGTGATAAATGTAAATTCAACTCATAGAATAACAAAGTGAGAAAGATAACCTACCAAATCCCTCAAGAGATGCAAGGACAACTTCTCCAGGCAACAAACTGAAGAACTTCTTTCCTGCTCTGGAATTTACAACAGAGCTTGTAAAGTATCCAGAGACCCTCACGACGCCAGTCAATATTCCAGTTGCCACTTTTTCTGACATCTTCGTAACATTCTTCACCCTGGCCACCATGATATCGACCATTAGATTCCCTTAATGGGGAACAGGAAAAGATAAGGAAAAGAGAAGGAAAAGAGATTTAATGCTGTCATCATACATATCCTATTCCACTGGTAGAAAGTTGGAATGTAAACTAAACAAGCAAAATTGAACCAGAGATCATATTGGAAGCATATTTTCATAATAGATACTACAGAAGAGGGGTTTTCTGTAGAATCTGATGAATATTTCTCTTAATTGAGGCCTTGGGAGGTGATCAAGGGCCAATTTAGCTTTGTGAGAAGAAGAGGGGGGGGGGGGGGGGGGGGGGGGGGGGGGGGGGGGGGGGGGGGGGGGTTGTGAATGTAATGGCCTCACTAAAGCTCAAATGTGAATACTCCCTCTCTGAATATTCCACTCACTGCATTTCAAAACGTAATGATCCAAAATGCAATGGGCTAGCCAAACTGGTCCTATCACAAGTGTTTCCTCCTCAAAAAAGGGGAGAGAGATACATAGAGAAAGAAAAACAAGGGAGGCACGATCTCGTACCAGGTCATGGGTTTGACAATTCATATACGACAGTGGCGACTGCAACGAGAAGAGTATGTAATTATCTATCTCAACTGGATTTGGGTAAGAGATTGACCAATTTAACACGGTTTATGATATTGAGGCTGCATGTTACTTATAGATTATGTGAACTAGCAAACTTTGAATCTTGTCATGTATGAAAGATTACATGTTACAGTTCTCTGTCATGTTACTTGAGTCTACAATCTCTACATGCAGTTGATTAAGATTTTACTCCTTGCCCAACAAATCTGCACAGTAACAAGTGGTAGTTGTAAATTCACGCATTTTGTTTCTTAATCGATCCCCTGCTCTCTATATGGCAGACTACAATAATTAGTGTATGATAACTAGGATATACCTGCTGCTGTTTAATTGATACCACCAACAACAACAACAAAGTTCCTATTGACTGAAAAAGAGTTCAGATGAAGAAAGAGAGAGAGAGAGAGAGGATTATACAATCGGATTAACTTGAATGATTAATTAAAAGGATAACCCTTGCAACCATGAAAGACACCAAACTTCCATTCGGTTCTAGAAAATCAACTCTACTCGATTTTCAAAACCGGCCCGACTTTTATCCCCCACTCTCTTTTTTTTTTTTAAAACATCCCCCACTCTCTTATGATAGCATAATTTTGGTCATAGTTTGTAATGCAAATAAATCACAGCAAGAGAGATCTTCTGACACCTGTTTTATATTGAAAGGAAGGTTTGTTGTTCCTGTTGTAGTATCAAAGAGCAATGCTCAACTCAGGCTCCAACCTCTCTCTCTCTCTCTCTCTCTCTCTCTCTCTCTCTCCCCGACTAGTGCCCCTGACACCCGACTATGCATGTTTTGGGATTTTATGGATAACTGTCGCAATTTTCAGCATGGTTTTTATTTGTTTGTTTTAAACCGCCTAGGCGGGCTAGGCGCTACGCGTCCGGTGCCCTCCCAACTAGCACCTAGTGACTTTTACAATATTGGTTCTCATCAAAGTCACCCTCCATTATATATTTCCCCTGCAATATATAATGATCATTATAAGAAGGCTTAAGGCACGAGTTAACCGTCACTAAAATTCTCCTATCACACCATAATCACATATTGTACCTCTTCAAAATTCAGATTTAGTGCTCTAGTTAGCTTATGACTCTCAAGCTATGTTGCGCAAGCACAACAAAATGATGTATGTATCACTATCGTGTTAGTACCCATGTCTATGTTTGTATTCATACAGTATAGGTGACTACTTTTGTACCTATTTGAAAATGTATGTATCTCGTGCCCATATCATGTTCGCATACATAGCCGTCCATACTTGTGCAAAAAAGCTCTCAAGTATCAACTTTCAAACACATACATGATATAGCATAGACAGAACAAAAAGAGAGGGAAGGAGAGCTACCTCTTGATCCTCACCAAGGTCTCCTTGCTGATTTCGGCAGGCTTGTCGTTGGGCCCCATCCTCTTCCTGAGCAGCTCGTCCCCCCACCGGATCCTCTCCACCGCGACGTCCCCGCACCAGAGGATCCCCTTCACCAGCTGCCCCGACCCAAGGGCGATCCCCTTGGCCACCAGCCCGCTGTAGTCCTCCACGTTGGGCGCGAGCGCGGTCCAGTAGGCGGCCGACCTCTCCTCCATCATCTCCCTCTGGGGCCCCGCCTCCATCACCTGCGCGGGGGTGACCTCCTCGGCCACCGACCCGTCGATGACCTCGGAGGCCTCCTTCCCGTTCACCTTCTGCATCGAGAAGCTGCAGTAGGTCCCGAGGACGGCGTCGAGTTCCCTGAGCGCCGCGTCTTGGCCCTTGGAGGCGAAGGTGAGGCCGTAGTTGAGGGGTCCGGAGTCGGAGTCGGAGGTGGGGTCGTCGGGGACGGAGAGGAGGGAGAAGAAGTAGTGGGAGTGGTCGAGCTTGACGGCGGCGGTGTCGCGGGTGAGGGGCCACTGGACGTCGGGGTCGCTGTGGGGGGAGGAGGAGGAGGAGGAGAGGCGGGCGAGGAGAGCGACGAGGCTCGGTCCCTGGCGGAGGCGGACGAGGGTGAGGGTGCCGGTGGAGAGCTCGACGCTGCGGCGCTTGTCGATGAGGTGGAGGATGGCGCCGGGGACGGAGAGGAGGGCCTCCTCGACCGGGGCGGCGGAGGGTTTCGGGGAGTCGGGGAGGAGGAGGCTCTCGACGGAGGGATAGAGCGATGGCGACGGAGCGGTCGACGCCGAGAGGAAGGGCGAGTTGGAGTCCGGGTTGGACTGGAGGACCTGTGGGTAGAGGGGTTCGGGTGGGGCCGAGGGGGTGGGGTTGGCCATTGCTTCTTTCGCTTTTTACACGCGCGCGCACGGAGAGATGATAGGAGGAGGGAGGAGGAAGAAGAAGAGGAGGGAAGGAGCGGAGAGGAGGCATTTCAGGGGACACCGCACCATAACTGCCATTTGAACTGGCCCACCATGGAACCTGTAACGCAACCGACTGGTTATTCTGCTTAGACACTCGCAGACTCACACAGGTGCAAAATCCGGCAAAAAAAAAAAAAAATTGAACTAGGGGCGAGAGCTTTCCGTTAATTCGGTTAAAATCGAATCAAGTAACCGAAAATTAAATAAATAAAACAAAAACTGAACCAAAATGGCACATAATCGAATTAAACCAAATCGAATCAAATCGATTCGATTTTTTCGTTTATTTGTAATTTTTTTGTTAATATATATAGTAACTAAATATACAAAGATATTTAGTATATATCTATAGTATACACCTATATATATATATATATATATATATATATATATATATATATATATATATATATATATATATATATATATATAAACTAATTTTTTTTATTAGATTTTCGGTTTTGGACCAACCCAAAATCGAAATCGAATAAGAAAATTTAGTATTTTCGAAACCGAAAGCAAATCGAATTTTTTAAACTGAACTGAATTTCTTATTCGGTTCGGTTCGATTTTGATCCGGAACCGAATAATACTCACCCCTTAAACTGAACCAACTGGAATTACAGACCCAAGCTTTTGCATACCATTTCCCCCAAACAAAAATGGTAATTTCTATGGGCACTACCAAAATTGCTAGGGGGCACCCAAAAATTGCTAGGGGCAGCCCAACCCCCCCAAACCCAAAAATTTACTTTCATTTTCATTATTCACCCTCTCTCCTCAAGAAGAAAAGAAAGAAAGCTCTCTCCCTCTCCCTCTCCATCTCCTAAACCCTAATTTCTTCTTCTCCATCACTCCATTCTCAATCCCTCCACGAAGATTCTCGAAGAGATGACACGCAAGTCAAAGCAACCGGAATCCAGGTACGTTCTTCCCTAATTTTTTCGAATTTTTTTACATTATATTCGAAACCCTAGAATTGGTTTAATTCTTGAAAAAGTTTTTGTAAAATAGGTTTATAATCTCTTGCACGTTCTCTTCCCTTATTTTCGAACACAAGAAATCCGAAATTTATGTTGAAACCCTAACCCTAGAACACGACAAAGTAGGATGTCGTTATGGGAGTTCGGGTTCACGACAGTAGGACTGCCTGGACTGTGGCAGTCCTAATGAAAATTAGGACTGCCACAGTCCTGGCAGTCCTATTCTGAAAGAGGACTGCCACAGTCCTGGCAGTCCTATTCAGAAAGAGGACTGCCAGGAATGTGGCAGTCCTAATTTTCATTAGGACTGCCACATTCCTGGCAGTCCTACTTGTTATGACATATAGGAGTTGGGTAAGTGCATGTTGTTTCTATTACTTAATAAGTGTATGTTGTCATGCAGTCCACCGAACAAAAGAATACGGCCCACCGCGTCAAAGCGGAAGGAACGTGCGGAACGTCCTCGCGAGCGTCCGATAACAATTACCGAACCGACGAGGTTGCCAAAGTGATGAGTGTGTCGCCGTCGCCAACGAGCTTGAGCGCATCGACGACGTGGTCGACTTCCCCTTCATGAACAATAGGGAGTCTCGTTCCAAGGCCCGGCATGATATGTAGATGGATTTCGATATTTTTCATGATTCAAACTTTAGTTGGCTGTGGATTAGTAACGTACATTTGATGAATTATTGTGGATATTTTGCTTGTTTGAAACTTAATTTGGATGTGGAATATTTGGGACTAAGTAGTTGTGATGAATTATTGTAGTTGTGATGATTTCAACTCTGTGTGGCAATTTGAACTCTGTGGCAATTTGACTCTGTGGTTGTGATGATTTTAACTCTATGTGGCAATTTGAACTCTGTGGCAATTTGATTCTGTGGCAATTTGTGATGAATTTTAACTCTGTGGCAATTTGTGATGAATCTTAATTATGTGGCAATTTGTGAAGAATTTTAACTCTGTGTGTTGAGTCCCACAAAGAAATCATCACACAGAGATTCATAGATAGGACTGCCACACCCTTGGCAGTCCTACACTGAAGTAGGACTGCCAGGATGCTGGCAGTCCTATCCAAAACTTGCTGTAACAGCAAGTTTTGGGTAGGACTGCCAGGACCCTGGCAGTCCTACTTCAGTGTAGGACTGCCATGGGTGTGGCAGTCCTAACTATGAATCTCTGTGTGAATTTGATTCACACATAAATTCATCACAGAGATTCTTAGATAGGACTGCCACACCCTTGGCAGTCCTACACTGAAGTAGGACTGCTAGGGTCCTGACAGTCCTACCCAAAACTTGCTGTTACAGCAAGTTTTGGGTAGGACTGCCAGCATCCTGGCAGTCCTACTTCAGTGTAGGACTGCCAAGGGTGTGGCAGTCCTGATACTGATACTCTGTAAAAGTTTCTCAAACTGAAACGATGTGACAGTAGACACTCACATAACACAGATAAGACACAGGTAGGTACATATAACACAGGTAGACACAGGTAAACACATATAACACAGGCAGGCACATATAGTACACAGGTAGGCACATATAACACAGGTACGCAAAATCAAACACATATAACTCAAAATTTACTATATATATATTACTGGACTTCATATTTTACTGTATACAAAAGTGGTCCTCCATATACAAAATGTTAGTGGGTTCCATTCTTCACTTCTACTGTCCATTTTCCCTCTTCTTCGTTTCTGATATGTATCGTGAATGGACAACCATATTTTCTCGTTCCAACATTTCTTCTTGGAACTTTACTTTGGATAACTGTGTTTTTCTTGTACGTCCTGAACACACCACCTCTTTCACAGCCCACCACCACAGTTTGTCGTCTCGGTCGATTTCGGGCCGATCTGGATATCACTAGAACAATGTTGTTTTCCCGTCCCACTTCTCGACACCAATGTACCGCACCCTCGCTTGATTCAAAACATAGATCGGTCCAAAATAAATAGGCTATATTGACTGCAATTGGAGCCGGTACCGCAAAATCGGAAGATCTCAAGTCCTACAATAAATGTTCTTTGGTTAGTACAATTAGACAAAATTCTAAAGTAAATAGGTTTCATAGATTAGGCCCGTGCATAAGATTGGTGTCCATAAATAGCAAATTGTGTTAATAGCAAGACCGTCTTCTGTGAAGCACTGTAATAAAACTCTGCAGTCCAGATCATAGACTAGGACTGTCAGAGTGGTGGCAGTCCTTCACAGAAGAAGGACTGCCAGGACCCTGACAGTCCTACATATTTGTAGGACTGCCAGGACCCTGACAGTCCTACATATTTGTAGTGCCAGGGTCCTGGCAGTCCTTCTTCTGTGAAGGACTGCCACCACTCTGGCAGTCCTAGTCTATGATCTGAACTGCCAGAGTGTTGGCAGTCCTCTGTGTCACAGCACGATTTTAGGTCCGATGACAAGTTCAAATATAGTTACCAAGAGAGCTTCCGATGCATCAAAGTTGTCTTCGGACGTTGCGGGAACGTGTTCTTCGGACGTGGCGGGAACGTTTGATGATCCCGGTTGATCCATGTTCAATAATTTTCTATATTTAACACATAATTCAACTTTAATATGTGAAATTCTTGTTTAAAACATGTAACATATTATAGTTCGATGACTTACCAAAAATTTGGAGAAGTCAATGACCTAGAGTTGAGGGAGAGAACAATTTGCCAAAAATGTAGGGAGAAAAGAAAAAAATTAGGATTTTAATTCTTTGACCTAAGAGAAGAGAAGGAGAGAAGAAAATAGTTGAGGGAGAAAAGAAAAGAGAAGAAGGAGAGAGAAAATGAAAATTGGTATTTATAGGTGTGCTTGGGCTAGCCCCTAGCAAAATTTTTGGATGGCAAACTTGTAATAAACTTGAACTATTTTGGGCTAGCTCCTAGCAATTTTGGTAGTGCCCATAGAAATTACCACAAAAATTAAGCAGGACCTTTAAAACACAACATAAAAGCAACTAGTAGGTACAAAACCCTTTTGGTCTATGTTACCACGAGTTATTACTAGCTAGCAACCGTATCTCATCCTTCAGATTGCAAGAAGATCGGGCGGCGGCGACGTAGTGGGATCGGAGAGCATGTGGACGACCTCCCTCATGGTCGCCGATCCGCGCTCGCCTCTTCATCGACGCACCGCATTGCCACCTTGAACAGGTTGGCAACCATATCCACAGGGGACGTGGAGAGGCGGTGATCCACCACCGCAAGCATCGCTACGGTGGTAGCGTCCGATTTGTCAGCAACCTCCACGTCACCTTCTGCACCCAGCAGACGATGTCTACGCCGTGTCCGAATCCACCGACGGGCCTCCTGCGGCTACCAGCTCCAGGAGCACCACCCCGAAGCCGTAGACGTCACTCTTCTCGTCCACGCGGAGGGTGTATGCGTACTCTGTCACAAGCATACGATATCACAAATTATCAGAGCCGTTTCTGGGCATATACAAACTGTGCGAAGGCACAAAATACCAAAAACTTAAAAACCCTAAAAAAAATTAATTTCGGTATATATTACTAATGTAAACTGTTTTTTTAGAAACTATACGGATAGGACTCTCAGAATGTCAGAAAATATCATTTTTTCAGAGTAGTTAAAAAAATAGTATTTGTAAATGAGCTTTAGAATGTCATAAATGGCCCTCAATATTGTTATGATGTGACTAAACACAGACCTAATATAGATGCTAGATATAACAAAAAATTACTGTAGCGATAAAAAGTTATAGGAAATTGGATAAAACGATAAAAGTTTCAAAAAATTGTCTCAAAAGAAAGCTTCCGCCAAACTGTATGTCGGATTTTGAGCATTTTGGGTTGGTTTTGGTTCATGCGGTTTGGTTTTTTATTTTGTTTGGTTCATACGGTTTGATTTATTTTATTTGGTTTTTTCTAAGGGCACCACCCTTTTTGCTAGGGGCTAGCCCAAAAATATTTCAAAATATTACAAGTTTGCCATCAATTTTTTTTTTACTTGGGGCTAGCCCAAGCAAAGGTATAAATACCAACTTTTGTTTTCTTTTTCTCTCTCCCTCTACTCTTTTCTTTTCTCCCTCAACTCTTTTCTTCTCTCCCTCAACTCTAGGTCAAAGAATTTAACCCCAAGTTTTTCCCCAACCTATATTTTTTCCAAATTTTTCTCTCAACTCTAGGTCATTGAATTTTATCCCAAATTTTTCCCTCAACTCTAGGTCATTGACTTCTCCCATTTATTGGTAAGTCATCGAATTAATATATGTTTAATGTTTTAAACATGAATTTCACATATAAAAAGTTGAATTATGTGTTTAATGTAGAAAAATATTGAACATGGAACAACTGGGATCATCAAATGTTGTATACTCTCTTCCCGCCACGTCTGAAGAACACTTTGATGCATCGGAAGCCATCTTGGTAACTAAAATTTAACTTTTCATCGGGTAAAAAATCGGGTTGTGACACAGAGGACTGTCACCTCTCTGGCAGTCCCGATCATAGATTAGGACTGCCAGAGAGGTGGCAGTCCTTCACATATGTAGGACTGTCAGGGGCCTGACAGTCCTACATATGAGAAGGACTGCCACCTCTCTGGCAGTCCTAATATATGAAACCTATTTGCTTTATGATATTGTCTAATTGTATTAACTTTTAAGTTCTATTGTAGGACTTGAGATCTTCCGATTTTGCGGTACCTGCTCTAATTGCAGTCAATGTAGCCCATTTATTCTGGACCGATCTTTGTTTTAAATCAAGCGAGGGTGCGGTACATTGGTGTCGAAAAGTTGGACGGAAAAATAACATAGTTCTAGTTATATCCAGATCGGCCCGAAATCGCCCGGAACGACAAAGTGTGGTGGTTGGCTGTGAAAGATGTGGTGTGTTCAGAACGCACAAGAAAAACACAGTTATCCAAAGTAAAGTTCCAAAAAAAATGTTGGAACGAGGAAATGTGGTTGTCCATTCACGATACATATTAGAAACGAAGAAGAATGGAAATGGACAGTAGAAGTGAAGAATGGAACCCACAACCATGAGATTGTCGAGACACTATTGGGTCATCCGTATGTCGGACGGTTGAACAATACGGAGAAGAAGATAGTCGAAGACTTGTCCACCTCCGGAGTTGCACCTAGACAAATATATTCCGTCATACGACATGAAGATGAGAAGAACAAGTCTACAATGAAGTCAATATACAACGCCCTATCTTCTTCGAACGCTGTCCGGACGAAATCAAGAATGGCGATGCAAGAAGTGCTCAAGTTGCTTGCCGATAATCATTATGTTGAGTTCCATAGAAGACATCCCCAGAGTAATGAAGTAATTTCAATCTTTTGGGCTTGTCACGCCCCAGAACTAGAATACTGGAGAGCGGGGGCAGACATAGCCAGCTACGTAATCCCAAAGTACGTTAATACTCTGAAATCACGTATAAGCTGTCAAGACATGGGGGTTACTCTACAAGCCATCAGTCAATCCTATGGTTTAACAATCCTAGGTATCTCAATCACAGGCAATTATACAAGAGCAAAGAGTACGATCATCATACATACAATAGTAAGGCGTCCCGAACCATATATACATGAATGATCATGAAGCCATTACCACAGAACTGATAACTAGCTAGAATATTAGTCGTACATGATAAGGACTAGCTATAGTCTAGAATACACATATCATGTTTATGCCCGTAGGCTACAATATCAAGGAAAATACCAAAACACGAGCTAAACACGTGCTCGGGACTAAACGTTACAAGAGGAGAATTTACATATCAGTGGGAGGATGAAGAAGAAACCCACTGAGGCACTCTGGTGCTCCGGCTGGTCACCGTCGAGTAGATGGTGCGGTAGATCCTTCGGGCTCTTCTATCAGAACCTGGCCATACAAAACCAGTGGGGTCAGACCCCAAATAGCAAGTACCACAAAGGAGGCCGAACTATGAACTTAAAACTAGCAATCATTAGTAAACAAAGCAAGCAATAAGTAAGAGAGGATCGAGATTTGTGCAGTACCAATGCACTTATCCCGAACATAGGGAGACAGTAAGTAAATCATCATTTGACATAAAGTAAACTGGGGAACATATTAAATAAATAGAACTGGGAAGGTAATATACGATGAGATAACCATGGGACTATTCAGATAACCAGGTTACAACCCGTAAACCAAATAAGGACCGGGGTTGTAACCCTTCGTCTGAACGGAACTTGGTTTCTCCTACCATTTATCGACAAGATAAAATAAGAACTCAGGACATGTAATAATCATGAACAAGATCAAGACAAGACTAGACAGATTGAACTCCATCCAACATTCACGGCCAAGCAATAAGTACGGCTTGATACTTTAAATAACTAGGGTTATCACAAGCCTTAGTTACTAGCAATATGCAATAAGATGTTCCTCCAGCCACAAGTCCTGCAGCTAATCCAGGTTATCCATGCGACTATTAGTACAATAAGGGTGCAACACATGACAGTGTGCGTAGAAATTGTTTCATGAAGTGCCCCACATGACAGTGGGCTGGAAATGTGCCCTACTCGACGGCAGGCTACAAGTCCAAACAATTGTGGCCGGAATAACGGGATTGCCTGTAACTGGGGAAATCTCTCATGACTACTGAATTATTCTAGTTATTAGCCTTAGTCGATTTCAGTGGGTACCCATGACCGTGGTACTCAGGGGTCCCAGTCCTAGACATGATGCAAGACAAGACTGGTTCATTTGTACAAGCACAATTGTCTACGGTGTCTAGGTCATTCATTCTTGTCGTGTCATGTTAGCCGTCGCAACAGCATTTTCAAGGAATATCATGTCAGGTTTATCATGTCAAGAGTACGCCACATCGGGCCACTATCGAGAATTATCATTATCACTTATCAAGAGTGCGCCACGACGGGCCACTATCAAGAATTATTAATCATCTTGTTACCAATCTGGAGTATACCACAACGGGTCACCATCGTGTCAAGCAATTTCATTCATTTAAGAAATAACAAGCTATTAAGTGGGTCGTCGCAATATAGGCCAAGAATAGAAAATGTACAGTACAATCAGGAGCTCCATATTAAAATAAAAGAAACTTGCACAGTTAATTAATATTATATATATATATTCTTGAAGCCAAGGAAAAACTCTACAACTTTCATGTTGGGAGTGGAAAGAAATTCTGACCACAATTCAGGCAAATAAAATATTTAAACAATCAAAGTGGACCCCATACGGCCCAAAAGTGGGAGAACATACATACGGCCAAAGAGAGTGGGAGGCCACCCATGCGGCCAAGAAAGTAGAAGACCATCCATGCGGCCAGGAAACAATAAATAGGCCATAAAATCAAATAAGACAAAAGACAGTGGGACCCTCATTAAATGCAAACTTCCACTTCAGCAAGTAAGTCAACTAAAGGAAGCTATGTGGGACCCCCCCCACAATTAATGCAATAAGAAAAGATTCACGTGAACCATTTAAATATTGGTTCACGTGGCCAAGCAATGATGACATATATATATATATATATATATATATATATATATATATATATATATATATATATATATATATATATATATATATATATATATAAATATATCCTGCAAGTACAGGCAGCTCAATAAAAGCCATGCGATCCAATATTAAATTCAAAGTCCAAAAGTACAATGGCCATGCTGCCAGCAAGTGGGAAGAGGCCATGCGGCCAACAAACATTTGATTGGTCAACAAATAATTCCATGTGGCTCAGTAATTAATTGAAGGTCATGCGGCTCCGAAATAAATGCACAGCAACTTTATGCTTTATGCGGCCAGCAACTATTATTGCATACGGCCAGGAAGAATTTCATGCGGCCAGCAAGTCACCTGACCATATGCGGCTAGCAAATTAAATGTCATATGGCCAAACAATGAAATAATGGCTGCCAGTCAAAGAGTGGCTCACGTGGCCAGAATATTAGACAGTGGGAGAAGGGAGTCTATGCGGCTCAAGGCAAAAGCTAATGCATTAAATGCATGCAAAATGCTAACTTTGATTCCAAAATGTAATGAATTCAAGTACATGCGGCTCATTCTACCAACGCCTATGCGACTGACTCCTCCAAGGAAAGACATTAAGTATAGGATAGTAGTTACTAAGGACTTAAATGCTTAAATGCATTAAAGTACTGCTTTAGGATGTAAGCATAAAATATTTAATGCCAAGGTCTTAAATGCTAAAATGCATTAAAGCATGTATTAGGAATGTAAGCCTTTATGCGGCTAGTTTTGGATTATGATACATTCCTAAGGACTAAAGCCTAAAATCATAAACATTAAGGCCTAAAATGCTTTAAAGCATAAGCTATGCGGCTGGAGGTTAAAGCATTAAGACAAATGCTTCAATCCAAACATTAAGGCACAAAAGGACAAAAATACTTTAACCAATCATTAAAGCAAAAAAAATACTTTAACCAAACATTTAAAGCACATAAGACAAAACATTAAGAGATGCTTTCAGGAATAAGCCTCCAGAACCATGCGGCTCACTAATGCATTCCTTAGGAAAATGCATGGAAAATTTTATTATAAAAAAAGTGCATTAATTGCTTTCTTTAAAGCCTATGCGGCTCATTCATGATAAATGTAAAAATGCAAGTATGCATTTAATGTAAACAAAGCCACATGCGGCTCACATTGTTACTATGCAAATATTAATGCAAGCTAATAAGTTACATACGGTCAACTGGAATAATTCCATATGCGGCCAACACAAAATGTCCATACGTGCATGCGGCTCCAAAATGCCAGCAAGCTCACATGTAAGCCAAAATGCAAATGATGGCTTCCCACAGAGGAGATGTCCATGGGGAAAATACCATGGCTTCTCCACACCACCAACTACAAATGGAACCCCAAATCCAGACTCCCATGGGTCAAATTTTAGGTAGAATGACATTCTCTACAACATGGAACTATCAATTAACAAAATAAGCAAGTTAAACAGATCAAAACCCCATGAAAATCGAAAATACCACAAGCTAGATGTACAACAATCCACCCAGTAAAGCCGAAAACTCCAAGTTCTAAACATGCTTAGAATGTAATAAGGAAGAGAATGGAACAAACGAAATTGAAATAGTCCAACATTCGGCAAGGTGTACTTGCCTTGGGCTGGAGGAAGAAGATGAAGATGGAAATAAAAATAATGGAGGAGAGAGAGTGGTAGATGGCTTATATAACAAGCCCAAGCAATCTCCACCATTCATTCCTCTCCACTCAATCTAAACCATACACCTCTCTCATAAAGAACCAAACTAAACCAAACCAAGTCAAAGTGGAACCGAACCAAATAAAACCAAATCCAAGTTAAACCAAGTCATGAAATCCTACACTTAGGAAAATTTTAAAATATTACGCAAATCGATAAATACGAAATACGGATCAAATAAACACGTATCCGTATAAAATATCGATACAGTGAGACGGGTCTCACAGGGCTCATCCCGATTGCACAAGTTTGGCCAGGTCTTTTGCCGACGTGTTAGTCCTTGATTGCACGTACAAGACCAATAAGTTCAAGATGCCTCTCTTTCATGTTGTCGGGTTCACCTCTACTTGGAAAACATTTCCAGTGGCATTTTGCTTCATGAAGAGTGAGAAACTTGAAGACTACACATGGGCGTTGGAGAAACTGAAAACACTTTACACCGGTCATACAGAGCCGTCAGTTTTTGTTACCGACAGAGAGTATGCCCTAATTAATGCTATTCGTATTGTTTTTCCTCAAGCGGATACATTGCTATGCACTTGGCATGTCAATCGTAATATTCAAGCCTAATGTAAGTTGAAGTTTCGGAAGGAGGATGGTAAAATTGACATACAAATTTTTGACGAATTCTACAATGATTGGAATTGTGTGTGGCGAGCCTCTACGATTGCCAGTTACGATGCCGCATGGTACTTGTTCAAGCAAAAGTGGGAGGCGAGGGAGCCGGCATGCATTTCTTACATCACATGGCTTGAACCGCACAAAGAACAATTCGTCTTAGCATGGTCGAATGTGGTGAAGCATTATCGCACGACAACTACCAACCGTGTCGAAGGAGTACACTCTTTATTGAAGAGACACCTAAAATCATCTCTCGGCAACTTTGTCTCTGTTTGGCAAGCTATACATTTATCAGTAGACCGGACGGTGAATAAAATTAAGGCATCATTTGAGATGAGTTTGAATTTAGTCAAGCATGAACATAGAAAGGAAGTACTCTTAGATGCTTTAATGCGCGTGGTATCTCACAAGGCGTTGGCATTAATAGTTGATGAGATTGAAAGGTCAAAGTTTGTCGGGTTTGATCCCGAGGTTTACGGGTGTGTATATCGACATATACTGGGCCTCCCTTGTGCACATCAGATTAATGAATATCGCCGTGAATCCATTCCTATTCCAGTAGATGCTGTCGATCAACGTTGGAGGCAATTGTCTATGATGCCCCTGGTGAAGACAGACGATGATTTTTTCTCTTTGCCACAAGTGAAACTTCTCCACGCAAGGTGGTGTGCCTCAGTAGAAGCGGAACGAATGTCCATTGAGCTTAAAATCCAAGAAATTACATGTCCGATGACTACTAGAATGCATGAGCCGTCCGTTGTTTCCAATCCTAAAGGCAGACCTCAAACAAGATTGACTAGTTCACAGAAGAGAAGGCTGGAGTCGACTAAGAGAGATCCATCGTTGAGCATGTTGAACGAAGCTTACAGCAACCTCCGCCTGCACGGAAGGACAAGCTTATCGTTCGCCGAAAAATGGAGAAAATGGACCTCCCAAGAGAAGATATCGTTGCAAGCCAAACAATGAGTTTGTATATTGATAAATTTCAACCTGAGCTTCGCAGTTACATTTGGTCTATTGTCGATGTCCCCGGTGATGGCCATTGCGAATTTCATGTGCTTGCAAGACATCTTGGTTATGATAACAAAGATGGATGGAGACGGGTGAGACAGGAGCTGTACGAGGAGTTAGCGACTCGTCTTCCATTCTACTCCCGCATCCTAAGCGAAGAAACGGTTGCAAGTTTGTTGTTAAGTATCCCTTGCACCGACAGTGTTACCGGGAAAGACCACTACATGTCAGTCTCGTCTGCCCGCTATTTATTTGCTAATAGGTACATGATACCTGTTGTACTTATCTCATCAGATATTAGCAATACATTCTTTTCGATGTGCGCTCCTCCGACGGACTACGGACATTCTAACCTATGTACTATAGGTCTAATCGGGGATCACTTTGTTATACTAAAGATGATCGCTCATTCTTCGATTCCTCCACCTTCAACAGTTTGGTACAAAAGAGCACCAGTCAAAGCCATCGCTTGGACCACACCTTTCGTTGATCAGATCAACCATTGTAAGAAGTTGCTGAAGTTTGAGGAGCCAAGAGACTTACCTGCTGACCACTACGACGTCGAAATCGACTAAGTATGGATATATTTACAGTTTGATATTTTGTATATGGAGGACCACTTTTGTATACAGTAAAATATGAAGTCCACTAATCTATATGGAGTAAATTTTGTATACAGTAAAATATGAAGTTCAGTATGTTATGTGTTTACCTGTGTACTATCTGTGTTATATGTGTCTACCTGTGTGCTATCTGTGTTATATGTGTTTACATGTGTGCTATCTGTGTTATATATGTGCAAGTATGTGTGGCAAAATATACCAATTTGTTAAAGTATCCGATCCAGTATCAGGACTGCCACCGCCCTGACAGTCCTACATTCAATTAGGACTGCCATGGTGCTGGCAGTCCTAATTGAAACTTGCTGTTACAACAAGTATCAATTAGGACTGCCAGCACCCTGGCAGTCCTAATTGAAAGTAGGACTGCCAGGGGGTGGCAGTCCTATTTGTAACTCTCTGTGAATAGAGTTTTGAAACTCTCTATCACAGAGAGTTTCAATTAGGACTGCCACCCCCTGGCAGTCCTACACAAAAGGAGGACTGTCAGGGTACTGGCAGTCCTAATTGAAACTTGCTGTTATATAAATGGTCATTCTCCTGTGTTTTAGCACGGAGAATGGCCATTCTTCGTGTAATTTAGCACGAAGAATGGCCATTCTTCGTGTAATATAGCATGGAGAATGACCATTCTCCGTGTAATATAGCATGGAGAATGGCTATCCGATCCAGTATCAGGACTGCCACCCCCTGACAGTCCTACATTCAATTAGAACTGCCAGGGTGCTGGCAGTCCTAATTGAAACTTGCTGTTACAAAGTATCAATTAGGACTGCCAGCACCCTGGCAGTCCTAATTGAATGTAGGACTGCCAGCACCTTGGCAGTCCTAATTGAATGTAGGACTGCCAGGTGTCACCCCCAGTTTTCGAATTAGGGGTATTTTTGTCATTTCCAAGTTTTATAATTTTTGGGAATTTTATTTGATTTTATAGGATTTTTCCAGGGATTTGGTTGTTTGAGTTTAAATTTTATCTAATTTGGACTTAAGTTGGAGACCCGGGTAGTCTGGACACTAGTGGAACCCACATACTAGTTGAGCTTGGCCCATATGCCATCCTAACTAGGCTAGACACCATAAACCATACTTCCATGGCTTAACTAGTCATTTAGAGGCTTAATTAGTCATTTTGAAGTTAAACCAAACCAAACCGAACCAAACCAAATCCAAACCAAACCAAACCAAGTCTAGTGGGTGTGGAGGCCTAATGGGTCTCCACCCAAACCCATTTGGGACCCCATGGCCGGCCACCTATAGGCCATTCCCCCCTCCCTTTACTTCACTCCTAAGTCACCTCTCTCTTTCTCTCCATTTCATTCTTTTTTTTGAGTTCTTTCTTCTTCAAGAGAAGCTACAATTAGGTATGCTCATTAAACCCTCATAAATTCCTCATTTACATTTATTCCTTCACAATAAATGTAGAGGAGACCATTCTCTACAAATTGACCATACCTTTTATAGGTTTCCCTAAAACCTAGTTTAAGGATTTATTAGGGGTTTTTCCCTTTTAAGAGAGGTATATATATATATATATATATATATATATATATATATATATATATATATATATTATATATGAATTTGTGTGGGTGTAGAGGAGAGTGGTGGTGGTGGTGTCATGAGAGTGTGTGTTTGAGTGTGTGTGTGTGTTAGAGGATGGGATTAGTGAAGGAAGTAGTGTATTGATAGTGGATTTTACATATATATAGAGTATATATATGTGTATGTATATATATAGATAGATAGCTAGATAGTTAGATATATATATAGAGAAGAGGAAGTGGTAGGAGAAGAAGAGGAGGAAGAAGAAGTAGCAACAGCAGCAGTAGACTGCAGTAGCAGCAGCAGCAGTTAGCAGTAGCAGCATCAGCAGCTTAAGCAATAGCAGCAGCAGCAGTTAGCAGTAGCAGCAGTAGCAGCTTAAGCAATAGCAGCAGCAGCAGTTAGCAGTAGCAGCAGCAGCAGCTTAAGCAATAGCAGCAGCAGCAGTTAGCAATAGCAGTAGGAGCAGCAGTAGAAGGAGAGGAGAAGGAAAGAAAAAGAAGGAGAGGAGAAGGAAAGGAAAGGAAGGAGAAGGAGAAGGGAAGGAAGAAAAAGGAAAGGAAGGAGAAGGAGAAGGAAAAGGGAAGGGAAAGAAGAGTAGTGGTGTAGGATTGGGAATTTACCCAAATCCTAGAGAATGAGGTATCTAGGATACCAATTTGGTATCGGAATACTAGAGTTACTAGGATACGGGGTAGGAAATGTAGGAAATCAAATCGGGGTGAGAGGGAATAGGTTTTGGATATGGTTAGAGACTAGGTTTGGGTTTACCTTGGTATTGGTCAAGGTAATTGACCAAACACTAGGGTACGCCCTAACATGGGTTAGATGGGTTAGGATCGGCCGTGTAGCGGTTGGTAATGTCTAGATATGGTAGTATCTAGCTACCCTAGGAAGCACGGGTCGAAATACCAAGCGTAGGTAGGCTAACTTGGTATTGGGCTAGGTTAGAAATTTACCTTTGTAAAGGGTAAATTTAAGGTATTGGCCTACGGCCAAGATATGGGTTTCGGAGTTCAAGATGGACTTGGATATGGGTTGTAAGGGTTGGAAATGGTTAGAAATAGTCGCCTTGACCTAGTCTTGACCTTGGTTGACCACGGTTGACTTTTTAGACCAAAAGTCAACCATGGGTCAACACTTTACCCAATTTAGTCCCAAATTCCAATAGAGTTGAACAGTTGACCAAAAGTCAACCGTTAGTCACCATTGACCAAAAGTTGACCTAGAGTTGACCTAGGGTTGACCAGAGTTGACCAGTTGACCAAAAGTCAACTGTAAGTCAACTGTTGACTTAAATCGACCTAGTTTAATTTCGTTTGACTTGCATTGACCTGGTTAGGCCTAATATGACTTAGGTTGACCCTGTACAATCTAGTTTGACGTGTCTTGACCTAGAATGACTTAATAGGATTTAAATTTGATTTGACTTTACTTTCTAAACATAGTATTGATACGTCTTATTATCTATAGGTCATCGAGGCGCTGCATTGGATCCAGTTGACATACTATATCATATCACAGGCGAGTGCATTCTCTGATAACTTTTCCCAGTTTATGATAACTGTTATGATTCATGTACTTAGTGTAGATATACTTATTCCTGACACATGGTTCTCACGGATTGGTATTCCTGGATCTTGACAAGAGGTGTTACTCCTTGTTAGCTTGGGATGTATTGTGCAAGCTCCCTTGTAGCTCTTGTGCAATATATGGTCACCGATTCTAGAGAAGATTTGCTCCCTTCTCATAGAATTCCGTGCAGTGATGTGTCCTGTTTGGATCCATTCTACCAGTTGGGGGCGGGGGAGTAGTAGCGTATGCATGTGATCAAATCCATCCCGCATTCCCGGACAATGTTAGTCATATACCGCACTTATGACTAGCCAGGCCAGTTACTTACAGGTGCCCAAGCCGATCACAAGTTGAAACTACTACTCACACACATTGGATAGATGGCTTACCCTGATTTGTGTACATACCATGATCAGTTCTACTTTTCTGTTCTAGCTCTAGCTCTACAGCTTATCATGCCATACATACATGTACACTCCATGATTTTATTGTATATGCTCTATTTACAGTCTTATGGCTTTTATCCTATCTTGAGATTGTTATGAGATTTATGTACTCGTTCCATCCTGACCGAATATGTTGACAATGTTTACAGATGCAGAGGAGGACTATTACTGTACTTACTATGACCCACCAGACGTAGTAGGTTTAGAGACAGATACCCTAGATCAGCGGGGTGCAGTACCGCAGGGCGAGATACCACCTATCCTGTAGATAGAGTAGGTTTTTGTACTGGACCTTGTCTCTAGTTACTCTTGGGACTGTTATTATTTTTGGCTAGTATTAGAGACTTTGGACTTGGACTTGTATATTCTTTGTGCTTGGACTTGACATGTTATATTTTTATTGTCATATTGTCTTTATCTTTCAGTATTTACTTTATCATCTTAGAGTTGTGATTGAGTACTTATATATTATCATTGCTTGTCCTTCGTTCGGAGATGACCATATTCTCGACATGTTTTGATATTATATAAACTGTTGTTAGAGTAGTAAACCTACAGCGTTCTACGCCGTTTTTACGGTGAGGGCTGCGCGTTGTTATGCACACGTGCCCTTACAACGGGTGCGGGTCTTGACACGTTTTTAGTGGTGGCCCATATAGGTCCTGAAGTCGCAATTAGTGTGATGTCGTAGCAGCACTAGTCTTAGAGTGTTGACTACGAGCCTGTGTTACATGTAGGAGGTGGTAGGCTAAGAGTACTCAATCACAGTAGGATCTTTCCTGGCTTATCTTGCTTATCGTATTTGATATTGATTTAATGTATTCTAGCTGTCCTCCTTTGATATAGTCATTCTTGTGCCATATTGATATCTTTCTTTCAATCTGTCTCCAGGATGGTTATGACTCATTCTCCCGGTGAGGAGCACGGGGAGACGGAGAGGTCTGCTACCTCTGGCGGACAAGCTCCAGTCACTTCCCCTGCAGTTGGGACTTCAGTAGGGGCTCTCGGGGGTACTCCTCCAGCGCTCTCGATGACTGTCCCTGGAGTCACTGCGGGTGCTCTTCCTGCAGTACCGGGGGCTACGACGGGAGCTGTCGGGGGCGTTCCTCCTCCTCCTCAGCAGGGGACTCCTTCGCCGGTGGTGGAAGCTATTCCTCCGTTGCCTCCTCTGCCTACAGACATGGGGCAGATGCTCGCATTCTTTCAGCAGGTGCTGGAGTCCCAATGGGCCCAGCACGAGGCACAGATGAGACAGACTGAGGCAATGTGCCAGGGCATGGAGGATGCCCATAGGTTGGCCCTGGCTACGGTGGAGCGTGGGGCTCCACAGCGGGAGGCACAGCAGCAGAATCCCGGAGACATCTAGGCTTTCAAGAAGATGGGTCCGAGGGATTTCAGAGGGACCGAGGGAATTGTATATGCTGATGACTGGCTCGAGGATATCGAGCGTCAGATGAGGGCCTCCCGCCTGGCAGACGACCTGAAGGTCGAGGCGGTTGGCTTGCAGTTATTAGATGTTGCCCGGACATGGTTCCGGAACGAGCTGGCTCTTACAGGAGAGGGCCACACTTGGACTGAGTTTTGGGCCCTGTTCAGAGAGAAGTTCTTTTCCCCCATAGACAAGATCGGCCTAGTGCGACAGTTTCAGAACCTGCAGCAGGGCAGTATGACTGTGGAAGAGTATACGACGGAGTTCGGCCGGCTGAGCCGATACGCGGAGTACATGGTGAGCGACCCAGTGATCCGAGCAAAGCACTTCCGGAAGGGATTGACATGGGATATCAAGATCCTGATCCCTTCCTTCTATGCGACATATACAGAGGTCTATGCGGAGGCTCGGAAGGTGGAGAGAGAGTGGGGCTTGAAGCCCAAAAGGGATCGTGAATTGTTTTCAGGGGCCAGTAGCAGCACGGGGGCTGCTAAGTGCCCTCAGCTTCAGCATCAGTCGTTCCAGCATCATCAGCAGCAGGTGCAGGCCAGGGCATCTGTCCAGAGGGTTCAGCAGCATCAGGGGCAGGATGATCCTCCGTGCCACTACTGCAAGAAGCCCGGTCACCTCTTTGAGTTCTACAGGAGGAGGCTTGGTTTGTGCCTCTTTTGCGGTGCCGCTGGGCATCAGATACGGGAGTGTCCTAAGAACCCCTGTGTTGCTGGAGCAGCTCAGAGGGCACCTGTTCCGAGGGCACCAGCTAGAGTGCCTGTAGTTCAGCAGCGGGGTCCACTTTTGACCCAGCAGCAGCAGTTTGTCCAGCACCACCAGTAGAAGGGTGTTCAGAGTAGAGCTTTTGCCCTCGCAGCCGAGGAGATGGAGCCTATAGCAGATGTTGTCGCAGGTTCTGTTCTGCTCGATTCTTTTCCTGCTTTAGCCTTGTTTGATTCTGGTGCTACATACGGTTTTGTGTTTGTTTCTTTTGCTCTTAGGCACAATATCATTACTGAGTATCTTGGTAGGACTTGCAAGATTATGACTGGGAATGGCATCATCCTAGTTAATAATGTCTACAAGGGACGGAGAGTTTCTTTGAGATGCCGGGAGCTGAGTGCGTGTTTGCTCGTAATGCCACTTCCGAGTTATAATGTGGTACTCGGTATGGACTGGTGGAGCATGCACCATGCTAGCATAGACTGTAGAGGAGGCAGATTCTGTTTAGGCCGCCGGGAGAGCCAGAGTTTGAGTTCGCCCGAGGTGCAGCGGAGCCAGGAGATGGATTCTGCGGAGCTTTGTTGGCGGGGCCGGTGTTGCCACATCCACTTATTGCTGAGTTCTTGGATGTCTTTCCCGAGGAGTTGCCTAGGATGCCGCCAGATCGTGATATTGAGTTCTCCATAGACTTAGTGCCGGGCGCTGAGCCTATCTCACAGCACGTCTATAGAATCGACAACAGTGAGTTAGCGGAGTTGAAGAAACAGGTCGACGAGCTACAGGACAAGGGCTTTATCCGATCTAGTTCTTCACCTTGGGGCGCGCCAGTTCTTTTCATCCCGAAGAAGGATGGTACGGTACGTATCTGCATCGATTACAGGACGCTCAACAACCTTACTATCAAGAACAAGTATCCTTTGCCAAGGATTGATGACTTGTTCGACCAGTTGAGCGGCGCGAGGGTGTTCTCGAAGATCGACTTACGTTCCTGTCACGCCCCAGAACCAGAATACTGGAGAGCGGGGGCAGACATAGCCAGCTACGTATAACGGAATGGAATCTACACCGCTATACGGTCATGGCTGTCTAGATATGTGAGGGTTTCACTACAATCCATCAGTCTCTTAAGGTCATAAAATAGCCTATTGTCTCAATCTCAACCAACTAATAATAGTTACAAGATATCAGACCACCAAATACACAATAGTAAGGCGTCCCATACATTATATATTCGGAATGATCATAAAGCTAGTCGTTACAAAATGTGAGGACTAGCAAGAGTTCAGTCATACATAATCGACCCCCGGGACTTGTCAATCATGTCACAGCCCGTAGGCAGATAGTAAATGAGTACAATCGAGCTAACACTTGCTCGTCGGCTAAACGCCTCAAAAGAATAATTTACAATATTACAGTGGGAGAACAAAAGAAACCCACTCGATGCCCTGGTTACGCCTGGTGACCACCATCGGGCTGGAAAGTAGGGAGATCCTTTGGTGTTGCTCCGGTATCTGGCCATACAAAACCAGCTGGGTCAGACCCCAGAAAGAGCAAGTGCCACAAAGGAGGCTTCACTTAAGAACTAAAACCAGCAAATCATTAGCATTCAACATGTAAGAAAACAACAATAAGTAACACAGATTGAGGTTTGTGCACTACCAATGCACTTGCCCCAATCAGAGAAAATAATTAAGAGAAGCATCATTGACATAAAAGAACTGGAGAATTGTGCTAAATAAAATATAGCTGGACAATATATGAAGAGAAGACGAAGGTACTATTCCGGAAGCCAGGTTACAATCCTTAAACCAAACAAGGACCGAGATTGTAACCCTTCGCCTGAACAGAACTTAGTCTCTGATCATTTATTGCTAAAGATGCCAATCATTAACGTGAAAAGGAGAGTACAATGATAAAAGTGACAATGAAGAGTGCAATATGCTAGAGTGATAATAGAGTACAATCGTTATAGTGACAATCTAGAGTGACAATCATTATAGTGACAATCTGGAGTGACAATCATTCAATCATTCTGGTACAATCTTGCAATTAATCACTTCTAGACAATACCATACTGGTCTAGACTCCATCCAATCAATCACGGCCAATCATTGCCTACAGCTTTCTACATTAACTAACTAGGGTTATCACAATCCTAGTTACTAGCAAGATGCAATGAGATGCTCCAAGTAGTCACAGGCCCTGCAGCTATCCAGGTTATCCAGGCAATTATAGTGACAATTTAGAGAGTACAATACATTTGAGTGACAATAGAGTTCAATCGTTAAAGTGACAATCAAGAGTGCCCCACATGACAGTGGGCTGGAAATGTGCCCTACTCGTCGGCAGGCTACAAGTCCAAACATTTGCGGCCGGGATAACGGGATCGCCTGTAACTGGGGAACATCTCTTCATGTCTAGTGAATTATGCTAGTTATTAACCTTAGTCCATTTCAGTAGGTACTCCTGACCGTGGTACTCAGGAGTCCCTTCCTAGACATGATGCAAGACAGGACTGGATTATTTGTACAAGCACAATCGCCCACGGTGTTCGAATTAATTATACAGGTCAGGTCAGGTCAGGTAGCCGTCGTAACAGCTTATCAAGATATATCATGTCAAGTTATCATGCCAAGTGTACTAGTCAGGAGTGCGTCTCGACGGGCCACTATCAGGTCATGTCAGGTTATTATGTCATGAGTGCACCACTACGGGTCACTATTACGTCATGCTCAATTATCAATTCCAAAAATATCAAATGAATTCATGATTATCAAGTTCATGACAAAAGGCGTAAGGATATAAAATGGACGTAAAATATCTAATAAAATATCAATATTCAGGGCTATAGAAGAGCCATGCGGCTAAAGCATATGCGGTCAGGATGGATCTCATGCGGCTGGGAAGGGAACAGCCCATGCGGCTGGATGGTATCAGGCACATGCGGCTGATAAGGGACTCAACCTCAAGCGGCCAAGAGAAGGGCATGACACATGCGGCTCAATTAGGTGAGCGCATACGGTTAATAAGGGAAAAGCCCCTGCGGCCAAGAAGGAGTTCGGGTCCATGCGGCTGGCGGGAAGGGGTGGACCCTAAGCGGCTAAGAATGTTCTTGGCCCCATGCGGCTGAGATCAATCGAATCCATACAGCGCAGGGTTCAAAAACCCATACGGCTGGAATCAATTGGATCCATGCGGCTGGGAACTCAGAAGTCCATGCGGTCAAGATAACAGGGACTCATGCGGCTCAGTCAGAGCACGGCTATGCGGCTCAATTACTTGCCGCATGAAGATTCATGCAGTCAAGTACTCAAGCAAGTCTTATGCGGCTAGGAAGGACTTTCCATGCGGCTGAGCTCGAACGAGTCTCATGCGGCTGGAAAGGCCATGCGGCCAGAGACTTGCCGCACGAGGATTCATGCGGCCAAGTACTGATCTTCTTCTCCACTTGTCCGAGAAGAGGAGCCAAGCAACCATAGCTTCTAAGCAACGTAAAACTTCCATCCAGAGCCCAAATCCGAACTTCCATAGGTCAAAACGGGATAGAATGAAATGCTCTACAACATGGAACCATCAAAACTCGAAAATAACAATGCTAAATAGATCAAAACCCAAGAACTTCAAAAATAAAATAAAATAAACTTGAATCTACAAGAATCTAGCCATGGAAATAGAAAATGCCAAGTACTAAAGAGTATTAGAATACTGCAAGTAAGAGAATGGAACAATAAAATTCGGGTTCCTCCATGAAGCAAGATGCACTTGCCTAGCTCTCTCTCTCTCTCTGGTAGGTGCAGGAGTTAATGGTGGAGAAGAAGAAGATATTAATGAAGAGAGAGAGAAGGAGAAAGGGTAATAAATACTATGGGTGGTGGTAGGTAGGGGGTTCACCCCTTGGTTCTTGATGAACCAAGGCAACCAAGCCTAGCCGAACCAAACCAACCCCAGAAATAAACCAAGCCTCACCAATCCAAAATAAACCAATGAACCATTAAAACCAAATGAACTATCAATGCCAATAAAACCAAGCCAATACAAAATAAACCAAGATAACTAATCATGAATAAATAAAATATGGGTCCAAAACACGTATACGTACACTAAATACGTATCACGAATTTGGGACATTACAGTTCCGGGTACCATCAGCTGAAGGTGAAGCGGGATAATATTCCGAAGACTGCATTTCGGACTCGTTATGGCTAGTATGAGTATACCATCATGCCATTTGGGTTGACCAACGCCCCGACGGTATTCATGAACTTGATGAACAAGGTATTCTATCAGTACCTTGACAAGTTCGTGGTGGTCTTCATCGATGACATTCTCATCTATTCGAAGACATCAGAGGAGCACGAGGAGCACCTAAGGATTGTGTTGGACACTCTCAGGAGGGAGCAGCTGTATGGGAAGCTGTCGAAGTGCGAGTTCTTCTTGGATCGTGTGGAGTTCCTAGGCCATGTTGTCTCTGGCGAAGGGATTTCAGTGGATCCGAAGAAGATTTCTGCAGTGGAGTCCTGGTCTACGCTGAGTTCAGTAGCAGAGGTTTGGAGTTTTCTGGGTCTGGCAGGTTATTACCGGAAGTTCGTGTAGAACTTTTCCAGGATTGCCCAGCCGATGACCCGACTTACCAGGAAGGACGAGGAGTTTGCTTGGTCCGAGGAGTGCCAGGCCGCCTTTGAGGAGCTGAAGAAGAGGTTGACTACAGTTCCATCTTGACACTGCCATCTGGATCTGGTGGTTATACGATCTACAGTGACGCTTCAGGACGGGGTTTGGGTTGTGTACTTCAGCAGCACGGAAAGGTGATTGCCTATGCATCTAGGCAGTTACGTCCTCATGAGAGGAACTACCCTACCCACGATCTGGAGCTGGCAGCGGTCATCTTTACTTTGAAGCTGTGGAAACACTACTTGTACGGAGAGCGAGTTGAGATCTATACATATCATAAGAGTTTGAAGTACGTGTTCACTCAGAAGGAGTTGAACATGCGGCAGAGGCGGTGGCTCGAGCTGATGAAGGACTTCGATATCTCTTTGCAGTATCATCCGGAGAAGGCCAACGTAGTTGCAGATGCCTTGAGCAGGTATCCAGTAGCTATGTATCTGACGACTGATCGTCATCTGTTGGCAGACTTGGATAGTTTGGGTATCGAGGTGATCGTTCCGAAGGTGGAGGTCCAGATGTGGGGCTTGCAGATTCAGTCTGAGCTGATGGACAGAGTCAGATCGGCGCAGTATAATGTTGCCTTGAGGAGCATCAGGGCACAGGTGCAGACCGGGTTGTTAGACGATTTCTCTCTGGCAGAGGACGGGTCGCTGAGGCATGGTACTAGACTGTGCGTTCTGAGTGGGGTGCTTCAGGAGGAGGTTCTTCAGGAGGCACATCGATCTCAGTACGCTATGCATCCTGGAGCCAACAAGATGTATAGGGACCTGAGGGAGCACGTGTGGTGGTATGGCATGAAGTGCGAGGTGGCAGAGTTTGTATCTCGATGCTTAGTATGTCAGCAGGTGAAGGCCGAGAGGCAGAGACCAGGTGGATTGCTACAGCCACTACCCATTCCCAAGTGGAAGTGGGAGCACATTACCATGGACTTTGTGTCCGGACTTCCACGTTCTCCGGGAGGGAAGGATGCGATTTGGGTCATTGTTGATCGATTAACCAAATCGGCCCACTTTTTGCCTTTTAAAGTAGGTTTGTCTACGGAGAGGCTGGCGGAGCTGTATGTTCGTCAGATAGTGAGATTGCACGGAGTCCCGGTGTGCATAGTTTCAGATCGGGATAGTCGTTTTACTTCCCACTTCTGGAGGAGTTTACAGACTAGCTTGGGCACCCAGCTCAAGTTCAGTACCACTTATCACCCTCAGACAGACGGGCAGTCAGAGAGTACGATCCAGACCTTGGAGGATATGCTTCGCACATGCGTTTTAGATCTCGGGGGTTCTTGGGAGGACCATCTTCACCTGGTAGAGTTTGCTTACAATAACAGCTATCAGGCCAGTATAGAGATATCACCATTTGAGGCTCTATACGGACGGAGATGTCGTACCCCTTTGTCTTGGGACGATGTTGGCGAAAGGGTGTTGCTCGGGCCGGAGATGGTGGTGGATGCGGCCGAGAAGGTTAGACTGATCAGGGATAGACTTCGGGTGGCTCAGGATAGGCAGCGGCATTGGGTCGATAGTCACCGGAGACCGTTAGAGTTCGAGGTTAGTTTTTGTCTTGTTGTGCATTGTTGCGAATTGATTGTGCTTGGGTTCTGAGTCTTGTTTTGTGTCTAGGTTGGAGCTATGGTGTTCTTGAGGATTTCCCCGACACGGGGCACGCTTCACTTTGGCCGGGGCGGGAAGCTTAGTCCACGCTGCATCGGTCCTTTCCCCATCCTTGGAAAGGTCGGTGCAGTAGCCTATCGACTAGACATGCCGTCTACGCTTGAGGGAGTGCACAACGTGTTCCATGTGTCGCAGCTGAGGTGGTACGTAGCGAACCCCAGTCACGTCCTGGATCATTCAGCGATAGAGGTGGGGCCTACTCTCAGCTATCCAGAACAGCCAGTCGAGATTCTGGATCGTAGGGAGAAGGTGCTCCGGAACCAGGTCATACCCTTGGTTCGAGTCGCATGGAGGCACCACTCTCTAGGTGAGTCTACCTAGGAGAGAGAGGGCGACATGCGGGAGCGTTTCTCTTATCTCTTTGAGCCATGAGGTATATGTTTTTCAAGTTTACTGTTTCTGTTTGCATGTATTGAGTTGTTTAAATTTCGAGGACGAAATTCTTTTAAGGAGGGTAGATTTGTCACCCTCAGTTTTCGAATTAGGGGTATTTTTGTTATTTTCCAAGTTTTATAATTTTTGGGAATTTTATTTGATTTTATAGGATTTTTTAGGGATTTGGTTGTTTGAGTTTGAATTTTATCCAATTTGGACTTAAGTTGGAGACCCGGGTCGTCTGGACACTAGTGGGACCCACATACTAGCTGGGCTTGGCCCACATGCCATCCTAACTAGGCTAGAAACCATAAACCATACTCCCATGGCTTAACTAGTCATTTAGAGGCTTAATTAGTCATTTTGAAGTTAAACTAAACCAAACCGAACCAAACCAAATCCAAACCAAACCAAACCAAGTCTAATGGGTGTGGAGGCCTAATGGGTCTCCACCCAAACCCATTTGGGACCCCATGGCCGGCCACCTATAGGCCATTCCCCCCTCCCTTTACTTCACTCCTAAGTCACCTCTCTCTTTCTCTCCATTTCATTCTTTTTTTTGAGTTCTTTCTTCTTCAAGAGAAGCTACAATTAGGTATGCTCATTAAACCCTCATAAATTCCTCATTTACATTTATTCCTTCACAATAAATGTAGAGGAGACTATTCTCTACAAATTGACCATAGCTTTTATAGGTGTATATATATATATATATATATATATATATATATATATATATATATATATATATATATATATAGAGAAGAGGATATTTATATATATATATATATATATATATATATATATATATATATATATATATATATATATATATATATATATATATATAGCTAGATAGTTAGATATATATATAGAGAAGAGGAAGTGGTAGGAGAAGAAGTGGTAGAAAAAGAAGAGGAGGAAGAAGAAGTAGCAACAGCAGCAGTAGACTGCAGTAGCAGCAGCAGCAGTTAGTAGTAGCAGCAGTACCAGCTTAAGCAATAGCAGCAGTAGTTAGCAGTAGCAGCAGCAGCAGCTTAAGCAATAGCAGCAGCAGCAGTTAGCAATAGCAGTAGGAGCAGCAGTAGAAGGAGAGAAGAAGGAAAGGAAAGGAAGGAGAGGAGAAGGAAAGGAAAGGAAGGAGAAGGAGAAGGGAAGGAAGAAAAAGGAAAGGAAGGAGAAGGAGAAGGGAAGGAAAAGAAGAGTAGTGGTGTAGGATTGGGAATTTACCCAAATCCTAGAGAATGAGGTATCTAGGATACCAATTTGGTATCGGAATACTAGAGTTACTAGGATACGGGGTAGGAAATGTAGGAAATCAAATCGGGTTGAGAGAGAATGGGTTTTGGATATGGTTAGAGACTAGGTTTGGGTTTACCATGGTATTGGTCAAGGTAATTGACCAAACACTAGGGTACGCCCTAACATGGGTTAGATGGGTTAGGATCGGCCGTGTAGCGGTTGGTAATGTCTAGATACGGTAGTATCTAGCTACCCTAGGAAGCACGGGTCGAAATACCAAGCGTAGGTAGGCTAACTTGGTATTGGGCTAGGTTAGGAATTTACCTTTGTAAAGGGTAAATTTAAGGTATTGGCCTACGGCCAAGATATGGATTTCGGAGTTCAAGATGGACTTGGATATGGGTTGTAAGGGTTGGAAATGGTTAGAAATAGTCGCCTTGACCTAGTCTTGACCTTGGTTGACCACGGTTAACTTTTTAGACCAAAAGTCAACCATGGGTCAACACTTTATCCAATTTAGTCCCAAATTCCATTAGAGTTGAACAGTTGACCAAAAGTCAACCGTTAGTCACCATTGACCTAAAGTTGACCTAGAGTTGACCTAGGGTTGACCAGAGTTGACCAGTTGACCAAAAGTCAACTGTAAGTCAACTATTGACTTAAATCGACCTAGTTTAATTCCGTTTGACTTGTATTGACCCAGTTTGACCTGGTTAGGCCTAATATGACTTAGGTTAACCCTGTACAATCTAGTTTGATGTGTCTTGACCTAGAATGACTTAATAGGATTTAAATTTGATTTGACTTTACTTCCTAAACATAGTATTGATACGTCTTGTTATCTATAGGCCCTCGAGGCGCTGTATTGGATCCAGTTGACATATTATATCATATCACAGGCGAGTGCATTCTCTGATAACTTTTCCCAGTTTATGATAACTGTTATGATTCATGTACTTAGTGTAGATATACTTATTCCTGACACATGGTTCTCACGGATTGGTATTCATGGATCTTGACAAGAGGTGTTACTCCTTGTTAGCTTGGGATGTATTGTGCAAGCTCCTTTATAGCTCTTATACAATATATGGTCATCGATTCTAGAGAAGATTTGCTCCCTTTTCATAGAATCTCGTGCAGTGACGTGTCCTGTTTGGATCCATTCTACCAGTTGGGGGCGGGGGAGTAGTTGCATATACATGTGATCAAATCCATCCCGCATTCCCGAACAGTGTTAGTCATATACCGCACTTATGACTAGCCAGGCCAGTTACTTACAGGTGCCCAAGCCGATCACAAGTTGAAACTACTACTCACACACATTGGATAGATGGCTTACCCTGATTTGTGTACATACCATGATCAGTTCTACTTTCCTGTTCTAGCTCTAGCTCTACAGCTTACCATGCCATAATACATACATGTGCACTCCATGATTTTATTGTATATGCTCTATTTACAGTCTTATGGCTTTTATCCTATCATGAGATTGTTATGAGATTTATGTACTCGTTCCATCCTGACCGGATATATTGATAATGTTTACAGATACAGAGGAGGACTATTACTGCACTTACTACGACCCACCGGACGTAGTAGGTTTAGAGACAGATACCCTAGATCAGTAGGGTACAGTACTGCAGGACGAGATACCACCTATCCTGTAGATAGAGTAGATTTTTGTACTGGACCTTGTCTCTAGTTACTCTTGGGACTGTTATTATTTTTGGCTAGTATTAGAGACTTTGGACTTAGACTTGTATATTCTTTGTGCTTGGACTTGACATGTTATATTTTTATTGTCATGTTGTCTTTATCTTTCAGTATTTACTTTATCGATCATCTTAGAGTTGTGATTGAGTACTTATATATTATCATTGCTTGTCCTCCGTTCGGAGATGACCATATTCTCGACATGTTTTGATATTATATAATCTGTTGTTAGAGTAGTAAACCTACAGCGTTCCACGCCGTTTTTACGGTGAGGGCTGGGCGTTGTTACGCACACGTGCCCTTACAGCGGGTGCGGGTCGTGACACCAGGGGGGTGGCAGCCCTATTTGTAAGTCTCTGTGATGAGAGTTTTAAAATTCTCTATCACAGAGAGTTTTAATTAGGACGGTTACCCCCGGCAGTCCTACACAAAAGGAGGACTGCCAGGGTGCTGTTAGTCCTAATTGAAACTTGCTGTTATATAAATGGCCATTCTCCTACATTTTAGCACGGAGAATGGCCATTCTCCATATAATTTAACACAAAAAATGTTCATCCTCCGTGTAATTTAATACGGAGAATGGCATTCTCCGTGTTTCTAACACGAAGAATGGTCATTCTCCTGCGTTTTAACACTGGAATGACCATTCTCCGTGCTACTAACACGGAGAATGGCCATTCTCTGTCCTAAATTACATGGAGAATGGCCATTCTCCGTGCTAAATTACACGAAGAATGGCCATTCTCCGTGTAAATTAAGACAGAGAATGGTCATTCTCCTGCGTTTTAACACTGGAATGACCATTTTTCGTGCTACTAACACGGAGAATGTCAGAGAATGGACATTCTCCGTGTAAATTAAGATGGAGAATGCCATTCTCCGTATAAATTAAGATGGTGAATGGTCATTCTCCTGTATTTTATGGTCAGTTGAAACTTTGGAGGGCCATAACTTTTGACTGGGAGGTCGAAACGAGGCCCGATTTGTCGCAAAATGAGCGTATCTTCGAGGAGCCTGAGATTAACAGCTTCTTCGTTAGATGGACTTTCAAAATTTTAGAATCGCAAAAAAAGGATGTTTGGACCTCCATTTTAGCACTTTTGCTGAAATTTTAGAATCGCAAACAAATATTAATTCAATGATGTTTGGACTCTCATCATAGAGGGATTCAATTAGGACTGCCAGGACCCTGGCAGTCCTAAATAAGTGTAGCAGTCCTGATACTAAATCAAGAATATCAGGAATTGGCAAACAACTTAAGTTTCCAAACGTAAATAACAACTACATATCCAACAAATACATAAATAACAACATAAATCACAACTACATATCAGACAAAATATCCAACTTCAAAAAAACAACAACTTCAGTTTCCAAACAACAAATATATCCTTCAAGTTTCAAACAACAAAAACATCTTTACAAAAACATCCAGATTACATCCAACTAATGATCATTCTACATCCAACTACATATCATGCCGGGCCTTTGAACGAGACTCCCTATTATTCATGAAGGGAAACTCGACCACGTCGTCGATGCGATCAAGCTCGTTGGTGACCGCGACACTAGTGTCACTTTGGCAACCTCTCCGGAGTGTCTGGGCCAATTCCTTCACCTTTTGAGACTGTAAATGAAAGTATAAGTGAATTAAGTCTACAAACATAGAAATCTCAGTCTAATTACAAATTACAAATACATAACTCACCATCCTCACCAACCCAGCATATAAGACATTTTTGGAAGGAAGAGCTCCAATTGCTCCGACGGCCATGGGACCCGGGTTTGTAGGGTTCGACAACTTAGGATGTCTGACCCCCAAGAAGTACGACATGTAGTCCTCGCTGCAGTCAGCCATCAGGGTGACCGGTCGTCTTTCAGATTCCCGAAGTACATGTCGTTGTCACTCGGAGTAAAAGTCGGTCACCCAGTCGAACCGCCGATTTGTAATTTAAAGGTTGGGTTCCGCACGGAAGCTCCAACAGTCGTAGTGTGCGCTTCAGCACAGTTTACACAAAGCCTAACTGACGAAGTACTCTATCGGGCATGTACGGCTTCGTGATATCATAGCATGTGATCATGCCATGAAATAAAGAAACTGGTTGGACCTCACGATTCTGCTCACGTAAATCCCGGTATGGATTCCAAAAAATCTGTAGGAAAACAGTTAACAACAAAGCAAAATTAACATGACAAAGTAAGTCAAAATTTAGTACCTCTTCTGGCACCAAATTGTCTAGTACTTCACGAATGGAAGCCAGTGTTTGCCAATTTTTAGTTTCCAGCTGGGATGGCCTCCATCGACACACTCTAGGAAGGTGTTCAACATACTCTGGGTTCAGGTCAGCCCGTCTGAGCATCGAAAAGTGCTCGTATATCCATGCCTATTCAATTTATTAATGAATAGTCAAAAAATAAACAGCAAATTGAAGTATACAAGATTAAATTGTTAGAATTTTTCTTACATGTAGCAGAGTCTGACAGCCAGCCATTGTCTTAGTCCCGACACGGGATGCGATGCCGAGCTCGCGGTAAAGATTGGCTAGGATACTGCTTCCCCAGGATTGTAACACCCAGTTTTCCAGATGAGGGTAATTTTGAAATTTTATAATTATAATTATTATTTAATGATATTTATTTTATATTATAATTTTTAGTGATTTTTAATTATTTTTAAACTATTTAAATTCATGACTTGTGATTTTGGTGTTTGACTAGTGTAACCTTGGAGACTGTTGACCTAGAGCCTAGCCATATGATTAGGATGTTTAATTAGTACATTTTAGCCTAGAGGGTATTTTGGTCATTTTAGGATTTATTGAATTTATTATGATTTATGGGGATTTGTGTGAATTTAATTATTATTTAAATAAGTACTATGTGCTATGATGGGTTTTAGCCTAGGGAAGCCTAACCTAGAAGCTTAGACTTAACCCATGGACTAAGTAGGATGGTTAACTTAAGTTGAGGGTAGAAATTATCAAGTTAGAAATCAAATAGGAGTTTTAGTCATGAGAATTGATTTTTGAGAATGGGCCCTTAGAAACTTAGATGTAACTTGACTTAGAGAGGGAGGCCCATGGCCCAACTAAATAAACCCTAACACTAGCATTTATGACCAGCCACCTAGGGATCCACACTCCTATTTAATGTCTCCTCAAACTTAGGGCTAGCATTCTTAGAAAAATAGCAAGTTAAAAATAGAGGTAAAACCCTTTCCTCCCCAATCCATAACTCCTCCATTTCAACTCCTTTTTCTTCCTAATTTCTTGCAATAGATTCTAATCTCTGTGTTTTTGATGGCTATGGTGAGAAATTTCAGGGAAGGGGCATTTTGGAAGAGTTTGGGTAGCTTGAGGAACAACTCAGTTTGGGACTTTTTGAGCCATTTCAAACCTATAGGTAAATCCCTATTCCCTCCACCAAATTTTGTTTTCTTTACATATATAGGAAGCCCTAGGTGTCCCCTAGCTGTAGGACTTGGTTTTGTGTCAAGGTGGATTCATTACGTGTCCGTATCGGACACGTGTCCAATAGGATACCTAGGTGTTTGTAGGAATGCCACTTAGGATTTGATTTTCGATTTTTGTAAAAGTAATTGCATGTATTCATAGATCTATATATGTATTTTAATATTTGTGAAGACTGAGCTAATTATTGTGTCGTTTTTATGTCCTAAAATATACTGGACACGCTGCACGATACCCACGTGCACTGTCCTGCTACACGAATGTGATTTCTCCATGGATACGCCACGTGGACACGTAATATTTGACACGGGGGTAGAGGCAATGTCTGTCAAGACTCCCCCAAAGTTTCGTGTCGAGTCGTGTCGTGTCGAGTGAGAAATCGTGAGTGCACTGATCTTGTACATAGACACAGCGCGCGGAAATCCTCCACTGATACGTGCGTCGTGTCGCGTCCAGACACATTTTGGATACGTAGCAACACGTGGGATGGCTAGACCTATACCCAGTCTAGGTGTGGACACGAACACGTGGTGTCTTGTGCCCTATGTCGTGTCCACAAGACACTGGCATGCCCGTACGACGCTGTACTGTATGCACGTGTCTGTGTGTGTTTCTACTTGATTGGACACCTCGTGTCCGCTTGTGTGGACACGAGAGCACTCCCCTAGACACGTGCACATGTAGTACTCTCATTACCAACCATTTAAATATAATATTAACATGGATTTATATGTCAATTAGCATTTCTCATTGTTCACTGACACACAGTGCACTATTTTCGGTTTTCTGATTTGGACACGCTCGTGTCCACTCTTGTGGACACGAATACACCCCTCTGACATGTAAACATATAGACAACACCACTGTCCACCTGTCTTTGGGTTTCACATGAGAATTGATTCATTATAGGATTCAAAATGATTTTACTGATACTGAGAAAAACCTGAGTAAAACTTCAGAGTTTAAATATGTTTTAAATTATCAAATTAATGAAATTGTGATGTATTAACATGTATACATGTCTGGGACATGTATTGGTTCGAATTTGTTCATATACTTCATTACAAATCTAAGTATATGCAAATGGTTTGATAGTGAACTATTTATATATATATGTTATACTTAGTGAAATGAATAAGTGTCAGTTTTTTTTTAGGGATTTCCTGTGTCTTAGGTATGTATTTATGTTTGTATATATATATATAAGTTATTTTCTGTTCAGTTTGAGTTTTTGGGTTGGATTCGAATTGAGAAAGGGTCGAAGGTTTTACTGTTTTCGAAATGAAAACTGAGATTTTACCAAGTTATGTAAACCTGTGTTGAGATGTAATGTAACCTGGGAATTTCAAATCTGAAACCTAGGATTTTGAGTTGGATGAGAGTGATGGAATGAGATAGGGAAGGGGACAGCACCTGCTGTTGGCAGCAGGTAGTGTGGGGGCATCCAGCCCCCATAGCAGCAGTAGTATACTGCCTATAAGCAGTCCCAAACTACCCCCAAACCTATCCCTGTAGTAGCCTATTTTTCCCCTAGTGTGTGTGTCTAGTAGAGAGGAGTAGGCAGGGAAGAGGACAGTAGCATAGGATAATTGGAGGGGATGTATGAGAAAGGATGTGTGTGAGTGAGGTTGAGGTTGAGGTGAGGTTTAGATATAAGTAAACAGGAAGGGGTTAGATGAGAAGGAATATTGGGAGGATGTTTAGATATTAGGTTGTAGGATTTAGTATGGGTGATTACATCATATCCTTATATATATAGATTATAGGCTATGTGATATGTTAAGGGTTGGTAAGTTATGTGGGGTTTTAAAAACTAAGATTACACCACTGTCTACACAAATTCACACACATGGAAATAGACACTTCATACACCCCCCCACACACATGTTTTTCCCTTTTCCCTCTCTCTAAATTTGTGTTTGATTGGTATATATATATTTTCTATATAGGATTGGTATATGTAGGCTTTCCTTTAGGCTTGCCTATATACACTAGTAATGTATATATATATAGGGTAATGTATATCTATATGTATACATGTATTAAACCTATATCTATATGTATGTATATATATGTGATGTGCCTATACCTGTGTATAGGTATATGGGTAACCTAATGCTAGTGTATTTCTATGATTGTGTTAGATAGCATATCATATGTGTAGTATTTTTAGATGTAGATAATGTCATGTAGTCATGTATTATGGATTAGCCTATAGGCATGATAATGCCTATGGCCTGTGTATGTCTGTTTGACTAGAGAGTCTAGATTAGACTTGTTTAGCCTTGTTTAGACTAGTTTGGGCTAGTTAGACCTAGAATGACTTGTTTGACCTAGTTTAGACTTGTTAGACCTAGTTTGACCATAGTTGACCTAAGTTTGACTTCTTGGTTGACCAGAGTTGACCTTGGCCTAGTTTGACCTAGACTCATGTAGATGTATTGTAGCAGTCTATTTTCTTATTTTAGACTTGTTGTGACTTGTACTGTTCTATAGGAGACAGACACCACTCCTCGGACAGTATATTCTCTTCAGACACTCAGGAGATCAGGCGAGTACATTCTCTGACCGTTTCATACTTGTCTGGATTTATATTCTTGCTCTAGATTACTGTACTTGATGCTGACACAATCATTATCACAGATTGGTACTATACGGATCTTCTTCTGAGATGTTATCTCCTTGTATTCACTAAATACATATTGTGATATGCATTTCACTTACATATTGTATTTATTGAATACCCTTATCATTGTACACTCATTGTGCATATTGTACTCTCATTATCACATTGAGCCATTGTACAAGCCATTGTACAAGCCATTGTATAAGGTAACGTAACTGAATTGGATCCTTGTGTATTGATTGGGGAGGAAGAGTAGAAGTGGTTATGTGATCAATCATATTGTATAAGAAATTGTATATGTCCATTGTACACTCACGTACAAAGGAGTCCCATTTTATTGTATAACCTAACCCGTTTACATAACCATATTGTGCTCTAAATCACATATTGCTTACAGTTCTTACTTATCATATATAGATATTTTCTATTATCAAATCTCTGCTGTTTTTATATACATTCTTCTTTCAGCGTTTCATGTACCTTACTCTATTGCATGCTTTATATTTCCTAACATGATATGAACTGCGTGAGATGTTTTGTGCTCGCTCCCGTCCTGACTGGACCTGTTGAAAATTTTACAGAGGATGATGAGGAACCCTGCACCCTTACTTGGAGCTTGCCTAGTTGACACTCGCGACCTGGACCCCAGGGGAGGTTCAGGCAGCTGCTGAGGATGATACCTTGCTTAGTATAGATAGTTTAGACTGTTTTCATTTTCATGTTTAGTTGTTGTTCTTGACTCAGAGTTTGTATATTTTTAGAGATGATAAGACTTGTATTTCTTTTCTGTGGTACCTCAGTTGAGGATTTCTTATCTATTTCATCGTGCTACATTTTACCTTAGATTGTGATTGAGTTGTACCTCTGTGTTGGCCTCCTTATGAAGAGTATTCATATTATGCTAGTTATAGTTCATGACCTAGAACAGCGTTCTACCGCCGACACTGCGGCGTAGGCTGGGCGTTGTTACGTTCTCGTACCCTCACAGTGGGTGCGGGTCATGATAAGGATATATCAATAAAGTCATCCACTTCAGATAAATTGAGCATGTACCTAGCATGTATCGACGTTCCGGACTTGTTCGAAATGCCGACCGTTCCTAGGACGAATAGCATGTACGTACGGGCCACCACGTCGACCATATCATCGTCATCGTCATCCACCTCCATATCCATGAAGTGGTCCACCAGAAATGACAGCAGAATTCTATATGACTTCTTGAAGCCAGGCAGAGTTGTAAAACTCGTAGCCTGAAGTCCAAGGTGACTTGAGACGAAGTTGACGATCTTCTCGTACCATTTTACAGATTTTTTATTGGTGTAATGTTCTTTGGTCATGACGCGCCCGGTTACTGGCAGCTCCAGTATCTGGTAGACTTCGTCAAGTGTAATGGTCATCTCCCATGCTGGGAGATGAAATGTGTTGGTCTCCGGGTGCCATCTCTCCACAAAGGCGGATATGAGGGCACTATCCATTGTCCGATAGGCATTTTGTGCCAAATTATGCAAGCCGCTCGATATGATTTTGCTCTGGACGACCTCCGATAAGCTTGCAAACTGACAGGACATGGTTTTCTTCCCTTGACTCACAGCCCTAAGGATACGATATGTCCTCTGTATATCGAACAATAGAAAAACATAACAATTATAAAATACATATATATATAGTATACTAAACTGTTAGCTTACAAACGTCATCTACATACCGGGTTCTTTTATATTTTATACGCAATGTGGTTCTCAAAAGAAACCAACATTGAGAAACCGGACGGACGGACATGCGGCTCAGAAGGACCGGCCTCCTCAAAAGGACCGGTCTCCTCAGATGGAGTCGAACCACCTTGACGTGATAGGAGTCGGCCAATTGGCACGTCGTCGTCGTCGTCATTGGAAGAACGCGTAGGAGTAGGAGCTCGTTGCTTCGACCGAGCTTGACGTGCCGGTGGCGGCGTCCGAGACCGAGCTTGGGGCGCCGGTTCAGAAATTGTTAGCGGACGCTCGAGAGGACGTCCCGTACGTTCCTTCCGCTTTGACGCGGTGGGCCGTATTCTTTTGTTAGCGGTCGATGGACTGCAGGACAACATACAGTTATTAAATAATAGAAACATAAATAGGACATGTAGTTACCTCCCGCATATGAGAATCATGCAGTTACCCACCCCATATCTCATTACAGTAGGACTGCCAGGCCTGTGGCAGTCCTAATGTAAATCAGGACTGCCACAGTCCTGACAGTCCTCTTTCGTAAGAGGACTGCCAGGACTGTGGCAGTCCTAATTTACATTAGGACTGCCACAGGCCTGGCAGTCCTACTGTATTCAACCCAAACGGCCAAAAACGACATGCTCGTTTGTCGTGTTCTAGGGTTAGGGTTTTAAGATAAAATGTGGGTTTATTGTGTTCAAAAATTTCTTTCATGAACCATAAAGATATTCTAAACCTAATTTATCAAAAAAATTTAGAGAATTAAAAATATTCTAGGATTTTGAATAGAATGTACAAAATTCTTGAAGAAATTAGGGAATAACGAACCTAGATTCCGGTTGCTTTGACTTGCGTGTTATCTCTTCGAATCTACGAATGTTATGGAAGAAATCTTGGTGGAGGAATTGGGAATGGAGTGGTGGAGTAGAAAAAATTAAGGTTTTTGGAGAGGAAGAGGAAGAGAACTCTTTTTTTTCTTTTTGAGGAAAGAGAGTGTAGAATGAGTAATGAGAAGAAATGAAAGGTTTGGGGGGTTGGGCTGTCCCCTAGCAAAATTTGGGTGCCCCCTAGCAAATTCTCCACCTTCTTGGGCTGCCCCCAAGTAAGGGTTGCCCCTAGCAAAAAGGGTGGTGCCCTTAGAAAAAACCTTTTATTTTGGTTTGTTTCATAGTAACTAATATGGTTTGTTTTATTAGGTTTGGTTTTTTAGTTATTTGGTTTAGGTTGATTTTTTTGTTGAGTCTAATGGCTAGTCCAACGTTCCAATTCCTATTCCAACGTTCATTTCCAATGGCTATTTCATATCATATATAAATTGAGGCATGAAAGTATCAAATGAAACAATCTCTTTCTCTCTCAACATTTTCGTTCTCTTCATAATATAAACAATCATTAAGAAGAAGCTCATCTCATCCTACTTCACTGGGAAGCTCATTTTGTATTCAACATGGATGAAAATCTAATAATACTTTGCTCGCTTGGAGGTGTATTAAATGGGTTAGCTTATGAAAGAGGTTTAACTCAAGTTCTTTTAATTGATAGAAAATTTTCTTTTCTTAGTTTACGTAATCTAATTATTGAACAATATTCTATTGATTACGAATTTATATTAGTAAATATTTTTGCATCAAATTGTATAAATATAGATAGTGAACAAGCATGAAAATTTATTTTTGAAGTTAATGTACAATCACCATATATTAGTATTTATGTCACTCCACCACCACCAAGAATTAATAGTGTAAGTAGTATACATGCTTCTAACATAGATGTGAATATTGCTGCTAGTTCTTCTCACCAAGTTATTCCATTTACTCAAAAAGAACATGTAGTAGATGATAGTAATAACGATGATGAAAAGAGTGATGATTTAATTAAAATTTTAGATGATGAAATTGATGATTCTGTTGATAATGTTAGCACTCCTGAATTATTTATTGGAAAAGAATTTAAGAATCGTTCTAAATTTAAAAGTTTTATTAGTGATATAGCAATTAAACATAATTTTACTTGTTCGGCTTCTTTGAACAATGCTAGTGGGATTGTATATAAATGTAATGCTTCAACTTGTCATTGGAGAGTATACGCTAAAGTCATTGGTAAAGGTGAAAGATTTTGCATTGCTACGTTAGAAAATATACATTATTGTTTATGTGGGCTTACAACCGGTTGCCATCCATTAACTACTACTGTATGGGTTAAAAATAAGATTATTGATAAAATTCGAGATAATTAGTCATATAGTCCATCGCATATTGTAAATGATATATTTAGGGAACACCGAATACATATTAAATATTGTAAGGCTTAGAAAGCTAGAGAACTTGCTCTATCTAACTTGCTCTATCTAAAATAAATGGTAGTTATATTGATGCATATAGTAGCCTTAAAGAGAATGGTTTTAGAATTATTGAGACTAATCCAGGTAGCCAATGTTTTACAAAGACTGCAAAAAACAATAGCTTTCAAAGAATTTTTATTTGTTTCAAGGCATGCATTGATAATTTTTTACGAGGATGTTTGCATGTGATTAGTACTGATGCTATATTTCTTTCCTCTAGATACAAAGGCATTTTATTTATTGCTTCTGCTCATGATCCTAACTATTAATTATATCCAATTGCTTATGTTGTTGCTGAGAGTGAAAACAATGATTCTTGGGCTTTGTTTTTAAACGGTTTGAGAACATCTTTTGAAAGATATTTTGATGCATGGAATACAATTTTTTATATTAGATAAACAAAAAGAATTGATAAATGTCATATATGTTGTTTTTCCATATTTGTCTCATTTTTTTGTATTCAATATTTTAAATAAAATTTGAAATCAGTATGTAGATTAAAATATTTTCAACGTAGTTTGGACTATCTTGCAAGATGTTATAATGAAACAGATGCGAACAATTGCTTGGAAATAATTAAAGCTGAAAATATAGATGTTTACAATTGGCTCATTAAAGTAAATGATGAAACTCGTATTTTTCTCACACTGGATTACAGCTTATTCTCCTTGTCCTAGATTACACATTAACGCGTCAAATCTTGCTGAATGTTTCAATAACTGGTAAAAACCTACATGATAAACCAATAACAACACTACTTGATTGTATCCGAGCCAAGATTATAACACTTCAGGACAAGAACAGATAAAAAGCTGAAAATCTTGAAACAAGTTATTGTCCGAATATGTTAAAAACTATGGCATGTATCATGAAAGAAAACCATCTGCTTGAAATGTTACACATAGTTGGTTATTTGTTTGAAATATTAGATCGTAAAATAAATCGAACATATGTTGTTCGCTTAAATGAGAACCATTGTTCATGTTTAAAGTGGTATTATACTTGTCTTCCATGTATCATGCATGTTATGCTACTTATTCTTGCAATATTAGCATTGAGAGATTTTATCCAGCTATATTTTCTAAAGAAGCACTAAGAAGTGTCTATGAGCCGCACCTGGAACCAATTCCAGTCCCTTACAACCTTCAAAATGCATTGGTTAGAGGCCACATTGGAGTACCAAATATACGATGCAAAGCGGAAAGACCAAGGAAGAACCGCATTATGGCGAAGGATCAATCTTCAAGAGATCTCCATTGCAGTAATTGCAATGGTTTAGGACACAACAGAAGAAGATGTACAAATCAACCAAGAGAATGAAATATAAAATTGTAATTGTAATGGTTTGGGACGAATAGAAGAAGTTGTAGTGAAAGAAAGTTCAGTGAAAGAAAGTTGACTTTTATATAAAATTGCATTTCTAATATACTAGTACAAAGAAAGTTTAATAAAGATACTATATATCTTCCCTGTCTGTCTAGTTGCCAATAGTATGGACGGTCAACTTCTCTAAGATTGAGTCGGGCTCTCCTTCGTATAGTATTCTCCGGGGGCGCATCACCACCTTATTCTTGAGTATCCACATGTTGTGTAGGTGCCGGTGCTGATGGAGTCGTTAGTAACTGTGTATAATAATTGTCGTCCAACCCATAGCCTTCAAACTAGTCTGTTACTCCAGCCCACTGAGAACTCCCCTCGCCGGCCCACTGAACAGTCCTCTGGCTGGCCCATTGAGAAGTCCCTTGGCCAGCCCACTGAGAAGTCCCCTGGCCAGCCCACTGAGAAGTCCCCTGGCCGGCCCACTGAGAAGTCTCTTCTCCAACCCACTGGGAAGTCCCCTGGCCGGCTTGCTGAGAATTCTCCTCTCCAGCCCACTGGGAAGTCCCATGGCCAACTTGCTGAGGCGGGCTATCATGGATCACGTCAGCTTGCTGAGGCGGGCTATCGGACACATACGGTTGGGTGACATGGGGCCTAAACTTATAAAGACGTGCCTGTCTTTGGCAAATAAAACCGACAGGATAATCTGGCAGAATATGTAAAGGAGGGTTTGGAGGAGCCGGATCTGCTTTCACATAGTCCAAAAAGTTTCTTACCGTCGTCCTCAATATATCAATTTGGGTTTTCACATGCTTGCTCCAAACCTGGAACCTGAAATAATAAGATTTTCCCAATAAATTAATAATACGAAATAACAAATATTGATTAAAAATAACAGATAACATACATTTGTTCCCATTATATGTTCATAAAATCCAAGCAGACTGGAATCATCAATAGCTCTATGTTAGAATCGAGGCTCCTCATATGCATAGAATCTGTTACTTATCATTGGAGCTCCCCACCAAGATTTATATGCAATATCACCTAATACTACACCATTTAAACAAATGTCAGCATATAATATTGTATAACTTTTGAAAAGAATGTTGTTTACTTTTGAAATAACTTACGATCATCCATAGACACTATCCTTTGAAACAACTGTGTGACGTCATCTGTCTCAAGTCTACAATTTCAAGCAAAAATCAATTTGCATGCATGCTCTTGCAGTTGCACTGCCTCTACCACGGTTGTAGCATGACGGGTCGTCGGGTATATGTTGTTTGAAACAGAATTGTCGCATAACACGATTAGCTGGATGATACATGATGTCTCCATGGTATATTATATAATACCTATGGAGACTAAATTCATATGCTGTTCTTTGTATCTCAGGAGGATAAGGATCAAGCTGATACGGTAAAAATTGAACCTATTTTATGGCAAATATGTATAAGATAATAAAATATAACAAACATAATAAATGGTGAATGGTGAATAAATTTTACCTCTGAAATCTGTAGTGAATCAAATTGGCCCCGATATATGGGAGCAGCCGAGTAGATGCAATGTACTTGATCTACTGCATCTGTAGTCCACCGTAAGGCTACCGGAAAGACATGTGAATCGATACTGATACGGGAGACTGGCTTACCGATAGGAAAATGCTCATATGACCAAACCTAAAAAATATATGATATAAGTGTACAAATTATAGATTAAGACATGTAAGTACCAAACAAAGTATAAATATCTACGAAATAAAAAAATTGTACCTGAATCAATGTCATGCATCCATTTAAATTTTTTATTATTTTTTTCAATGACTGGGTACACACAAATCTGACATAACACTGTATAGATATGCCAGCATTGATACTCCCCATGCATGAACCGTTGGTTTTGTCAAATCTTTCAAAAATGGCAGAAAATGCAAATTTATCTTGTCTGATGAGTTGGAAAACAAAACTGCACTAATTAGGGCTAGTAGATAAGCTCTGGTACAAGGAATGACCTGAACAGATTATGCAAAAAATTAAATTCATTAAACTAAATTGTTATCTATTATTGTTGTGGTGGTGACTAACTAATCAATTTTTGTTAGAATCATTAACCACGAAAAGAAAAAAAAATGTTGATAGATTCGAATAATTAAACGTTTCACAAGCGCTAAACTGGATTTACTGTCATAACCAAAAACTTTCGTAGGTTCGTAAAAAAGGGAACCTTTTAAACCACGATCATGAGCAACTGCATAAATATACTCCTGAAAGAGAAGCGGATATAGGAGGGATTGTCGCCTAGATCTACCCTTTTCTAAATATCCTTGTAATTCTTCCATTTAGTTACATTTCTACTTGAACTATAAGCAGGAACATTTTAGCCCAATATGGGTTCACAATCACTAACATCTTCACCATCGAGAGTAAGGATCAGTCGAAGAACTCCGTGCATGGATGGATGGTGAGGACCCATATTAACTATCATAAAATCTTCTCTTGTAGCCGGTACAGTCATATCTTTTCTTCCTTAATTTGTTATTCCATTCCATGAATTTCTCAAAATTAGGTTCATCAAAATGAAAAATCTAATAACTAATAAAAAAAATTCAAACCAATCTTAAAATTTAAAATTTTCATTAACGAGTTTTTGACTCCCGAATATTTAACTGATCAATTAATTTCTTATAGCGTAGTATACAACAACATCTCTTCGTCACCAATACAATCTAGGTGGATAAAATTATGACGGAGCTATGTATACGTCACTAAGCATTTGTCGTATAATTTTGGTGCCTCCACACCTAGATACTCCATGATCACGATCTCAGGGTAGAATGACTCATCAAATATTATAGGTTCACCCGTAATAGGTAGTCCTAAAATATTTGCCACATCTGCCAAGACAATAGTCATTTCACCAAATGGTAGCTGGAAGGTATTTCATCCAGGCCACCAACGCTCAACAGGGCCTCTTGGTCGCTGGTCAACTTCCAATACCCAAGGTTGCTCTCATAACACCATGTGACATACTCTCGAGATCGCACTTTCATGTCATAATCATATAGCATATAAAATATATAAACTACATTATTACTAAACATATAATAAAATATAAATTATAATTACTAACATAATTAAATTTTAATATACATCTCCTGTAAATATTAGATTAGATATGTGCGACATGTGCTGCTGAATAATCAAGTATGTAGTGGACCCCCCAGATATACGACCATCGTTATGACGATCCATCTATAAAAGAATGGTTGTCAAAAAGCATATTAGAATCATAGTTGTAATGCCCCGCTCCGTACAGTACATTATGCTGAGTCGTTGACTCGAAAAGTAGCGTTGACCCGATTGCGTATCGATGCGAATCGATACAAGAGTTACGTTGTCCCGAGCAATGCATCGAACTAAGTCAATGCGAAGAGTTGCCTTATCCCAAAGAATGCATCAAGTGAATCGATGCGAAACGCTGCGTTGCCCCGAAGGATAAGTGCGTTGAGACGGCTCGAAGATTCTAAGAAATTGAATCGACCAAGGCGCAAGTCCGAATCGATACAAGTATTAATTTTTAGTTGGTTTCATGTGCAGGCTATACGTTTACGCTGAAATGTTAGAGGTCGATCTTTTGCCTTATTCAGTAAGGGGTCCGCGAAAGCAAATCGTCGCCTTGCGACGGACTGAGGCATTGGCACGGTAAGCCAAAATGGACGTATAGTTCAATGAAGTACGAAGTGTTCGAATGGCTAAGTCAGGAGAGTTGCCCGTGCAATGAAGTTATGAAATCGAGCCGCAACGGCTCGGCGAAACAACAAGGCAAATCGACTCAAGGTGGGGGGACATTGACTCTCTTTCCTACTCCTTCATGCCCAAGTAAAATATATATCATTGTATGCTGAGTTAACCTATCAACGCCACGGGCGTGGCTCGATAGAGAGATAAACATAGTGCGTGTTGAATACTAGATAGAACAATTGAAATGAATCGAACAACAAATGTACGAGTCGCTACGGAACATTGAATATCGCTAAGGCGAGCGCCTCGACGCACAAGCCATAAAAACATGGGATAACTATATCGACGAGTGCCCCAGTACATAAGTCATTCCGTGTCCCCGCGCACGAGTTAGCATCCTAGAACATTGAAAGACTATATCGCCACGAGTGTCTCGGTGCACGAGCGATAGAGTATCGAATACCTTATCGAGGCGTGCCTCAGTTGCACGAATCGGAAGAATGGAACATAAGTAAAATGCATTGAATGCTAAGGCATAGAATACGGAAACACAGCTTCGAGGCGTGTCTTGAATGTACGATACAAGGAAAGACGGCGAATGTGCGCAGCTGCATAATACTTACAAAATATGGCATCGTTGCGACAAAGAGAACAGTTGTGACACGGATATGGCATAACTGTCGATGCGACATGGTGCCTTCGAAATGTTCGTGGCCTTCGGGCGTTCATTGAGAACATTGGGGCATTATGCCAATTGAAATAGAGATAAGCGGACTTGCTTGGTTGTATGAAAGATAAGATGCGTTGCATGGTCAAATGGACTTAAAGATATAAAAGCCTGTACATGGACATCCCTCGAACGTGGCGCACCAGGGTACTGGGACCGTTCGGTCTAGGAGGGACTGCGATAAAATCGGTATTGTTGGTACACTTTATTTAGATGGATAGCGACCTTCTAGTAAATGTGATAAGCCACTTACTCGAGTATTCGGGGGTCCTCTGATTGTTTGGTTAGCAACCGCAACGGAGTGATCATCGTCTTACATATTCGATTCGATAAATATAAGTCCATTCTAGCCCGGAAAGCTAGTGACCTTCATATAGTTAAGGGCGATAGGTTGGAAGTGCAAGGTATACATATATCCTGCATAGACGGATCCTGGGTCAAAAGTGCAAGGTACACTCATATCGTGCACATATAGATCCACATAGAGGGCACTTATAACCTGATAGGGAAAGCTGATAGGCGCATTCACCTTGCGTCGGTACAAGGGCGAGTGTGTCGATATTGGTAAGTCGTGCCACGAAACAAACACAAGATTGCTTGCCTGTTTACTTATGCGAATTGAATAACATGCTTGCCATATACATGCTTTACAGTCTTCGAATATGCCATAAAATTATCCTAAGGAGAACATAGAAAGAAAACTAAATTGTATGTTTGTATGAATCAATATAATACTAAATATCGGTTTGTTAAGTGGGTTTTTGATCAGTACAGCGAGGACGAAAGTACTAATCCCCCACTAGTTTGCTAGCAGATTCAGGGATTGGTCTGCTCGCAGCGGAGCTTCACTTGAATGCATTGAGGCTTGGAATGCCGAAGCGTATTGAGGCGTACAACTGTATCGACGCTCGGATATGCAGCAGGATTGATACGGCCGAGATATAGAAGGCATGATGTATGGAATGGTGAAATTCGTTGTGGACAAGAGAGAACCTGAGTGTTATAGCCAATCTGGCATATATTGTTGGGCTATTGAAAGCCTTTGTAATCTTATTTCGAATATCAATAAAAGAGAATTGTTTCGTATACTCTATTTTTCTTTCGTTGTTAATGTTCAACTCAAAGATAACCATTTGAGAACTTGTCATCGTGTCTTACACGAGCGCAAGTCCAGGCTCGTACGGCATCACGCCCCCTGCGAGGACGATGATTCGGGTGATTCCGGGTCGGGGCGTGACAAATTTGTATCAGAGCTCTAGGCTCAATTTCCTCTGGACGCTTGCTTCATTTCAATTCCAAAGAGTTACCCACCACCAATCAAAATCACTCTCGAATCTACTCGATGCCGCACTGGATGTTCCATACAATAAGTCTAATACAAATCATGTAATTTTGCTGCGTGTTGTTTTGAAAATTACATGTTGTTGCTAGAAAAGTCGCGAAAGGTTTGTTGCTGTAAGTGCAACAAGTTTCGAGATATAAATTCAAGGAATTGTTGCTGCGGATGCAACACGTCGTGAATTGTAATTTGAGATGTTCGTTGTTTGCAACGATCGATATGAGAAATGTTGGTTGCATCGATACAATGAAAGTCGTAGAATGTTGCTGCAGCAATAGCCACGCGTTGATTGTAAATGATGCGTTGAAAAGAAAATAAAAGTTGATATGGAATGTGTCGAACGGATTCACATATATATTTTGAATGTGCGTTGCGATGAAAAGGGATAAGTCAATATCGAATGTGTTTAACAGATTTGAGCATTGACTTTGAAAGTCGGAAATAGATTATTGCACGAGGTGCAATAGATATTGAAAATAAATCGTTGCACGTGTGCAATGAATGTCAAAAATAAGTCAGTGCACGATATACAACACGTATGAGAAGTAAATTGTTGCACGTGGTGCAACGCATATCAAAATAAAATTGCTGTAAGAAGTGCAACGGATGTCGTGAATGAATTGTTGCACAAGATACAACGGAAGAAAACAAAAGTTATAAAATGAGAAAAAAAATCGGTTCGGTTGCACACCGAGCTTGTGTTGGCAAATGAATGCATTAGCCGAGCTGTGTCGTATTTTGATTAATCAAAGTTACGGTTGTGATCAAGCACGATCACTGCGAAAATCGTGAGTCGGAAGAGATTGTTGATTCATACCAAGTATAATGCGAGGAAATGACTTAATTTTTGGGTGGTATATGGTATACCACCGATGCAATGAATGGCTCAATTCCGAGTGGTATTGTCACGCCCCAGAACCAGAATACTGGAGAGCGGGAGAATGACTCAGCCAGCTACGTATTACGGGTAGATGAATACCGTATAATATAATCAATGCTGTCTAAAAGACGAGGGGGTGCATACTACATGAAGGTCTCGCTAAGGTCACTTCACATCTATTGTCTCAATCATTCAAACAAGAATCAGTAATAGAGAACATGTAAGATAAAGCAGTAAGGCGTCCCAAACGCTCAGTCAAAATGTTCTTGATATCTGGCTTTACAAAACATAGCCAGATAATGTAGCAAGGTATACAAAATTGTTTATCAGCTGCAGCCTGACTTTAGTTACAATTATGCAAAAGTAATTACAAGACAATCCGACTAACATGTCGGTGCCAAACGGCAAGGTATAAAGTAAGTAACAAAACGAGTGGGGAAGTAAGGATCCCACTCGAGTCCTTCTGCGATCATTCCTCTAGTATTGACCATCTTGGGGGTAGAAGTAAGCTGAGTCCTCGGGGACCGGCTCTAAATCTGGCCATGCAAAACCAAAGAGGTTAGACCTCTAATAGCAAGTACTGCAAGGAAGCACGATGTGAAGAATTAAAGCCAGTAATGAGAAAATATGATAAATAGATCTTTGCTTGCTACTGGGATTCACATAACATCACGACACTTCGAACCAACCTTCCAACCAAACAAGGACAGAAGTTGGCCCGTCATGTCCTGATATTCTGATCATCTCAGTTAGGTAACAGAGTATGTACAGTACACAAACAAATTAATTTAAACGGCCATACAGATACTACGACTTGCTACGGTGAGTTCCAATTTATCCTAGAATCATGCAATAAGGATTCCTCAGTTCTTACTATGGGCAAACAAGGCTAGTCTATCCAGTCAATCAATTGCGCCAATCATGAATTAGACGAGTCCCAGCGGGACGCCCGTCATCAATATACAATATACAATAAATAATATAAGCAGATACCGCTCCCTGCCCGTGTGACAGATTTGTAGTATCTGTGGGAACCAGTCGGCCTGTCGGGCACTAATAGTCCCAAAGAGGGCTGCCATATAAGAACTCGGGAATCCATTCTCTCCATACAATCATTATTTTATTTAACTTAATAGCCTCTATGTTAAGTGAAATCCTATACCGTGGATCATGGTCATTCAGAATGAGTATCTTCTGTACAAAGTACGATATGCCCAACTCTACAATGATACCCGTGCGGTTAGGTTGTAGGTCTTACATAGCGTAATACAACAATCAAAACTAGCCACGGAATAATTATGCCTTGACCATAAAGTACACACGCTGCTTTTATAGAAAAATAAATAAATTAGAGCCTGCATGTGTCTATATGCCAATATTCGAAATCGGCCAATCGATTGCAATAGTTCAAAATTAATATGAACGTGTCTCATTCATTCAATTCAATAAGACAACTAGTCAGTCTCTTAGTTCCAACTAGGAACGCATGATCAATTATTACTCAAGATAACAATTAATGTTAATTAATGCCAAGATAACAATCAATGTTAATTAATGCCCACTTGGGACAGAATCAGCTCAAAAGGCATTAGGGGCTAGAGTTCATGCGGCCGGGAAATTATTGATTCATGCGGCTGAGTAAAACATGCATATGCGGCTAAGAAATAACAAGTCCATGCGGCTAGGGATAGGGACCCTATGCGGCTCGGGTCACTAACTCATGCGGCTGGGAAACTAACTCCATGCGGCTGGAAAACTAACTCCATGCGGCTGTAATAACGGGCGGCTACTGGAAGACAGGGCCTGTGCGGCTCGATCAGTGAAATATCATACGGCTGGAATAGTATACGCCTATGCGGCTCAGAATCACAAGCCTTCATGCGGTCGAAAAGTAACTCTCCTGCGGCTCAAAATGATATCCATATGCTGCTAAAAATGATTATCCATATGCGGCTGAAAAGGAATACGATCTCATGCGGCTCAAAAGTAGGTGGCAGAGCCATGCGGCTCAAGAAACTTGGGTTTCTATGCGGCTGAACAAAAAGAATTTCATGCGGCTGGAACAAAATAGTCCCATGCGGCTGACTAAAACAAATTCCATGCGGCTGAGTAAAACCAAAGCTTATGCGGCTAAGAGATGACAAGCCTTATGCGGCCAAGTTTATGTGGCTGAGAAGTTCATACGGTTGGAAATGCATATGTGGCTAGCAAAGCTTATGCGGCCAGGAAATTATTCGGCCAGAACTGTTCTTCTTCTCCTAATTTCTGTAAACAACACTATGGCAGCCATTGCTTCCAAGCTCTCTAAATCCTTCATTCCAAGCCCAAATCTGGACTTCTATAGGTCAAAATAGGGTAGAACGAAATTCTCTACAACATGGAACCATCAAAACTTGAAAAATAACAAAATTACTAGATCAAAACCTAAGAAATCCAAAAATATATTAAACTTAGATCTACATGAAATAAGCTATGGAAATTGAAAATGCTAAGTACTAAAGTATCTAAGAATCTTGAGAGGAAGATAATGGAACAACAAAAATGGAGATCCATCAAGAAGCAAGTTGGCACTTGCCTATGCGGATGGGTAGGTGGAAGAGAGTTTATGAGGAAGAAGAAGAGTAATGGTAAAATAATGAAGAGAAAGAAAGGGAATGGGGCTTTAAATGAAGGAGTGGTGGTAGGTGGAGAGTTGGGTTCATGTTGAACCACCAGAATTAAACCAACTAGGCTGGACCAAAAAGCAAAAAATAAATGCAAAAAAAATAATTAGCATGAAATTAAAGGAATTAAATACAGGACAATACATGATACACATTAAATAAATACATTAAAGTAGTACATGTATTAAAATACGTATTCTGGGAACGGAAAGTGACATCTCTACCCTTCTTAGAAAAATTCCGTCCTCAGAATTTCAAATCCAAGCGGGATAGAAACATCGAAGCTAAACAAATCTAAGTACAAGCAAATTGAGCAAGCAATCATTCTATAATGTCAAATAGCAAATAACATATCCATATTTAACAATCTACGATATCAGGTAGTTCTATTCATAAGGCGACAAGCATGAGGGGCTAAGACAATCAAGGTATACATAAAGATATATACCTTGTGAGTCAAACAGGTGCGAATACCGTGATCGGATATCATCCTTATGTTCCCACGTTGGCTCCCCTAAAGAGTGATGACCCCAAGCAACCCGGATAAGACTAATTGTTCGGTTCTTGAGTATATTCTCTCTTCGGTCCAAAATAGACACAGGCTGCTCCTCGTAAGACAGGTTGGTACCAACAACCAGCTCAGAATGATCAAGGATATGGCTTGGGTCCGACACATACCTACGTAACTGAGATACATGAAACACGTCATGCACCTTTCGTAACGAAGGTGGAAGGGATAAACGATAAGCAACATCGCCTATCCTATCAAGGATAACAAATAGGCCCACGTACCGCGGACTCAACTTTTTACGAACGCCAAATCTAATGACCCCACGAGTAGGTGAGATCCGCAAGAACACGTGGTCCCCAACAGAAAACTCTAGCGGCCTACGATGCTGGTCCGCCCAATGACGATGTCGATCCTGCGCAACTCGAAGTCGCTCTCTAATTCCCTTAACCACTTCAACTGTCTGAACAATCATTTCCGGGCCTAACATCTTTCTCTCCCCAATATCATTCCATGCTAGTGGCGACCTACACTTCTTACCATATAGTGCTTCAAATGGCGCCATCTGGATACTGGCTTGATAACTGTTGTTGTATGAGAACTCGATTAAGTGTAGGTGGCTCTCCCAAGATCCTCCAAAATCTAGGGTACAAGCTAGCAACATATCTTCTAAAGTCTGAATTGTTCTTTCTGATTGCCCGTCCGTCTGGGGATGGTAAGCTGTACTAAACCTCAACTTGGTACCCAGACTACGATGTAAACTCTTCCAGAAATGTGATATAAAGCGGGTATCTCTATCTAACCCAATACTGACAGAGACTCCATGCTGCCTGACTATCTGTTGCATATACAACTCTGCCAACTTTTCTGTAGATTGCTCTACTCTGAAAAGAAAAAAGTGTACCACCTTTGTAAGCTAGTCCACTATCACCCAAATAGCATCTTTACCACTTGGCGATCTCGGTAAACCTATAACACCCAGTTTTCCAAATGAGGGCAATTTTGAAATTTTATAATTATAATTATTTAATAATGATATTTAAATCATATTGTGATTTTTAATCAATTTAAAACTATTTAAAATAGTGATTAGTGATTTTGATGATTAACTAGTTAAACCCTAGTTTTGCTAAACCTAGAGACTAACCATGACCAAGGGAGCCTAGTCATGTGATTAGGAATTCAAATTACCTATTTTTAGCCTAAGGGTATTTTGGTCATTTTGACATTTTTGTGAAATTGTAATTTATATTAATTAAATATTGTGCTAGCCTTTTTGTAAAGCCTTAACCTAGAAGTTAACCAACCTAGATTAGTCATGAGGTTGAAATTAGGGGTAGAACATTCCTACTAAGTGCCAAGGTTAGTAATATCTAGATATTATTAGGATGAGATATTTCTTTTTGAGATATTTGTAAAAAGAAGCCTCAACCAATAGGAAGGCTAGGAATTTGTTGGAGTGATCCTAACCACTCATCTAAAACCCTAACCCTACTCATTTCAACAGCCACACAAGACCCCCCCTCCTATAAAGTCACATTAACAAAGCCTTGGCCTCTTTTACAAACCCTAGAAAAGCCCTACTTTGTTCTTCCCTAAAACTCTCCCCATTAATCCAAATTGAGCCCAAATTGAGTCAAATCAATTGCATCATCCTCCCCAACAGTAGAGGATACTTGTGGGGGCTTGCTAGCAAGGTTCGAGGACGATTGAACCGGAAAAAAAATCGAAGAAGACATCGAATCGAGGCTCTTTACATTGAGATTCTAGCTCTCAATAGGTAAACCTATCTACACCCATTGAAATTATGATTTTTCTTTATAGATGCATTCATTTAGGGTTCCCCTAGGTGTAGCCCAAGTTTGGTAGGAATCCGTGTCCATTTCGTATCCGTATCGGACACGTATCGGTGTTTTTAATAACGTGTTTGTTGAAATGCCTGTGAGAATAAAATGTTTTTAATTTCAAAAACTAATTAAAAGGAAATTTAGGTCTTGTAATGTAGATCAGAAATCTAACTGACTAAGTAGAAGTTTTGGTGTCCTCGTGTCCAAAATGGACACGCACATACACGTGCAGACACGGTGGCAGTGCCCTGCTGCCACGCGTGTAGTACTCACTGTACAGGACGTTTTGAACCACCAAAATTGGTGTGGGACTCGGGGCAGTGACTGACAAGTCACTCCCCAAGTTTCAGGACTTCTAGTGTCGTGTCGGACACAGATTTTAGCACGCACTGATTTTGTACTGAACTGTACACGCGAATATTTCCCACTGATATGGTCTTCGCGTCGGACACTGACACGCATTGGGCTCGATGCAGAGTGTTCAACCTCTAGCCCGAGACCTCAGCTACCTGTGGACACGTGCACGAGACACCACGTGCTTCGTGTCGTGACCTAGGTCGATCGACACGGCTGCACGAGCCTGTGCACAAACTGTGCACTGTGCAGTGTACTCATGTGTGTTCGAGTGTGCTGGACACTTCGTGTCCACTCTGGTGGACACGAATGACACCCTGGACACGTGTTTATGTGGGGGTGGACACACCTACATGCCTGATTGATAATTTCATTGGTTTTAGGATTTCGAAATAGGTTTCTCTGATACTATGTTCTGTTCTGTGAATTCCTGAACTTTGCTATATTTTTTACTGAATGTTAATGTTAATTTGGCCATGTTTAACTCATGGGTATGTGTATTAATTTATTTTAATGATGGATTACATGTGGAACTTGATTTGGATTGATTATAGTTAGGATTGGCATTTGGGTTATGTTGAACCTAACCTGAGATTTGTTTCACTGTCATTTGATTCTCAGGAATTCCTGAGTTTTCAAAGGGAATGAAAGGTTTGATTCACTGTTAAATAGTTGAAACTGAGATTAGAGGGAATTTTACACTGTCAGTTAACTGAGATGTTGTGTGAAATCTGAAATAGGATTTGATTGGGTTAGATGCTAGTTCATAGGTCTTGGGTCAATACCAGGTATGTGAGCCTATGTACATTGGTACTGTTTTGTAAACTGTCAAGGCTATTAAATTCTGAGTTGAAGGTATATGTACTGTCTATTAAACTGAGATCCATATAGGTTGGGGTTGCATGTGTAGCCTGGAAAACATGGTAGAAAACCTGAGAGACAAAAACTGAATTGATTCTAAATTTCCATGTTTATTCCTATATATGTTGTTGATTTGATAGCCTATTCTTGAGATGAGGATTTCTTGACTGTTTGCATAAAACTGGAACTGATTTGGGTTGTTTGTGAACCCTGAAAACTGAACTGTCATTGACAGTCCTCCTGAGAACAGCCCATATTAATACCTGAGATAGTTCAGGATATGAAATCCTGAGATTCCTATTGCTTACACTGTACACACACACAACCCCTGTCTCCTATTTGTTCACTACTATATGTAAACTGAATTTAATGTTTAGGCTTCATAGTTCATATGTTAGGTTGGCTTGAGTTGTGTCCTAGGCTTAGGCAGTAGCAATAGAAGGAGCAGTGAACAGTGGGAAAATGGTTAGGCCTAGTGAGCATTTGCAGAAGCTTATAGCAGTAGCAGCATTGCAGCTGCAGCAGGGCAGTGGCTTGGGGCTGCCAGGCCAGGGTGGCTTTGGCTTGGCTTGTACAGGCATAGGCTTTGAGAGTAGTGTCATGTATTTTCAGGTTCAGATTCTGGATTTATGTATATATGTAGATGTGAGTTTAGAGTGAGTAGTATATCTGTCAAGTTTCATTTAACTGTGGGATTGAGTTGATTCTTGGTTCAATATTGAACCTATAATCTGAGTTTAACAATAGGAATTTTTATAATGTGTAACTGAAATATGAGATTATTGAGTCCTGAAACTTCATCACATTAGTATACACTAATTAGAGGTAAAACACACATTCCATCATTGCCATGGTTCCATGAACACACACACACTTATGAATCCTGGAACACACCCTTCATGCCACATATACCCCCAATATCTCCATTCACCTACACAAACACACACACACACTAACTAGCCATTGCCACTTTAACACTTTATCACTATCACATCCTCACATGTACACCTTGACACAAGCACATGTATTTCCTCCCTATCACTCTATGCACACATATATATATGTGTATATATATTTATATATACATATATCTCAATGTGATATACATATCTTAATGTATGCATAATGTGTGTAAAGTGATTTTAGCCTTAGTGTTTAGCCTATAATGTTATAAGGTTGCATAGGCTAATATGTTTTGTTTAGGCTTGTGTAGTACTAGTTAGCCTATAGTATGTTTTAGACTTTGAATGTGGTTGGCCTTAGAGATTGACATAGATAGAGACCCATATTGACTTAGATTGACCCAGAGTTGACCAAGTTGACTTGGACCTAGTTTGACCTAGACAGTTGACCATATTTGACTTAGAGTTGACTTTGACCTAGATTGACCCAGAAATCATGTAGATTGCATCGTAGATTTCATTTACCTTATTTTTAAACATGTTATAACCCATACTGCTCTATTTAGGACTTTGTGACTCCGGTGCAGACATCTGATATTTCATTACTCTTTTCAGAGTAACAGGCGAGTACATTCTCTGATAGTTCTTTCATTTACTTGTCAATTACTGTACTTCAGTTCTAGTTAGTTTTATGTGATTCTTATAACACGTATGGATATTACTGGATTCATGTATGTGACACACATACCATTTTGTCTGGCCTCTATTTCTGGAATCACTACTGGCATCACTTTCTGGAACCACTACTGGCATCACCTACTGGAATCACTCTGGAATCTTTTGCTGGTATCATCATGTTTGGCTGGACTCATTTCTATTTCTCGTGTCGTTTCTGGATTCACTTGTACTTGTGGGCGGGGAAATACTAGAGTAAGACATGTAGACATACCCCAATCTGGAACCACTCCCTTGGAACTATTCTGGAACGATAGCCATCCCATACTTGGCCAAGTGTGCGGTGTGCCGTATTACCTACAGCCATTTACATGTCGATCTCGGTATTTTAAAACACACTGTTAGAGTATAGGCTGGACTCATCCTGGAATCATTGATCACTATGACTGGAATCGTCCCTTATGGGATTCATCTTGTATGAGATTCATCCTGTACTGGACTTACATTAGAGTTACACTGGTCTACATTGTTGTCTGGACTTTATATCATATTACCCTGGTTCAGCTAGTTCTATTTTTACAGTCTTCATTGCTATGATTCTTCTCTTGTTTAGTATTTACTTTCCTTGTACCTTAACTGTTTCTCTATACCATCACCTGTATACAAACTACCATATTCATCAATAAAACTGTCTATAACTGCTTTATAGTTCTCTGTCATTTACTTGGAATTTCTTGATGATTTGTACTCGTTCCTGTCCTGACTGGACCTGTTGAAAATATTACAGATGACTGCCCTGAGGACGTTTGCCCTACTTGCCTTGGAGCAGGAGATGGCTTAGCTACCTATGGCCCCGACACTCAGGAGTGATCGGGAGACTAGCTAGTAGACTTGGTTTAGTTTTTATGTTTTAGAATTTGAATTGTAATAACTTGAGATACGAGTTTGTATTTGAGTTTGTTTGAGATATTATTTTAGTAGTTTATAAATGTTGTCGTTAGTCTTTAGTTATAAACTTCTGTGATATCTTATCGTTCTTAGACTGTGATTGAGATTCATTATATCTATACTTGTCTTTCGTTCGGAGTTGAGATTGACAAGTACATTATATAATTGCGTGAGTTGTTGATTAGATAGTAATCTAGGACAGCGTTCTACCGCCGACACTGCGGCGTAGGCTGGACGTACCCACTTCTCGTACCCTTACTCTAGGGTGCGGGTCGTGACAAAATCGGTCACAAAGTCCATTGTGATGTGCTCCCACTTCCATTCCGGAATAGAAAGCGGTTGCAATAATCCAGCTAGTCTCTGCTGTTCTGCCTTCACCTGCTGACATATCAAGCAACGGGAAACGAATCTAGCTGTCTCCTTCTTCATCCTGTTCCACCAAAAGTGCTGCTTGATATCTTGGTACATCTTGGTCCCTCCAGGATGTATAGAATACTGAGAACTGTGAGCTTCTATTATAATCTCCTGCCTGATATCTCCACTAGGCACACATAGACGTGATCTAAACCTAAGTGTACCATCTTTATAGATTTACATATCCTTTTTGAGTCCTGACTCACATTCTGTCCTAAGCTTCTGAATCCTTGGGTCCTGTGCCTGAGCTGCCTTGATCCTGTCTACTAAGTCGGATTGAACTTGTAGTCTTGCCAGAATTCCTACGTCACTAGGAAGTACAACTTCGATGCCCATCTTCTGAAGGTCTTTTAAGATATGCTTCTGTGTTGTCAACATAAATGCGCCGCCTCTCCTGCTGAGAGCGTCTGCTACCACATTAGCCTTGCCTGGATGATACTGAAGCTCCATGTCATAATCCTTGATCAACTCCAACCATCTTCTCTGCCTTATGTTCAGTTCCTTCTGAGTAAAGATGTACTTCAGACTTTTGTGGTCTATGTACATGTCCACTCGATCACCATATAAGTAATGCCTCCATAGCTTCAAAGCAAATACTACTGCCGCCAACTCCAAGTCATGAGTTGGATAATTCTTCTCGTGGTCCCTAAGTTGTCTAGATGCATATGCTATCACCTTTCCATGCTGCATGAGGACGCACCCAAGTCCCGCATCACAATATACTGTAAAATCTCCGGGTCCAACTGGCAACGTAAGAATAGGCACTGATATCAACTTCTACTTTAAAGTCTCAAATGATGCCTGGCATTCTGTCGACCAGACGAATGGTACATCCTTCCGTGTCAAGCGGGTCATGGGTGCTGAAAGCCTTGCAAAATCGGATACGAACCTTCTGTAATATCCTGCCAATCCCAAGAAACTCCGTACGTCTGCTATGGTCTTGGGTACTGGCCAATTCTCTACTGCTTCTACCTTCTTGGGATCCACTGCTACTCCAGCTCCTGATATGATGTGACCCAAAAATGAAATATGATCCGTCCAGAACTCACACTTGCAGAGCTTGGCATACAACTGGTTCTCTCTCAGAACCTGTAACACTTTTCTGAGGTAATCTTTATGCTCCTCTTCACTGGCAGAGTATACGAGAATGTCGTCAAAAAACACAACGACAAACTGATCTAAGTGTGGCATAAAGATACGGTTCATCAAATTCATAAATATTGCTGGAGCATTGGTCAAACCAAACAACATTACCAAGATTTCATAATGCCCATAGTTTGACCTGAATGCTGTCTTGGGAATATCCTCCTTCCGAACCCTCAGTTGATGATACCCTGAACGAAGATCTATCTTGGAGAAAACTCTAGCTCTGCTTAACTGATCAAACAAGTCGTTGATCCTGGGTAGTGGGTACTTGTTTTTTACTGTTACCGCGTTAAGCTTTCTGTAGTCGATACACAATCTGGATGACCCATCCTTCTTCCTCACAAGTACCACTGGTGCTGCCCATGGTGATATGCTAGCTTGAATGAACTTCTTCTCCTTCAGTTCCTCTATGTGCTGATATACCTTGGCCTGCTCCGAATCCGCCATTCGGTAAACTCGATCTGATATCGGTTTAGTTCCAGGTGCCAATTCTATGCTGAAATCAATATCTCTAACCGGTGGTAGACCTGGAAGTTCTTCAGGAAATACGTCTAGAAACTCTTCAACTACCTTCGGAACCTGAACTTCTTCTATTGCTGTTACTACTCCCTGCTCTTGCTGAGTTGCCACTGATCTGACTAGGGTGAACCGCTTCATGCCTGGAATATCAAAAGATACACTCCCTCTACGATAATTTATTGTCGCATGACTGTCTTTCAGCCAGTCCATGCCTAAGATAACGTCGAAATTTCCAACAGGAAATTCTATCAACCGGGCGGGTAAGGAATGTCCGCAAACTACAACGCTATATGCTAGAATAACTCTACTAACTCCTACGAGCCCATTACCAGTGAGTATATTCAACCTCCCTGGCAATGCTACGAACTCCATTCCTAGCCGTGTCGCAAATTGTGCAGATATAAATGAGTGTGATGCTCCCGAATCAAACAATACTACTGCGGGATATGAGGCGACGAGAATGTTACATGCCACAACATCTCCCGATGCCAATGCCTCTTCCAAGGACAGAGTGAATGCCTGCCCTCGACCTCATTGTTGGTTCCCATGCTGTGGCCTAGCCTAGTGCTGCTGCTGGCCCCTGCCTTGGTGATGTTGGGGTGGTCTATGTTGTTGCTGCATCGGCGGTCCCTGCTGCCGAAACATCTGAGCCTGTGTCATGAACGGGCGCTGTGCCAATGGCCTTACTGCTATCGCTGGTCCTCGATACTGTCCTGCCCCTGGTGCTGGCAGAGCAGAAAATTGCTGTAATGGTCCTCCTGACCTCGAATTCATGGGGCAGGTTGTAACCCGATGATCTGGACTTCCATATATTAAATACTGCCCGTTCAATATCCGACACACATCTCTAGTGTGCCCTACCTTTCCATAATAAGTGCAGCCCACTGGGGGTTGCTGGTTCTTCTTCTGATGTTGTTGCTGCTGCCTTGGTGGTGGTGGTGGCCCTCGTATTACCACATCGTGAATACGAATGCCAAGGGACGGTGCTGTTGTTCGGTGCGCGACTCCCCCTCCTCCTTCAATCTAACTGTGGGATCTCTTCTGACCTCCAGTCCTTGCCATGATCCTCTGAATGGTGATCTCATGCCTCCGGGTTGCCGTCAACACTTCATCGAAAGTCTGGTAGTTGTGTCCCTCTATCAATTGCAAGAGCTCAAGATGAAACCCTTGCTGAAATCTCACAGCCCTCTGGCTCTCTGTTGCTACCATCTCTGGAACGAACTTACTCAATCTGCAGAACTCCGCTGCATAAGTATCTACCGTCTTGCCAGCCTGCTTGAGGTTGATAAACTTCTGTTGTAGCTCAAACTGTGCCACAACTCCATAGTACTTCGTCTTGAATCTTGTAGAAAAATCGTCCCAAGCAACAGGACGTCTGATGCCTACTTCTTCTGATTCCCACCAATCACGTGCGAGATCCTGAAGTAACAACTTTACTTGATCCACATGTTCTTCTACCGGTACCTTAGCTGCTGTCAGAATAGGCTAAATATCCTTAATCCATGCATCCGCTGAGATGGCATCTTCCGTGCCCTCGAAATGGAGGGGGTTGAACTTACAAAATCTGGGTGATGCTCCTGAATCTGGCCTTGTCCCTCTTTCCAAAGCCGTCTGCAATCCTTGGTTGAGTAGTACATTTTGCTCTTGCAATTGAGCGTACATGTGCTGCTGGGCCAACATCTGGTGTTGCTGAGTAGCCATCATTCCTCTCATGATCTCCAGAAGGGCCGGGGTGTCCACTTCCACAGGGGTAGGTGGAACTAGTGGTGGTGTAGGAACCTCCGGATACTGCGGTCCAGCCGCTGGTTCCACTATCACTTCTTCTTGGGTAGTCTCTTGAGGTAGTACTGGCCCTTGTAGCTGACCAACCTGGTCATGTTGCCCATGTTGCCCTTGTTGTTGCTGTCCAGTTCTGACAGGTACGGACGAGGTGCCCCTAAAGAAAGGGACAAGAGAGCAATCAAATGATCGGACATGAAGGATCAATGAAGTCGAAGGATACCGAAATGTCAAGCTAGAGTCGAGAGTAACGAATTATGAGATCAAGGGGAAACATGTGTGATTGAGACATCCTATAAATTAAAACACCCCACAAGTCTAAAATCAGACCTGCATGGGCCACCACTTAAACCTTGTCACGCCCCAGAACCAGAATATTGGAGAGCGGGAGAATGACTCAGCCAGCTACGTATTACGGGTAGATGAATACCGTATAATACGATCAATGCTGTCTAAAAGATGAGGGGGTGCATACTACATGAAGGTCTCGCTAAGGTCACTTCACATCTATTGTCTCAATCATTCAAACAAGAATCAGTAATAGAGAACATGTAAGATAAAGCAGTAAGGCGTCCCAAACGCTCAGTCAAAATGTTTTTGATATCTGGCTTTACAAAACATAGCCAGATGATGTAGCAAGGTATACACAATTGTTTATCAGCTGCAGCCTGACTTTAGTTATAATTATGGAAAAGTAATTACAAGACAATCTGACTAACATGTCAGTACCAAACGACAAGGTATAAAGTAAGTAACAAAACGAACGGGAAAGTAAGGAACCCACTCGAGTCCTCCTGCGATCATTCCTCTAGTATTGACCATCTTGGGGGTAGAAGTAAGCTGAGTCCTCGGGGACCGGCTCTAAATCTGGCCATGCAAAACCAGAGAGGTTAGACCTCTAATAGCAAGTACCGCAAGAAAGTACGATATGAGAAATTAAAGCCAGTAATGAAAAATTATGATAAATAGATCTCTGCTAGCTACTGGGATTCATATAACATCACGACACTTCGAACCAACCTTCCAACCAAACAAGGATAGAAGTTGGTCAGTCATGTCCTGACATTCTGATCATCTCAGTTAGGTAACAGAGTAGGTACAGTACACAAACAAATTAATTTAAACGGCCATACAGCTACTACGGCTTGCTACGGTGAGTTCCAAGTTATCTGGAATCATGCAATAAGGATTCCTCAGTTCTTACTATGGGCAAACAAGGCTAGTCTATCCAGTCAATCAATTGTGCCAATCATGAATTAGACGAGCCCCCGCAGGACGCCCGTCATCAATATACAATATACAATAAATAATATAAGCAGATACCGCTCCCTGCTCGTGTGGCAGATTTGTAGTATCTGTGGGAACCAGCCGGCCTGTCGGGCACTAATAGTCCCAAAAGAGGGATGCTATGTAAGAACTCGGGAATCCATTCTCTCCATGCAATCATTATTTTATTTAACTTAATAGCCTCTATGTTAAGTGAAATCCCATGTCGTTGTAAGCCCCTGTTTTTCAAATTTTATTTTATTTAGTGTTAATTAATTTTTAATGTCATTTATAGTCTTAAAATAATTATTAGGATTTTTAGGAATTTTTCTAGAATTTTTAAATAATTTTTAAATGAGTTTTAATACTAAAAATATCAATATGTAATTTTCTAAATTGTTTTGATATCATTCTGTAATTTTTAGATTTGTTTTTATATTAGTTTGCAATTAGTGAAATGTTTTCAAATGAGGAATGCAAATTCTATTTTGTACTTAGACACTGCTAGGACCTTTATGCAATTTCCTAAACTCTAGGGTTTGTTTTGCAAAACCTAAACCTAATCCCCACGACCACCGCCTCTGCGTGTCGTCGTCTCCGGCGATCCGCGCCTAAACCCTAACCCTAATCCTAATTTTTGCCCCTAATTCGACCGACCTACGTTTCTATAAGACTACCCCGACCCCCCAAACCCTAACCCTATTCTACTTCGACCCCCACGACCACCGTTCTTCCCCTTTTCTCCAAACCCTAACCGCAGCTCCGACGAACCCCGTCCATCCCCCATGACGAGTGCCACCGCCCGCAACCACCATCCTCCGACGCGCCTCGACGAGACGACCCCAGCGCCACCCGAGCGCCGCCTCGCCGACGTCTCCTCCGCCGTCCAGGACACTTGAACCCCCCCAACCGCCGGACACGTGAGTAACAGGACTCGAATCATGTCGTGCGTGTCTCGTTTTCACGCACGAGACTCACCAGGACACGATGAACCTAACGCTGTGCTCGGACACGCGAGACTGAACTCGTACGTGTCGTGCATAGCACGGACACGTGGATTCCTGTGTCCCAAACTGTCCGTACACATGATTGATTTTATTATTATTTTTATATGTTAACTCGTTTAAACCTAATTAAAACTAACCTAAGTCTAATCCTAACACTCAGGCCAAGTTGGCCCACTGGCCAGCGGCTGCAGTGTTAGCGCGCCCCTTTGATTGCCCGGGTTCGAGCCCCCCCTGCTGTTTCTTTTTCTTTTTCTTTTTCTTTTTCTTTTCCTTTTTTCTATTTTCTATATATATTTATATATATGTATATATATATATATTAGTATATACATATTTTATATACTGTATTTTTGGCAGTATATTATATATGTATATATAATTTTATAGTTAGTAAACTTTTATATATATATTTTTGTGTTTATATACATATATGTATATATTTCCATGTGTATATATTATTATATATATATTAATATATATATGTATACAATATTTGTATATGTATAAATACTTTATAAATTAAGTATTTTCCTTATATATATATGTACTTTTTAACATATGTATGTATATTTTCACTATGCATAATTTTACCTTATTAAAATATTAATATTTATTTTTGCACTTTTTACCAAATTGTATTTTAGTGTTTTTAAATTACTGCAACCATTTGGTGTCCAAGCCTAGCATGGGTTGGGCCCAAATGTGTTTTCACACATTCAAGACCTGTACAAGTCATATTGGACTTGATTCATGGCCTTGGGTCCTGTATTTGAACTTTGGTTCAAATTATATACATGGACAAAAATACGCAGATAATTAATTAATTAATTTCAATTGTGTGCAATGTTGTTTTTGGATTTCTGAAAATACTTAAAGTACTGTTAAAATTCTGAAAAAATAGTATTTAGATACTATGTTACTTTAGCTAATTTAGTATACTTTTTGTAGTATTTAAATTACATTTTTGCCACTAGTTTGGCTTGTGGAACCAAAACTCATTTTCTGTATACTTAGGAAAACTAATTTTTATAAAATACTTGTACTGGTTAATAAATTTCAGAAAAATTATAATAAATTTCTATGATTAACTAGGATCATTTTGGTACTTTACTTTAAGTAAAACTAGGCTTTTGTCTATCTCTAAAATTGTTAGAACACAATGATCATTTGATTTATTTATTGATTAATTACGACTTGTAACTTTTTGTGCTATTTTGAGTTTTAACCGTGTTGAACCCCACCCCTCACTAGTGTAAAGACCCTAGAAAGTTAGTTAAAGTAGTGTGTCACCCCACATTGGTCTCCTATGCCAAAGTCATCATTTTGGCTAGGTGCCCAGTCACAAGTCGTGTCGCACCAATTAGTGCCTTAGCGTTTTAGCTTAGTGTAAAAACTAAGTTATTGCATTTATTTTTACAGTGACGTGTTATCGGACATCCATAGTACTTTTATCGTAGCTTGTTTTGCTTTGCTTTGCTAGAGGCAAGTACTTTCTACGAACTTTACATACTGCTATAACAATAAACTGTGATTTACCAACCATGTTAAATGCTGATCCTTGGGGTAGCAAGTTAGAACTTTACATGTTGTGTTACTTTCAGTCTCTACCATGTTTATACCGTATCTCATATCTCTCACATGTTTAAATAACGGGTTAAGGGGAAACTGTTAGTATTGTACGTGAACATGACCCCCTTCTCCGTATGTATTTACCGCGCTCGGTGATATTTTATATGTGACCTTGCCGTATGTTCTGATCCCGCGTTTGTGTATGGATATACGCCGATGCCGTTCGTGCACGTATGTGCATACCAGAAAAACTTGATATGTGCCGCTGTACATCCTATACACCTATTGACCGATTCACGTACATGCTACGGTTTTAAACTTTTAAACTACATGTTGTTAATTTCTAAAAAGAACTAATTAACCCATGATATGCCATGATTCCAGTTTATTACATTCTTGTTCATGTTTAGTATATTTAGTTTGCTAGAACCAGTACTTGCTCCCGTCCTGACAGGATAACGTTGCAGGTGTCCTTACTGAGGAGGAGTTACTCTGCGACACATACTATGGAGATACTGCCGAGGACCCGGCTTTGCTTTACGAGGATGTTCCTGCAGGGAACCTCGCCTAGTTGTCTTTTATTTTTAGACTTTTGGAGAGTAGTCATGTATTAGACTATATATTTTTTGTAACTGGACATGTATCCAGTTTTACATTTCAGTTCACTTGTACTTGGACATTTTACTATATACGACGACTTTTGTGTTTGGAGCATTTATGACTTTTATTCACTTATAGAACTGTTAGCACATTTAGTCTTATCCTGTTGTCTTTAGAACAGCTTACTACGTTTTATATCAAACGTAGGCTGGGCATGACTCGGCCTGGCCCAACAATTTGGGTAGCGGGTCGTGACAGTCGTGGATCATGGTCATTCAGAATGAGTACCTTCTGTACAAAGTACGATATGCCCAACTCTACAACGATACCCGTACGGTTAGGTTGTAGGTCTTACATAGCGTAATACAACAATCAAAACTAACCACAGAATAATCATGCCTTGACCATAAAGTACACACGCTGCTTTTATAGAAAAATAAATAAATTGGAGCCTGCATGTGTCTATATGCCAATATTCAAAATCGGCCAATCGATTACAATAGTTCATAATTAATATGAACGTATCTCATTCATTCAATTCAATAAGACGACTAGTCAGTCTCTTAGTTCCAACTAGGAACGCATGATCAATTATTACTCAAGATAACAATTAATGTTAATTAATGCCAAGATAACAATCAATGTTAATTAATGCTCGCTTGGGACAGAATCAGCCCAAAAGGCATTAGGGGCTAGAGTTCATGCGGCCGAGAAATTATTGATTCATGCGGCTGAGTAAAATATGCATATGCGGCTAAGAAATAACAAGTCCATGCGGCTGGAGATAGGGACCCTATGCGGCTCGGGTCACTAACTCATGCGGCTGGGAAACTAACTCCATGCGGCTGGGAAACTAACTCCATGCGGCTGTAATAACGGGCGGCTACTGGAAGACAGGGCCTGTGCGGCTCGATCAGTGAAATATCATGCGGCTGGGATAGCATGCGCCTATGCGGCTCAGAATCACAAGCCTTCATGTGGTCGAAAAGTAACTCTCATGCGGCTCAAAATGATATCCATATGCGGCTCAAAATGATTATCCATATGCGGCTGAAAAGGAATACAATCTCATGCGGCTCAAAAGTAGGCGGCAGAGCCATGCGGCTCAAGAAACTACTTGGGTTTCTATGCGGCTGAACAAAAAAGATTTCATGCGGCTGGAACGAAATAGTCCCATGCGGCTGACTAAAACAAATCCCATGCGGCTGAGTAAAACCAAAGCTTATGCGGCTAAGAGATGACAAGCCTTATGCGGCCAAGTTTATGTGGCTGAGAAGTTCATGCGGCTGGAAATACATATGCGGCTAGCAAAGCTCATGCGGCCAGAAAATTATTCGGCCAGAACTGTTCTTCTTCTCCGAATTTCTGTAAACAATACTATGGCAGCCATTGCTTCCAAGCTCTCTAAATCCTTCATTCCAAGCCCAAATCTTGACTTCCATAGGTCAAAATGGGATAGAACAAAATTCTCTACAACATGGAACCATCAAAACTTGAAAAATAACAAAGTTACTAGATCAAAATCTAAAAAATCTGAAAATGTATTAAACTTAGATCTACATGAAATAAGCCATGGAAATTGAAAATACTAAGTACTAAAGTATCTAAGAATCTTGAGAGGAAGACAATGGAACAACAAAAATGGAGATCCATCAAGAAGCAAGTTGGCACTTGCCTATGCGGCTGGGTAGGTGGGGAAGAGTTTATGAGGAAGAAGAAGAGTAATGGTGAAATAATGAAGAGAGAGAAAGGGAATGAGGCTTTAAATGAAGAAGTGGTGGTAGGTGGGGAGTTGGGTTCATGTTGAACCACCAGAATTAAACCAACTAGGCTGGACCAAAAAGCAGAAAGTAAATGCAGAAAAAATAATTAGCATGAAATTAAAGGAAATTAAATACAGGACAATACATGATACACATTAAATAAATACATTAAAGTAGTACATGTATTAAAATACGTATTCTGGGAACAGAAAGTGACAGGTATATGCAATACCACTTGTGCGATGGGTTGCATCGACGCATTGTGAGAATTATGAAAGATTCGTCCGCAACGGACGAGAAAGCACCGAGACTCGATTGAGAATTTGTATGACGGCATGTTGATGCAAGTGTTCTTCGATGATCGGTTAGAACGGAAAGGCGGGACTTGTATCATTGAATGATACGTCGATTGAAATTTTTTTTATGTGTCGGTCGAATGACGGGAACTAGCGAAACGATTATGCCTTGAGGCAATAATCGGATCGACGGGATAGGAAACTTGTTACGTCGAGTACGAGTTGTACGACTTGCGAGCTCGAAGAAGATATTAGTCAATGTGAATTGTAATCGGATCGTATGACTTACGATCTCAATAAAATATTAGAATACGCGAATGGTAATCGAATCGCACGACTTGTGATCTCGATAGAAATGTTAGGCGAGGCGAATTATAATCGGATCGCACGATGTGCGACTTCGGTAAAGAGTTGGTTGACGCGGATAACCGTGCCGACGAAGATAGATTGGTTATGTTGCGACGAAACTCATTTGAGTATGAACTAAACACGCGAAACTTAGAGGGCATGATCGTATAACTTGAGCGTTCGATGTTGGATAATCGGTAACTCGGTTACGCGATCGAAGTATAACGGAATGCAACGAATCGAAAAACGATTCGAGATGTACGAAAATATTTGTGGAGAACTTGGACTTATGCAATGCAAGTTGTCGACGTTGAAACAGAATCAAAGTTGACCCTTACGGTATCGAAATTGATACGACGTATCGAGATCGATACGTAAGGAAACGTAAGCACGATGTGAGAACACAAAATGGAGTGCGTCTTGCGCTATCAAAAAATTTTGTAAGTAAACAATACGAGAAGGAACGAACTGGTTGATCATGAACTTTGTGATTGATCAAGACGAGACTATAAGTCATCGACGATTGCTCGATGCGTATAGCATCTCATGTGTCGACCCGCAAATAAGAAAGACTCAAACTCAACGCGAGTAGATGCGTCGTGAATAGCAGAATCATCGACGGTAGTGCATGACTTTACGTGAAGGATAGTTGCGCGTCAGTTGCGCCGATAGAAATGGTTTTATCCGAAATCGGGTAGTCGCATAGAAATCGTCGGAACATGATTTGGCTCCAAAATAAGATATAGCATGGTTCATAGTAAACTGTCCTTCGGTGATGATCCACAATTATCGAGCGTAGCTTCGGGGCAGTTGACCCTAGAAGACTTGACCGCCAAATCAAATTGAATGTACAGACCGTAAGATGACCTATGCGATATCGCATATAAAATTGCACCTATAACAAATACAATATGGTACATGTTGACGATAAGTTTAGGCGATCGAGAATTATTGGAACAACTTTCGATTGAGAATGATATAGTTAGATTTGAGTATTCGTCGGATGAATGCTCGAATGATTATGTTGGTCAACGATCGAACTTGAAATTCACCAACGAACTTGGTGATTCGGATAGGCGATTGCGAGAATCGTGCTATGCACGAGAGAGAACGATAAGAGAATGACTTACGAGTTATGTCATTAGATTTGATTCATCTTGAAATTGAGCTTGCGTGAATCGAAATTATGTTCGATGTTGCGAGACGGATTAGTTGGGAATTTGGCTAGTGAATTCCTACTCGTTAGGGAACGAACGTAAGGCGCATCGAAAAGACCTTCGTGTCAAGGCGATCGTTGTCTTGAGCACCGTTGCCTTGATGTAAACTTTTGAGTCGGATAGATTGTGGGCTTTGTGCAATGTCAATTTAAAGTTGCATCGGGAGAATTTAAGCACGGTGTCTAGGTAAGTCACCTAGCGGACGTAGTCCTGAGTGTTGATGCTTTTGCAAGTCAAAAAAAGAGAATCATGTCGAGATAAGATACGAAGTGAAACTTCAGAAATAAGTTGGGTGGGGACATCGAACGCAAGGCATTACGGAGACTCGTTGTGATCGGATACGCGACGGCTTAACTCGACGCGTAGAATTGATAGTCCCGATGAAACTTATAAAATAAGAAATACGATTTTGAATCGCATCATGTACCTTAACTTTTGTTGGAGGATCGCGTATGCATCAATATGCATATACAATAGAATTACGAGAACTTATGCTAGAGCCCAAGTCCAATCGAGAGTACGAGATGGCAAGTAATTGAGAATAAGAAGTTACATGTTTGCGTTGTTCCGATATCTTATAACTGAGCTTGGCTGAAATACATATATTGGTGGGACGCCTAAAATATGTGTATGATTCTAAACTAAGTTGTATGATCCAAACGATAGTGAGACGAGTTCACGGAATGATCTAGTGAAACCCTTAAAAATTTAGTATTGGTTTCGGTTCGAGGACGAACCTTGTTTTGAGTGGTATATTATGTAATGCCTCGCTCTGTTGGCCCATTGGTCATATGGTCAACCTGATTTTAATAATTGATCAAAACTCTGTCTGGATATACGAAGCTTGTTGGGACATCTCAGCTTCTTGGACATAAGCAAGATTGGATATTCACTCCGTTCAAGACTGAAGATCTGTTTGCCTACTTGAGTCTGTACTTCCTATGTAATGTAATTTTTCACTTTATTTGAGTCTAGGAATACGTTGTACACCGAGTCGTACTGGCAAATAGGCTATCCCCAAAATAGTTCAAAATGTTTTTAAAATGACCTATCAAAATGTTTACAAAAAGGTTTTCAAAAAGGTTTTCAAAAATCACCAAAAATCTATTTTAAAACCCTAACCTAACCCTGACAGAACTCGGCCAGAGTTCGGCCAGAGTTCGGCCAGAGTTCGGTTGGTGGCCGTTTGATTTTTGAATTCTCTGGAACTTGGTCCTACTGCAGTTGCGGATTTGACCGAGATTTGCTCATCGAGTTCTGCCCGAATTCTGCCCGAATTCTGACAGAGTTCTCCCTTTGGAATTCCTATAAATAGAGATGGATTTCGATCATTTCAATTCACTCATTCACTTTCAATCTTCTCTCTATCTAAAAAGCTTTCTGCCTTCCAAAGAGTTTTCTAGAGCTTTCATTTTCAGATCCCAAGCCAGTTACAATTCTCTAGTCGATTTGCCAGTGCGGTACGGTCTAGAAGTTTCTGAGAGATTGTAATCAGAAGGCCTGATTGAAGAATACCTCTTCACATTTGAAGTTGGACGAGTTCTTCGTATCAAAGCTCGCGTTGTAGAAGTTGCAAGGACTTCGTAAGAAAACTTGCTATTTTTCCTATAGTGGATTCAACTGGTAACAAGAGTTCTACCGACTGGATTAGTCCTCAACAGAGGAATACCAGTATACATCGCTGTCTTTGCGTTTGCTTTCTGAACTCTTCCTTTACATTATTTCAACTGTGATTATATACTGTGATTGTGTTGCTAACATTTTTTAATTAGCATTATTCCGCTGCCAACTCTATTCACCCCCCCTCTAGAGTATTACGCTTTACTATATCGTTCCTACAATTGGTATCAGAGCGGGTGTTACAGGTAAGCGAGGTAACAGTGCTATTATTTATTCATTATTTATTAGATCACAACATATCACATGGCTACTATGAAATTCACAAGTGAAGGTCAGGCCACAAACAGACCCCCACTGTTTGATGGTACTAACTACACTTATTAGAAAACACGGATGAGTTTCTTCTTGAAATCTCTTGATTTTGACTTATGGGCTATTGTTCTTGATGGCTATCAGAAGCTACCTCGTACAAATGTCGAGGGAGTTTTGGTTGAAAAACCCCAAAGCAGTTATACAGAGGAAGAAAAGAAAAAGGCCAGTCTTGACGCACGTGCCATTAATGCTCTTTTTTGTGCCTTAGACAGAACAGAATTTAACAGGGTATCTACATGCACAACGGCAAATGGTGTGTGGAAGCTTCTCGAAGTTACACATGAAGGCACGACTCAAGTCAAGGAGTCAAAAGTCAGCATACTTACTCAAGAGTACGAGGCGTTCAAAATGAAGCCAAATGAAACAGTCACACAAATGTTCGAGAGGTTCTTGGATATTGTAAACCCTTTGTCCTCCTTAGGCAAAGATTATAGTAACCACGAAAAGATTCGCAAACTCCTGCGACCTCTCACCAAGAACTGGATTCCAAAGGCTACAGCTATCATTGAAGGAAACGACCTCACCACAATGTCACTTGAAGTGCTCATGGGTAAACTACTCACTCATGAACTGGAGCTACAAGATTTTGAAGAGCCTGCTCCAAAGGAGAAGACTATCGCCCTCAAGGCTCAGCAAAGAAAAGCTGCTGAAGATGACTCAGACAGCAGTGGATCTGACGCTGAAGATCAAGCTCTCCTAGCAAGGAAGTTCAAAAGATTCATGAGACATGAGAAGAGAGTCAAAGAGCAACAACTGGTATCAAGAAGATGTTGTCTGCTATGGCTGTAAGAAGAAGGGACATATGAAGAAGGACTGTCCCATCAACTCATCATCGAGCAAGAAGAACAACAGGTATGAAAAAGGCAACCTGAAAAGATCAACGTCTCGGAAATATGCCAACACCAGCATATGGCATGAGAGTGAAGCTAGCGACTCAGAAGATGAACATTCAGAGGACGCTACAAACATCTGCTTCATGGCAATCGATCAGGTACCTACTGAACCTGTAGAAACATATGATGACTTCACCTTTGAGCAATTAGGAGATGCCTTTAGTGACCTGATGCTTGACTACAGGAAACTGCGTAGTAAATATCAGACTGCTAAGAAGGTACTCAAAGAGTACAAAGGAGAAATAGGAAGACTTACCGACCTACTAGCTGAGGTTAGAGCTAATGTTAGTGAGTCTGGTGAGCTTTCCTCTATAAAGCTCTTATTACACGAGACTAAACAGTCATCCGAAGAGAAAGACAAGATTATAGACCAATTGAGAGAAGATCTTTCTAGAGAAAAGAAAAGTCTTCAATCTGCACAAATCAGAATGGAATCACTCACTTCTGATTATACTAAGTTATATGACACTTCCAAAAGGTTGGAAATTAGGTTAGGAAAACAGCCTGAGCCTGCTGCTTCCTATCCTAACACGTGTCACTTACCGAGAATTCTGAACATTTCCAAGCCAAACACTGTCAGACCAAACCATATAAAACTTTTACCCCAAAAGGTTAAGCCCAAACATGATCATAGGTATGCATTCTTCTATACTAGAAAACCCAAACCTACCAACCATGCACACCACTCAGCTTTCAACACTCGACATGCACAATGTCATTATTGTGGCCTCATTGGTCATATATCATCTGCATATAGAATGAGAAAGCTTATAGATTTAAATATTTATGCTTGGATACCTAAAGCTAACAATTCAGGACCCTACAAGAAATGGGTACCAAAGGTTTCATCTGCAAACTGTTTTGTAGGTGGAACACCCTTCACATGCTAGAAGCAAATGGATCCTCGACAGCGGTTGCTCACGGCATATGACCGGTGACGCTACCCTATTTACAACACTGTCGAAGAAGAAGAAGGAAGGTTATGTTTCCTTCGGTAATAATTTGAAAGGGTATATTATTGGTATCGGTGATGTTGGTAAGTCTCCCTATCCAGTGATTAAAGATGTCTGTCTGGTTACCGAGTTGAAACATAATCTGCTCAGCATAAGTCATCTAGCTGATCATGGTTATGGTATCAACTTTGGCAAAGACAAATGTACTATAGTTGATAGCTCAACTGGTAGTACTATCTTTGAAGGAATCAGGGAAGACAATATATATGTTTTCTATCTGCTGGAAGAAGCTAACATTTCAGGTAGATGCTTAATGGCCAAAAGTGATGAGAGTCATCTATGGCACATGAGACTCGGTCATGCAAACATGGATACAATTTCAAGATTATCCACAAAGAAGTTAGTACGTGGTTTACCAGACATAACATTCAAGAAGGATTCGGTATGCAGCCAATGTGAAAAGAACAAGGCTACCAGATCCACATTCAAGTCTGTAAACGTAGTATGTACTACTAGACCTCTACAATTGCTACACATGGATTTATTCGGTCCTAGCAGAGTTGCTAGCCTCGGAGGTAAATTATATGCATTTGTTATTGTAGATGATTTTTCTAGATACACGTGGGTATATTTCTTGACACGCAAGAATGACGCATTATCCGAATTTGTCGCCTTTTGTAAGAAAGTACAAAATGAAAAAGGTTACATGATCACTCGAATTAGAAGTGATCATGGAGGCGAATTCGAGAATGCTGATTTCGAGCAATTTTGTGACACACACGGTTTCATACACGAGTTCTCCTGCCCTAGAACTCCACAACAAAATGGAGTTGTGGAACGTAAGAACAGAACTCTAACCGAAATGGCCAGAGTGATGTTAAATCAATTTAGCCTACCCAAATACTTCTGGGCTGAAGCTGTCAATACAGCTTGCTTTGTGCTCAATAGAGTTCTAATTCGACCCAAATCGAAGAAGACTCCATTTGAGTTATGGTTTGATAGAATTCCTTCAGTTTCATACTTTAAGATTTTTGGCTGTAAGTGCTTTATTCTTAATACTAAAGACAACTTGGGAAAGTTTGACGAAAAGGCCGATAAAGATATATTTCTAGATTATGCGGCCAAGAGCAAAGGGTACAGAGTCTTCAACAAACGTACCATGATTATCGAAGAATCAATCAACGTCACTTTTGATGAAATGAACCAAATGACTCACGATGATAGTGATGAAGATCTGCCTACATCAAGTTCAACATCAGCTGAACCTGAACCAAGCTCTGCACTAGCTGAACCCCCTAGAGGAGATCCAGGAACCAGCTACCTACAGAGTCTACCGAAGAGGTTAAAATTCACAGCTGATCATCCACAAGATTTGGTAATTGGTGACATTACCAAAGGAGTAAGTACTCGATCATCCAGTAGAGATATTGTTTCTAGTGTTGCATTTATTTCACAGCTAGAACCTAAATCTATTGATGAAGCATGTAGTGATAGTTTCTGGATAGATGCCATGCAAGAGGAATTGAACCAATTCGAACGGAATCAAGTTTGGGAACTTGTTCCCAAGCCTATTGATCATCCGGTCATTGGCACCCGTTGGGTATTCCGAAACAAACTAAATGAGGATGGTTTAGTAACTCGTAACAAGGCTCGACTCGTAGCTCAAGGATACAATCAAGAAGAGGGTATCGACTACGATGAGACTTATGCCCCAGTTGCGAGATTAGAATCCATTCGAATGTTATGTGCATTTGCATGTTTTCATAATTTCAAACTTTTTCAAATGGATGTAAAAAGTGCTTTTCTAAATGGCTTTATAAAAGAAGAAGTTTTTGTAGCACAACCTCCGGGTTTCACAAATTTCAAAAATCCTGACCATGTTTTCAAGTTGAAGAAAGCCTTATATGGTTTGAAACAAGCCCCTCGTGCTTGGTATGACCGTCTAAGCTCTTTTCTACTTGACAACGATTTTTCAAAAGGAAAGGTTGACACTACACTATTTATTAAATCTTTTAATGGCAAGCTGCTTTTAATTCAAATCTATGTTGATGATATCATATTTGGATCCACTGATGAATCTCTTTGTCAAGAATTTTCTAAGTGTATGCAGAATGAGTTTGAGATGAGCATGATGGGAGAGCTGAAGTTCTTTCTCGGATTGCAAATCAAACAAACCGACAATGGGACGTTCATTAATCAAGCCAAGTACACAAAAAATTTGCTAAAGAAGTTCGATCTGGACAATGTCAAACCTATTGGCACTCCGATGGCAACTTCAACAAAGCTTGATTCTGACGAACAAGACAAGCCAGTCGACACACGTAAGTATCGAGGTATGATTGGTAGTTTACTTTACTTAACTGCTAGTCGTCCAGATATAATGTTTAGTGTTTGCCTGTGTACACGTTTTCAAGCTAACCCAAAGGAATCACATCTGACCGCAGTTAAGCGTATCTTCCGATACCTTAAGGGCACTTCTTCTGTCGGCTTGTGGTATCCCAAAACTAAATCCTTTGACCTTATTGGTTATTCGGATGCAAATTTTACTGGATGCAAGGTTGATAGAAAAAGTACTAGCGGTACATGTCATTTCTTAGGCAAGGCTCTAGTCTCTTGGTTTAGTAAAAAGCAAAATTCTGTAGCCTTATCAACAACAGAGGCTGAGTATATCGCTGCAGGACGTTGTTGCGCTCAGATTTTGCGGATGAAACAAACCCTAGAAGACTTTGATTTATTTTTCACATATATTCCCATTTTCTGTGATAACACGAGCACCATTAATTTGACTAAGAATCCTGTATGTCATTCTCGTACTAAACATATCGAGATTAGACATCATTTTCTTAGAGATCATCATCAAAATGGAGATATAAACCTTGTGTACATAGATACTGAAAATCAATTAGCTGACATCTTCACTAAACCTCTAGCGGAAGATCGTTTCAATTATTTACGTCGAGAATTAGGAATTTTGGACGTCAATAATATTAATTGATTTTATTTTATGATTATATATCATTATGCAAAAACTGTGTTAGAGACAAGCTAATAAAGAGTCTGTCTGTCACCACAACTACGGTTAAAGCGAAGCGGTACTTAAGAGTTCCCCGGTGAACCTCCGCCAGCTGGGACAGTACTCCTACAGCTAATCTGAGACAGTCACTGTATAATGACATTTAATTCATAAAATATTATTAATTATGTTATTTGAAGACTAAAATAACTAATCTTTGAATTAAATATTTGCAACGAGTCAATGAAAAAGAAGTAGCAAAAATCAACTTGAAAGAACCCTAGGCGAATTCGGCCAGAGCTCTGACCGAATTCGGCCCGAGTTCGGTTGAAGGTGTATGTGTATATATACAGAACCCGAGAGCTTCTTCTCTTCCATTGCTTCCAAACTTTCAAACAGCAGCTCCAGCCGCCCGAAACTCCTCCAAACCCTAGGTATTCACCAACCCATTGCTTCCTATCTACTTGGTGAAATCCTTCCAAATTTTGGAATCGTGCGGAGATCGTTCTTCTCTACAACATATCCAATTTTCGTGAGGTATAACTCCCTCTCTCTCCACCTTTCAAATTAGTGCTTTTTATTTCAATGGCACCTAGATTTAATCCGTCTAAGAGGAAGAAGACCACTCCTAGTGAGGAAGGGTCCTCTTCGAATCCTCACACGGATTCTTTGTTTTTGCCGGTCCAAAAGAGCGACGGCGCTTTCGATGGGTTCTTCTTTCAAACCCTCGATCAAGCTTTATTATGATACGGTGACTTTTCCACCCGATCCATATGTAGCGGCGCTCCGGTTAAATGGACGGTATTCCCTGATCATCGTCACTTATTTGAGGCATTAGGGTTACACTTACTTGTTAAACTGTGCTTCCCAATTGCTACTAATGCCATTAGATTGTTCTATTGCAATCTCGTAGTTAACACTTTTGACGTGAGCACACGTGTTGGAGGCATAGACATTGAGTTCAATGATGTCCTCCTAGCGGAGATTCTTGGTATTTCCAATGAAGGTGAACCGCTAGTTGATATCACGGAATTCGATTTCCCCGAAGGCACTACACTCACGAGTTTCAAAACGGACCTCTGTGCACCTGACAGAGTACATTCTGGAAAGTTCAAGACTAACAACCTGAACTTGTTTAACTACGAATTGCATCGCATCATCTACTCTACTCTTCTTCCAAAATCCACTTCCAAGGATGATGTGACTTCGCTTGAGCTGTCCGCCATATACCATCTTATCAAGGGGATTCCTTTTTCTGCCCCTAAGACTATTATTCAGATGATGGGACGTTGTCGTGCTAGAGATCGAAATCTCTCTTACGCGATGATTCTTCCTCGTATCTTTCAGCGATTCGAGATCGATCTATCGACTTGTACTCAGGACTCTGAGCCCAAGTTAGTCCAGCTTTCTCGTCGCAGCCGGACTGCTTCAGCTCCACCTCCTGCTCCTCCTACTGCACCATCTTCACCACATCAGCCGTATGCCATGACTTTTGAGGGCATACATCAGCATATTTCAGCTTTGTACGTCTCGATGACGGACATGGCTCGCGAGCGTGAGTTCCGCGATGTCACCCGTTATCAGGCGATGGCAAACTCCTTGGCTGATCTTCGATTCGCTCAGACTGGTTATTCAGCCGGTTCCATCCCTCGAGATCCAGCTTTTTCGGGTTACCGCTGTGAGGATGAGGCTGTTCATGCCTACTTCTAGCCAGGTAACGCCTATGACTGGTATCGTGCACCTCGAGATTATGTTGGTGAGTTCTATGCTGGCGCCCCTACTCATCCTACTGGCGCTGGTACTTCTGGTGCTGGTACTTCCGGTTATGCTGGCCACGCTGCTGATGATATTGATGAGGATAGTGATGATGAGATCTGATTTGATTATTAGTGATATTCTATTGTATACTTGGAAATGCTCCGACATTCCAAGTTTTTATCATTTACTTTTTATCAGTACTTTGTAGTTTGCTATCAGTACTTTTTATCTTCATGGACATATTTTTGATGTTTTATTTATGACATCTTAGTTTATTTCAGCATTTTGTTTAAGCACTATCTCTTTATACTGCTTCTCCATTTTAAACTGCCTGTGAAATAGCATGCCTGAGATTTTTTTTATGTTTTTGAAGCAATACATGCCTGTGATGATAATTTGTAGAAACATTACATGCCTGTGATGCTATATCTCTAATTCTTATACTATATTTCTTTTATTTGTTTTCTCGCTATTTGTTACCTATGCATTGATTGCGGGGGAGTCTTCTGCATTTAATGCGGGGGAGCCTTCTCTTGTGCAATTATTTTGCTAAGTGACAAAGGGGGAGAAAATTAAAAATGATCTAACATTTTTTTTGAGTTAAGTACAGGTTATGAACAATTTCTACTTTTTGATTTTTTTGAACAAGCTTGAACAAGCTTAATGTTATATCATTCATAGTTTGTCAATTATCAAAATGGGGGAGATTGTTGGCCCATTGGTCATATGGTCAACCTGATTTTAATAATTGATCAAAACTCTGTCTGGATATATGAAGCTTGTTGGGACATCTCAGCTTCTTGGACATAAGCAAGATTGGATATTCACTCCGTTCAAGACTGAAGATCTGTTTGCCTACTTGAGTCTGTACTTCCTATGCAATGTAATTTTTCACTTTATTTGATTCTAGGAATACGTTGTACACCAAGTCGTACTGGCAAATAGGCTATCCCCAAAATAGTTCAAAATGTTTTTAAAATGACCTATCAAAATGTTTACAAAAAGGTTTTCAAAAAGGTTTTCAAAAATCACCAAAAATCTATTTTAAAACCCTAACGTAACCCTGACAGAACTCGGCCAGAGTTCGGCCAGAGTTCGGCCAGAGTTCGGTTGGTGGCCGTTTGATTTTTGAATTCTCTGGAACTTGGTCCTCCTGCAGTTGTGGATTTGACCGAGATTTGCTCATCGAGTTCTGCCCGAATTCTGCCCGAATTCTGACAGAGTTCTCCCTTTGGAATTCCTATAAATAGAGATGGATTTCGATCATTTCAATTCACTCATTCACTTTCAATCTTCTCTCTATCTAAAAAGCTTTCTGCCTTCCAAAGAGTTTTCTAGAGCTTTCATTTTCAGATCCCAAGCCAGTTACAATCCTCTAGTCGATTTGTCAGTACGGTACGGTCTAGAAGTTTCTGAGAGATTGTAATCAGAAGGCTTGATTGAAGAATACCTCTTCACATTTGAAGTTGGACGAGTTCTTCGTATCAAAGCTCGCGTTGTAGAAGTTGCAAGGACTTCGTAAGAAAACTTGCGGTTTTTTCTATAGTGGATTCAACTGGTAGCAAGAGTTCTACCGACTGGATTAGTCCTCAACAGAGGGATACCAGTATACATCGCTGTCTTTGCGTTTGCTTTCTGAACTCTGCCTTTACATTATTTCAACTGTGATTGTGTTGCTAACGTTTTTTAATTAGCATTATTCCGCTGCCAACTCTATTCACCCCCCTCTAGAGTATTACGCTTTACTATATCGTTCCTACACTCCGCACGGTAGATTATGCTGAGTCGTTGACTCGAAGAGTAGCATTGACCCAATTGCGTATCGATACAAGAGTTACGTTGTCCCAAGCAATGCATCGAACTAAGTCGATGCGAAGAGTTGCCTTGTCCCAAAGAATTCATCGAGTGAATCGATGCGAAGTGCTGCGTTACCCCGAAGGATAAGTACGTTGAGACGGCTCGAAGATTCTAAGAAATCGAATCGACCAAGGCGCAAGTCTGAATCGATGCAAGTATTGATTTTTAGTTGGTTTCATGTGCAGGCTATACGTTTACGCTAAAATATTAGAAGTCGATCTTTTGCCTTATTCAGTAAGGGGTCCGCGAAAGCAAATTGTCGCCTTGCAACGGACTGAGGCATTGGCACGGTAAGCCAAAACGGACTTATAGTTCAATGAAGCACGAAGTGCTCGAATGGCTAAGTCAGGAGAGTTGCCCGTGCAACGAAGTTATGAAATCGAGCCACAACGGCTCGGCGAAACAATAAGGCAAATCGACTCAAGGTGGAGGGACATTGACTCTCTTTCCTACTCCTTCATGCCCAAGTAAAATATATATCATTGTATGCTAAGTTAACCTATCAACGCCACGGGCGTGGCTCTATAGAGAGATAAACATAGTGCGTGTCGAATACTAGATAGAACAATTGAAATGAATCGTACAACAAATGTACGAGTCGCTACGGAACATTAAATATCGTTAAGGCGAGCGCCTCGGCGCACAAGCCATAAGAATATGGGATAACTGTATCGACGAGTGCTCCAGTGCATAAGTCATTCCGTGCTCCCGCGTACGGGTTAGCATGCTAGAACATTGAAAGACTATATCGACGGGAGTGTCTCGGTGCACGAGCGATAGAGTATTGAATACCTTATCGAGGCATACCTCAGTTGCACGAATCGGAAGAATGGAACATAAGTATAACGCGTTGAACGCTAAGGCATAGAATACTGAAACACGGCTTCGAGGCGTGCCTTGAATGTACGATACAAGGAAAGACGGCAAATGTGCGCCGCTGCACAATACTTACAAAAGGTGGCGTCGTTGCGACGAGGAGAACAGTTATGACACGGATGTGGCATAACTGTCGATACGGCATGGTGCCTTCAAAATGTTCGTGGCCTTCGGGCATTCATTGAGAACATTGGGGCGTTGTGCCAATTGAAATAGAGATAAGCGGACTTTCTTGGTTGTATGAAATATAAGATGTCTTGCATGGTCAAATGGACTTAAAGATATAAAAGCCTGTGCACGGGCATCCCTCGAACGTGGCACACCAGGGCGCTGGGACCGTTCGGCCTAGGAGAGACTGCGATAAAATCGGTATTGTTGGTGCACTTCATTTAGACGGGTAGCGACCTTCTAGTGAATGTGATAAGCCACTTACTCGAGTATTTCGAGGGTCCTCTGATTGTTTGGTTAGCAACTGTAATGTCCCGCTCCGTACGACATATTACGCTGAAGCGTTGACTCAACAAGTCGCGTTGACCGAATGATATGTATCGATGCGAATAGATACGAGAGTTACGTTGCCCCGAGCAACGCATCGAACTAAGTCGATGCGAAGAGTTGCCTTGTCCCAAAGAATGCATCGAGTTGAATCGATGCGAAGCGCCGCGTTGCCCCGAAGGATGAGTGCGTTGAATCGGCTCGAAGATTCTAACAAATCGAATCGACCAAGGTGCAAGTCCGAATCGATGCAAGTATTGATTTTAGTTGGTTTCATGTGCAGGTTATACGTTGACGCGAAAATATTAGAGGTCGATATTTTGCCTATTTTACGACGGGTCCGTGAAACAAAATCGACGCCTTGCGACAGGCTGAGACTTAGGCACGGTAAGCCAAATTGGGCGTATAATTCAATGAAGCATGAAGTGCTCGAATGGCTAAGTCAGGAGAGTTGGCCGTGCAATGAAGTTATAAAATCGAGCCGCATCGGCTCGGTGAAACGACAAAGGAGTATCGACTCAAGGTGGGAGGATTGACTCTTCTTTTTACTCCTTCATGCGATAAGTCAAATATATCATTGTATGGTAAAAGTTAGCCTATCGACGCCACAGGCTTGGTCCGATCGAAAGATAAATCATAGTGTGAGTTGAACACTAAGTTAGAACAATTGAAATGAAACGTCGATCGTGGGTTATGATGCCTTGGACAATTTGGTGCCTACGGGACGCTAAATCGGGAGTACGACTTAGGGAAAAATGAATCGTTGCATGAGTTGGAGGAAAATGATAATGCCGTTCAATACTGTACGCGCTATACAAAACTGTTGCATATGTTAAACTGTTCACGCATTGGCATGGTCATGGACAGCTTGTGCACAAGTTGATTTTCCTCGAATCGGTATCCAGGGCATCGAAATCGAGTCGACCTAGGGAAAATAAATAATCGTGCTTCGGCACTGATGCATTGTGGGACCGTCAGTCAGGCTTGCAACCTAGACTGAACGGACCAAAATACCGTTGAGATAGTCCCACGTGATGTGTAACATCAATGACCGCATATAAGATAGTAGCATGCTCACCTATTATCTTATGCAGGTGTAAATATTATCTCTGTTTTCATGCAGGGACGAGCACGGTCGTGATAAAAAATATGTTAAACTGCTATGTTTTACTGTATGCTTTATTACGCAAATGATGGTATACAGCGGAAACGTTTCGGTTGTTTGGGATAGCAACCCAACCCGTGAAACGCCGGACTACCCAACCAAATTCGAGAAAAGAAGGAGAGAAAAGAAAATAAGGAACTCCTTTAGTCCATTTCGGCGCGGATACGCCAAGACCCTCATATAGCTAAGGCACGATGGGTTAAAAGTGTAGGCACGTATGTGTCCCGCATACATAGATCCTACTTAGAGATGCACTTATAACATGACAGGGAAGGAATGGGGCGTATTCACCTTGCGTCGGTACAAGGGCGAGTGCGTTCATGTTGGTAAGCCACGAATCAAATACGAGATTGCTTGTCTGCTTTGCCTATTCAATTTGAATAACATGCTTGCCATGCTAACATGCTTTACGCTTTCGAATATGCCATAAAATTAACCCTAAGGAGAATATAGCAAGATCATAAGCTAAGTTGCATGATTCAACATAAATACTAAAATGTCGGTTTGGAAAGAAGGTATTTGCATCAGTACATGCGAGGACGAATGTACTGATCCCCCACCAACTTTATGCAGGGTATAGGGAATGGATAGCTCGCGGCGAAGCGTTGCTTGAACGCGTTGAGGCTTGGAATGCCAAAGCATATTGAAGCATACGATCGCTTGACGCTCGGACTTGCAACAGGATTGATGCGGCCGAGATATAGAAGGTATGATATTTGGAATGGTAAAATCCTTTATGGACAAGAGAGAACCTGAGTGTTGTAGCCAATCTGGCATATATTGTTAGGCTATCGAAAGCCTTTGTAATCTCAGTTTCGAATATCAATAAAGAGAATAGTTTCGTATACTCTGTTTTTCTTTCGTTGTAAATATCGAATAAAAAAGATAACTATTTGAGAACTTGTCATCTTGCCTTGCACGAGCACAAATCCAGGCTCGTGCAGTATCACGTCCCCTGCGAGGACGATGATTCGGGTGATTCCGGGTCGGGGCGTGACAGCAACCACAACGTAGTGATCATCGTCTTACATATTTGATTCGATAAATATAAGTCCATTCTAGTCCAGAAAGCTAGTGACCTTCATATAGTTAAGGGCGATGGGTTGGAAGTGCAAGGTATACATATATCCTGCATGGACGGATCCTGGGTCGAAAGTGTAAGGTGCACTCATATCGTGCACATATAGATCCGCATAGAGGACACTTATAACCTGACAGGGAAAGCTGATAGGCGTATTCACCTTGCGTCGGTGCAAGGACGAGTGCGTCGATATTGGTAAGTCGTGCCACGAAACAAACACGAGATTGCTTGCCTGTTTACTTATGCGAATTGAATAACATGCTTGCCATGATAACATACTTTCACTACTAGAATGAGTCATATTAGCGACGTCCAAAAATGTCGCTAAAAAGTAAAAATACGTCGCTAAATCAATTTAGCGACGGAATAAGCAGGTCGTCGAAAAGCTAGCCGCAGATCAAGAGTTCGTCGCCAATTATCGTTGTTGCGACGAATAGTCTACGACGCTAAAACGTCAAAAACTTAGCGACGTTCGGCGACATTTATAGTACGTCGCCAATTTAGCAACGTATATAGCGACGTCTATTCGTCGCATGTGGTGACATGGCAAGGTTTGCCATGTCAGCATGCTAGGCGACGTTTAGCGACGGCCCGTCGCAGTTAGCGACGTCCAGATACATATTTGCGACGTACTTCCGCGTCGCAAATCCGTCGCCAAACGTCGCAATCCATCGCTAACATGCTGGAAAATTAAAATAAAATAAAATACAGTTTTCAAATCCTGCACACTGCACTTTATATACAGTTTAAACAAAAATCCTGCACTTTATATACAGTTTAAACACTAATCCTGCACACTGCACTTTATATTCAAATCCTGCACACTGCACACTGCACACTATACTTTATATTCAAATCCTGCACACTGCACTTTACACTTTACACTGCACTTTATATCATCACAGACACATCATAGGGCCAATACATATAACTCATAACAAACATCATCACAGACACATCCCGCATCACAAACATAAATATATTCAAATCCTGCAGACTACACTTCACAGACACACATCATCACAAACATCCAATAGAGTCAAATAATGGGAGATGATAAAAAGTCTCCCACCAAGTGTATAAACAAAAGTGTACCAATAAACAATTTGCCCATAGGGCTAATACATACAACTCATAAAAAATCAATAAAATTACTGAGGACCCCTGCTGCGCATCTGAGATAGCATGTACTCATACTGCTCCTGTGTGAGCTGTACCGTAGGGGCAGTAGGAGGCAGTACAATGTCTAGAGTCGGTGCCGTCGATGGACCGAGAGGACGTATCTGCTCCATCTCTCGCAGTCGCTCAGCATGCGCAGCAAGGGTACTCACCATCCTCTGAGTACTCTCCTCAATTGAAGTATGTACCTGAGTGAGTGAGGCAGACATAGTCCTCTGCGATCCCTCCAGCTCGACCTGTCTATGCTCTGTGCGCTGCATAGACTCGGTGAGCGTGTACAAGCTGGCAGCTGTAGCCTGCTGCAGACTCATCAGCTCCTGTATACTGCGCTCGACCGCATCAAATTGTCCGGTGATCATTGGATCGTCGGATCGTCGCTCTGCGGTATGGTGATCAGAAATCTGTTGCTGTAATTCGCGATGCAGCTCGTCGATCTGACGACCAATATCCTAAGCTCGTGATGACGCCTGCGAAGCTGGAGACTGCGCACTGACAGAGGGGGCCCGGGATGACTCTGAAGCCAAATAGGCACCGTAGGATCCCGTACCGTAGTACGTACCCTTCTGAAGACCACCAACGGCGGTCATCCAGAGGTCGTCCGGCGATGGAGCTGTAGGCGGCTGGAAGGAAGTACCAGTCCCTCCCTCTGTTGGCACACTAGCAGCAGCAGTCGCCTCCTCTTGTAGCCGAAAAAACTCGGCCTAGAACAATGTTTGCTAACGTCTAAGTGTTTGCTAAAGTCTATATTGATATCTATTTTTCTGTTTTCCAAATTATAGTAAATTAATATAAAGAATAGAACGTACATATGCCTGCGTCGCCCTCTCGTCAATGAACACCCCAGCCCTCCGATGGGTGACCAGGAAGACGGTCACCATGTTGGGGTCCTCACCCTTTTTTACCTGTTAAAATATATTATCTATTATTAGTATTAAACATTCTATCAAACTATATATAAAATGATGTTCATCATAGGAAATGTACCAGACGACAAAAATGATCCATCATCGGAATGGAGCCACCACACCACTTACTGGCGCTCGACCGCGCCACCTTGGCCTTGTCTGACCGCTCCTGGTACCTGGCCTCGCCGAATCTAGCCTTCATTGCAGTTCACTGCTCTGGCGTGATCCAACCATGGATCAGCTTTCCGGAGCGATCACGAGACTTCTGGTCGTGGATCGCATCACGGATGAGCTTGCCTGCGACGGCAGAAAATTGGGCCTCGATCTTCGCCGTCCGGTGTGGTGGATAGAAATAGGTCCTCTACAAGAAGTAAAATAGAAAATTTGTATAATATACACAAATGATTATTAAAATCATAAAAATAAATAAATTTTTTACCTTGAAGTGGGCCAACCAAAAGGCCTTCCTATCTGCGGGAGCATCTGAGTAGTTAATCCAAGGCCCACCATAGTTCTGCCTCAGAAATAATTCCAGCTGTCTCTATACTGCAGGAGGCCGATATCTATACAATAATAAATTTCATGAATATATATGTACATATAATCATTTGAGAAATATATATTAACTAATTAACTTACTTCGTAGGCCCGTCCGTCCAAATCTCCATACGGAATCTGCATCCCCAGCCCGAGGCAGACGGGACTGCCTAATATAATATCCTCCGCGTCATCCTCCTGGTCTAGTCATACCTGATAATAACATATGACAATAAAATAAATATACATATTTATATGATAGACATCACAGATTTTTGAAAAATATCATAGTCACAGATAAAAGTGTCACTAAAGTGTCACAGATTTATATGATAAAAGTGTCACTAAAGTGTCAAATATGATGATAAAACAAACGTACAGATTTAATCCTCTTCTGAAAATTCATCTAGTTCGTTTAGCTCTTCTTCTTCTTCTTCTTCTTCCTCCTCCTCCTTCTCTACATCTTCACTTTTATCTGCATCTTCCTCTTCAGATAATTCTACTTCTTCTACACAATTAGATGTGTAATGAGGAACTTCCGTCGTGTCCACTTCTATAATATTTGTTACAAGAGGTAGCTCATCCTCTTGATAAGCTATATCATCAACCTCAAAGGTATTTCTAGCTTTGGTCTTGCATACTGCCCACCAGTTCGACTTTGTTGTTCTCCGTTTAGGATAACTTGTGAAGTACACGAGCTGAGCCTGACTTGATAGGACAAATGGTTTATAGGCTTGATATCGACGCCGATAGTTTATATCCACAAGATCGTGCTTGTCTACTTTCCAGCCTTGACCTTCAATTGCAAACATTTTAATATATGGTGACATATTTTAATAATATGTCGCTGAACGTCGCTCTTCCGCGACGTAATTTATCTATTGTCGCTGAACGTCGCTATTCAGCGACTTTTTGCGATGTCTATAGAAAGGAGTCGCTATAGTACATATTTAGCGACGTTATTATTCCGTCGCTAAAGTACGTCGCTAATATAGCATATTTTAGTAGTGTTTACAGTCTTCGAATATGCCATGAACTCATCCTAAGGAGAACATAGAAAGAGAACTAAATTGTATGTTGCATGAATCAATACAATACTAAATGTCGATTTGTGAAGTGGGTTTTTGATCAGTACAACGAGGACGAAAGTACTAATCCCCCACTAGTTTGCTAGCAGGTTCAGGGATTGGTCTGCTCGCGGTAGAGCTTCGCTTGAACGCGTTGAGGCTTGGAATGCCGAAGCGTATTGAGGCGTGCAACCATATCGACGCTCGGATATGCAGCAGGATTGATGCGGCCGAGATATAGAAGGCGTGATGTATGGAACGGTGAAATCCTTTGTGGGCAAGAGAGAACCTGAGTGTTGTAGCCAATCTGGCATATATTGTTGGGCTATCGAAAGCCTTTTTAATCTCATTTCGAATATCAATAAAAGAGAATTGTTTCGTATACTCTGTTTTCCTTTCGTTGTTAATGTTCAACTCAAAGATAACCATTTGGGAACTTGTCATCTTGTCTTGCACGAACGCAACTCCAGGCTCGTGCGGCATCACGCCCCCTGCGAGGACGATGATTCGGGTGATTCCGGGTCGGAGCGTGACAATAGTCATGGTTAGGGTAGGTAAAAAATCATAGTCAGTGTTAGTGTCAAGGTTAGGTTAGGATTAGGGTTATGATTAGGGTTAGTCTTATGGTTATGGTTAGGGTACGAATTATGGTTAGGGTTATGATTAGGGTTAGGGTTATGATTAGGATTTTGATATGAATTACGTTTAGGATTATGGTTAGGATTAGGGTTATGAATAATGCTAATAAATATAATTAGCAACTAACTAAAAAAGGAGAATAAAATATGAATAATACTAACTCATAAATATAATTAACAACTAACTAAATATAATTAACAACTAACTAAAAAATATAACTAACAACTAACCTTTTCCTCTTCCTTTCTCCTTCCTTCTTCTTCGTTCTTCTTCTACTGACTTCACTCTCTTAATTTTACTCCTTCTCCTTCACTCCTCTTCTTATATAGAGGAGATCTTAATTGCAAGCTCCCCCCCACCCCCCCACCCCCCCCCCCCCCACCCCCCACCTCAACCTCCAACCCCCAACCACCTCATTTAAACCATCTCATTTAACTCCAACAGCAACCATTCCACTGAACCGCATCCGACGGCTGTCCAATTTTCGACATACTGTCTTGTCCAATTTTTGCCAGACGGTTTGGCGAAAATTGAGCTTAGCTTGTTTTCCGCCAAACCGTTCCCAAATTTTCCGAAACTTTTTACCCTATGGCCAATTTCCTGTAACTTTTTATCGCTACAGTAAATTTTCTATAGATATAATGTAACAAAAATGTTTCTCGAACCGAGAGAACCATGAGGTGGATCGCACGTGGCTCCACCCCACCCCGCTAGCACCGGATCCTCTCCTCCAATGGAAGTCCGTCACATTAGCACAGTTTGCCGCACGGTCTTCCTCCCTCGGTTCGAGAAGTAGCGCTGATAATGTAAAGGAGAAATAAAGCATTGCAATCAAAGTAAAGTACTATATCCCAAGCTTTAAAAAGAGTTTATTTTAGTTCAAAAGCCTATTTGGCATTGGTTGATTACAACATCCCATCTCCTCTACAGAATTCATGGACGAGAGAACTCTGCATCAATTTCAACGGTATAATTTGGAATTCTTTGTATAACAAATCCAAATTGCTCCTAAATTTCTTCTACAATAAATAGTCTCAAATTGCAACCGCCCCTATGTAAATCGGGTGAGGTGGAGAGTTATATCTACCCTACTGTAGATGAGAGAATACAAATGTATGTGGTAGGCGGAACTACCCTGGACACAGGTGGACTGTAGGCCGCCCCCAAATTTTTCAAAAAAAAAAATAATAACTTTTTTTTTGTAATATTTTCTTAGTTGTGTTTTATATTTTTGTTTAAATTTGAAGTATACAACAAATAAATGGAAATAATTCTCAAAACATATATATATTTAGACGCGGCGCCAGACGGAAAAAAAATATAATCTGGTGCCAGTGTCACTAGCGCAAGACATTAAAAATAAATCCTAAAATTGGGCGCCAGTGTGACTGGCGCCATGTTGTTTTTCCTCTCTCGTATTATTTTGATTTTTGGTTTGTTTGTTTAATTTTGTTTTATTTGATTTGGTTTATCTTTTAGTGTTGTTTTTCATATTAGTTAATTTGATATTATCTATATTACTGTGGACAATAACAAAATATACATAGATAATATACATATAAATATTAGTTTGTATATAGACATCTATATGTATATTATCTATATGTTTATTATCTATATTAGTTAGTTATTATTGTATATGTAATTATATATATCAGTTTTTATATTAATATGTACATAAATGTATGTATATAAATTTATTATCATCTACATTAATCTGTATAATAATTAATATAGATAATAACAAAATCTATTAGTTTATATATATATATATATATATATATATATATATATATATATATATATATATATATATATATATATAATTTATATAAATATTAATTTATTGTTATCTATATTATTTGTTCATTAATTTGTATGGATATTATTTGTATAATCATTAATATGGAAATTGATAATAAAAAACAATAACATGGTTTATTATCTATACACTATAATAACAAAAAATTTCAAAAATTGATAATAAAAAAATACATACCCATAGAAACGGGTCAGACCGGGGCCCCGTTTATTTTGAAAATAGGATCCGCCCCAACTCGTTATTGTCACACGACCCGTCCTGACCCGTCCCATTTAAATTTCATGTTTTAGGAACCGACTTGTGTTGGACATGTTACTATTCAGACTGGATCAGAACCGCATGTCCTGAAACTGGATGCCCAACCCTAATTGCACGTGTATAAAAAATATTGAAAAAAATAGATACGAATTTATTATAGAATCTGTCATTTCTTGAAATTGAACTCAAGCAATCAAGGAAAACGTCTCCTACCTTAACCCCTTGAGTTAGAATTATTACTTATTAATATATCATATTAGGTAGTTAAATGCTTGGTTAATTTTTTTAATAATTAATGGAGTATTTAGGTAGTTATTTTTTATTAATTTTTTAATTTATTTAAATGATGATATATAGATATGCGGCTCACTTTTGAGCCGTTCCGAACCGCATTATATGGTAAAAGATAATCCGAGGAAGTGCATTGATAAGGAAACCTTGATACCAAATTTCTTATAGCATAGCAGTAGCTTAGGGAATGTAAAGTTCAAAAACCAGTATAGCATGGATAATAAACTGCAGGCAACCAAAAGACTAGTACGCTATAAGGGTATGACGAACCAATCGAAAGAAAAACCAAGACATGCTCGGAACATAAATATTGAGAAGTAGAAATGAAAGACCTTCGGATTCCAAAGTATTAGTCACAGTATCAGCCAAATTGTAGCATTATAAAATCCAGACATAATGCTATTATCAGATCTCAAGAAACCTAAGCAACATTTCAAAATAACATCTATCACAATAGAAGAATAGCAAATGCTATAATTGGAAGTATGAGAGCGTAGAGCAATAACAAACCGATCCTCATTATTATATTGGCTTGTATCAGAGTTAAGTCTGTGTAAGAATAGCATAAGCAAGACAGACAGTGAAATAGTACAAAATAATCTCAAGGTAGGCATCTGCAAAAGTATAAGAAAGTAGCCAACAAAGATTCCAAAGAAATACAAAAATTCATAAGAAATTGGGGGTGGAGCATCCAAACCATGAGGACCAATCCAGAATATAGTATGGCAAATTATTTATGTATAATATATAAAGCATAATATGAAAGCAACAAGAATGATATTTTTGGCCAAGCCCGTCTCCCTAGGGGGTGCATCTCGGACGGGTTGGGTCGGACTTGAGGTCAATCCGAGTCCAACCCGATGAATCATAAGTCAAGTCCCAGCCCAAGCCCAAGCCCAAGCCCAAGCCCAATCCGACCTCGGGTTCAACATATGAAATCCAAGACCAAGTCCGGAGGATTAGGTTGGGCTCGGGTTGAGTCGGGTCCATCGAGTTTATCAGGCTCTAATATAATATTTGAAATAATTTTAAACATAAGTAATATTAAACACATAATCAAATTGCAATCAAGTCTTGATCATTACAAAATATAAACTGAAATAAAATTTAGGATAAGGAGTTGAAGAGTTTGGGCAGAGAAATTTAGAATTTAATATATATATATATATATATATATATATATATATATATATATATATATATATATATATATATATATATATAAAGGAGCTTCAAAACGGCTCAAGTTTGAGCCGTCCAAGCGTGTATATCATCAACATTTTCTTTTAAAAAAAATTTTAATTATGTAAAAAAAATGTTGAAAAAAGTTTAAATTTGTTATATATAGGGATAATTTAGCAAATGTCCCCATTCTAAATGTTGAAACTAGCATATATCCCCACTATTTTATTTATCTAACAAATACCCCCATTTTTGATATAAAATAATAAAAATTTAAGATATACCCCCACTCTTTTACATAGGAGTGGGGGTATTTGCTAAATAAAATAAATAGTGGGGGTATATGCTAGTTTTAACATTTGGAATGGGGGTATTTGCTAAATTATCCCTTATATATATTCAAAATGGGAAATCGAACTCAACCAAACAATAAGAAACCTCCCACCTTAACCACATGAGGTAGTAAAAATATTTGACTATAATTGGATAATATTTTTATTATACGTTATCACACATTTACTAGTATATATAGAGAGGCAAATGACCTCTAGCCTAGTGGTTAAGAGAGATGCATGCGGCCCAAGTGGTCGGAGTTCGAGCCCCAGGAGAGGCGACTTCACCACAATTACCCATTGCTTCAATATATATATATATATATATATATATATATATATATATATATATATATATATATATATATATATATATATATCGAGAGAGAGAGAGAGAGAGAGAGAGAGAGATTTCGGGTTCTTCGGGTAACCCGACACGTAAACCCGAGCCCAACCTAATTTTTGATTGGATTCAAATATTTTAACCCGAATCCAAGCCCGAACCCGAGTATCTTTAACTCTAACCCAACCCATTAACATGTTTATCCGATCAGGCTCGGGTTTAGCCCGCCCAAGTTGCACCCCTACTGATTTCCCAGAATAATAATCCGAGGTAAATGCTAGAATAATTTAGATCCAGAGCATGATATGAGCATAACTAGAGACAAATCACGCATAATAATTATAGGAAAAATTTGAGTGGCACTCCACTTTTTTTACGCTTATTTAAGGTGCACCCCACAAGTTTACATGAATGTATGACACCCCCCACTTTTGACGGTTTCCGTCTAAAACGAACGATCAATTTTTTTTGACGAAAATGCCCTTGTCTCCTTTTGTGTGTCCCCCCTCCCCGTCACACGTGGCTGCCCCCTCCCTCGCCGTGATCGGCCCCCCTCCACGGCGTCGCCGTACTCCTCCCCCCCTCCCCGACCTCGCCGCACCCCCATCCCCCGGCCATCACCACCACCACCATCACCAACATCATCACCATCACCATCATCATCATCACCACCACCATCCACCATCATCACCGCCTCCCCCCCTCCCGCTCCGCCCCCTAGCCCCGACCGCCACCGCCGCCGTCGCCGCAGCAGCAGCAGCAGCGCGCGGCGACTAGGGCAGCAGCGCGCGGCGGCGGTGGGGGCTAGGGGGCGTAGCGGGAGAGGGGGGGCGGTGATGATGGTAGATGGTGGTGGTGATGATGATGATGATGGTGATTGTCACCCTCATTTTCCGTATTTCCCGTATTTCGTATTTATGCTCGTATCTGGATTTTTGGCATGTATTTTTATTTTTCTCAAACTTGTGGGATTTCGGTATTTCTCATATTTTAGGTTTGGCATGGCTCGGTTTTATTGGGTTGGTTCGGTTTGGTTGGTTTATAGGTATTGGATCACCTTAGCCTATGCTACCCCTCATCCCCACCACAACTCCCCCTCTTTAAATCCCCACCTACCACTCTCTCTCCCCATAACCACCATTTATTTCTTTCTTCTTCTTCTCCTTCCTCTACACAACTCTTCCAACCCTAGGCAAGTGCACCTTGCCACTACATGAGAACCCTCTTTTATTTGTCCATTTGCTAGATTAGGACATGGTGACCAACATTAGGCCTTGGTATTTTGTGATTTGAAGTCTCCATTGTTCTAGATCTAGGTTTTTCCTATTTTCGGATTTTGTATGGTTTGACATATTTTAGTTGGTTTTCTATGAGTTTTGATGTTTCCATGTGGAAGAGCATTCAGTTTCACTCCAGTTGGAGCTTTGGAAATCCGGATTTGGAGTTCGGATGGCCAAGTTATGAATTTTGAAGCTTGGGTTCAGCCATGGTGTTCTTGCTGTTTGGAGAAGACAGTGAGCAGTGTGCAGAGCTATTTAGCTTACGCACCCTGAGCTACGCGCGCTCTTTAGCGCTGCGTACGCAGGCTTGGGTACGCTCCCTGTTGGAAGCGTGCTCCCTTGAGCGTGCGTGACTTTTCACGCACACTGCTCCCTTGAGCGTGCATGACTTTTCACGCACACTGCTCTCTCAGCGTGCGTGACTTTTCACTTACACTGCTCCTTCAGCGTGCGTGACTTTTCAGTACACTGCTCCCTCAGCGTGCGTGACTTTTCACCTACGCTGCTCTCTGTAGCGTGCGTGACTTTTCACCTATGCTGCTCTCTGTAGCGTGCGTGACTTTTCACCTACGTTGCTCTCTCGGCGTGCGTGACTTTTCACCTACGCAGCTCTCATGCGTGCGTGACTTTTCACCTACGCTGCTCCCCTGACCCCTTGCTTAACCCATTGGCTCTTGGAGTTTTGGTCTTATTTCTTTAAGCTTGGCTTTTCTATAGCCCTGTATATTGATATTTTATTAGATATTTTACGCCCATTTTATATCCTTACGCCTTTAGTCATGAACTTGATTTTGCTTAATATGTTTGGAATGACTATTGTACATGGCATGTATGACAAGGAACTAGCATAACACGACAGTGACCCGTAGTGGTGCACTCCTGACATGACCAACCTGACATGATAGTGGCCCGTCGTGGCGCACTCCTGACAAGTACCCTGACATGATTTATCTTGATAACTTAACTTGACTTGCCTTGACACCGTGGGTGGTTCTTTCTTGCTTGCTTGTTAAATCTACTTGTCCAGTCTCGCATCATGTCTAGGATGGGACTCCTGAGTACCACGGTCAGGAGCTCCTACTAAAATGGATTAAGGTTAATAACTAGAATAACACAGTAGTCATGAAGAGATGACACAGCTACGGGCAATCCCGTTACCTGGGCGCTCTTGGGATCTGTAGCCTGCCGTCGAGTAGGGCACATTTCCAGCGCACCGTCGAGTGTTGCACCCTCTAAGTCACCTAAGGGTACATTTGTCTCCCGGACAATGTACCCACCTGAATTCAACCCCTAATTTTCGACCTGGGTAACCTGGATGGTCTGCAGGGCTTGTGGCTGTGGAACAATCTCACTGCATCTTGTTAGTAATTAGGCCTGAGATAACCCTAGTTAGTTAAAGTAGTAAGCCGTAGTATCTGCTTGGCCGTGATTGATTGAATGAGGTATAACCAGTTTAGCCATGTCTTGATTCAATACAAGATTGCTTCCTGTCTTGATTACTTACATTATTATTCTGCCGATAAATGGTGGGATACCAAGCTCTGTTCAGATGAAGGGTTACAACCTCGGTCCTTGTTTGGTTTACGGGTTGTAACCTGGCTATCGGAATAGTTCCATGGTTATCTCGTCGTATATCACCCTGCCATGTTTTCGTAAGTTTTAAATTTTAATATTAGATTTTCTGTGCTGATTGCTGACTTTTGTTCTTATTTCGTGGCCCCTTATGGCACTTGCTCTTTCTGGGGTTGACCCAGCTGGTTTTGTGTGGCCAGATTTCGGAGCAGCTCACGAGGATCTACCAAGCTTCCAGCCCAATGGTGAACACTAGACGGAACCCGGGCCAAGAGTGGGTTTTCCTTTTTGCTCTGCCCACTTTATTGTAAAAATTATTCTTTTGATGCGTTTAGCCGACGAGCACATGTTAACTCGAAGCATTTTTACTTACTGTCTGCCTACGGGCTGTAACATGATTGACAAATCCTAGGGTTGATCATGTATGACTAAACTCTTGCTAGTCCTAACATTTTGTAACGACTAGCTTCATGATCAGCTGAATATGTAATATTTGGGACGCCTTATTATTGTATATTTAATGATCATACATCTTGCGACTTTACTTACTTGTGGTGATTGAGACACTAGGCTTGTTCATGACCATAAGAGACTGTTGGCTTGTAGAAAACCCTCACATATCTAGACAGCCGTGACCGTATATCGAGGTGGTTTCCATTTCAATATACGTAGCTGGCTATGTCTGCCCCCGCTCTCCAGTATTCTGGTTCTGGGGCGTGACAGTGATGATGTTTGTGATGGTGGTGGTGGTGATGGCCGGGGGATGGGGGTGCGGCGAGGTCGGGGAGGGAGGGGGGAGGAGTGCGGCGATGTCGTGGAGGGGGGGCCGAGCACGGCGGAGGGGGGAGACGAATAGTTGACGCGAGGAAGAGAACAGATAGGGGGATATTTTCGTCAAAAAAAATTAGTCAATGGGGTTGACCGTTCGTTTTGGACTGAAACCGTCAAAAGTGTAGGATGTCATACATTCATGTAAACTTGTGGGATGCACCTTAAATAAGCGTAAAAAAAGTGGGATGCCACTCAAATAAACCATCACATCCGTGCCTAAATATTTGATCCACACCCAAAGTTTTGCCAAACTGTAAGCCTGTGACTTTCGATCCGGTAAAAAATAAATTTTTTTGTCCCCTCGCTTATGATTTAACAAAAAAATTACATCAAGCCAAAAATTACCAAAATATGTTGAGCCAGCCCCTAAGAAAATGCCAAAACCATGCAATAATTTGGCTTATGTGACAAATATTTCCTCCGCTGTCAAATTTTTCCATAAAAATAAAGCCAAAACCATCCACAACACAGAAGAAGATTGGAGGAGAGGGGAGGATGCCTCAAAAATGGCGGGAGAAAGATGACCGCAAACCTCTACAACCAACCAGCAACTGAAGTGGAGGAAGCCAAGCTACAGCAGAAACGAAGATCGGAGTCTTCAGTTTCTTCCAAATTCCTAAAAGGAGAAGGAAAGTGAAACTTGAAAAGAAGGGGACAAGTGTCCATATTCATGTCAATGGAAACACCAAAGGATGGAGTTTCTTAAGCAAGAAAAATGGAACTGAGGCCCGAACCAAACAGCCCTTAAACCATCTGAGACTAAAGATAACTTGAACTTGATTTCAATATGACTATGAATTCGGCAAGCACAAATCCTTTCTGTAGAGCTATATACAGGATAATGAAATTATGATGCTCGACTCATATACACGCGAAAAGAATTAAAAAAGTTTCTAAAAAATGGTAGGGCAATATTAAAATATATCAGTTGAAAATATCCAGCCCATCAATTACATCCAGAACCTTAGTCCTTTCGAGGTGCATGTCCAAAGCCATTATGGACTCCCTGGATGGAGAGTTGCCACAACTCCTGCTCAAAAATCTATTTCCCCTCGTGGTTGCAGACTCGTGGCTCTTACTTCTGCCCAGGACCATCTTCTTTGAACCTACATGTTCGAGCAACTGTCTGTCCTCTTCAGAGAGTTCAAGGAAAGTTCCACACTTCCCATTCTTTGTGAGCGAAGGATGTTGTTTCATTTCTTGCATTAGCAACATCGCTTTCTGTGACCTGCTTCGACCTGGCTTCAAAGCCTTGAACCCAAGACCCCTGTTCTTGACTTGGATCACAAAATGGTGAAGCCAAACCACCAGTTGAAGTATGCATTCTTCAGCCTTCTCCTTGTCTGCATGGTGAAGTGTCTGGAGGCGAGTGATGCTTATTTGTTGTGCTTGCTTCTTGTTAGTCTCGGCACTGTGAAACAACTTGAATTTAGATCTATAATGTCATCACGGGAAACAGCCACATGATATTGATTATCTGGTGGATTATGTATGAAGATTTATGTCAAAGAGTTAAAAGTGATGGGGTTTAAGGCATTCACTCCAACATACCTATTCTAGAAGAAACTTTTACTACAGGACAATATGTAACAAATTTAGTTCAAACAATATATACATTTATATGGAAACGCCCCTTTACCAGGAAAGGTAATTATATTATCAATTTTACTTAAATAGTTAAAGAAATGAGATATTGAACCCAATAAGGACAATAAGTTCAAAGACAAGAAAAAATAAATCATACAAACCTCATTTTAGCCCACTCCCCAACCCAGCCAAAACCTTGATGCGCCCTATTGAAATCAATAGAGAAAAAGAGGTAAGAAATGCGCTGTAAGTAGTAGACGACATGCAAGAAATGAACTTAAGGAGCCCAATTCAGACAATTTTTCACTGACATAGAAGTGCTACTAGCACATCTACCTGGCATTTGTTGTACTTCAACTTGACACTAGCGAGTAATAGACATTTGCTACACTTACCTTATTGTATTTTCAGCTAGTGGAACAATCCAACTCAGAGTTCTCTCCATCTCAGTTTTGATCTGAGAGACAGTATACTGTAGAAATGTAAATTATGAAACAGTCAGGCTTAAGCATGTCAGTTAAAAGAACCCAGCATTATTACTTATGAAGTGTTATATAACATATAATAAGAAATAGAGTTAATATTTTTATATGCTAATTAGCTCTTAAATACCATCAACTTTCACGGTTTTGCAGCTTTCTACCCCGTACTATTTTTATAGACAATTTGCTACCATGATTTTTTTTTTTTGCGACTCAATATTCTGACAGAGTTAACAGGGAAAAAAGCAAAGAGGCATTAAAACCCTCGTGCTTTTATCCTCCTCCATTAACCTCATGCTGGCACCTGCGGGTAGTGGTGGTGGAGTCCAGTGGCAGGTGCAGCAGGTTGTATCATCTAGTGGTTTGTAGAAGTTGCAGAGGGTTGTAGTGCCTGCAACCCCTCCCACTGGCATTTGCAACCCTTCGTGCTGGAACCCATGACGGTGGTGGATTGTAGCGGCAGGTTATGATGCTCTGCTCCATATCAGCAAACATGGTGCAGGCACAATTTGCTAGCATCAACACATGACAAGATGTCTAGTCGCTGTGGAATGAGGCAGATTAATTCGCCATAGGTACTGCCACTGGAGCGCTGGGGGTGGAAATTACCATTTATTTTCTTTCCATTTGACTCAGCATTGCAAGGTGACACCTTTAACTATAGGCATGTCGAATTTCTTAAAAAAATCATGTCCATTTCAGGTATTTAAGCTACCCATACACCCATGTACAAACTTGAAGTCACACGGACAAGTTGCAACAATAGACATTTAGGCAAATTACCTATGAACTTGACAATTACAAGTTAAGACTTCAAGACTCTTAGTATCAACCACTTTCAGCAAATATGAATTGATATAAATGCATAAGGTGATATACTTCAAACTAAAGTGAAATAATGATTGCAAAATCAAAGATGGGGAAAAAGTAGATAAAGATAGTATATGCTTCATGATACACTGAGACAACATCATACCTCTTCTTTGGTATCAAATGATTGTAATCGAGCACGCAAGGCTATCTTGACACCTGTTGGCAATCCATGATATAATGTATCCCTAGTATTTGGAGGCAGAGAAAGTGGTCGAGACACCTGAGAACACAAAAGTTTGAATATAACTTAAACATTTCATGCATGACAAATCAGATATTCAGGATGTCCAAAAGTTGCTTCCTTTAATGGACAAATCAGAAAAGTTCTTAAAGTCCAACGTAGAACAACATAAAGGATAAATATCTTAAGAGCTAAGGAAACGTTAACACGAGACCTAAAAGCCCTAAAGACTTGCAACAGGATCTTTAGACAAATGCTGGTCAAAGTCACTATTGGACCCTTGGTAGATGATAATGGAGATGAGAGGATACAGAAAGCCCATATTTTCAGTCTTTCAGAATATAGCATAAAATTAGTGGTTCTTAAAGGAACACAAAGGATAGGCTACCAACAATGTCAAATATAGCCTATAAATTGGAGTCTGGCCAATTGATAGGGACATCTATGAAACTAGGTTATGCTTCTTATCTGGATTATAAAACTTTAAAGAAGAGCCTAACAAGGACACTGTACTCTCTCTATTGAAATCAACTGACTGCTTAATGAAAATTTGAGATTCTTCTGCACTGGTGTGATGCCTGTAACAATACGTGTGGTGCTTCCTCTTACTCGAACCCTGTTTTCCACCACCTTCTAGAACCTCTAGCAGCAACGAACTGTACAATTTACCTTTTGCCACCTTTAAGATAGAATCCGAACAGCCCCTTTCAGTTCCTAAGTTACCCAATCATCACATCACCTTCTCCCTTTTTTACCTGTCAAGCACCCGATTTCATCCTACTCTCATATCTGACACAGCCTCTTTCTTCTCTGACAAACCAGGCACAATGTCCATCTTTTTTTTATTTTCCTTTTAACCCCTATAGTCTTATAACCCCCTCAAAACCCTGTTAGCATGTATGATTTCAATGCTTAAAATCCCACTAAAACTACCAAGAAACCCATTCAAACTTCCAAGAACTCACCAAAAATTCTGATCCACAACGCTGCTCCAATCCAAAGCAATAACATGATTAGATCTAATTTTGAACATGAAATACATATCTTTGCAAGAAGGATAGACTGTTTCACTTCGACTGCATTTGCAAGGCTTTTGTCCTCTATTTATCTAACTTGTGGTTTACTGTATCAATGAATCGATATCTTGTGTTAAGACTTGTATATAATGCTCAACCTTTTTCTTGCTATCAATTTCAACCTTGACTGTTTTGGTTGCATCTTTATAGGTTACCTTGCCTATAGAGTTGAATTATTGTTTTAAATTTTTCATCATATTTCTCCTAACTGTTTCATTACACTACTACTCGCTTTGCTTTTGTTTAAATTCATAGATAGCTGTCCTATTAAGTAAGGTTACAACTGATATCATCATTATCCTTGATTATGTTGCATTAAATCACCATTACAAACATTTCGATATAATAACATAAATGCACTTCAATAAGCCTCTATAACAGGAAGCACGAAGGGCATGCAAACGAAGGAAGATGTAAAAGAAAATATGTAAGGGTCAAAGATGTAAAATAACCATAGAGAAGATAATCATGGAAGTACACCATGAAAAGTTTATCATTCTTTTACACAATATGGTCTCACTCTCTACTTTCTACTATACCTTATTTATATTGTTAAATCTCATTTTAGTAGAAGATTTTTTTTAATTGCCCATTCTTAGCCTCCAACACTACCAAACACTCTTCTAGGGTTATCATTGATTTTGCACCATTTAGGTGACCAGGTATGGCATAAACTGGTTTGAAGTACAGAAAAAGTTAGAGATGTGGCAAATATAACCCACGACAAATAGTAATGAGAGAAAAAGATGTCGACTCATTATACGTTTGAGCACAAAAAATGTAAGTAACTTTCTGAAGATGGAAGTAAATAGATATGACGTATGCTGTATAACGCTATATGCCTAAGCTGACGTTGTAATAGACCATCAAACAGGACCAGTTTTTACCTGATTCAAACACCTTACTCTAACAGTTCCCTAGATGGCCTCATTCCTCCAATTAGTGCATGTTACTGTTTCATAAACTGACAGATGTCTTGCGCATAAACTGACAGTTGTAGTGACATAATTTTCAATGTATCATTAGATAGCAATCATGAGTCTAATAGGGTCATAAATCTGTTTAGTGAGTTATGATTGCTTTCTCTTACAAGATTCATTAAAAGGAGAAAGTAAAATTACACTATAAATGTGATACCATAGTGCACATACGATAACAGGACAATAACTTTCATTTCAGCAAAACTAACACTTTATGAATATCTGTAAACTATTAATAAAGATAATAATGGGGACTAAAAATGTTAACTGATGGCTGATTATCCTCTTTTATTAAAAAAATTCGTAACACAATTTTATCAGTACACTTCCAAATTGGCTCCTAGGTTATATTGAATCGATGCCAACCCCTGATCTCACCTACTGAATTTTCACACCAACTCAGAGGGTTGACACTGGACATTAGGGGTGAGCAGATTGCGGTTGAAAAACCGCAAACCGACCCAAACCGACCGTTTTTACAGTTCGGGTCGGTTCTGTTCCAAACGGGTCGGGCGTCGGTTTGTGAAACAAAAATTAACGGTTATCGGTTCGGATGTCGGGTTTGAAAAACGGTTTCCGACCCGAACCGAAAACCGATTTTATATATACGAATTTACCAAAACAACCCCTCCACAATTTCTGCCATAACCCTAAGTATTTAAGTGAAAACTTGTGGAGACATTCTCTCTCCTCTCATTCTTTTCTCCAAACTCTAGAGGACCAAAGCCACTCCATCCAAGGAGTTCAGGACTCCAGATCTCCTCCCCTCTCGGGATCTCCACCCTCCACTTCCATTTTGGGAGTCCAGGACTCCAGATCCCGAGTTCCTCCGTCTGTGGTCTGTCGTCTCTCTCGAAGGAGTCGGGCCTCCTCCCCTCCACCTCCAGATCCCGAGTCCCCTCCTCCTCTCTCGAAGATCTCGACTCGTCTGCACCAGATCCGTTGTTCTGCTTCTTTGATCTATAGATCTGATTTGCCTAGATCTGAATTATTTTGTGGCATTCATAAATTATTTTTTGGCTGCAATTTTTTTTTTTGTGTTTATGGATTATTTTGGTTGTAAATTTATGTTAAGGTTCATGAATTATTTTTTGGTGTTCATGCTGGAAGCAAATTTATGTTGGAAAGTTGGTTGTAAATTTTCTGGTGTTTATGGATTTTTTTTTTTTGCTCCAAATTCTAAATTTTGAAAGCTTGGGCATGCAGTTAAGGTCTGCAATTTTTTGTCTGCAATTTTTTTGGGCCTACTATTTGAATCCTTTCTGCAATATTTTTGGGCCTGCTAATTTGAATCATTTCTGTAATAATTTTAGAGTTGATGGGCCAGAAAAATTAGCTATTTTTTGTATTAAATTTTGTGTTGAGCCCGGCCCACTTTGGCCACAAACTCTAACCGACCGAAAACCGAACCTGTGAAATACGATTCGGTTTAGTTCGGGTTTTAGTTATGCGGTTCGGTTTAGGGTTTTGGATAAGTCGCTTTTCGGCTTTGTCGGTTTTAATTGATCCGGTTCGGTTTGAACTGAACCGAACCGATGCTCACCCCTACTGGATTGAAAACAAAAAAGTTTCTTGCCATTTTTCTGTGGAGGCTTCTAATTTGAGTCATGTTTTGCTGTCATTCCCATTTTGATGACAAAACCCTGATAAAAACAATATATAACTTTCTATTGATTTCCTACTCAGTTCATTCTTTTAATAGCATTCACCAGGAATTTTGTACGAAGAGTTGTGCTAGGAACTTCACCAATTTGAATGGCATGATCACTTAATGTGCACCCTTAGAAAATGATTCAAATGTACTTAATAGTTTGTAGTATCGGCCGATACCGATACGGTTTGGCATGTTCCCATCCGATACCGAACGCTACCGATAACGACTGATACCGACGTTGGGATCTCTTTCCCAATCAATTTGGCAAAGAACTTGAATGAAAAAGACCAATCAACAATAGTGTAACAACATAGTATGGTAAAACATGTAAAGAAAACTTATTTATCATAGGTAAACCAATCAACAAAGATGATTATTATTTCACTCAATTTCAAACCTATTATGAAACAACACAGAAAACACTTTAAATTATGCCTAAATGTATAAATTATTTTTTTCTTCTAATTTTTAATAAATATTTGCTTTCGCTATAAAAAATTTGATACTTCGATCTGAAACCGCAGATAGTGCCGATACTGCCTATCCTGATACTCACATGAAGCATCTGATGGACCGATACCGATCCTGTGAACCTTAATTGTGTCTGAAATGCATTGGTTTTTAAGTCGTTAACATTTTTCAAATTATAATGACATACAAATGTTGAAGCCCGTCATTTGAAAAATAAGCAAAATAGCAAGCAGAGAAATTTTATATAAAGACTTGTGCTGGCACTTCACTAATTTGGAAGCATAAAGTACTGCCTCCTCAAAACAATGAAGCATAATGTACCATATTAATTGTGTCAGGAGGTAATAATTAGCTTCATAATAGTATATTTAAATTATAGTGGCAGAGAAACATAAGAAACATAGCAAACTGCAAGCACTTCCAGATTATATTGGTTTGACTTCTAGAAGTTGTCTATGTAAAAAATTTATGTCAGTTACAACATGTTGTGCATGCTGTTCATATAGAGTGGCCAACTATGCATGTCACACAGAAATGAACATGCAACAATGGAGCATTGAGACACAGATAGTAGCATAAGGTGATTTGATAACCATAGTCTGATCAAGGCTTTGCCTAATGAGCTAAACTTTTCTCTCAGGACATGTGGAACTTCTCCTAGCAAACCAGGTAGAGAGGCCCGTAACCCCCAATTAGTTCCATCACCTGATATGTACAGTTACTCCTATAGGGAATACATGACAGATACACTGATGTACATGATATGACAATGAAAGAATTATATTACCATGTTAGAACTTAGGCTAATTTGCTTTAAATACCCGCAACTATTAGACGTTTGCAACTTACTACCTTAAAGTATTTTTATTAGCAAGTTGCTACCCTCAACTATCAAACTCCGCAACTTGATACCTTCCATTAGATTTGATGTTAAAACTAATGGTTATGCGACGGATTTTTGCAACCTTAGATTTTTTTTCCCTTAATTACATTGCGATCTCTTATTTTACAAAAAAAATGCCTTACTTATTTTCTAATTAGAATATAGTCTCATGCTCTTCCTCCCTCCAATTTATGAATGATGTGATTTTAACATATAGGGAGTAGATGAGTTGATCCACTTTATGCTTCATGCTTGGAGGACAAATTGCTAACCTCAGGATGTACTACAGACTGGGGAAATTGGGATTCAACCTTCCTCTTCCTTTTCTTTTTCCCCCTTTTTTGAGAACATGGATTCAACCAAAATTTCAAGATAAAGCTATAACCCAAATAAGATGCGAGTTGAAGGTGTCCTGAATGTTTGAATTAGATGATATGCAAGTTTTATTTGAATCACACACCTCCCCTTACTGCCCGGCCCCCATTCTCCCGCGCAACCAGCCGCTGCTGTGCACAGGCCGGCATTCATTTTTGCACAGGAGGTGGTGGGGCTGGGCAATGGGTGAAGCACGGGAGAGGGAGGTGCAGATGTAGGGAGGGAACAATTAGTGGACCGGAGGGGATTAGGGAGGACGCTGAGATGGGGAGATGGGTGGCAGAGAGGAGGGGGAGAGAGGAGACTTGAGATCAAATAAGGGGCAGGTGGTGGTTCAAGATGGGTTGAGGATTGAGGAAGAAGAAGATATGTAGTTTGTAATTAAGAAAGAAAATATTTAAGGACCTTTTGTAAAATCATTTGATTTTGATGTTAGAGGGACAAACTTTATGGCGTTTCATGTTAATTTTAACAGAAAATCTAACGGAAGGCATTACTTGCAAGGAGTTTGATGGTTGAGGGTATGAAGTTGCTAATAAAAATACTTTAAGGTAGCGAGTTGCAAAAGCTTGATAGTTGAGGGTATTCACAAGCAAATTAGCCTTAACTTATAAATGGCACAAACAACATATAATGGATAGCAATGCAAGATATAGTGAAGAGCATCTTCATGTGCTTATAAAACAATATTTTTACTTACTATATTATCAATTTGATTGATGATGTTAGCATAATGCAATGCAAGACCACAAACACCCAATGTTTTATTGTTGACTGGTCCACTGTCACCCATGTTAATACCTGAAGAAACACACACTAGTATAACATTAGCATGCAATATAACCAAGGGAAATTTCTAAATGCCTGCGAAGGTTGAAGAATTTCAGTAATAACACTAAGCCTACAGAGAAGTGGAAAATTTTTGCACACCATTATCATCAACAGAGTTATTTGCAGATATACATTATACGTTGTTCAACAGTGATTTAAAGGTAGGGCTAATATACGACCGAAATCATTCATTTCATGCTTCACAATATAACATCACATTGATTAAAGAAAGGTTTCAGCCAAAATGATACATATAAGTGAGAATGAATAACTTGGTCTTTAATAATTCTACTTATGGACCTGGATCAGTTCCTCATTCTTTTAGTCACCCAAAATTTCCTTCTATGTTGTTTGCAGATATACATTATACGTTGTTCAACAGTGATTCAAAGGTAGGGCTAATATACGACCAAAATCATTCATTTCATGCTTCACAATATAACATCTCATTGATTAAAGGTTTCAGCCAAATGATACATATAAGAACTTGGTCTTTAATAATTCTACTTATGAACCTGGATCAGTCCATTATTCCTTTAGTTACCCAAATTTTCCTTCTATGGAAAAAAACAGCATTGAAATGGATGGAGTATCTAGGTCGTGAGACTCGTCAACACAAGACAGTTGTTCATGTTCTATATGCTGGAACGTTCATCTTTCCCGATGGCTGTGGTTGAATCCATTAAGGTCTTCACTCTCAATGCTAAATGCATCACCTCTCAGGACTCAGGAGCTCCATCGATCCATCTCTTTGGTTTGAAAAACCCTACTCTGTCTTCTCAAGCACTCTTAGCAATCGACGAGGTGGTTTCTTTTAGGTGTGATGTTCATTTCGGTAGTGGTTCTTGGCACATGGACAGATGTCTTCTAACTCTGCTGGGGAGTTTCGTCTTATTTAGAGTATCATATTTCTATTCTTCTCATGATTTTCGGGTGTTGTCGGTTCTTCCTTTTCATAGGTGTTTTGTTGGGTGTCTATTAGTGCTTTCTAGAGGCATCCATTTGTTTTTAGGGGCTTTGGTTTGTTTTTGGATATATGTTTGTTTGGTCTTTATAACTGTTGTATGTTTCTTCAGATATGGTACTTTCATGTATCATTCCATCTTATTTCCATCTTGGAAAGGTGATGATTAATAAAAAAAACTTATTGTTGATAAAAAAGAAGAAGTGAGTATGAATATGTAGCAAGACTTTTCCACCGTTCTCACTTTGTATCCTTTGTATATTGTTACAATCTCGATCATCCTACTTCTCACAATAATATGTCCAACGAATAATTACAACATCATCACTATCCAAGCCTTGGAGACAAGAAGAGAGAACAACAAAAAGATTAACCAAATCTCACATCTGCCTGTCAATCTTCCATCATTCATCTAAAAGTTGGATACACAATTCTTGCTAAGACACTTTTGGGTAACATCTTGCTCTAAAACCTAGAAAAAATATTCAATTTGTCCATATTCCGCTCAATCAAATATCTTTAAAATCTTCAAACTCAAATACATCATTTAAAATCCTCCAAATTTCAATTTGATCAAAATTAAATTTAACAACATAAAGATTAACCAAATCTCACATCTGCCTGTCAATCTTCCATCATTCATCTACAAGTTGGATACACAATTCTTGCTAAGACACTTCTAGGTAACATCTTGCTCTAAAACCTAGAAAAAAAATATTCAATTTGTCCATATTCCGCTCAATCAAATATCTTTATAATCTTCAAATTTAAATACATCATTTAAAATCCTCCAAATTTCAATTTGATCATGTTGAGAGTAAATAAGGGACTTTAGTCCCACATCGGTTAGATGTAATATGAAGAGGGGTTGGACCCTCTATAAGTAGTAGGCAGTAGCCCTCAATAAAATCATCTGAGATATTAGACTCATTTCAATATGGTATCAGAGCCATAACTCTCTCTCTCTCCCTCTCTCTCTCTCCACACCAAAAAAAAAAAAAAAAATTTTCCCCCTTCCCCCCCAAGCCGCCGACCCCCCCTCCAGCCTTCTCCAAGGCCACCGACCCCCCACTCCAGGCCGCCGACACCCCCCCCCCCCCCCACTCCTGCCGACCCCGCCCCCCTTTTTAGGGTTTTCGCTGTTCTGCAAAAAAAAAAAAAAAAGGAAAAAAAAATTTAAAAAAAAAAAAAAAACAGATTTCCTTCTCTTTAGAAGATCTCTGTTGTTGCCTTCGAGAATCAGTACCTTCTTTTTAGAAGCTCTACTACGAATACGAAATCTCTTTAGATTTTCGTATCTCAGAAACGTTGGTATACCTCTGGTTTGTCTCATGCAAGGAGGCACAACTACGTTGGTTATCCTTGAGCCGTCCGAACGCGTTATCATGACGCGGTTCTAGTGGGTCGTATAAACTACGACATATCAGTGAGGGATCTCGTTTTGTTGTTTCCCCCGGTAGCTGACTAAGACGAAGACGACTCCAAAGAAGACGACTCAGGAAACAACAACACCTCACTGATTGCAATTGAAGAAGTCATGGATTCCATCTATGGGAAGTTGACAGCAGAAGAAATGAAGGCCCTGGTCGAGGATCTCCTGACCAAGAGATTACCGGAGGCAACCCCACGCGTGACCCATACTGATGTGGATCCGTCACCGTACAAAATGGGGAAGTTGGACAAGCTGGAGACGAAGTTGGAATGCACGACCAACTACTTGAAATGGTCGCGGCAGGCGATGCGGACGCTGAAGGGACGTGGCTTGGTTGGTTATGTAGATGGCCACACCAAGGCCCCTGTCGATCACTCCTCGAAGGAGTTTGCTGTATGGGACATTGTCAACAATGTCGTGGCTGGTTGGTTGACAGCCTCTTTGACCGACCAAGTGTCGGGTAACGTTGAAGCAATGGAGGGAGCTGCTGATATCTGGAGAACGTTGAAAGACATGTACTCCGGTTCGGGTAACCCCATGCGAGTCTTCCAACTGCAGGATGAGCTCGATAGGGTAATCCAAGACGATCGTACCATCTCTGAGTACGCTGCCTTGTTGAAGAAGTACTGGTCTGATCTTGACCATTATGATCCTGTTGGCATGGAGGATGCTCAGGTTGAACCGGCCTTTGCAAAATATTTTCAGAAATTTCTGGATTATATCTCGCGGCAACGGATGATGAAGTTTTTGAAGGGGCTCAACCTAGCGTTTGAGCAACGGCGGAATGTACTTCTCGCACAACCGACGCTGCCGACATTAGAAGACGCCATAGCTGCCATGGCACAAAAAGAAGCACGGTTGAAGTTGATGCCTACCAAGGGTATCTCCCAGGGGGAGCAGGCCGGAGTTGACACATCTGCTCTTGCCACTTTCACACAGCCTCCTTCTACGGGAGGCGTTTGCCACAACTGTGGTGACACAGGGCATTACATCCGCTTTTGTCCAAAACCGACACGGACTCCCTCGAATGGTCGGGATCGTGGTCGCGGTGGACGACGAGGTGGTCGAGGCAGCTACGGTGGTGGAAGGGGCACTTACTCTGGAGGCAACAAGGCGCATCTGGCAGATGAAGGTGGGGACAATCAGCTGGCGGACATCACTCCATTTGAGAGAGAGGTTCTCGAGAAGATGCGCGGCTCAAAGCTTGGTTCTGGTGAAAGACAAGTCATTCCTGGGACGCCGTCCACTACAGGAGATTACTGCACTTACTTCTCCCAATCCAGTGCCGGTATACCTCCGCGTGCTCTTGCATCTGTCTCTCAGCCAGCTTGGATTATGGACTCTGGGACATCTTGCCATGTCACGGGGTCCCGAGGAGAGTTCCGGGAATACTCTACTCTAACGCCGCCAGAAAGCATTCAGACTGCTGATGGTACCTCCAGGCCTGTTACGGGTAAAGGCACTGTTGATTGTACTCCTTCCATCACTCTATCTAATGTCTTACATGCTCCTTCCTTTCCTGTCAATCTTATTTCCATTAGCGCCATTATCCTTGATCTAAACTGTATTGTTTCCTTTGATATTCCTAAGATAACTTTTCAGGAGAAGAGAACGGAGAGACGACTAGGCACTGGCACATGGCATAAGGGTCTATGGTACTTGGACAGGAACGGTCTGGATAGAGCACTGGCATCTTTGGTTGCAGACGTCCAACCGGAAGTCCGAAGTCGAAGTGTCGAAGCCGAGCTGCTCCTCCACCATCAGCGTGTAGGACATTCTTCTTTTCCCGTTATTAGTCGACTGTATCCGTCCTTATATCAAAAAGCAAATAAAGAGTTGTTAGTTTGTGATGCTTGTGAGTTGGAAAAACATACCAGAAGCTCCTATGTGCATTCTGGGCATCGATGTTCTGCTGCTTTTGATATGATTCATTTCGATGTGTGGGGCCCTTGTCCTACGAACGGTGTTAACGGTTATAGATGGTTTGTTACTTTTATTGACTGCTCTACCCGCGTAACGTGGGTCTACCTGCTGAAGAATAAAAGTGATATTTTTGAGGCATTTCAAAGCTTCCATCAACGGGTGAAGACACAGTATAATGCTCGTGTTAAGTGTTTCTGGTCGGATAATGGGACGGAATATACCCATAAGAGGTTTGCTGCGTATTTATCCTCTCATGGTATACTACATCAAAACTCTTGTGCATATACACCGGCTCAAAATGGTGTTGCCGAACGAAAAAATAGGCACCTGCTGGAGGTAGCTCGGACGATGATGCTGGCTATGAATGTCCCTAAATTTTTGTGGGGACAGGCTGTCTTGACAGCCTCTTATCTCATCAACAGGATGTCCTCTCAATTACTGGACTGGAAGACGCCTTTGGAAATGCTCACGGGGACAACTGCGTACATCGTTCCTCCGAAAGTATTTAGTTGCGTATGCTTCGTCCACGATAACAGGCCTGGTGTTGGTAAGCTAGATCCTCGAGCACTTAAGTGTGTCTTTGTTGGGTACACCGGGACACAGAAGGGTTACGTCTGCTGGAGCCCGGTTGAACGGAAGCTGTTTGTAAGCATGGACGTTACATTCAGAGAACTGGAACCTTATTATGGTTTGGACGAAGGTTCTGCGTTTGGGAACACGCCTCACACAGCGGGTGTTAGACGTGAGGGGGAGGTAGTACGCCCAAACGTAGTTGTCGGATCGGTACCTTGTCCTGTCGTGACAAACTGGCAGAAAGGAGAAGAAAGCATCAATGATACTGATACGGAGGATGAAGAAGACAATACGTACATTTCGCAGGGGGAGAAGCAGACAAGGGAAAAGGAACTCCAAGTTTACAGAAGAAGACAGCAGAGGTCCAGTACTGTACCGTACCCTGTGCCTATAGTGCCAAGTCCCTCGTCTACTCCTGTCCCGACTCCTGAAGATGTTACTCCCGCACCGGATCGCTCGGATTCGGAAGCGGATCTCTCCGATTCGGATGGTATGCTTTCTCCACCACCCATTGCTCCCTTAAGGAGGTCTTCTCGCATTAATGCGGGAAAGGCTCCTATTCGTTATAAAGATTATGAACATGATATCGCCAACTACCTATCTTATTCTAATATTTCTCCGACTTATCAAACATTCCTCACTTCGTTAGACTCCACTTCTTTACCTAAGAATTGGCAGGAAGCAAAGAAGGACCCAAGATGGAAAGCCGCAATGATGGAAGAACTTGGGGCACTAGAGAAAAATAAGACATGGGAGCTGGTGCCATTACCTGAAGGGAAGAAAGCTGTGGGATGCAAATGGGTTTACACAGTGAAGGAGACACCAGAAGGAAAAGTTGAACGATACAAGGCGAGACTGGTTGCAAAAGGCTATACCCAGACATATGGTATCGACTATGATGAGACTTTTGCCCCAGTAGCGAAGATGAGTATCGTAAGAACACTGGTCTCCATTGCAGCAAACTATGGGTGGAAGCTACACCAGTTAGACGTAAAGAACGCATTTTTTCATGGAGACCTACAAGAAGAAGTATACATTGAGACTCCTCCGGGGTGCTACTCTGTGTCAGATTCAGGTGAAGGAACGTCACATGGAAAAGTGTGCAAACTGAAGAAGTCGCTGTACGGGCTGAAGCAATCTCCTCGAGCCTGGTTTGACAGATTCAGAAGGGCTGTCACTGGCATGGGGTACCATCAGACAAATGCAGATCATACTGTCTTCCTCCAGCATGCAAGGGGCCACATTACTATACTTGCTGTATACGTAGATGATATAGTGATCACAGGTGACGATGTAGTTGAGATCACTAAACTGAAGACGAAACTCGCCAAAGAGTTTGAGGTGAAGGATCTGGGAGAGATGAGATACTTTTTGGGTATCGAGGTGTGTGATGGTGAACAAGGAATTGTTCTCTCATAAAGAAAATATGCACTAGATCTGCTGAAGGAGACAGGAATGCTGGGATGCCGAACAGCAGTCACTCCAATTGACCAGAAGTGCAAGATGGGAGCAGAAGCAGGAAAGCCTGTTGATCGCGAAAGGTATCAAAGGCTAGTAGGCAGACTGATTTATCTAGGGCATACTCGCCCTGATATCTCATTTGCAGTAAGTGTTGTAAGCCGCTATATGCATGATCCAAGAACGGGTCATATGGATGCAGTATTTCAGATCCTAAGATATCTGAAAGGGACGCCGGGAAAAGGACTGTGGTTCAAGAAGAATGGATGCACAGATGTTGAGGGATACTGCGATGCAGACTGGGCAAGCTGCATAGACGACAGAAGGTCTACCACAGGGTACTGTGTTTTTGTAGGAGAAAACCTGGTTTCATGGAGAAGCAAGAAACAGTCAGTGGTAGCACGGTCGACAGCTGAAGCAGAATACAGAGCAATGGCTCTAGGAGTATCAGAATTGCTATGGGCAAAAGGCGCTGCTGACAGAGTTGAAGCTAGACAAGGGGACACCATTGCGCCTTCTGAGCGATAGTCAAGCTGCGATAAGTATAGCGAACAATCCGGTTCAGCACGACAGAACGAAGCACATCGAGATCGATCGATTCTTCATCAAGGAAAAGCTGGAACAAGGGATACTGAAGATTGATTATGTTCGCTCAGAAGAACAAGTGGCAGACTGTCTGACTAAGGGTCTTAGTTCATTGAGTCTGTCAAAGCTATGTAACAAGATGGGGATGATTAATATCTATCGCCCATCTTGAGGGGGAGTGTTGAGAGTAAATAAGGGACTTTAGTCTCACATCGGTTAGATGTAATATGAAGAGGGGTTGGACCCTCTATAAGTAGTAGGCAGTAGCCCTCAATAAAATCATCTGAGATATTAGACTCATTTCAATAGATCAAAATTAAATTTAAACTCCTCTATCCTTAAAATTTGAATCCCATCACAAAATTTAAAATAAAAACCTTATCCTAAAAATTTGAATACAATATTGCAGTCATATAAGTACAATGCTCATCTCCTTCGGTCAATACAATATTTCAGGGATGAACCCAGCTTCGCCGTGTAGGATTGCGTCACGACCTTCTCGTCAGTAGAGAAGGACCTCCCCAGCAGAGTCGCCAAATTTGTTGCCATCACAAAAGGAGAAAAGTTTTACTAATTTTGCTTTTATGAATTACAACTGAGAAAGTACAACAGAACCCTAACAACGAGGATTCTGTACAAGAGTAAGATCTGGGAAAGTGCGATGATGGAGATCGAGGACTGCAGTGACTATTTTACTCCGTTGACGATTAACTGGCGAAGGACAATCCTTTTCAGGGGAGTGGTCGTTAGCGAAAAAAATACACTATGTATTGGCTTAGCTAAGCTTGTAAAGTAATAACGTTATTACTTACCAAACATATGTATCCATGGGAAGTTAGAGATGACAACAATTTAGAACAAGATGAGAGAAAATCAACTTATGAGGTTTGGACATATGCAAGTAGACCAATAGATGCTTTCGTAAGGAGCAATAATAGAGTAGTTAATGGAACCGCTACGACTACAGGTAGGCCTAAAGATCATGGTTTGAAGTAGGAAAAAAGGATATGAATTTTGTTAGCATTACAAAGGACATGGCCCTCGACAGAGCCAAATGGAAGAAGAGGATTCACACAGCCGACCCCAAAAAGTTGGGATAAAGGCTTTGTTGTTGTACTTAGCAAGGATATCAGGACCTGATGGTATTATATTCTTAACCATCGTGCTGGCAGAATGATGCATACTATTAAGTGTACTTGAACAGAGAATGTTCACGAATGTCAGTCAGCATGGAGCATCTTCTCGACATAATACTTTCACTAGTACCATGCTAAAAAAATTGACAAAATAACTTGTAAACAAAAACAGTTAGGTGTATATTATTAAGGCCAAGGATTTGGACAAACATCATTCTTGTGCAGCCTAGAGTAAATACTAAATTATACATGCTATCAAAACCTCACGGTCATAAAACAGGAACCTGTCAAGAAGATTAAGAAACTAAACACTGGAATAAATACTGAACATGTTAGAAGTGAAAATACATACCAGTGGTCCCAAATGCCTCGAGAATCACTTTATGTAGAAAGACGACAACGTCAACGAGTTTCTCCACAACCTACAAAATCATGTAACCTTAAAATTTTGAAATACTCTAGTTACAAAAGAAAGCAGCAGATCTTAGTTATTCAAAATATGGTAAAAAGCAAATAAGAGTATCAAGTGGAGACTCCACATAACAAGTAGTCAAAAACTGCTTGAACATAACTCATAAAAAAAAGGTTCAGTGAAGACTTCAAGAAAACTGAGTCATTAAATTGTGACCCGCGAAAAGTTGACCACATGTTACCTCCTCCAAAGTTCTTGACCACAAAGAATTCTTCTTTAAAGTTTTTACAAGCTTTCTTTGGCGCTTTAGTTCACTATGTAATATCATCAGAGTCTCTGTTAAGAACAACAAGTGAGCTTACGTTCATTACACTGATTAACAGATCAGGAAATGTGAACTACTTCATATGAACTCAACTGTGCATTCACTAAACATAGACATGAAACTCACTAGCCCATAAATTTGTGTAATGGCATATAAATTTGTATAATGATACATTGTAGAGGAAATTCCATGATACAACATTGAACCCAACATAAACCTACATAATTTAGTCTCAAATTCCTAAATAGAGTAACAAAAAGCAAGAGAGAGACCGCCATTGAACTGAGAAAGCTGATTGACCAATGGTTACAAGTAAAAACTATTTCATGCAAATTAAGCTCGTGAACCTAAGAGCAACACTTCCAATTTTCAAGAACCAAGAATGAGATGAAGGGGTAAGATGATAATATATGATAATCTTGACTCAGATTTAAAGTAAACAATAAGTCAAATACACAAGTAAAACTATCTTCCTAGTGTATTCATAACTTATTAATAAGCTTTGAGCTTTGAATAAGTAATGCATGATAGTTAAAGTTCTCACATGAAAACACTTGGGAAGGAGCCAAAATATGCAAGCATACATAACATGCTCAGAAAACATTTTTGGCCTAACGAGTTCTTAACTTTGGTGCCGATATGATTGATTGATGTTCCACCACTGTTGAATTTGTTTATGATGTACCAACATGCCTTTCTCTATACTACACCAACCAGAGAACCTTAAAGATACCATGCTGCTACAAGGAACTGATTGCTTCCTATAGTTAGGTAATCATCTCCCTTCCTACAGTCAACCTCTTCAATAAAAAAAGGATAGCATGTAAAGGGCCAAGTGCTCCAGGGCACTGGGCTATTCTCAGGAATGTTTATGACGAATAATGTTCATTCATGAGGTATAATGTACATGACTACATGAGGAAGAAGACAATATTAGTCGACTACCCATATTGGCAATTGCAGCTGCATTCATCTTATCTGGTTAGTTGTCTCTGTGTATAAATGATTCATGTGGGATCTAGGAGATACAATAATTTGGTTGTTTTAAAACACTTTTACTAACATGAGTTATAACAGTTCCCAGTTAAGACTTAAGATTGTAAAAAATCAATCCACTGCAGGATATTTTAGCAGAAGTTCATAAAGACATCAAGTAAGGCGTGTTTGATTCAAGAATAACTTAAGAGACCTATGTCATGATGCATTTACTTTGCATCTGACACCAAGAAAAGCAATGTCAAGGGACGAACCAGGAAGGATGATGACAAGTTGGAGGCTCAAGAAGAAAGAAGGCCACCATTTAACTCCTTGTACCTTCACTAAGAAGGGGTCCTCTTCTAATATTTCAATGGATAAAAAAGGACTAATGGTTCAAAGGAAAACCCATCCAATAGTAGAAAGATTTCTTTCATAGAGGTTTTGAGAATCTACGGGCTCCTAATCATAATCCAAAGGAATGAGCCATCAATATTGGGCCCATCTATCTTTCCGGTTCCTTTCCTATCAACTAAGTCTTTTTGAAGTCTCTCAAATGTAAATATGTCAAACCCACAAGCTTGCCTAAGGTAAGGATATAAATAGCATGCCCACCTTACCTAAAGGATCTATATCAAGTCAATCGTTGGCGCATGTAGTGGATACACCAGGATTTGGTTTCTTCTAACTTGGTCAAGGCATGCACCTAACCCATAGTGCCTGATTTTACCAATTTAGACTTCATGAACTAAAGGCCTGAGTTTTAAATGTTGGAAAGACCTACCATTAATTAAGGGACATTGGCATGGAGGTGTTGTACTTAGGCATGTACGCAGGGTGTCTAACGCAACAATTCTCCAAAATCTAGGCACAAGGACAAGGGCATATTTGCATAGCTTTTCAAATATACATATATTTAACAGGAACATTTACATATCGTTTAGATTGTGTTTGGATATTGAGAACCTAATAAGTACAAAAATTTGCAAGGATATTGAAATCATATTGCCTTCTCTAATTGGGAGACGATACTCTTCATCTTGTGAATATTTTTATACAACAACAACAAAGCCTTTATCCCAAATTTTGGGGATCTTGTGAATATTTTATGACTCATAAAAAACACAAGTGAAGGATACGGATGGACACATGTCGTGTCGGGCATGGATGGACATGTGTCATTTCGGACACAGATGGACGCAGTAAACCTTACTAGGTTCAAGTGTCCTGCATATCATACAGTGAGAATAATAGTAGGTTAAGTTTATGACAATATTGTTTATGATCAAGTTTGAAGCCTACATTTCTATAAGTCGCTCTCTTTATTAAATTGGCCTCGACATACGCTTTACGAAATGAAACTAGGTATAGCCCTGTGACCACATGGTTGGTACATACTAGGTTTGTTGGTCAAAAACACACATTCAAGTGGTTCTGTAACTTGCTTTGGGCTCAACTGCAAGGAAGTTAACATGCTTCATTAGGCTAAATTCAGTGTAGTTTCCAAAAACTTACTACCAAAGGCACAAATTTCCATCTTAATTACAAAAATGGTATGGTGCAGATGAGCTCAAAAGAAAACCAAAAAGAACCAAATAAATGCAACATAAGCAAGACCTAGATTATATACAAACCATTCATTCATATATATATATATATATATATATATATATATATATATATAATAAAAAAATGTCTCCTGGCGATCGCGACTCGGGAGCGGGAGTGCTAGGGTTTCCGCGCGGGCCGCCCCCGCGGCCGCCGGACCCCCTGGCCGGCGGTGGCCGGGCTTCGACCAAGAAGGGCGGCTCCCCACCCGGCGTGTGTGTGTGTGTGTGTGGGGGGGGGGGGGGGGGGGGCGGGAGCATGATGGGGGGGGGGGGGGGGGGTCGGGCGGACCCCCCGACGCCGGCACGCGCGCAGGCTCCCCCCCCAGGCGGTTGGGGGGGGGGGGGGGGTCGGGAGAGCGGGGGGGGGGGGGGGGGGGGGGGTCGGGTGGTCCCCCCCGGTCGTCGACGACCCCCCCAGGCGGAGGGGGGGGGGCGGGTTCTACGAGAGGGGGGTCGGGCACCCTCCACATGATGAACAGGGGGTCGGTCTCGCTGCAGGGTGGCCCCATAGATCCGAACTTTCAATTCAGATCAGGTTCAGGATCGATGGGGAGCCAAACGGAGGGAGGTGGGTGGACGACGGTTACGCGTCGTCGCGTGGCGAAGTCCGGGGGAAGATGGTTGGTGGACAGGGTCAGGTTAGGGATCGCCTTCCTGATAACCGTCAGAACGGGTCAGGGTCTCGGCCATCTGGCCGGGGTCAGGGGATGTCTGCTGGGAGATCGGTGGGTTGGTGGCCTAAGGCGACCGCGGCAGCGAAGGGGAAGAGCAAAGTAGTGGATTTGGATGTTCAGGGATCTGGGACTCCCCGCCTGGTATTTGCCCCGAGGCCTCTTGGGACGACCCCTCGGCCTGCTGGACGGTCCTGGGCTGAGATCTGCAAACATGTGGGGCCGAAAACCCCCACATCAATGGAGTACGTTCCGCCGATAAAGGCAGGAAGGGGTCTCAGGGCATCGTTTCCTGCGGAGGAGATCCAGAATGTGACAGCATACTGGAAGAATACCCTCGTCCTATATGTCTTGGGCAACAAGCCTTTCTATGGGCAGATCAGGGGCTATGCAGCGCGTGTCTGGCAGCCTAAGGGGAGTATGGAGTTATATGCCCGCGAGAACGGCTTCTATTATGTGAAGTTCGGACTGGCGGAGGATGTCGCTAGGATCCTCCAAGACGGCCCCTGGACGTTCGACGGCCGACTGATCATTCTCAAGGAGTGGACTCCGGAGCTGCGATGTGAGAGGGAAGTTCTGAATGCCATCACAGTATGGATCTGATTCCCTGAGTTCCCGGTCCGGTTTTGGAGCATTCCTTTGTTGATGCGGCTGGCCAGCTTGGTGGGCACCCCGATCAAGGCGGATGAGGCTACTGCTTTTCGGACGCGGTTGATGTACGCTAGGATCTTTGTGGAGATTCGGGCAGGGGGGAGCTCCCAAAGATGGTGGAATATGAGATCCCTTCTGGAGAGGTGCTTACCCAGAAGGTGGAGTATGAATGAGTTCCTCCTACCTGTTCACGATGCTCCTGCTTCAGGCATCTGGCCAGTGCTTGTTCGGAGGTTGGACCTCCGGCGGACCCTATTTTCTCTCCTAGTGCGGTTCCAGAAGTCCCCTGTGATATGGATTTCAGAGATGATAGCGGAGAGGAGGTATTGGAGGGGGAGGCTACCCATCCTGTGAGTGAAGGCGGTTTGAGTCTTGTTGTTTCTACTCAGCTTGCTTCCACGGGTGGGGCCAAGTCCACTTGTCAGGGGCTGAGTAGTATAGTTACTAGAGGTATGGTAGCGTCGGAGATTGTGGCACGAGGGGAGGACGGATCGTCTGGAGGGCAGTTCTACTGTAGGAAGAGACGTGCTGTCGGCCTATTGAGAGATGGACCCTCCACGGAGGTGGGACATACTACAGACAGAGAGGAGGCGGTGTGTGTTGACAACCCTGCCTGGGCGTTGGTTCTATCTCAGGTCGCTCCCCAACAGGCGGCTCCGACTGGGATGGAGGAGGATTCTTTAGCGACGGATGCGGCTCCTTCCCCAGGTGCCGAACCAGGAGTTTCACAGGGGACCCCACCTCTCATTAATTAATGACCATTATCGCCTGGAATGTGAGGAGGGCGTGTTCGCTAGGGAGGTGGAAAGAGATTTGTGGGGTGCTCCAAGCATACTACAAATATATCTATCTGTGAAGTATGTTTCAGAAATTAATTTTCACTGTCAATCTTTGTATGAAAACAGTTTCAGAAATAGGTTATACTTGATCTCAAATTAGCCCCATTCCTGGGCAGAATCACTATAACCTAAACTCAATACAATTTAACCTGGCCTTAACATGGCTGAATCCAAGTTCAGCTCTAGACAGGATCCTATATGATAGGGTTGGATATGAAAAATCCAACTTTGTCAAATAATGCCAACTTGTTGTCAAACAATGTTTCGCTTCGCAAAAGCAGATGCTGATAGGGTAAGGGTTTGTAACCAAACCTGAATGAATTTAAGGGTGTTAAACTTGTTAATGACAAAAAGAAGAGTGAAAATTGATGATACATGGAATTCCGACAAAACTTTTAATTTATTGATGTAAATAAAACATGAGAAGCCTTGGTACATTTATAGAAACAAGCCATGAAACTCTCCTTCAGCGCATGCGATGTGGGACTAAAGTGAGATATACAATAATAGTTAACTGACACTCCGACGCAACATGGAGTATAGATATCAATTATTTTCAACTTGGATAATAGACGATCAAACAAAGATCGAAGTAGTGGTTTGGTGAGAATATCAGTCAGTTTAGCTGAAGAAGATACGTATTGTAGGACAACTTTCTTTTCTTTCACTTTTTCTCGAATAAAGTGACACTCTATCTCGATGTGCTAGTCCTTTCATGAAAGACTGGATTCTCAGCAATATGAGCAGCCTTGTTGTCGCAGTAGAGAGCAGCTCGAGAAGAGGGGTGACTCCAAGGTCAGTTGAGCTAAATCAACTCTAACACAGCATATCACACGACTATATTTGGCTTTAGTGGAAGAACAAGCAACTACATTCTGCTTCTTACTCCACCATGGGACAAAATTGTTTTCCAGGAAAACAAGGTAGTCGTTGGTAGAGCGACAATCAACTACTAATCCAGCAAAGTCAGCACAAAGGCTGTGAGGACAAGTGTAAAAGATCTGTAGAGAAGGCCTTGTCTAGAAGCTCTTTATATAGGGTAGAATCCTTTCAACAACCTGTAGATAAAAGGTCAAAGGATTTTGCATATATTTGCTCGTTGTACTCATAACGTAGACAATGTCTACCATAGTAAATGTCTCGCCGAGTGAGAGAAAAATAAATTAGACTTCCCAATCAATAACGTCTTAGTCAGATAAAGGAGGATTTGGTGAAGAGCTCAATCTGGATAGTTTGACTGTAAAATCCATAGGTGTATATACTGGTCTAAAAACCTATGAATAATATCTCAGAAGATCCAAGACATATTTGTGCTAAAAAGTTGCAATCATCCGGAAATCCGTGATTACGAAACTATCTCAATGGCACAAGGTCATTTGTATTAAAATGAGAGGATAAGTATTCTTTCACCTTGAAAATAATAGCAGAATCATCTTCGGTAATGATTATGTCATCCACGTAAACAAGAAGACTACGTCCTGAGACCTCTCATGTGGAAATAAGGATGTATTAACGAACAAGCCCAATATGTTGTAAGATTTTGTTGAATTTGTCAAACCACGCACGTAGTGACTTCTTCGGACCACGCATGGACTTCTCTAGGAGACATACCAAAGACTCCTCCGGACGCTCAAAGCTTGGAGACTGTTGCATAAAAATAGTCTGAAAAAATCACGATTGAGGAATATATTCTCGAGTCCAACTGATAAAGATGCCAATTCCTACAAACAACGAAAGATTGGAAAAAAAGTCAACTTAGCAACAGGTGAAAAATTCTCAACATAAACCAATACAAATTATTGGATAAAGTCCTTAGCCACTAAAGGGTTTTGAGCCGATCAACTGAGCCATTTGGATTTTGTTTAATAGTAAATATCCACTTACATCCGACCACATTTTTACCTGAGGACAAGGGTACATAAGTAATGCAGTGCATCAAGTTCCTCAACCGTAACAGCATGCCAATCTGGATACTGAAGTGCTTCTTGAACAGAGGAAGAAACAGTGATGGAAGCCAAAAAAGAAACAAATGTACAACCAAATAAACATTCATATGAATAAGGAGAGAGTCGGTTATCTCAAAAAAGGTGTCATATTTTTACATTCTACAATATCATTCTGTTGAGGAGTATACGAACAGAAAGTCTGATGAAGTATGTCATGAGTCTGACAGCGTGCTTGAAACTCCCTGCTCGCATACTCCTTAACATTATCAGATCGAAGAACCTTGATGAAAACATTAAATTGATTAAAAAATTCAGCTACAAAGATTTTTTTAAAAAAAGACCGAAGATCGGACCTTACACGAAGAAGATATAACCATATCATGTGTTAGAGATCATCAATAAAAGTGGAAAAAATATTTATAGTCATGCATACTAGAAAACTTAAAGGGCTCCTAATATCACTATGAACCAAAACAAAAGGTGAATCATGTCGTTTATGAATGGATAAAAAGAGTTATAGTGCTTCCCAAGAATACATGACTCACAACTAAATTCAGATAATAATAAATTAGGTAACATAGTACATAATGAAGACAATGAAAGATGCCCAAGTCTCCTATGCCACTGAACGGAAGGAGTGGTCACTGACGTACTTGCCAGATGATCTGCGTAGTAAAGGTTGTTATGTTTATGTCCCCCGTCAAACCGTTGCTTCGTCAGAACATCGTGTATCAGAACGTGAGACAAATAAAATATTACTAAATAATTAGAATTACGTGTAAGCTGATGAATAGAAAAATTATGATACAGTGATGGAGCAATGAGAGTATTTTTCAAACGTAAAGACAGAGTAAGGAATAAATCAATAGCACCAGAAACATGGATAGTAGTACCTTCAGTCATATAAATGAATTTGTGAGAACTAGAAGCAAGATTTGAGGGTCCATCATGAGACATGGTTAGAGACGACAGAATCAGCAACCCATGAATGAGAATGCGAAAAGAGAGAGATACATGATCGAATGAAAAGCTTAGCAAACAATATAAAGGGGAGGAGTCGACGTAACTGGCCCTATACACAATTGGAAAAGGATATCTAGCCACTAGAAGGTGGAAGAGCAGTAGTAGGGGCAGATATAATCTTGCAGTAGGTGTATCATCAAGGTCATCATGCTTCTCCTAAAACTACTCCCCGCGATGATTGATACTCCCACAATAGGAACAATATAGTCCACCACGGCCGCTACGTCCTCGTCCTCGAGTATCGCAACCCTGAGGAGATAAAGGAGGAAGCCTACGAGCAACACCCTGGCCTCCAAGAAAAGAATCAGAAGTGTCTCGTCTAGACGGAAATTGACCACCACGGCACTAAAGTCGACAAATTTTCTCCTAAGATTGGTCGTATTGAAGGTGTGAAAGATGTCATAATGTTTCTGAATATTGTTTTCAGATGAGTATAAGGACCGAATATGCGTCCAAATTTCTTTAGCAGTTTCATAGACATAATATAGCTATACCAACTAACACCCATAGAATTAGACAACTAAACAATTACCTTGTTGTCATTCTGAAACCAATAGACATATTAGGGATCTTGGGAGTCCAATAGTGACTCCATCAAGTTATAATGGAGGCCTTTGTTGTTTAAAATTCTTTCTACAACATTAGACCATTGCAAGTCATTCTTTGCACCGGAGAAAGAGATCGTGGTGAGTCTTAAATTTGTCTTGAAGTCGACTAGTCTTGAAGGTGGAGTGAAGAGAAAGAAGCGTCAACATGAACACCTTTGTCATCGTCAGAGTCCATAATCAAGAGCACACAAGATCAGTACAACAAAGATGTTGTCCAACTCACCAAGAGGCAAGAAATCAAAAATGTTAGAACACTATGTCGAAGTAGAGCAGCTTCAAAGACAAGAGAAACAAGCGAGAGACCTCAAGCAAGCACAAAATCAAGCTAGTAATGTGGATGGCGTCGAGAACTATAGAGATCGAAGAGGGTTGCTTGGAGAAGTCGTTAAGGATGGCTAGACTAGGGAGGGGTCTTAAAGAAAGTGTTGTAGCTTCGTCGTACGTGTCGGCTGTAGCCTCGCTATACACTTCGGTAGTAGCCTCATTATAAGAGGGTGTCTTAATCTTGTAGAAGGTTACACATTTAGCTCTGTGGGAGTTGGGTTTGGCTTTAGCTCCGTCTAAGGAATTAGTTTCGTCAGATGCTATTTTAAACATAGCATCACCGTAAGTTGATTCCGAAGGGTTAGCTTCGTCAGAGGCTATGTTAGCTTCGTCGGAAGCTAAGTCATGCACCCGATTCCTAAGTTTAGCAACATAAGTGGCTATGGTCAGAGTCGTAGAAATCTTCAAGGAAACTTTTTGATGCTTAAGCGCAGAGAGAGAGAGAGAGAGAGAGATTGTGAGAGAAGGGGCAAGTAAGGAGGGATGGGGATAGGTGATACAGGAGCGGGTGGGGAGGAGAGTGGCAGAGGGGGGAGCTAGAGGAGGGGGGAGCTGGCCGGAGGGGGATAGGGGGTTAAAGGGGGGTAGCTAGGGTTAGGATCAGAAGTTTGATGGAGTTAGGGATGCAAAATGGACAAAGTAATCCGTTGTTCGTACGAGTCCAACTCGATAAATGGTTCGACCGCGGCCGTCCGATTGAATTAACGAACAGAACTTTGACATTTTTTTGGTCCGTTTAAAAATCGGACCAGGACACGATCATACCATGTCCGGTCCGAATTTGTTCGCGGACCGTCCGATAGTAGAGAATCATTTTGGTTTTGCATCAATGATGTCATAGCATTTTGGTTTTACATCAATTTTTGGTTGTCCAGTCTGAATTTTCGTTAACCTTTTACCGCTGTTTGTTGTATTATATATCCTTCAATTGTATTTCCTTTCAAGTATGGTTTAGAGTATCGGCCGATACCGATACGGTTTGGCATGTCCCGATCTGATACCGACCGATACTTACCGATACCAACATTGAGGGTCTCTTTTCCGGTCAATTCGGCAAAGAAAATTAAACGAAAAAGACAAATCATCAAGGGTTTAAAGCATAATAAGATTGTAAAAACATGTAAAAGAAAAAAATCAATCTATTATATATAAACCAATCACTAAGGGTGATTACAATGTTATTTAATTTCAAAAGTACTACGAAATAACACTGAAAATACTTAAATTATGCCTAAATGTATAAAATATATGTTTTTAAATGTAAATTATTTATTAATAATTATTTTTTTCCGATACCAAAAAATTCGATACTCCGATCCGAAACCGCCGATACTACCGATATCGCCGATACCAATACTCGTAGGAATAGTCCGATACCGATACCGATAACCTTGTTTCAACTTGATTTTTTGTACCGACTATGAAGGTATCTTGATAAAATAACAGCTTTTGGTAATATTTTTAATTTGTCCGCGAACCGTCCGATTGAATTAACGAACAATGGTTGTCCGTGCCCGTCCGGCCCGAACTCGAACAATGGATTGTATGTGTCCGTCCGTCCGAACTCATTTTCATTTTCGGACCGAACAAGGACAGCGAACTGTCCCGTCCGGCTCGTTTACACCCCTAGATGGAGTAGGGTGGAAAAAGAAAAAAAATGGATTGAGGATTATATCCAAATTTTTCATAGCTACCGTGAAATTAAAAAAAAATTGCTGATATAAATAAAACATGAAAAGCCTTGGTACATTTATAGGTGTAAATCATGGCATCCTCATTTAGCCCAGACGGTAAGGGACTAAAGTAAGGTATACAATATTAGTTAACTAACAATACACAAACAAAATTGTATTTCATTAAATAGGCAACTTATATACCTCACTTCAAAGGATGTCATAAAACCTACGTAACAAATTGCATTTGAAGTAGATGTGTGTACAAGAGTATTGATAAGCCCCTAATCAACAACATTACAAGATAATGGACTTTCTCCTAAGAAGTTCAAGAGAGTATGCGATACAGTAATGGGTCAAAAAGATTCCTATGTGGTGTCCCTGTATTGATCTTATTATGACCTTAAGTACTCGAAAATCATGTGACTGAATTCCGCTGCTGCACAGATAGACAATCACCAATTGCAATGAATATAGCAACCGATCAAACTGAGTACTTGTTACTATAAACTTGTTGATATAGAGAAAAAAAAATACAGAAATATATTTACCTCTTCTAGATGAATGTAGTGAATCCTCTTCCTGCAACTTCCGCTGATAATCCTGTTCAAATCTATCTAATGCATGCAACTCGTGATAGAGCTCCTATACATGTGAAAACCATTAAGTGTTCAGTGTACAAGTATGTAGATAAACATCGTGAAAATAGAATTATTATCTCAACACTTAGGTGGAACCGTGGAAGCCCACGTACCGAAATGTTTATGTTAAACTCAGTCATATATCTAGTTGTCACATACATGCTAAAAGACTGTACATGATATTGATACTGTAGCAAAGAATAATGAAGAGAGATCCAATCAAAATTCAAAACCCAATAAAACCACTCACCAACTTCACCCTTAAACTAGCATTGTCTAAAATCCGCATCAAGAAACTTTTACATTAGTTGAAAGTTGCTCTACTTCGAACCGTAGAAGATGTTCATATACTGCTAAGACTAACTTCCAATTTAATCAGTTGGCTCAAATTCCTTTCTTAAATAAAACTCGATAATTGTTTCTTCTACCTTCTCAACTAAAGTATATGATATCCTGCTTCTTCTCTAACAAACTCCTTGAGACAAATTTTATTTTATATTGCATATGGGGCTAGTGGTAGCTCTATCTACTGTCTGTATAACTAGATCTATCACATGTCATTATCTTCGCACTTTTTCAACATCACCATTTAAATCTCCTCGGGTATTTAGCTTTTCTTTGTTGAGATTTTTTGATTCTAACACACCAACGCAGATAGAATACACCTATTTTATGGGTTGAGAATTTGATTTGCGCAGCGAAATAATAGACGAGATTTGGAACTGGATGGTTCTAGTCATAGCAAAGCCCCTGCCGCTGCAACAAAAATCTAAAGTCGTGACTGTTGAGGATTGAATATTTATATTATTTCAACAAGGTGCATATGCACTCATAACGTTAATAGCAATCTCCCCTAATTCAACTTTATTAAAATTACCTTATCTCCTTTTCTGTATCTATGAAGTTTTCTTTTTATATTTTTCAAGAGTTTGCATTCTCCCCTAATTCAACTTTATTAAAATTACCTTATCTCCTTTTCTGTATCTACGACGTCTTCTTTTTATATTTTATTCAAGAATTTTCCTACCACGTTTCTATGTCTCTTTTACTTATATACTGTTTAAATCTTGTATTTCCAATTTTTATAGATTTCTGACCTACCCACTTAGTTTCTTGTAAACAAACTATATTAAAATTTCCTGATTATGTTATCCACTAACTCAATTCCCTTTTCCATTAGTCTTCTTATATACCAAGCAGCTAAGTTAATCCTACTTCCATGCAGTAGCTCCTTAAGCTAGTGGCTTCTTACACCCTGCAAATCCTTGTCTACTTGTCACCATATTCAAGTAGCCATATATGTGTCTCTTCTATAAACGGCCTAGTCCATAATTGCTTGAGCTCCAGCAGGTTGATAGCAATGCAAGACGCCACTTACATCATTCTACAGATACCATTCTATGAGGGGCGCGACACAATATGTAAGTGTTCATTTCATAGAGATCCTATAAGGTTTTAAGCTACTTGTAACCTACCTAATGCAAGCCCCCTTTTTTATCTGGGAGGAGAGTCCGAGAGTGAAAGTATAAGACATAAAGCAGAACATGTGTGGAGAGAAAGGATTGATGTGCTAACTAATTTACTCAAACCAAATTTTAAGAACTAGGGAATTAACTGTAGAAATGAGATACAGTATTATAGTACTTACAGAACAAAGGAGATACAAAGAATTGTAATAGCCATCAAAACTCAAGCTTACAAGCCATACTGAGAATCTCAGGGATGGAGTAATCAATTAAAGATTAAGAAAACAAACTTAAGTTTGAATTTTGAAAGAATCAATTTGATTATATAATGGGGAGATATATAAAGGTAGTCATGTACTTACTAAACAAATTAATGAAAAATCCAAAAACAAGAAGAGGGATCTAATGATCTACACATGATTCAATTGACTTAAAAAAAGCTTATTAGAGAGTACCTACGTTGCACGGACACATATTCGACACGACAGTTTCAAATAGTGGCACAGATTTTGCACCCATTTTGGTGTGTCCTAGTGTATTTCAGAGTGTCTGTGGCGTGTCTAATACGTGTGTCCGACACGACACAGACATGGCATGAATTTTGAAGAGTGTGTGCTTCTTAAGAGTCTTCTAAAGAGTACCTAGGGAGATACTGTAGTGGGTTTGGAACAGAAAAAACATCTATAAGATATAATCAGGCTATAAAAGGATAGTATTAAAACTACCATGTGGATAATTAGAGGAGATATTGCACCATCTCACATTGTTGGTGTTCGTTGCTGACATACATCAAGGATCGAGATTAAGACCTTACTTCTTTCAGCTATATATGGATGAAATTACTAGACATGTTCAGAATAATGTTTAATGATGTATATATTGTTTGTTCACGATATTTTGCTACTTGATAAAAGTATAGAAGGGTTAGCTTCTAAAAATATAACTGCGAAGAAAAACTTTCGGATCTAAGGGTTCTTAATTAGTACGACAGAAAAAAAAGAATATAAAACGACAGTTAAACCAAAAATCAAAAAGAGAGGAGGGAGCAGCCCACATTAATTGATAATAGATAGCTAGGAGAGAGAGCTTTCTTTATTTAGGATCAATCATTCGTCATGGAGGGATTAACAAAGATGTATTAAAACAAAATTGTTGAAGCAGAGTGTTTTTGGGGAGCTTTGTGTTCGCTTGATACCTTGAATGTTGAGATAGAAATTCTATAAGACAGCATGTCCATGCTTTATCAATTGAAAGTTGGGCAATCAGAAAATAAAATGTCTAGAAATGAGCTGAAAAGGAGAATGTTAATATAGATGAGTAGTAACATGTTGAAAGGTAGGATAAGAAATGAGAGTACATGTGAGAAGTTGGAGGTGTCGCCAATTGAGGATAAGATGCAAGAAAATTGTTCCAAGTACATTCAACATATGCAATATAGACCACTAGATGCACTGGTTAAGAGCAATAAGATATCAGTTAAATGACTTTCTAGAACTAGAGCTAGGGCTAAACGAACTTGGATTGAGCTCGTAATGGACACTGATGTTTGTTAACATTACAGAGGACATGGACCTAGATAAATAATTAAGTTCCTTGCCCCAAAAGTTTGGGATGAGCGTTGTTTTTTGTTTTTGCTTTTGTGTATCAAGAGTGAGTTACAACAGTTAGATTCATTTGATTTTATCTTCATCACACAGTAATCCTCTCATTCTTCTAGACATTCCCTTATTACAAGGATCTTCAGCATGCCCACAAAGGTGTAGAACTCAGAATTCCTGAGCTCCTATACCTTATCACCTTCACTTTCCCAGTTGATCTTTTGTCTATAGTGTTCTCTACATGATGCCCTACTTGCCAATTGCAGCCACAACATAGGATAGGCAGCCATGAGTTAGGTTTTTCTTCGGAGGGTTTCAAAATATTTTCGAAAATCCTTAGAATTTTGTACTGTTATCTTGTTTTCTATGTCTACTCAGAGAAGATGTGTATTGTTCTTTATTTATTTGTTTTTTTGGTGATTTATACTATTTTTATAGTTGTTTCTCCTCATTTCTTCTTTGTTTTATATGTGATGTAATTTCTTTTCATGACAAATTAGCTACCAATTGTCCTTATATTTGGAAATCAACAAGCTGATTTTTTTTAAGCTATATATATATATATATATATATATATATATATATATATATGCAAATGACCCTCCCGCTCGGAGTCACCCCATCCCCTCCGCTTCTGACTCCGCACCACCCCCTTCTCTCTCCATCGCTCTCCTTCATTCCGGCGGAGCGATTGTCTCGGAGTCAGCTGTCGACGCCTCAGAGCTGCCGTCCTCTGAGTGCCCCCATAACCCCTCATCCCCCTCTCTCGCCATTAGTCTCCATAATTCCTTCGCAGCACTTGAATTTGATCCGGATGATTGCTCTCCAGAGACGCTTACCTCCGGTTACCCCCCCACCCCACCTACCCCTCCACCTCCCGGCCTCATCATAACCCCCCTCCACAACCCCCCTATCTCCCCTCTCTCCCCCGCTGCCCCACCCCAAGCCTCCTCCACAATAGTGCTTCCCGATGTCCACTCTTCGGCCAGTCGCAGTTCGTCCTCCATCGACGAGGCAGTCAGGGCTCCGCTCCCCATTAGAGCGACAATCGTTCCTCCTCGCCCGTCCTCCCCGCTCACAGGAAGATTCTGGCAGGCTCAGAAAGCGGGCTTCCTCGATCGAGACAATCCTCTTTGCGCTCTGACGGAGTGCGAAGACTCTGACACTACACCTATAACCATCGCTGTCGGTTACTCGAGCTCAGATCGGACTCTAGCTCCAGTCAGCACCAGCCCCGAAAACAACTCTCTCAAGAAAAAGAAGAAATCCAAGAAACAAAGGCAGCGTACGGCAATGACCACGAGATCCGCCGCAAAGTTGCAAAACACCCCTACCTCTTCCTTTAATGCCTAACATTCTTTCTTGGAATGTTCGAGGCATTGGTAATAAACAGACTTTGAACCGGATCATCAGCCTTACCAAATCTCATCGGATTGATCTTCTTGTCATCATCGAACCCAAAATACCTCACAAAAGGATGAAAGATATTCAACTCAAGCTGGGATTCCCCTCCGCGATCACCGGCTGTCACGACATTTGGATCTTCTTCGCGGCAGATTTTCGCTATGGCATTATCAACAACTCCCCCCAAGCCCTCTCCTGTTGGGTTGAGCATCCCGTCTTCAAGTCCCGCATTCTTCTGTCAGCCATCCATGGTAGCTGCAGTATCCCGGAACGCAAAATCCTTTAGGAGTTTCTGTCGGGCCCCTCCCTTCCTCATGACGACTTGCCTTGGCTCTGCATCGGAGATTTCAACACGGTCTCTTGCAGAGAGGAGAAATCCGGTGGTCGTGACCCCCCTCATTCGGCCATGGAGGACTTCAACAATTTCGCCCTAACCGCCCACCTAACCGCCATCCCCTTCCACGGCAGCCAGTTTACTTGGTGCAACATGCAAGAGGGCTCGCGTAGGCAGTACTCCCGCCTCGATCGAGCCATGGTGAATGACTGTTGGTCGGATATGGGTTTGATCAGCAATCTGTCGCATCTGAACTCCACAGAATCGGACCACTTCCCCCTCCTTCTCGAGATAAACATCTCTCATAATCGCATCCATAAATCTTTTCGCTTCCTTGACTTCTGGCGCCATCACCCCCAGTTCATGCACACCGTGGAAGAGGCTTGGGCTTCTGTCTCTCACCCGGATCCCCTGGTCAGAATTACGACCAAACTTAAAGCTACAAGGAAAGCCTTAACGGCCTGGAGCAAAATTGCGTACGGAGACATTTTTCAAGCCATCAAGGATGCTGAAGACGACGTCACCCGGGCGGAGATAGATTTCGCCCTCCTCAGCTCCCAGGAGAATCGTGCCACCCTCAACCTCGCCAAGGCCATCCTAAAGTCTAGAATCAGGGTTGAACCCGAATTCTGGAGACAAAAGGCTAGATTAACCTGGGACTTAGAAGGGGACAAGAATTCTGCCTTCTTTCACAAATGCGTCAAAGGACGCAGAAGTTCTCTCAAGATCCATCGCATCCGGGATGATAATGGCCAACTTCTGGACGATCCAGTGAACATCCAGATGGCAGCCACGAACTATTTCTCCAACATGTTTGCTAAAGAGGCCGTGCTTAAAGATGACGGATTCCTGTCCGAGATTCCCTCCCTGATTTGTGACAGGGATAACGAAAGGCTCTGCGCTCCCCCCTCTGTCGACGAGATTAAGACAGCTGTGTGGTCCATTAATGCCAATAGCGCCCCGGGTCCGGACGGATTCAACGGGGTGTTTTTTCGAACTTGCTGGGATATTATTCGGTCCGACCTCGGGGAAGCAATTACCGCTTTTTTTCAAGGAGCCAATTATCCAAAATCAATATCCGCCGCTCACATCATACTCATTCCCAAGAAAGACAATCCGGCCACCTTCAAAGACTTCAGACCCATCAGCCTCTGCACTTTCACCAACAAAATTATCTCCAAAATCATCGCCTCCAGAATGTCGGACATCCTCCCCAAAATCATCTCCGAAGAGCAAAGCGGCTTCGTCAAAGGGCGCAACATCACCGATAATATCCTCCTGGCTCAAGAGATGATCACGTGCATGAAATTTCCGTCTAGGGGGGGAACGTCGCCATCAAACTGGACATGGAAAAAGCGTACGATAGGCTTGATTGGCAGTTCATGATCTGGGTGTTCAGAGCCTTCGGCTTTTCAGAACCTGTTATCGACATCATCTTTAGATCCGTCAACAACTCCTGGTTTTCCACTGTCATCAACGGCCAACCTCAGGGTTTCTTCAAAGCTACTCGAGGAGTTAGACAGGGAGACCCACTCTCCTCTACCATCTTCATCATCACGGCTGAAGCTCTGAGCAGAAACCTCAAAATCATGTCGCGATCTCCTGGGTTCCAACACTTCCACACAACTACTGGCTGCCCTCTCATAACTCATCTGGCGTACGCGGACGACATCCTCATTTTCTCCAATGGCACCATTGGAGCCTTAGAGGTGGTTATGAGAACTTTGGATAAGTACACTCGTTGCTCTGGGCAGAAAATCAACAACAGCAAAAGCGTGATCTACACTCATCATAAAGTCGATAGAACTCACTCGGCGGTGCTGTCCTCCATGACCTCCTTCTCCACAGCTTACCCCCCCTTCCTGTACTTAGGTTGCCCGTTGGTATACGGCAGAGCGAACGCTGGGATCTATGCTCACATGGTGGACAAGATTCGCCAGAAAATTGCGGGATGGCACAACGCCACCCTTTCCCCCGGGGGGAAGTTAATTCTCATTAAGCACGTTCTATCCTCCATCCCCATATACACCCTAGCGGTGTGCTCGCCCCCCAACAAAGTGCTACTTTCTATTGAAGCCATCCTTGCCAACTTCTTTTGGGGTCATCTCGAGGGAAAGAACAAACATCACTGGGCCAGCTGGGCTACCATGGCCAAACCTACTGCAGAGGGGGGTCTGGGATTCTGCAGGCTCGCTCACATGGTCGACGCACTCTCGGCGAAATTGTGGTGGAAAATACGTTCTGAAAGCTCGATCTGGACCAGGTTCATGAGAGCGAGATACTCCAGATTCTGTCACTTAACTGAGGCGTCTGCCAACAACAGATCCTCCGCGTCGTGGCGGCGCATCCTCCGAGGTCGGAACCTTGCGGAATCTCACTTACGCCTGACCCTGGGCAATGGTCATTCAAAGGCATGCAAGGAACGCTGGTTGGGGGGTGATCTCCTCAGGCCCAACGCTATTACTCCGCCGTTGTGCGAGATCCGTAATTTATGGAATGAGGACGTGTCAGGGTGGAATTGGGATAGGGTTCGCAATTGGCTGGGCCCAGCAGCCTTGGCGAACTTGGGTGCTTCTAATTTGTCGATCAGTGACGCTCACGACGAGCTCAGATGGGCACCCAACCAGGGAGGCATCTTCACCCTTGCTTCGGCCAGAGCCATCATCAGAGACATACAACTCACGACATCCCCATCCGCCAAGTTTTGGCACACGTGTATTCCGGCGAAATGGTCCATCCTCCTCTGGCGTGCAGAGCGTCGGAAACTCCCCACTGATGATGCCGTCAAATCCTTCGGATATAGTCTGGCGTCCAGATGCCACTGCTGTGTTAATCATCATACAGAATCCGTCGATCACGTTCTGCTTTCTGGGGAGTCTGCCTCTCTCATTTGGACCAACCTACACTTCAAGTACAAAATGGTCCCCACAAACGGGGGCATCAACGATCTGATGGCCAGATGGAACACGTCTCACGGACATCAGATCGTCGCTGCCGCCGCTCTTTGGGTTTTATGGAAAAACATAAACAAATACAGATTCGAGGGTCGTCAGTTGTCGCCTCCCCAATTGTACAGAGAGGTGGTTCGGCAAATCTTCAAAAGAAAGAGGTGTTGTTCTCACACCTCGAGCCAGTTTTGGGGCGCCCTGGGCTGTTGACTAAGGCAGGGACGCTGTTCCCTCGGGAAATCTCTATGTCCGCCTAACCTTCTGATGCTCGGTCCGGTTACCGTTTTGTGGGCAACAATTAGTGTTTCTTTCTTTGTTTCCTTTTTTTCCTTTGTTTTGGGGCGGTCATTTCGCGTGGCGCGCTTTCTTGTATAGGCTTCGGCATTTTGTGCCTATCATTCAATAAAGGTTCTGTTTCAAAAAAAAAAAAAAAAAAAAAAAAATATATATATATATATATATATATATATATATATATATATATATATATATATATATATATATATATATATATATATATATATGCAAATGACCTCTAGCCTAGTGGTTAAGAGAGATGCATGCGGCCCGAGTGGTCAGGAGATCGATTCCCGGTGGGAGCGTTCGCCACAATTAACCTTCTTTCAAAAAAAAATATATATATATATATATATATATATATAATCTTCTTTTAATATTGTCACATTCTAATTCAATTTTTCCTTCCAAACTACATAACGTTTGAACATCAATATTGCTCTTTAAATGCCTTATCCTTAACTTCTAGGTTACAACCTCACTCCATGTTCTCTATTGTATATTATTTAAGGGTTTGTTAACATAAGCCCTTAAAACATTGTTGATTTCAACATAAGCCATATGAATCTTGTTATTCCGAAGGAGACCCCTCAACTATATGTCCATTTCAACATAAGCCCCTCGGTCAACTTTTGTCCAAGTTAAGGTAACCTAATCCTATAGTTATATTAACCATAGGTTAAAGAAGAGGGAAGACGATGACCAAGGGAGACGGGGGTTGTCGAGAGATGGAGGAGGGAGAGGGAATGATTGGTTGGTCAAGGGAGGGATAGAGGAGGAGGAGAGAATGGTTGTGTTGGAAGATGGATTTGAGTTTATTGAATTTTGGGGGCTTCGGATTAGGATTTATTGGATTCAGGATGAAAGATCGAAGTGAGAGGAGAATGGACGAGGGAGGAAGGTTGACACCATTGCGGAGGAAAGTTGGGGGTTGGGTTGGAGAAGAAGAAAAAAGGGTTAGGATTTGATTGGTTTGAGAAAGAAGAAAGAGGGTTAAATGGTCAAAAATATGACATCGTTTAAACTTTAAAGGATGTCTATTAGTGCCCTTTACCCTAGGGACTTGTGAGAAATATTCTAAATGGTCTAGGAATCTCCTTTCAAATAATAAGATTTTGGGGGGCTTATGTTGAAATGGGCCAAATTTCAGGGGCTTATATCAAAACACTCATCATTTAAACATGTATGCTTTATAATCAATCATTCATCGTGATGGAGAGCCATTCATCATGATGGAGAGCTTGAGAAGGACTCAGAATTAAAGCACGATATTTAAAGCATAATATTTGAAGTGTAGTACTTCTGGAGTATGCCAACTGAAGATAAGATGAGAAGAAATCGCCTTAGGTGGCTTAGACTTGGCAATATAGATTAATAGATGCACCAATTAGGAGCGAGAAGATGTTAGTTAAAGGGGCTCCAAAACATGTGCAATCAAGAATATCATTTTTGCTAATGTTATGGAGGAAATGGCTCTCAATGGAGTTGAAGAGAATAAAATGATTCAGATAGCCAACCCCAAAATATCGGGACAAAAGTTGTAGTAGTAGTAGTTAAACAAGTACAATTTACTAATTCAGGAAGTTTATTTCCAGTCCTTGGTTGGATATGTAATTTATGGGTTAAAAATAGAGTTCACTAACTTGTAAAGTAATAATATATAATTTAACTAGAATATATATATATATATATATATATATATATATATATATATATATATATATTATTATTATTATTTTTCTTTTTTATATATATATGCGTGTATACATATATGCAGCCTGAATGAACATATGTTATAACTTCAGGCACACTCAAAACAAATTAAATTGCACCTACTGGAAGATACCAAGTACTGGGTACGCAATCTATGGAAGAAGGGAAATTCCTGACAACAAGAATATGACAGTTTAGTGACCATTACGACACTATATTAGACCGCTCTTTGAAATTACTTACAGAAGTGTTCTGAGCCAAATTTATCAAATGCTGACTTGTTGTTTCTACCTCTTCTTTTAGCTGTTCTAGGGGTACAATTTCGAAATCCAATCTGAACACAGAAAGACAGGTTACATCACAAAATTATGCAGTTGACATTTAAGGAGTGGCAGCTTTCACAGCGAATGGTAAAACCCACTTTTGAAAATATCGGTTGAGATTATGCCATACGGGGTCTTTACACATGTCCCCGAATCTAATTACTTCTGCAGAGAAGATATCAAATTCCTCCCTGTAAAAGAAACCATGTGGAGAATGGTATCAATTGTACACCTAAGAACAACAATCAAACAATCTGCAGAAAACACGAAATATAACAAGTCCTTTGGCTGTGAGCCGTTAGTGCACCTCTTGCCAATAGCTGCAATTGACATCAGCTCTCTGGTGTCCACGGAAACAAGTTTTCTTAGTCCATCTGACTGCAAAACCTCTTCCTTCAAGAATTTGATGTTCTCATCTGAAAGGGATCTCAACAAATTAGAACCCTTAGCGATCGTATTAGCAACTTCAAATGCCAATATCGATACATTGTTCCCACGAGCAGCGACTCCAGAGATAAAGCCACTATTATGGTTCAAGTTTGACATGCTACTTCCCAGTGTATCTAAGACGGATACAGCCTTTTCTAGACCAGCAATGCCAGCCCTTCCAAAAATTGAACCTGCTTCTGAAACCTAATTAGCATTCATAATAAACAATAATGTTAGCATAAATCAAAAGATGTGAGCCAAAAGAAAAAAGTTCCAAATAATTATAAATATTAATGCATCCATAAGATATAAAATGAAAAGAAACTTTTCTTTTGCCAAAGAAAAAAGTTACTGGTATCCGATACAATCGATAGAATTATGAAGTATAAAGTATAAACACAATAACTTAATGTAGAATAGGCATGTTCAAGGCAACCCTATGTAAACATGTGCTACCATCTCTTTACTCATTTAACATAGAAGAGTGCAGGGGAGAGTGAATACAAGTGCACACATATTAGAGAAAGGTGCGGAGAGGAGAGAGAGAGGGGACCAAGGAAGCAAGAACACTCCAAAAGTATGGGCCTTGGCCTTGTCGGACCATAGTTACTGGGTAGACCTAATCCTCCATCGAGACCGTTCTTGGCACGAGCATTCGGGGTACATTTCCGATCATGATCATTATCCTACTCGATCTATATGACTAAATTTGACGATTAGAAACAATCATTGAAATCCCAGTATAAATTTCTTTTTGCAAAAGATTATTGTCAATTGGGGTTCATAGCTACGCATGTCTTCTAAAATTTAACTTTTGTTCCTACTATTGTTGTTTCTTCATTGCTTATGAGCTACCATTGTTTTACAAGTTGCTCATGCAAAGAAGGGAATGGGCTTATGAGATTTTATGATGTCGTTATTTTGTATGAATGTTCCAAGTCTTTTGACATTTTATTTTATGGTTTATTTACATGTTTTGTTTGGCACCATTGTATAATTCTACTTGGAATGATGTGTTCTGAATTGAGGTATGATTAAGAAAAGTAAAATTTTACATCTCACTAAATGAAGTAATGAGTTTGAATTTTTCTTATGTTCTATATAGGGTTTTCCTTCTATATATATAACACAATTATCTAGTCAAACTTGAACAAGTAAATAATATCGACCCAATTAGAATTTTAAAACATACCACCAACCGAATTGGCGAACCAACTAACCCTATCCCTTTCATATCGAAAATAAAGACAAGTAGTGTATCCCGTCCCCAAACCCGTGGCATGACCCAATAGGTATTTTATTCCAAGTAACTATGTGTCGAACACGTATCAGACACAACACAGATACTCCAAAATACAAAAGAACACACCAAAATAGGTAAAGTATCTGTATTGCCATGTCTTTGCCGTGTTGTGCCCTCCTATATGTCCATGCCATAGTTTGCAGTATCACCAATACCGGTATAGTTTGGCATGTCCCGATCCGATACCGATACCGACCGATACCAACATTAGAGTCTCTTTTCTAGTCAATTTGACAAAAAAATTGAATGAAAAAGACCAATCAACAATGGTGTAAGATTGTAAAAGGAAAAAACATATATATCGCATATAGGGCTGCAAACGAGCCAAGCCGAGCCAAGCTTTTGTAAGCTTGAGCTTGGCTTGACTAGGATTAATCGAGCTTGAGATTGATAAGTTTTTTATTTTAGAGCTTGAGCTTGGCTTGAGCTTGTTTATATTAAGCTTGAGCTTGGCTTGGTTTGAGCATGGCTTGATTCAAACTTGATAAACAAGCTCAATAAGCTCAAAATCAAGGTCGTTAAACTTAATTTCAAGCTTGCTCTTTCAAGCTCATTAAACTTGATTTCAAGATTAACAAGTTCGATTTCAAGCTAGTTAGGTTTGAATTCAAGTACATGTAATATTAACAATTTATTTATAAAAATTTAACCAAAAAAGTTCCTTAATGTCAATTATTAAGGACATATAAATATATAATGCACACAACTATATTGTTATACAAACATATACAAAATTAAAATTTAACAAAGAACAAACGAGCTTCTAAACAAGCCAGCTCGCAAGCTCATAAACGAGCTAGCTCGCGAGCTCAAATGAGTCGAGTATTTTTAAGCTTGAGCTTGGCTCGTTTATTAAACGAGCTCAAAAATGAAGCTTGAGCTCAGCTAGTTTACTAAACGAATCGAGCTCAAACGAGCTTTTATCGAGTCGAGCTTCGAGCAGCTTGCGAACGGCTTGGCTCATTTACAGCCCTAATCGCATGTAATCCAATCGGCAAGGGTAACTATTATTTCATTCAATTCCAAAATTAGTAAGAAACAACAAAGGAAATACTTAAAATTATGCCTAAAAGTATAAAATATTTTTTCCTAAAATTTAATAATTATTTGCTTTTCGATGCCAAAAAATCCAATACTCCCATCCGAAATTGCCGATACCGTCGATATCGATACTTATAGGAAGGGTCTAATACTGATTCCAGTATCGATATTGTGAACCTTAGTCCATGCAACATAGGAGAGGACTAATCTAGAAGACAATAAAGTATTTTTTTTGCTAAAACTGTAGAAGAGTGATCATTATCTAAGCCGTTTTCAATCAGAATGGATTGTTTATGGAGCACAACTGGAAATTGAGAAGAAATTACTAAAATGATGAACAAATTTTATAACCATCTATCAACGTGACTGAACCCTTCCAACTGGTGCCAAATTCTTGGCCAATAAAAACAATAGACAAATAAAGCACTTTGTCATGTCCAAGGTTTTTCGTCGCACCGAGACGGATCTGCATAATCCTCTACGGACATGGGTTTTGCTAAAAGCTTCCAGAGTCTTCCAGAATATGGTGGAATGTGATGGAGTCTTCTTGAAGATTCATGAAGTCTCCATAGCTTTCTAAATGTTCTAGAGACTTCCTTATAAAATATCTAGGCCCTAGAATAATCCATGGAATATTCTGTTTTCAGAAGCTTAGTGTAAGCCCTTTGAGGCACTATAAATAAGGGGGAGGCTCATTTGTTCCTCACCACCCAAGAAATTGTAAATTCTCTCAATTATAGTAAAATTTTCAATCTTTCAATCTCTATCTTTTGCTCCACAAGTTTCTCATTCTCGCCTTAGCGATTTAGCTAAGCGTTTGGGGAAGACTGACACGGGTATTCGAGTAGGAAGCTTGTGTGATGCACGGGTCAAAGTACACTAAGTCCGTAACAACTTGCAACAAACCTAAAAGGCCAGTTGGCAAGCGAGGAAGATCATCCTTAATCGTGATGCAATTTCATCTCATGCAACAAATTAAGGATCATCCGTCCAAAATTCTCTTAGACAAAAAAAGAGTCAGAACAATAAAGATGATAAGATTTGCTACATGCAATGCATTCATATGCAAGAAAAAGATGAAACAATTTGTAGAGCAAGACAAACTCATAGAAATCTTTGAATATTCTAATAATGTTGCATGACCGGCCCTGAGCTCATGGGGCCCGAGACGAACTTTCAAATAGGGCCCACATACATAATATAAAAAAAATTAAATAAAAGTAAATTATAAAAAAAAATGTTGCCACTAGGAATTGAACGAAGGACCTCTAGTTTGAAAGCCTTAACAAAATAATCACTACACCACAATTGTTTTGTATCAAGGGAGTACCATGGTACATATTAGTTCTTTTTTAGATACAAAATTATTAATATATTTATATTTAAACTAATTTATTTCGCCCTCCTGGCCCGTGAGCCCTAGGCAGTCGCCATGGCTGCCTTGGGCTAGGGTCGGCCCTGATAATGTGACACTAACATGCAAAGATGAGCAATCAAGAGAGTTGTAATTATTCATCACCATCGTCATCCAAGCCTTCTCCCATTATAATAGGGTTCAACTATAGAGCATTAAAAAAACTCCATACAAGATTTGATAAAAATTTATGACTGATTGTTGACCCGACATCGACCTTCTATGTGGGTGCAAATTTCCTAGACAAGGTAGCCATGAGCATGGGATGACCATGCCACAAAACGAAGGTAGCCAATTGCCAGGTAGGTAGGTCAACGACCTACCTTTTGAATTGCAGTTTAAGCTTATGCAACCTCCAAGTTCCCCTGGACCATAAAGTCTGTACCAAGAGGTAACATGATACAATTTGCTATAGAGATTTGCATTTTATACAAGATTAAACAAATTTCCAAGCATATTATACAAGATAAATTAGTTAATAATAGAATAATAAGATTTTGCATGAGCATGGAGAAGCTGTGCTTGTGTCAAAAGCAAACTGAGGCGGTGAGGCGTGACCATACGAATACGACGTAAAGGGACCTTCTCCGGCATGATATGTGCCCATCTTTTATTCGTTTTGAGTAGCCAAATGTAGTATAAACCGTCGCCTGCCTCTCAAAAAAAAATTGCAGGTGCCATGTCGGACACGTATCACACACTCCAAACGCACAGCTAGGATTTTGAGAACGATTAACCAACGAAGAGTACCTTTCCGTTCCTGGCAGGGGTCATCCGGAGCTCGCCGGAGTCGTAAATATGGAGGCCGCTCCTGTGGATTCCACTGAAACTATTCGACGATTCGTACTGGTACTGAGGGGGAAGAACGCGCTCCCCCTTCTCCTCCTCCTCGTCCTTGACCATTCCCCGGAAACAAACGGACCCCATTCTCCTCTTCCTCTTCCTTCTTCTTCTTCTTCTTCTTGGAGTGGAGGGGAGGGGGGAGAAGAAACCCTAACCCTAATTTGAGAGTGGAAGGAGAATTGAGACTAGTGATCAACTTAAAATTCATCATGGCCGTGGCGTTGCTCTTTTGACTGACCAACTCAAATTCTCTTATTCTGCTGCGTGCGCTTTGATTTTTTGACAATGGGAGAACAAAAAAAAATGAAAGAGGAGAGGCGGCAGACTGAAGACTCGTAGCCTCAGTTTGACATACTCTCTGTTGACTACGTTTCATGTTTAATTTCTCAGCTTGCTTGCTTTACGAGTTGGACAAGTTTGATTTTACCATGAGAAAATGATTTATTTATCTATTTTCATACAAGTTAAGTATATTTTACATTAACTATCCATATATTTTATATTTATTACATCAACTATTTCTACTTTAAAACTAATTACACAGACTATTTTTATATTTTATACTTTTTTATAATAAAGAATAATAGCCAGCGTAATTAGTTTTAAAAATAGGAACCGTCTATGTAATATACATGAAACACATAGGAGGTTACTATGTTTATTTCAACAAGTTAAACTTTTATTTTCATTTTACATATTTTATTTAATTGTTGCCAATCATTCAACCCTAAAAAGCTTCTTTTTTTTTTTTCTTTATCACGTTTGGAAACATTTGATTAACAACATACTTGGGTCATAACTTAGAAAGCATCTCATGTTACCAATTTATAATAAGCTTCAACAATATTAAATTTATCTTCGACTGTCGTCCTTCAATATTTTCTTGACCACCCGCTATTACCTTTCGATAGGAATGGTCTCTTCGTACCCCTTTTAAGATATGTGATATAAGAGCCTCTTAATAGTCTACTCTTGTCTTTTAATGGAATTTGATCTCGTCAAATTCCTAGGGAAAAAAAATATATTTTGTATAAGGATAACAGGTTTAGACCTAATTAGACTTTTTGTACTGGGTTTGTCCGTTTTAGACTTTGGGCACTCGAATTTTTTTTAGTGACACATTTTAGTGACGAAAATGGACTTTCAGTGACAAAATGAGTCTTTAATGACGAATGTTCGTCACTAAAATGTGTCAGTGAAATCGAGTACCCAAAGTCTAAAATGGACAAATCCAATACTCAAAGTCTAATTATGTCCTAAACCTGGTACCCTTATACAAAATAAAAAAATGTGATGTAAATTTCCACCAAAAAGGGAGAAAGAACTTTCATGATAGATTGAATAAGACTAGGAAAAGATGCGCGGAGTCGAACAGTTAGGTCAGCTCGCAAGGCTTATAACCTGTGAGTGCTGATCCCTTGTTAAGGAAAACCGACCAGACGCTTCGCACCTTCCTTTCTTCATGCGAACGAACCGTAGCACTATAAAATGAAATAGATTAAATGTGGATTTGGATTGTACTTGCATTTTATTCAAGGCTATACTTTAAACCCAAATATAAGTCCACAGCAGATAGAACTGAGAGCATCCACATTCGGAATACTCAAAACCATACATCATTTTTTTTGGAAATAGTATAAAATACTACTTTTTGAGTATCCTCTTCATATTTGCACAATATTACACTCCAAAAAATACATCAAATTAACCTCCTCTTTGTTCTCCCTTTTCCATTATTTTTTGGGAAGGATAGTTTTAAGTTTTAAACATGGATATTTTGGTCTTAACTTTTTTCAGGACATTAACTTGTTAAAAAAAAATTAGGATATAAAGTTACAATTAAGCCATAAAAATATTACTGTAAAAAATATATATCTCCATAATTGTCTCTATATTTGTTTATATCCTTACCGGCATAAAAAACTGACAGTATTTTTTCAGCATTAAATAGTATGGAACTCATTTTAATATGCCAGGTAGACATAGAAAAATTGTATTACAACCTTCTCCAATTGGCAATAGAAATAAATATACATAGCACCAAAGCTACTACTTAAAACTTTAAGAACATAACTGTTAATCCAAAACAAATTCAAAGTCCCAAAAGATTGAAACCACATATAGTTATTAATAATCTCAAACAATCTATCAAGATTATCATGCTTTATCGATTCCAATCTTAAATGTGAATTATGAAAATGTGAAAATCACTATTAGCTTAGTTGTTTCCTGACACATCAATAGGAGTCGACTCCATAGGCAGAACCCTTGTTAGCAATCACCCGAATAAAATGCATATTATACGCAAATTTTTTCGTATCTTACATAAACGTATAATACTTACGTACTTTTGAAAAATTCGAATTTGTACGCGAATTTTAAGCTTGTGGCGTTTTAAACACGTACCGTACGAATTTTTAAAAAAATTGGCCAAAAAAATGTGACCAAGAAACCCAACAGTTCTGACTTTCTTGACTCTTGCTGCTATTAGATATTAAGACTGGCAAATTATAAAAAGAAAAGAAAAAAAAGTCTCACAGTAACCAAAAAAAGAAACCCAAGAGTCTTTGCACATGTTGCTTGCAACAATCAAAGAAAAATATTTCGGTTTTCCATCATCCAACCTCTGAACCCTTGTTTATGAAGGAGTAGAGGTGGGTAGACCCTATATATATGCCGAATTTTTAGTGTCAAATTGGTTCATATGAAACGTACTAAACACGAATTAGTTTGATCCGAATGTTTTTCGTTAGATGAATTTTTGACCGAATTTTTGACCGTATTTTACTTATATTGTGCCGATTTATACTCGTACTTTTGTCGTTCCGAATTTTTTCTGTTTGCCGAATTGCTAAAAGGGGCGGAACTATAAAAAAGCTAAGGTGAGCTCCAACCCACTAAAAAAATTATATAATTTTTTTTTATATCAATCTCAAGGTGTAATTCGGTCTGGACGGTCCAGAACCCGGCTCGGGCCCGCTGCCTTTGTAGCCCGACCCGGCCCGCCTGTAGCTCGACCCGCTTACCCATTGGGTTGGGTTCAAGAAACCGAACCCGAGCCCGAGCCCGGCCCGGTCCGGACCGTTTTTTTTTTTTTAATAGTCCGCTTAGACCCGGTCCGGACCCTTTTTTTTTTAATAGCAATGGTCGACCCGCTTAGACCCGGCCCGGTCAGGCCCATCCGAGCCCGGCCCAGCCCGGCCCGGTCCGGTCCGGGTTAACCAGATTTTGCTTCTTATTTTTTTAAAAATTTTTAAAACTGTTTGGGCCCCCATTTATCAAAATGTCCCCACTATTTAACCGTTTTATGACCTTTTTTGGGATATTTTGGTCATTTTGTCAAAAACGACCAAAAAACCTTTACATCAACTCTATTTGGAGGGTAGGGGGTAATTTGGCTTCAAAAAAAATCCTATAAATATGTCATGAATCACATTTTTCAAACACAAACAATTCATTCCATAAAAAAAAATCAAGCTCACAAGAAGGTTTTAAGAAATTTGTCCAAGCAATTCCGGCGCTCTACGACTTCCCGATCAAGCTCCCAACCCCAATCTAGTTTTCTTTTTCTTCCCTCCCTCTTTCTAATTGGTTTTTTTATTATTTACATTTACAAAATTGTTTTCTTTCCTCCATCTCTCTCTTTTTTGAGAAAAAATAATTTTCGGTTTATTTTATTTTCGGTATCCTCCCTTGTTCTAATTGTTTCTCTATTTTTATTTGTCTTTTTAAAATGGTCGGACAAGGTTCAAACCGACCTACTAACGCTGCCGGACATACTTTTGAATATTATAATATTTTTTTGAGCTAAATCATATTCCTGAGGATTTAATTGGTTCACCTCCTGAAGTTACTAGCACTACCAAAAATGTTGTAAAGAGGAAGCAAAAATCAAAATATTGGGATTTTTTTATTATTATTAATGAAACTAAACCTGATGGCTCACTTGTTTTAGATAAGAAAGGTTAACCAATTCCCTACGCGGCACAATGCAAGAAATGTTCCTACATATACAAATGGAAGAGGAGAGGTGGCATGGGTACCATATCAAGACACCACGAAACATGCTAAGGCCTGAGCTCAATTCCGACGACCCAAACTCAGATAAGTTTTGGAGGTGTCGTGGGTTCTTCAATGAGTACGTTTTCCTATTCAACTGTCTGTCATAAAACTGAATTGACTAAATATATTATTGTTGATGAACTTCCATTCACTTCGGATGAAAGTGAATCTTTATATGATTATGCCACAATGTCTTTAAATCCATGTTTTAGTAAAGTTACTAGAGGCGCTGCTAGAAAAGAGGCTAAGAGACTTTTTAAAGAAATGAAAGTTGTTTTAAAACAAACATTGTTGCATGTTAGTAAAATATCTATTACTTCTGATATTTGGACAAGTAAGCAAAATTATGCTTATATTTGTATCACGGCACACTACATAGTTTACAATGGATGTTGCAAAAGTGTATTGTCTGTTTAAAAACTTTAGAATTTTCACACACGGGTTCTGTAATTGCAGGTGCTATTTCAAAACACGTACGTGACTTTGATATTCATCATAAAATATTATTTTAATCTTTTGATAATACTAGTAATAATAATTCTGCTATATCTTCATTGTTTTTACTATTTCAGCCTATTTTGGAACGAAGATTATTGCATGTTAGGTGTGCTTGCCACATTATTAACTTAGTTGTAAAAGAATTTCTCGATTTTTTTAGTACACATTTAGACACTCTTAGACATTGTTTACACAGCTTGAACACGTCTCCAAGTAGGCAACAAGCTTTTAAACCACATGTGCATATTTTAGTATTCGTTTTAGAAGATTTGTTAAGGATGTACCACATAGTTGGAATTCAACATATTTAATATTGAAATCCGCAATTCCCTTTAAGGATATTATTACATATTTTTGCAATATGGATCAAAATTTTGAATATAGAGTACCTGAAGATGATTGGATAGTTGTTTCTTCTATTTGTAAATTTTTAGAAACTTTTTACAATGCTATATGTACTCTTTCTGATGTTTATTATCCTACTTCTTGTTTAGCTTTACGGAAACTTTGTAACATGTCTTACTTATTTTCTAAATATAGAAATGTTCCTAAATTTGACTATGTTGTAAAAAAATGGAAGCTAAATTCACTAAATATTGGGGTGATGTACCTCTTTTATATTGTTTGTCTTCCATTTTTGATCATACGATCAAATTAGAGGGTGTGGAGGCTTTGTTAGATGACTATACAAAAAACATGGATATTGATGTCACTGACTTGAAAGTAGAACTGAAAGTAGTGTTGGAAAGATTAGTAATGCTTTATGAAGACAATGTTGTGTCGACCGACCAACTCAAGTGAGTACTAGTAATAGCTTTGGCTTAGTCGACCACGTCAGTCTTATACTAAAAAGGAAGAAACAAAAACACTCATCCCAACACAGTAAAGAGTTGTCTTTATATATAAGTTCTTATGAAGAATAAAATGAATCTTCAAATCACTTTACCATTTTAGAATGGTGGAAAAACACGACAAAATTTTTTCTGTACTTTCTATCATAGCACGTGATCTACTAATAATCCTGGTGTCCACGGTAGCATCTGTCACGCCCTGACCCGGAATCCACCCGAATCATCATCCTCGCAGGGGACATGATGCCGCACGAGCCTGGAGTTGCGTTCATGCGAGACAAGATGACAAGTTCTCAAAATGGTTATCTTAAATTTGATATTAGCAAACGGAAGAAAACAGAGTATACGAAACAATTATCTTTATTGATAATGAACTGAGAAGGACTTTTTCCACAACTTCTTTTGGGGCCTCGATGCTTTCAGGCACCCCTTAACGGTTGGTTCTACTCCCGGTCGAGGCTCCATGCCGCCCTCCTGATGGATCGACCGAGAGACCTCAGCAACCTGAGGCGCTAGTACATCTTCAGCTTCCCTTTCAACATAATCTGGAGACACCAAAATCTCCACAGAAGCGACATCATCAGCGCTCCCCTCCCCGGGAGATGCTGTAATCAGAGGAATGCGCTCCATCGAAGACATGCGCCCACCATGCTTCTTATTCAAAGTATTCCAAAACTTGACGAAAAGTTTTGAAAACTTTGAAGGGGGTCTTGTAGAAGCATGGAATCTCTGGCGCATCTACTATGCGCCCTAAAACAAACATGCGCCAAAAATATCATAAAACAGTAAAAGAGTAGCAGCATAAATAGGCTTTTTATTTCATAAAAGTCTGTTACATGACTAAAGACTCTTTTTACATAGAATACTCTTTTTACGAAGAAGAAATCAAAAAAAGCCTAAAGCTACGCTTCATCCAAGCGTGTAACACCCAGTTTTTCCAGAAGAGGGTAATTTTGAAATTTTGTAATTATAATTATTATTTATTGATATTTATTTTATATTATGATTTTTAGTGATTTTTAATTATATTTAAACTATTTAAATTCATGACTTGTGATTTTGGTGTTTTGCTAGTAAAACCGTAGAGACTGCCTACCCTAGAGCCTAGCCATGTGATTAGGGTATTTTTGACATTTTTAGGGTTATTTGAATTTATTATAATTTATTTGAATTTATGGGAATTTTTAGGATTTATTCTGGAATTATTTGAATGAGGGTTGACTAGGTTGACTTTGACTAGCTTTGACTTTGTGACCTAACCCTAGTTGAGTTGGACTTGGCTAGATATGAGACCCTAGGTTAAGTTAAGTTAACCATACTCTAGTTAGTGAAATCAATTAGGAATATAGGGTTTAGAATAGAAAGATTTTGATCACAAGTCATAACTTGTGATTTTTGAGACATTGTTTTATGACTAAGCCCAAAGCCCATTAGCTAAATGCCCAACCCTAACCCTAACATTATTTGTCCAGCCACTTAACCCATCCTTGGGATTCCCACTCTATAAATATTCTCTTAGAAATTAGGGCTAGCCTCTAAGGAAGAACAAGCTTTAGAAAGAGATAATTTCTCAACTTCTAAAATCCCTAGAAATTCCATTTTAGCTCCATTTTCCCTCAAACAAATTGCAATAGGTTTTAATTTAAGTATTCTTGCTATTGTTACATGTTATTCTCAGATTCAAATCATTTTGGAGAAGTTTGACTCTCAAGAGGAATACCTCTCTTTAGAGCTTTTTGGGGATTTTGATACATAGAGGTAACTTTCAATCTACACCATGAAATTCTGGTTTTATTGCATATCTAGGGAGCCCTAGGCCTAACTGTAGAAGCATGGAAAATATTGCTTTTAGTCCCACATCGGAAAGGAGAAAAAGAAAGGGCTCACTCCATTCTATAAATAGAGCCCCCTTGCCTCCTTTGAAAAGGGCACCAACTTCTCTTCCCTCCTTCCAAACTTGGACTCTTCCTATTACGCACCTTCGGGTGCTAAGTCGAAGAAGTCTAGGGCAGCGCGGGCTCATCGAGCTCAGTCAGCTGTCCCAACCTCTGACCATCAAGAGCGTCCCGCTAAGCGGGCCTCTGATGGAAAGTTGTACAGAACCGCCCGTGTCCAGCCCCCGGCGGCAAACGGACAAGGTGGTTCTCAAGAGTCTCCCAACAAAGATCGAGGGCAAGTGTTTTTACTAGTCCCACATCAGGGAGCAAACATGATACCTACGCACTCGTGTGCTCGGGATACCCGGGCCCACAAAGCGAGTGCACAGGTTGATCGAGACATTCCTCATGCGAGTCATGAGACGTCCTTCATGTGGCTCGGTCATGCGACGTCCTTCATGCGGCTCGGTCATGAGACATTGCTCATGCGGCTCGGTCATACGACGTCCTTCATGCGGCTCGGTCATGCGACGTCCTTCATGCGACTCGGTCATGCGACGTCCTTCATGCGGCTCGGTCATGAAACATGCTTCATGCGGCCCAGATACAACATGCGGCTCAAAAGCTCGAAGAGTCTCATGCGGCTCGGATAGTTCCATGCGGCCCAGAAATAAGCCACGTGGCCTTCAACAGTTCCTCTCTACATTTGGCCGCATTTAATGCCCCGACGGCTGCTCTGACAAGGCGACAGTCCTGACACAAGAGAGGTAATTATGACTCTGTCATAATGACAGACCCCTAGGGAAGAGAAAGAGGTCTCTGACACAATCCCCCGAGATCCATAAAAATGCCACGTGGCCTTGCCACGTGGGCGTTCGTATGCGGCTCGAGCGAAGACTTCCCATGCGGTTCAGAATGAAGCCGTCCTATGCGGCTCAGGCCGAAACAGTCTCATGCGGCTAAAGCGGAGGCCTTCCCATGCGGCTCAAGAGGACCATTTCCATGCGGCTCAGGCGGATGCATCCCTATACGGCTCGCAGTGATCATCTCCATGCGGTTCAAAGGTTCGAGGGGGGGCCACTACCCAAACAGCCCTGACACGTGGCCCAAACCTTATACGGCCCAAACCTTATGCGGCTCAATCTTCATGCGGCTCAGATCCCCTCCAGTAGCTCCTAGGACACGTGTCCTAAGTCGATCAAATTCCCAGATTTATTGTAATCAGAGATTGGGTCAAATCCCAATAATCTGGGACACGTGGCAGGAGAATAAATTAAATTTATTCATTCAGATTCGTAGACATCAGCAGATCATCATCGTGGAGATTTATTCTAATCAGCATTAATTACTGATAGAATTTGGTGCAATCTACACTAAATGGCCCAGATCCATCACACTCCAAATTAATGGCCCAGATTGATCGATCAACAGGCCGCCGCCACTTTGAAGGGCAATCATTGTGAACCCTAATGAGGTCCCCCATTCTTATAAATAGCAGGGTGCCATTCCCTTGCAATACATAGATAGACAGAGAGACATACGCATACATACATACAGAAGGGAGAACTTTTCAAGATCAGAGAGCGCTAGAATACTTGGAGAGAGAGCGGAGAGAGAGCAAAGAGAGTATTTCTTCAACGCCAAGCAATCTTCTGGAGTCAAGGCTGCGTACCGATCGTCCAAGGAGTAAGGCAGAGCTGCCGTCGCTTTTCCGAGCCTCTATCGTCACCCCCCAGAATCTAAAATAAACAATTGTACTTAGACTGCTGTACCTAGGTTTTCGTCCCTAGGCTTTCTTTGCACGAGCGAGTTTGTAACGTGAAGTAAAAGTCCAGTCCTCCGATAATTGTTCTGCTCTTTTATATTTCATGGCAAATACGATGGCGACTCTGCTGGGGACAAACTTCTCCACGGCTGAGGAGTTGGTGATGCAATCGGATGCAGCCAAACTTGGCTCCATACAACAGAAGATGGTCGTCCGCTTCGACCAACAGGCGTTCGAAGAAATGCTCTCCGAAGGAAGCGCTGGCCCGATCCAAAAGCGCACCCGCACAACGAAGGCTCGCAAAGAGTGGAGGCCAAAATCATTTGCTCCTCCCCAAGTCCTCGATGCTACCCAAGACGGTGAAGGCGACTCTCGCGCGGCCCTACTTCGAGCCATAGAGAACTCTGCTGTCCCCAAGTCCGACAGAGGAAAGCACTACGATGCTGGACTTGCAGGGACAAAGAGCGACTCTATGCGCCCCAAGAAGAAGCCGAGCACTCCTATGGCCGAATCTGCCCACCACATGCAGGAGGCTCGTGTGGGTGGATCCACCAGCCGCATGAAGAAAATCCATGCGGCCAGATCATCCAGCCGCATAAAGAAGACTCATGCGGCTGAGACTCCCAACCGCATGAAGAAAGCCTATGCGGCTACGTCTGCCAGCCGCATACGGACCACCGATGACAGCCGCATGACGTCTACTCCACGCGGCTCTGTCTTCGACCGCCTCTCGTACGGTCCTGATCTCTTGTGCTCCCAAGAAGATATGTCTGACTCTCTCCTGTATCACTTAGACTCTTCCTACTATGTGCCCTTATGCACTAGAGCGAAGAAGTCTAAAGCAGCGCGAACCTGGCGAGTTCGGTCCACTGATCTGACCTCTGACCATCCGAGCATTCCGCATACTGTTACGCGGGCCTCGGATGGGAAGTTGTACAAAACCACTCGAGTCCAGCCCCCGGCGACAGACGGACAGAGAGGTTCGCAAAAGTCTTCCAAGATCCCGGGAGCAAACATGGTCAGTCAAGACCCATCTGACTTGCGTGAGGCCATCCTCCACAAACGCAAGGAAAGAGAAGACGCATCGGGGTACAAAGAGTCCTCCCACGGACGTCACTGCACCCAAGTCATCGTCAACTGCTGCTGCAACAGTGCGACGGTACGAAAAGACCGGCAGTCTATCTTTCAAAGACTGCAACATCCATCTTCAGAAGACGAGGCACTCCCCGTCGTCTCCTGCAACTCTGCTCGAAAAGTCCCCGCTGATGGAAGGGAGAAGAAGATAAATGTTTCCTGCCCGAAGATTTCAACCACTGCGACGAAAAGACTGTCGTCCAAGTGGGTGCCCACCACCGGAGTTTTCCAAGGTACTCGTTCTAAGACGAAATCTGCTATAGTGGGAGATTCGTCGTCCACAACGCGGGGGGTTACTGGGGCTGGGGGTAGCACCCCTCCGAGCCTCCACAGCAATCCGATGTTCCAAGAAGACGAGCCGGGGGAGACAACTCTTCCATCAGATGCAGCAAACCCTGACATCCCCGAGGACGTCCACTACTCCCAAGACGAGGCGAACTCGGAGACTGGGGGTACTGTTCCTTCCGAGTCTGAACCAGAAGAGAACATACCCACGTACCCCGATGATTTCTCACTACAAGGGTATGATTCGGAGGGCGCTTCCTCTACCGCTCCGTCCATCTCTCCTCATGTGAAGACGGTATTCATGACAGACAGCAGCCAAGGTGGTTTCAGCGATCGCCAACGCATCGACACGCTCGAAGCCATATTGCTTGCCTTGGTCAAGTCTGTGGACGAGATTAAAGCGGCCCTTCCAATCTCTAAGGAGGGACGCCTGGCCAAACAAGCGCGGGTCCCGCAGTCAATGTGGACTCGAATTCAGCAGCACCGAATCCGGGCAACAATCCTCCTGAAGTAACGGCCCCACCGCTGTGGAGGAGGCCCGCAAAGCAAGAAGAGAGGTCCAGGAGCTCCGAGCCATGTTTCACGCTCGAGAAAACTCTCAAGACCTCAGAATACGGCAACCATACCCTGCTGAATGGAGGGATGTCCCCTTCCCACCAAGATATAAGCCGTTCAACATCAATCCGTATGATGGCAAGACCTCTGCAAGTCGGTACATCACTTACTTCGAGGTCACCACCGACCATCTGCCCTATGACGATGCCATCCTCACATGATTATTCATCGGGGCATTGGAAGGAGTCGCCTTCGACTGGTATCGTAATCTGCCGGACAACTGCATCCACTCCTTCGTCGGCTTCAAGCGCATGTTCTTGGAAAGATTCTATGAAGTAGGGCAGGACATCACTATGTCCACCCTCATGGACGTCGTCCAAGGGGAGAAAGAGCTCACGAGAAACTACATTGAGCGGTTTCGCCAAACTGCAATGAAGCTGCCGTCTGGAAATCCAGATTCCTCCTTGATTGAAATTTGCCAAAAGAGACTACTTCCAACAATCAGTCTCTGGATGGGCGAAAGTCAATTCAAGGACTGGAAGACATTTATCATCAGTGCCACGAGCGCCGAAGAACGACTGAAGAAGGCTCGCCAACTGGGATTGCACATCTCGGAGGGAGAGAACAAGGGCAAGCGTTCTTACACCAACAACGATAATGGGGGTAGCTCCACCAACAATCGAGACAACAAGGGCAAGCAGGCTATGGTGGCCGACACAGTACAGAAACCTGAGCCAAAGCCGGCAGACAAACAATGGCCGCAAATTACTTACTCCTTCGAAGATGGTCACGTCAAGCCCATCTTAGACATGCTCATACAAGGAGACATAATTCAGCTTCCTCCACCAAGACGAGAACCGCGGCCGACAGAGATGGAGAACCCGAAATACTGCTATTATCACCGCTACGTCCACCATGCTACACACGACTGCTACCAGCTAAAAAGTTCAACCGGGTCACCAACTTCTGACTCAGACACCAGCATCGGAGACATATTCAGACAGGTCTTGTCAGTCAACATGGCATTCGCCGACGCTTATGAAGAAGATGAAGACATCCCTGAAATCCTCGAGCTAGAGCCATAGGCCCAACAGTTGGATGCACAATAGGAAAAGCGGTTCGAACTGAGAGAACCTCCTATTGAAGATGAGGTTATGCAGGTCGACCTCGGCAGCGAATCTTCTCTAAAACCAATTTTCGTCAGTAAAAGCCTAACAGACGAAGAGCGAGAATCGCTGCTGGAATTTGTCAAAGAATATATCGACGTGTTCGCATGGAGCTATGAAGACATATCGGGGTTAGATCTCGATATTGTCATCCACAAACTCAACATTCGGCCAGATGCAAAGCCGGTCAAGCAACAACAGCGACGCTTCCGCCCAGGCATCATGGATGCGATCGAAGTCGAAGTCAACAAACTGATAGCCAGCAGCTTCATTCGCAAAGAACAACATCCTGACTGGGTCGCCAACATAGTACCAGTCCTCAAGAAGAACGGGAAGATTCGAATCTGCATCGACTTCCGCAATCTGAACGAGGCATGTCCCAAAGATGAATTCCCCCTCCCTATCATAGACATCATGATTGACAACACATGCGACTTCGAACGTATGTCATTCATGGATGATTTTTCGGGGTACAACCAAATCAAGATGTCTCCTGACGACAAAAAGCATACATCATTTCGAACACCGATTGGCACATACTGTTACACAGTCATGCCTTTCGGTTTAAAGAATGCTGGTGCCACGTATCAAAGAGCCATGAGTATCATCTTCAGAGAACACTTACGCAAGACGGTGGAGTGCTACGTTGATGACATCGCCGTCAAGAGTCGCTATAAGGGAGACCATCTGCATGATCTGAGGACGGTATTCGACCTGATGCGAGCGCACAATTTGAAAATGAACCCTACGAAGTCCTTCCTAGGTGTATCCAGCGGGAAGTTCTTGGGCTTCATCATCACCGTCCAGGGTATCCATATAGACCCTGAGAAGACAAAGACAATCATGGAGATGGGTCCCCCAAGAAATCTCCGCGAACTCAGAGGCCTTCAAGGAAGGCTAGCTTACATTAGGAGGTTCATTTCTAATCTCTCCGGGCGATGCCGACCATTCACCCATCTCATGAAGAAAGACGTCTCATTCGTATGGGACGAAGAATGTCAGCGTGCCTTCGACAGCATCAAAGAATATTTGTCGAACCCTCCAGTCCTGGTGGACCCGATTGCTGGAAAACCATTCCTGCTCTATGTACGAGTAATGAAACATTCCCTCGGGGCTCTGCTGGCACAAAACAATGATGCAGGCCATGAGCAAGCCATATATTACCTCAGTCGAATGATGATTGGGCCAGAGCACCGATATACCGCTGTGGAGAAGGAATGTCTTGCCCTGGTGTTTGCCATTCAGGAGACAAGGCACTACGTCATAGGACAAACCATATATGTGATCTCACGAGTCAACCCTCTCAGAGTCCTCATGACTAAACCAGGGGCGCTCAGCTCTCGCCTCGCTACATGGGCAATATTGCTGTTCCCTTATCATATGATCTTCGTCCCGCAAAAGGCTGTTAAAGGTCAAGCCCTGGCAGACTTTTTGGCAGCCCACTCGGGCTCGGAGTCGTCCAGAATATATGAAGAAATCCCAGATGAGGTCGCCGACTCGCATACAACCTCCCACGATGATATATGGCGAATGTTCTTCGACGGTGCTTCGAGAACTGGACCCAAGGGCAATATCGTCGTCGGAGTCGGGGTGGTGCTGGTCTCCCCTTCCGGATTGGTGATTAACCGCGCTTATTCCCTCACGGAACCCTGCTCTAGCAATGTGGCCGAGTACAACGCTCTGGTCATTGGCCTCCAACTTGTAAAGGAGCTGGGGGTAGAATACCTTGAAACATACGACGATTCTCAGTTAATCGTCAATCAGATCCGGGGCTCATACGAAGTTCGCCACGAAGACATGATCCCCTATCACCAAATAGCGATCGACATCATCTCTTCGTTCGAAGGGTTCTTCATCGAACACGTCCCCAGACTTCGAAATATCGAAGCCGATGCCTTAGCAGGTCTGGCCGCTTCCCTAGCAGTGACAAATCATACTCAACAATCGGTGGATGTTATAGGCCACGAACTGGTCTGCCCCAAGAACAACGTTCAATTCGTGGCAAGCTATTCTGCTCAGGCGATTGATGATGCCCCGGATTGGAGATAACCATTCATCGACTTCGTCGTCTACGATATCCTGCCCGAGAACCCAAAGGAAGCCACCTCCATCAGACGGCGTTCTCTCAGATACAGAAACGAAAATGCTGTATCGCCGATCCTATGATGGATTATTGCTTCGATGTCTGTCAAACATAGAAGCCAAAGAAGCCGTACGAGAAGCTCATGACGGTGTTTCCGGGGCCCATCAGCCTGGCCCTAAATTGCAAGATCGTCTTCGTCGAATGGGCTACTACTGGCCTACGATGGTAGCAGATACGATAGACTATGCGAGAAAGTGTAAAGCCTGCCAAGTCCACGCGGACTTCATCCACCAACCATCCGAATTTCTACATCTGACAGTGGCGTCCTGGCCGTTCGAAGCATGGGGGATGGATATTATTGGTCCAATCACTCCACCTTCCTCCCGAGGACATCGCTTCATACTTGCCATCACAGATTACTTCTCTAAATGGGCGGAAGCTGTCCCGCTTGCAGAGGTCAAGACTTCAAACGTGATCAGCTTCCTTAAGCATCACGTCATCTATCGCTTTGGACTGCCCCGGAGGATCATCCACGATAATGGTCCGCAGTTTACAAGCCACGCCTTCTATCGATTCTGCGACAAGCATCGCATCCAGAACATTGCTTCGACGCCATACAATCCAGCAACGAATGGTTTGGCAGAAGCATTCAACAAAATCATCATCAAGTTACTCAAGAAGTTCGTATCATCCAACAAATACGACTGGAACGAGAAGCTTGGTGAATGCTTGTGGGCGTACCGTACCACAGTCCGAACGGCCACAGGGAACACACCATTCTCCTTGGTGTACGGGAGTGAGGCAGTTCTTCCATTAGAGACTCAAATACCCTCACTCCGCGTCGCCCTCACTTATCAATTGACGACGGATGATAACTACCGACGCCGACTACAAGAGTTGGAGGCCTTAGATGAAAAACGCCTCCTAGCCCAGCAAAGGATCGAACAATACCAAGCGCGCATCTCTGGAGCCTTCAACAAAAAGATTAAAATCAGAACATTCCAAGTGGGTGATCTCGTTCTGGCAGTCCGGAGGCCGATGGTCATGACTCACAAGACCGTCGGCAAGTTCCAGCCAAAATGGGAAGGTCCATTTATCATCGAGGCCGTATTCTCCAACGGTGCTTACCGCCTCGCCAAGCAAAATGGAGACTTGCTCATGTTGCCCGTCAACGGCAAGTTCCTGAAAAAATATTATGTCTAAACTACATTCTCCAAATTTTTCGAGTCACGTACCCGCTGGTACCGCTGAACTCACCCTCATAATTCTCCAGATTTTTGAGTCACGTACCCGCTGGTACCGCTGAACTCACCCTCATAATTCTCCAGATTTTTGAGTCACGTACCCGCTGGTACCGCTGAACTCACCCTCATAATTCTCCAGATTTTTGAGTCACGTGCCCGCTAGCACCGCTGAACTCACCCTTACAATTTTCCAGATCATTGAGTCACGTGCCCGCTAGCACCGCTGAACTCACCCTTATAATTTTTCAGATCGTCGAGTCATGTACCCGCTGGTGCCGCTGAACTTACATCCATAATACTCCAGATTATCGAGTCATGTACCCGCTGGTGCCGCTGAACTCAGTTTCACAAACATTCCAGATTATCGAGTCATGTACCCGCAGGTGCCTCTGAACTCATATTTCGGTCACTCTTTCAGATAGTAAGTCATGTATGATCATACCTCTGAACCTTCTTCCTGGAAGAGATCCCCCCTCATGATCCACTACCCGCACTTCCAATGCACAAAAAGGGTAATCGATCCACGAATTACCAAAACGGCCATGTCCTCATTACCTCTGAGTCGTTTCATTTCCGCCAAAAACAAATCATCCCTTGCATAGAACTTCCATGTCCTCATTACCTCTGAGTCGTTCTATGTACTCTCCTTTATTGAGTCCACTCCTGCCATGTCCTCATTACCTCTGAGTGGGAAGGCTCCGTCGAAGAAACCTTCATACTTGCCATGTCCTCATTACCTCTAAGTAAGTATGATGATTCCTTCGACTTATTATCCGTACCACAAAACAAAAACCCCCACGGTACGCCAAGGATAATAGGTCCACAAATATTCTCCGCTGAGTCCGCTCCTGCCATGTCCTCATTACCTCTGAGTAGGAAGACTCCACGGTAAAACCTCCGTACTTGCCATGTCCTCATTACCTCTGAGTAAGTATGTTGGTCCTCTCTCGTCTTATTACCCGTACCCGGAACCAGGGTACGCCAAGGGTAATAGGTCCATAAATGTCCTCTGCTGACCACAAATGTCCTCTGTTGACCACAAATGTCCTCTGTTGACCACAAATATCCTCCGGTGAGTCCACTCCTGCCATGTCCTCATTACCTCTGAGTAGGAAGACTCTACGGTTAAAACCCTCATACTTGCCATGTCCTCATTACCTCTGAGTAAGTATGTTGGTTCCCTTTCATCCTATTATCCGTATCTTAAGCCAGGATGTGCCAAGGATAATAGGCCCACAAATGTCCTTTGCTAAGTTTCTCAGTACAGGCCATCATTTCTCATCATGTCCCGGGAGCCCAGCTGCTCCACGGCATTCTTTCGCCCGATACCAAGAACCTCCATATCTGCCTTACCGCGGAGTTATTCTAGGTATCCCTATCAAACTTATTATCCGTACCTAAAACCAAGGTATGCCAAGGATAATAGGTCTACAAATGTCCTCTGTTGACCACAACGGCCGTACTAGGTCCCCTAGTACATCCACATCTTTCCTCATCATCACATGCTTTCGGAGCCCAGCTGTTCCATAGCATTCTTTCACCCAATGCATAGAACTTCCATGTTGATAGCACCTCTGAGTTGTTCTATGTATCCTCATTCGAGTTCACTCCTACCATGTCCATATCACCTCGGAGTAGGAAAGCTCTACCATCAACCTTATATTTACCACGTCCGTACCACCTCTGAGTAAATATGATGGTTCCCTCCCTCAACTTATTATCCGTACCTAAAACCAAGGTACCCCAAGGATGATAAGTCCACATAAAATCCCCAACGGAACTACCCAAACCTATCACGTCCATGCTACCTCTGATTGGATTACCACACCCAAACAACTCTACTTTCCATGCTTCTTATTTAAAGTGTTCCAAATTTGCAATTTGGAAACTTTGAAGGGGGTCCTGTAGAAGCATGGAAAATATTGCTTTTAGTTCCACATCGGAAATGAGAAAAAGAAAGGGCTCACTCCATTCTATAAATAGAGCCCCCTTGCCTCCTTTGAAAAGGGAACCAACTTCTCTTCCCTCCTTCCAAACTTGGACTCTTCCTATTACGCACCTTCGGGTGCTAAGTCGAAGAAGTCTAGGGCAGCGCGGGCTCATCGAGCTCAGTCAGCTGTCCCAACCTCTGACCATCAAGAGCGTCTCGCTAAGCGGGCCTCTGATGGAAAGTTGTACAGAACCGCCCGTGTCCAGCCCCCGGCGGCAAACGGACAAGGTGGTTCTCAAGAGTATCCCAACAAAGATCGAGGGCAAGTGTTTTTACTAGCCCCACATCAGGGAGCAAACATGATACCTACGCACTCGTGTGCTCGAGATACCCGGGCCCACAAAGCGAGTGCACAGGTTGATCGAGACATTCCTCATGCGAGTCATGAGACGTCCTTCATACGGCTCGGTCATGCGACGTCCTTTATGCGGCTCGGTCATACGACGTCCTTCATGCGACTCGGTCATGCGACGTCCTTCATGCGGCTCGGTCATGAAACATGCTTCATGCGGCCCAGATACAACATGCGGCTCAAAAGCTCGAAGAGTCTCATGCGGCTCGGATAGTTCCATGCGGCCTAGAAAGAAGCCACGTGGCCTTCAACAGTTCCTCTCTACATTCGGCCGTATTTAATGCCCCGACGGCTGCTCTGACAAGGCGACAGTCCTGACACAAGAGAGGTAATTATGACTCTGTCATAATGACAGACCCCTAAGAAAGAGAAAGAGGTCTCTGACACAATCCTCCGAGATCCATAAAAATGCCACGTGGCCTTACCACGTGGGCGTTCGTATGCGGCTCGAGCGAAGACTTCCCATGCGGTTCAGAATGAAGCCGTCCTATGCGGCTCAGGCCGAAACAGTCTCATGCGGCTAAAGCGGAGGCCTTTCCATGCGGCTCAAGAGGACCATTTTCATGCGGCTCAGGCGGATGCATCCCTATGCGGCTCGCAGTGATCATCTCCATGCGGTTCAAAGGTTCGAGGGGGGCCACTACCCAAACAGCCCTGACACGTGGCCCAAACCTTATACGGCCCAAACCTTATGCGGCTCAATCTTCATGCGGCTCAGATCCCCTCCAGTGGCTCCTAGGACACGTGTCCTAAGCCGATCAAATTCCCAGATTTTGTTGCAATCAGAGATTGGGTCAAATCCCAATAATCTGGGACACGTGGCAGGAGAATAAATTAAATTTATTCATTCAGATTCGTAGACATCAGCATATCATCATCGTGGAGATTTATTCTAATCAGCATTAATTACTGATAGGATTTAGTGCAATCTACACTAAATGGCCCAGATCCATCACACTCCAAATTAATGGCCCAGATTGATCGATCAACAGGCCTCCGCCACTTTGAAGGGCAATCAATGTGAACCCTAATGAGGTCCCCCATTCTTATAAATAGCAGGGTGCCATTCCCTTACAACACACAGATAGACAGAGAGACATACGCACACATACATACAGAAGGGAGAACTTTTCGAGATCAGAGAGAGCCAGAATACTTGGAGAGAGAGCGGAAAGAGAGCAAAGAGAGCATTTCTTCAACGCCAAGCAATCTTCTGGAGTCAAGGCTGCGTACCGATCGTCCAAGGAGTAAGGCAGAGCTGCCGTCGCTTTTCCGAGCCTCTATCGTCACCCCCCAGAATCTAAAATAAACAATTGTACTTAGACTGCTGTACCTAGGTTTTCGTCCCTAGGCTTTCTTTGTACGAGCGAGTTTGTAACGTGAAGTAAAAGTCCAGTCCTTCGATAATTGTTCTGCTCTTTTATATTTCATGGCAAACACTAACCTAACTGTAGGAATAGGAAACCCTAGAATTTGAGTCCATTTCGTGTCCTATATGGACACGTATCAGTCCTATAGTGTAGGTATTTGTGAAAATGCCACAAAAAAACTTTTTGTGTTATTTTCGAAAACTATTTGAATAGGAAATTAGTTTTTGTTGTCGCTTACACGTTTCTTTTGGACTGGGGGTGTCCCTGTGTCGTATCGTGTCGGATTCGACACGTGCAAACGTGGGTGCGTGCGCGCGCGCGGGGCTGTGCGCGTGTCCTGCTGTGCGGGAGCTCCACTGGACACAATACGCAACCACTGGACACGAGTTTTGACACACCCCTTGGGGCACTCACTGACACGCCACGTGTCAAGTTTTAGGAGCCCACGTGGCGTGTCGAGGGAGTTATCCTCGTTGCACTGGTCGGGACTGACAGTGCAGTCGGGTATTTTTTCGATACTGATACGGGTTTCGTATCACTCACTGACACGACTTAGACACGTGTTAGCTAGCCTATTGGGTAGCCCTATAGGTGGTCTACCTAGGTTGGTGTGCACGAGTCCTGGGTTGGACTGTGTCGTGTGCACGACACGCGTGCACACGTGTACGATACAGTGCACTGAACAGTGCCAGTTTTGCACTGTTTTGGGTTTTAATCAGTTTGGACACATTGTGTCCACTTGGGTGGACACGAACATATTGTTTGACACGTGTATAATGTGTATGTGCATTACCAACCTCTGTTTTTGCATTTTAGCTTGATTTGATTGATCAATTCTCATTTACCCCCAATAAACTGATACATGAATGATATCCTATTTTTCCAGTTTTTGAAATATGAACTTGGGCAACCTATTAAACCTATTCAATGCTGTTAACAGATTGATTTTTGTCCCTGATATGGACCTCCTACCTGTAATCTACCATTGGTTCGATTTTGGTGTGTTTTGGTTGAAAACTGATTTCAAATGGGTTGATGATATGGGGGGGGAGGGAACTGGATTGGTTCGGTTTCACTAAAACTGAGACTCTTAACCTATTGTTTTCCCTTCCTATTTCAGTCTAATGACTGAACTGTCAATACACTGGATTGTATATGCAATGGGTTCCTTCCCTTCTCTCTTTCTTGTTATATTTCAGTCCTCTACACATCACTCTCCCACATCACCCTCCTCTCTACACACATGCATTCACAAACACTCACCCTCACTCTCTAAAATACTCACTCTCTCACAGCCACTCATGTGTTCCTCACTCATCACTCACTTTCCACACACACACATCTACACACATAGGCCACCCACTGTTCTGTCACTCTTCACTCATTGCACACACACTCTTGCACTCTCTCACTCTCTATTATATCATGAATGCATAGTTATATATGTAATATGTATTATGTAGATATGTGGATACACATATATAGGTATCTTATATATGATAATATGTGGATGCATTATTATATATGTATTATATACATGCATGTGTGATATACATATAGGTAGCCTATGTATATATATATTTACTATGTGAATTCATGTGTAGGCCTAGATGTAAACTAGGTTGTGTGATGTTTGGTTTGACTTGTGTGGTATGAGTTGTAAGGACTTGGTATGCTAGCATAGGCTAGTTTAGCCCAGTTTAGACTGGTTTGGACTAGTTAGGCCTAGTTTAGGCTAATGTAGCCTAGAATGACTTGTTTGACCTAGTTTAGACTTGTTAGACCTAGTTTGACCATAGTTGACCAAGTTTGACTTCTAGGGTTGACCAGAGTTGACCAAGAGTTGACTTTGGCCTAGATTGACCTAGACTCATGTAGAGTGCATAGTAGAACTTTATTATATCATTTTAGACTTGTTGTGACCTCTGCTGTTCTGATTAGGAGCCAGACACCTCTCCTCGGACAGTACTTTCATATTGGACACTCAGATACTAGGCGAGTACATTCTCTGATCATTTCATATCCTGCTTAGAATTATTTTTCTGCATTAAATTACTTTACTTGATACTGTCACGTTGGTCACACGGATTAGTACAATATGGATCCCTCCCTGAGATGTTATCCCTTCAGGGAGCATCGGGTACTCTATGTTCTGTGCGTTTCATTTACATGGTGTATCACTATGCTTCATTTGGTTCTTTGATCACTTGTGACATATACTCTTATGATCACAGAGTCTTCTTTGAATTCTTATCCCATTTATTGGGTTTTCCAGAATCCCCATTTATGGGACTACTATGTACCATCTTTCGGGGGCTGTTACATAGAATCATAACATAACCTGGTTGGATCCTTGTGTACTGATTGAGGGTACGGGAGAGTATAAATAGCCATGTGAACAATTCCAAAGTAGAATAGCCATGTATGCCTCTTTAGTATAGCCATGTACAAATCAAGCCATTCACATGTCGACTTTGTACTCTAAATCACTAGTCACTGGTAGCTCTTTACTTATAGTAGATATTTCTATTACAGTTCTCTCTCTGTTTACATACTGTATTTCTTCAGTATCTATATCTTACTTTACTGCATGATTATATTTTCTAACCTGCTATGAACTGTTGAGATGTATTGTGCTCGCTCCTGTCCTGACTGGACCTGTTGAAAATATTACAAAGGACGAGGAGGAGGCCTGTGTGGATACCTTCTACGGGACATCTCTAGCTGACGGCTTTACCTACTGCCTAGACTAGTTTAGTTAGGCTTATCTTTCTTATGTTGTCTTGAGACTAGTAGTTAGACTTTATTTCTGTCTTTGAGATTTGGGTTGTATATATTCTTTTATATTCAGTAGCTGCAACCTTGTACTCTGGATATCTGCTGAGATGTTATCTTAGACTATTTTATCATCTGTATTTCCTTGAGTTCTATATCACATCGTGCTTCTTCTTCCTTAGTTGTGATTGAGTTTACTTCTATCATGTCACCCCCATTCGGGGAGTATAAACTGCTTAGTATATTATTGTTAGATGTCGTGACCTAGGACAGCGTTCTACCGTCGACACTGCGGCATAGGCTGGACGTTGTTACGTTCTCGTACCCTCACAATGGGTATGGGTCGTGACAAGGCGTGTCTCAGCTAGGCGCATCTCTTCGGCATCTCAGTCAGGCGCATCTCTTCAGCGTCTCAGCTAGGCGCATCTCTTCGGTGTCTCAGTCAGGCGCATCTCTTCATCATCTCAGTCAGGCGCATCATGATATCTCAGCATATGCACTCTACATCGACCCGATCAAGTGCTTCGGCTAAAGGAAGCAGTCCTTTAAAATATAACACGAGCGGGCGATCAACCCCACTCTAGCAGGAGGAAGAGCTCTCCAAAGCCCAAGGAAGATGGGAGCACCACAATTCTGATCTGGGGCTCTTCCAGCATAACGAAGACGGGACGCGAATGTCCCGATCTTTGGATGCAACAGGCACCTTCGACCTGCATCGGGACCCCGCGATCCCGACTTTTGGATGTAACAGTCACCTTCACGAGTGCGTACGAAGACAACTCGACGCATCTTCACCTTCGGAAGCATCTCGTCGACAGAACGTACTCGGGCAAAGAGGCGCATCTCTACACTGAGTAAACGGAAGAAAATGGAGAATAAAACCCTCTCCATGCTGCTATTTATAGCTTAGACAAATCAAACTCATGCGCCAAGTGGCAGACTTTTCGAAGTCCGTACAATGAATGTACATTTATGGAATGAATCTGTCTTTTCGAAATCAGCCCAGTCAACATGCACAATTAAAACATTGGGAACCCAACAGTCGGGCCTAGGCGGATGCGCCGTATGGAAAATCCCTGTGCCTCCTTCTGATGCGCCCAAAACAGAGATCGAGCCCATGCACTCACGATCCGAGCATTTAATGCTGAGTGACAGGCTGGACAAAAGCCCATGTGCCTGTCACATCGAACATTTAATACCGTATGACAGAGGCGGCAATATGCCCTTCGAAGAGTCTCCAACCCTTCAGATTTATTCGGTCGAGCTGCCTTGCCACGTGGCCAACCAAAGCGTATGCGCCACCACAGCCATGCGCCCAGATCTTTGCGTGCGCCTCAAAGCCATGCGCTTGGACTCGCTCTTGATCCCTAAAGACAACAACTAAAGTCCTCTCCATGCGTCCAATCCTAGGCGCATCTTGTAAGATTACTCTCCACCAAATCTAAGATCTTTGAGCCACGGACATACGCCACGTGTCCTTCGACTCAGTTCAGTCCATGAAGGGGTGCTAACCACCCAAGATCTCAGCAACCGAAGAATCCTCTCAGCTGCCATGTGTCGGCTCTTCCGCAGCCCACAGGCGCAACATGAAGGATTCAATCCCCAAATCAGGACGCATCAACCATGCGCCCTCGCCAGCATCAGCCACGTGGCGTTCCCACGTCCAGGCGCATCCGACATATACGCGCATGAGCAGCCAGCCTGTAATCTATAAATAGAAGGATCATTCCTTCATCACATACACACAGACAAAGATAGACATATATACTCAGAGAGAAGCACCTCCACAGAGGCCATAAGAGATACTTAACGTCCGCTTCTCCTCGCAACGCTCCGGCATCCAGAGCAACTTAGACCTTCAGAGAATCTGAAATCGTCGTCAGATCGTCAACGGAGTCAATGCATTATCACTCGCTCCATCGACACAGTACCCAGATAAAAACAAAAGTGTACTCCTAGGACTACATCTAAGTCCTATATTGTATCACTTTTCTGTTTGTAATTGAAATTCCAATTCAACGATTTTAATGGCAAACAAGCTGGCGACTCTGCTGGAGACTTCTTTCTCCTCCGATGAGAAAGTTGTGTCGCAATCTGGGCTCCTCCCACAAGACATTAGTCATACGCCTCAATCAACAGGCGTATGAGGAGTTCATCTATGAAGGCAGAGCAAGTCCTTCGAAGCGGCTGTCGAAGCCGAAGAAGACTCGCCAAGCCTGAGTACGCAAGGTCGAGGCCCCTGGCACCATCACTGAAGGGGATACACCGATGTAGCCTACCCTTCCCGCTGACGTCCTCAGTTGCCAGGATGCGCCCACGGGTGCAGCACATCTCTCGGGGAAACGTGGGGCTGACCACATTCCCCAACAATCTCCTTCTCAGTCAAGGAAGATGTGCCGATGGAGCAGGGGCGCATCTAACGCCCTGCACATTAACTCTGATGCGCCGCGGAAGACTTCTATCTTTGACAGACTCACTCGCTGTAATGGCGAGGATAATTTGGACTCTGAGTACTATGCATCCCAGCGGGCTGGTACGAAGAAGTCCAAGGCGGCACGGGCTACGCACCTCGAACGTGCTATGCCGACAGTAAGTCAGAGGCATGCGCTCACAATCATACGCGCTTCCGATGGTAAGCTGTACAAGGTTGACTCGGGTGCTTCTGTACCACGAACGAGCTAACCTTCAAAGACCTCGTTTCACTTGGGCGCATCCGTTGCGCTTTCAACCAAGCCGTTCGAGGCAAACTCTGTGGTTTTGAACCCCTGCGCTTACATTGGTTGTGCGTCTGAGGCTAGTTTAAACCACCCTAATATTGTTCCCCCACTACTGATCTGGGCGCATCTTATGTGCTGGATCAGGGGGTACAGCATTCATTTGATCACCCCGACGCTTGGCCTTGCCATGCGCCTGATGGGGGTGTAAAGGTGGCACTCTCCTCTAATGATTTGCGTAATGTGATCATTCACAAACGCCGATCAGAAGAGTTGACCGACAAGCACAATGCGTCCCTCACAGGGCACACCTGTGCTGTGGTCACCATCAACTGTTGTTGTAAGACAGCAGTCCCACTACAAAAGCAGTCTGTGTTTCAGCGACTGCAGTCGTCAACACCCCTCCGACGTCGCCTCGGGAAGAAGGTGTCGATTGAAGAGGAGCCGAAACTAAAGGTTGCTTCTTGCAACATAGTCTCTAACTTCTCATCAATCCGAAAGGCGACTAGCAACTCCTCGACCTCATCCTCATCCAAGAGCCAGCCGAGGAAGACCAAGGTGACTGTCCCGTCCTCAGGAGTATTTGAAGGCACCCGGGCGAGAAAGAAGATTTCAGACGAAGTAATAGCTGGGGGTAGTCAAGCCCTTGTTGATCCTCCTCCCGAAGATGAAGATATCCTCTAGAGCATAACTGGAGGTAGCCAGGATGAAACTCCAGGAGAAGTGACTCTCTTACAGGAGAGCGAGGATGAAAGTGAAGCTTCAACCGATCTATCCACTTCCAGTTACGTCATGACAGTATACATGAGAGGAGGTGGTGATACGGAGTCAGATGCTCTGCCAGCAGACCTCGTTCAGCGCATGGATACTTTGGAGGGGGACTCAAAACCCTCTCTGCCTCCATATAAATACTGACTCAAGCAGTGTTTGAGATACGGTCAGCTTTGGCCAGGGCACCTTCCACCAATCCTGACCCACGAGCCAATGGGGAATCAAGTGTACCCCTTCAACAGGCATCCTTGAATACAGATTGCCGCAAAGTACCTCGGGTATCGAAACCTTCGAATATACAACTCCAGACTGTACCGCCTTTTCCGACTCCCAGCTCCACAGAAGACGTGGTTGAGATGATCAGGGACTTACGTGAACGCTTCGAGTCAAAGAATAGACAGGAGGAGCGCCAGAAGATGGGGATCCCGCAACCATACCCCCTCGAATGGAACAAAGTGGTCTATCCTCCCAAGTATAAACCACAAACGTTAACGCCATACGACGGAAAGGACTCTCCATGCCGTTATCTGACGTACTTCCGATCTCAAACGGGACATCTCCCGAAGGAAGATGCGCTACTCACCAGCCTGTTTGTCAGGGCATTGAAAGGAGTGGCTTACGACTGGTACTGCAGTCTCCCTGATAACTCCATATCCTCCTTTGATGACTTAACACGCTCTTCCTCGATTGTTTCTATGACGGAGGGAAAGACATGATGATGGCGTCCCTTATAGAAGTACGTCAGACGGAAAAAGAGACCGTTCGAGCATTCATCGAACGATTCCGACAAGCCTGCTTAAGACTGCCCCCGGGTATGCCAGAATATGCACTCCTCTCCTCATGCAGCATGATATGCTTCCTGCAGTTAAGCTCTGGCTCAACTCCACTCCTCCTCCCGACTGGAGCTCATTGATTATTGAGGCCGAAGCAGCTGAAAAGAAGGCATGCAATGCTCGCCTTCTGGGAGTCAGTTTTCCTGCCTTTGAGGACAAGGGAAAAAGGCATGCTACCAGCAACCCTGGATGTGAGACGAAGGGGAAGCAGGCATTGACTGTCAATGCTTCTAAAAGTGCACAAGCACCTACTCAAAAGCCTCCGCTTATACCGAGGCCAAAGGAGGTCTACTCCTTCAATGATGAAGACACCTTGCAACTCTTCGAGATGTTGAAGCAGGGTGATAAGATTAAATTACCGAACCCGAAGCGTCCCGACGAGGTTGGAAGAGTTGACAACCCGAGGTACTGTCACTACCATCGGTTTGTCGGACATCCAACTCAGGACAGCTACGTTCTCAAGAATTACATCCAACGCATGATCAATATGAATGTCATCTCCGTCGATTATGAGGAGAAGACAGTCTCGGCCAACCTGGTGTCGCTCCAATTCGGCACCTTGCTGCCAACCACAGCACAAGATGGCATCGTCCCCATCCAAAAGGCGACAATGGAGGTGGTCAACCTACCATCTACCCGTAACAACATGAGTGGACTCATCCCACTCACCATATCTCGGGGAGAGATCGTATGGGTTCACCAGACCTCGTCTCCGAAGTTACTCAACCGGGGGTGCGCACTGCTTCCAAAACCAAGGACAAGAAGACCAAGTCTTGCCGTATGGTCTCTTCCTCCACAGAAGAGGCACTTCATGTACAAACGCGTTCGCAGCAGAATGCCCAACCTGACGAAGCTGCCGTCGAGGTGGTGCCTTCCTGCGCCACCCCTGCTGCCCAGGAAGGGGGTCCATCCAGACCTCCAGCAGCCAATAAACAGAAGTACGTAGAGGCCCGCTTCGACAAGCCTTTGTGAAGAGAAAATGCTTCGGGGCTAACCAAGCCCCACAACTTTGATATACTGGCACAACTTGCCGATACTCCTGCTCGCTTATCTCTGTTCGAGCTTCTTCGTCTTTCCAAAGACACCCACGAAGCTCTCTGTGAAGCCTTGAAGGATGCTGAGTCCTTCATCAGTCATGTTAAGCAGCCTAAGGATATCCCAACAACATGTGCGTACTACCATTGTGCGGAGGAGGTCATCCTCAACATAACCTTCACCCAACAAGACATGATGCTCAAGCACAACCGGCACAACAGGCCGCTGTATTAAACAGGGTATGTGGGTTCCGTCAAGGTGAAGCGAATTCAGATTGATCCAGGGTCTTCCCTCAGCATCATCCCTAGGACTCTGCTCTCAACATTGGGAATCCCGATGCACCGTCTGGCGCCTTCCAACACCACAATCAGCGGTTTCAATGCCAGCAGAAGTGAACTGCTGGACAAAATTTGACTGAAATGTCATATCGGTAACCTCCGAACCGAAGTGACTTGCTATGTGGTAGACGCCAACATCAACTACAACCTCCGGCTAGGTCGGCCGTGGCTGCACGAGTACATGGTGGTACCGTCTACACTCTACCAATGCATGAAGTACGTGTCCACTAACGACATCATCCGAACAGAGTTCGCGGACATTGACCCTTTCAAAGGGGTCGAAGCTTACTTCACTGATGCTAGCTTATATAAGTCGTTCGATGAAGGGGAAGCCAATGATGCTGATAACGAAGCAGAAACGGTGGCAGAGACGGACGTGGAGACAGAGATGATTCCCAATGCTCCTCTGAAAATTTGACTCAAAGTAAAACCGCCTCAAATGCTGCCTCCCATGGCAATCAAGTTACTTGGAAAAGCACCGACTTTTCTAGGTAGAATACCCACCGAAGCTCCCTTGAAGATACGGCTCAAGGGAAAACCTTCTCTTGTGGCAAAACTACAGGGGAAGGCATCGGTCACTGAAGGCGCAGTTGAGGCACCCCTGAAGGTGCGTCTTAGAGGCAAGCCTCCGCAATCTTCAGCCTCACTCAAGCTGCAAGAGAAGGCCCATATAGCCCTCTCAGAGCCCAAGCTCAAGTCTGTGATGAGCTCTCCCGAACCAGCCCCAGTGCTCACGGATGAAGAGTTAGGAGAATACATATCTGCTGACATAGATGCACCTTCTCTTGACAATGTAATCCCACAAGACAAAATCTCGTATTTTATCAATAATAGAATGTCCTTCAATTACTCTAGTCTTCCACATTGGAATGCATGTATACACTAGATAACGCTCTACGGTCGTTACAAACACAAATAACGACCGTCAATCATGTAAATCGAGTAGTCCCGTCCCAAGGAGTATGTTTTATAGTCCCACCATGGAACCAGGACAAAGAACCCATCATCTTCGGCAAAGTCGAGCGTCATCAAGACCTCCCGCCACTCGAGCCAGAACCGAATACCGACAGAATATAAGTTTATCGATACACGGACAAGACAAAGTACCTCATCCAAAATATGGGTTACGATCTGAAAAGCAATAAGGGCCTGAACTACGGCAAAGGCCGGCGTCTTTCCCTCTGACTTCCAACACCTGAAGGACAGCCGCAGGACTACTATCATCGTACTCGATGGGGGGTGGGCTATGTCACGCCGTCGGCAACTCCAGAGAGTTCGAAAGCGGAAGAAATGGAGCACTCTCATTCATCTGAAGCATCAACTTAGAATTTCGATACCAGTATCGACCCAATCTTCAGGAAGGTGATATCAGTCAACATGGCATCTGTATAATCTCGAAAGGATGAAGGCGATGACCAAACGCCGGAATTTTTCGAGGAAGAACCTTGGGCTCAACGCCTAGGAGCGCAATGGGAGTCTCGTTTTGAATTACGCGAACCCCCTACCGAAGACGAAGTCGAGCAGATCGACCTTGGGGATGGGTCTTCTTCCAAACCTATCTTCATCAGCAAGAGTCTAAAGAGAAAAGATCGAGAGTCTTTAGTCCAATTGGCCAAAGAATACATCGACGTCTTCGTCTGGAGCTACGAAGATATACCGGGACTTGATCCCCAGATCGCGATGCATAGACTTAACATCTTACCTGATGCCAAGCCTATAAAGTAGCAACAACGACATTGTTGTCCTGACATCATGAACGCTATCGATCAAGAGGTGGACAAACTCCTAAGCAGCGGGTTCATTCGTGAAGAGCAACATCCGGATTGGGTGGCCAATATCGTCCCTGTCATCAAGAAGAATGGAAAGATACGAGTCTGCATCGACTTCAGAGATCTCAATACTGCTTGCCCGAAAGACGAATTCCTGCTTCCAATCACTGACGTGATGATCGACAATACATGTGGCTTCGAACGCATGTCTTTCATGGACGGGTACTCGGGCTACAACCAGATCAAAATTTTCCCCGATGATGCAAAACACACGTCATTCAGGACTCCGAAAGGGGTTTTTTGCTACACAGTAATGCCCTTTGATTTGAAGAACGCTGGTGCTACGTACCAACGAGCTATGAGTACCATCTTCCGTCAACATCTACGCAAAACAGTTGAATGCTATGTTGGTGATATTGCCGTCAAGAGCCGTCTCAAAGGTGATCACTTACAAGACCTAAAGACAGTCTTCGATCTCAGGCGAGCGCATCAACTCAAGATGAACCCCGCTAAATCCTTCTTTGGGTTTCTAGCGGAAGGTTCTTGGGCTTCATTATCATGGCGAAAGGCATTCATGTCTGTAATGCCCCGTTCCGCGCGAGGCATTTGGCTGGCTTGATGGATGGGATCAAAATATTGGACCGTGACTTATGTTGGAAATCAAGAGAGTTGAGACTGATGCAGTCTCTCTGAGCTGGCTAGACGGATTAAGTGTTGGAACATGGCTCGCTGGTAGAGCTACGCTTAGGAGGAATGTGTGCAACCAGAATAAGAAGACCCTTTTATGCAGGCAAGTGGAACTGTCCTCCTTCCTCCTTATTTCTGCATGCTTAATAAATGGAATAACGTGATGCTATGAATTATCCCTAAATGTCCCATGTTTTAATTATTGATTAATAGAGATGCTTATGCTAAGAAGTATTGAACTACTGAATGAATCACACTTGAACTGCCAATACGACTTGATGCTTGAAATGAATTGATAACGTCCCTTCGGTTAATATTGCTTAAGCAATTGATACTTGAATAATGAAATGCCATATGAATGACAGAATAAGAAATGAACTGGCTATGCTATCGACCCAATGAACTGAATGAAACACTAGAATCATGTACCTTTTCCATAACTGTTGCTGTTGCCTGTTTCCTTATAAGCAATGAAAGAAAGAATACTGTCCCGAACTGCTAATGTAACTTGATACATGAGAAATGAATTGAATATGCTATTATTCCTATGAAATGAATGAAATACTACAGGTTCCTTCGAAATGAATGAATGCTGTTGTTCCTCCGTAGAAGGAACATATTGAGAAATGTTGCAATGAAGCAATGAATGAGAAATGATGAGGCTTGGGATCGTCGAGATCACCAAGTGAAATGACGAAAATATTGGAAATGATAAGTCGTTGAAAACGACATGGATGAGTTGAATGATGTACTGTTGCCTTTAGTTATTTTAATATTTTACCATGTGTTTTATGATCACGATCGAGTCGGACACGCATTCGCATGGTCAGCGACAACTTGTATACAAGGGGGTGACTGCTTCCTCGGACGGTACCCCGGGACGTTAGGGGGACCGGTTCGACCATGGGGGAAGTGTAAACGTACGTTAAGGGTACGTGGTATCGGGACATTCCATTCGGGCTCGCAACCTGGTGGAATGGCGCGCCGATTATCTTTCGAAGTCCTATATAGCAACGTCTGAAAATGGTGCACTAACACTAATGATCATGTTGTAAGGATGCACGCTAATGAATGTTTTGTGCAGGCAGAGTAAGTGTAACTGTTAACCTGTATTTGATGCAGGTAAGAGGGAGTGGCTATTGGTAAGAAATCACTTAAATATGATATGCTCAATATTTGTGTTGGTTTAACTTGCGTGCTTAACGTGCCAAGTAAATGATGCTATGTGTAGCCTTTCAATTATGAGAACCTGCTTAACATATTAAATTTAGTATGCTAGAAAGATGCTTTGCTATAAACATTGCTCAAATATAACATACATGTTAAGAGATGCTTGAAGTGAGAATTGTCATAACATATTTAAGATGTTAATGTTAACGATGCCTCAATAATGCCTTTGCATGATAACACCAAGAATGCTATAATGATATGTCCACATAAATGTTGCTAAGAATATGTTTATATGCTTCACTATGATAATTGCCCATGAACTGTAAACCGATGTTAGGCCCCAAGTAGAAGGATCATTCTATTAAATGCTTGCTAAAATTGACCAGTTAGTGTTAGTTTAGGCGAGTGGGTTGGATTCTGCTCGCCAGTACATAGATGATGTGCTGACCCACATTTTGTGGACAGGTGCTCGTGCTTGGGATGTTCTGCATACGATGATTGGCTTGATTGGTCCCGCGGCATCGAAGATTTGTTGGGCATACAGAAGCTCTCTTTGTTCAAGATGATGTCTTCTGTTTATAAAGGGCTATAGAAGCATGGAAAAGAATAAAGAAAGGCCTATGTCGCTCCGACAGAAAGATTCCCATGCGGCTCAGGATCCCTATGCGGCTCAGAAGTCCATGCGGCTCTGGAGTCCATGCGGCTCAAGGGTCCATACGGCTCGGATAGTTCCATGCGACCCAGAAAGAAGCCACGTGGCCTTCAACAGTTCTTCTCTACATTTTGCTGTATTTAATGCCATGACGGCTGCTCTGACAAATGACAGCTATGACAGCTCTGACATAAAGACGTAATAATGACTCTGACATAATGGCGTGTTCCTAGGGAAGAGAAGAAAATCTTCTTACAGCTGGCAAGATCTACCAAGTCCCGAGGTCACTTCATGCGGCTGCTGCATTTATGCGGCCGCCCACTTCATGCGGCTGCTGCATTTATGCGACCGCCTACTTCATGCGGCCACCCACTTCATGCGGCTGCCCACTTCATGCGGCTGCCCATCTGTATGCGGCTGCCTATCCCCATGCGGCTGTCCATCTGCATGCGGCTGCCCATCTGCATGCAGCTGCCTATCCCCATACGGCTGCCCATTCCCATGCAGCTGCCCATCCTCATGCGGCTGCAAGCTTCATGCGGCTGAGAGGACCACCTATATGCGGCTCTGCCAGGACGGTCCAGTTGAGACACGTGGCGCTCTTCACGACAATTGAGACACGTGGCAGTCTTATCTTCCCTGGAATTATGGGTGCTAACAAATCCTAACAAAATCAGATTTGTTGCGATCGTCATAATTGTCCAGATCAAATCAAATCAAGCAAATTGGACACGTGACAGGCTATCACAAATCACGAATATTTATGGCAATCAACATTTATTGCCCACAGAGATTTGATGCAATCACATTAATTGTTCAAAATTATTATATTCAAGATGAACGGTCCAGATTGATAACTCTTAAGCCGTCGACTTTTCAAAATGGGTAATCATTGCAAACCCTAATGATCACCCCCCACTCCTATAAATAGCAAGGTGCTATTCCCTTGCAAATGGACGGAGACAGACGCATACAGAGAGAGGCGCGCAGAGGAGCATATACACAAAAAGGAGAGCACAGAGAGATACGGGCAGAGCCAGATATAGAGCATTTCTTCCTCAGAGCCAAGACCGTGTCCTATCGTCTAAGGAGTAAGGCAGAGCTGCCGTCGCTTTCCCGAGCCTCTATCGTCACCCTTCAGAATAAAAAATAAACAATCGTACTTAGATTGCTGTACCTAGGTTTTCGTCCCTAGGCTTTCTTTGTACGAGCGAGTTTGTATTGTGAGTCTAAGTTCAGTCCTCCTATATAAATTATTATGTACTTTCACAATCAATGGCAAACACGATGGCGACTCTGCTGGGGACAAACTTCTCCACGGCTGAGAAGTTGGTGATACAATCGGATGCAGCCAAACTTGGCTCCACACAACAGAAGATGGTCGTCCGCTTCGACCAACAGGCGTTTGAAGAAATGCTCTCCGATGGGAGCGCTGGCCCGGACCAGAAGCGAACCCGCACAAAGAAAGCTCGCAGGAAGTGGAGGCCAAAATCATTTGCTCCTTCCCAAGCTCTAGACGGAGTACTCTCTGCTGCCCAAGACGGCGAAGGCAACTCTCATGTGGCCCCACTTCAAGCCATAGAGGACTCTGCTGTCCCCAAGTTCGGCAGGGGAAAGCACTACGATGATGGACTTGCAGGGGCAAAGAGTGATTCTATGTGCTCCAGGAAGAAGCCGAACAAAGGCATTAGCCGCAGGCTGAACATTCATGCGGCCAAGATTGCCAGCCGCATGCATGATATCCATACGGCCGAAACTGCCAGCCGGATGCAGAATACCCATACGGCCAAGATTTCCAGCCGCATGGAGAAGACTTATGCGGCCGAGACTTCCAACCGCATGAAGAAAGCCCATACGGCTACGATTGCCAGCCGCATGAAGACTGTTGATTCCAGTCGCATACTGTCTGCTCCACGCGGCTCAGGTTCAGTCTTCGATCGCCTCTCCTATGGTCCTGATCTCTTATGCTCCCGAGAAAATATGTCTGACTCTCTGCAGCACCACTTAGACTCTTCCTACTATGTGCCCTCATGTACTAGAGTGAAGAAGTCTAGGGCAGCGCGAGCTTGGCGAGCTCAGTCCGCTGTCCCGACCTCTGACCATCCGAGCACTCCACATACTGTTATGCGGGCCTCTGATAGAAAGTTGTACAGAACCACTCGAGTCCAGCCCCCGGCGGCAAACGGACAGAGTGGTTCCCAGAAGTCTCCTAAAACCCAGGGAGCAAACATGGTCGTTCCAGACCCATCTGACTTGCGTGAGGTTATCCTCCACAAGCGCAAGAAAAGAGAAGAGGCCTCGGTGTGCAAAGAGTCCTCCCACGAACGTCACTGCACCCAGGTCATTGTCAACTGCTGTTACAACAACACGACGGTACGATAAGACCGGCAGTCCGTCTTCCAAAGATTACAACAGCCGAGCTCAGGGGATGTGGCGCCTCCCGTTGTCTCCTGCAACTCTACTCAGAAAATCCCCGCCGATGGGAGAGGAAAGAAGATAAATATTTCCAGCCCGAAGATTTCAACCACTATGACTAAGAAACTGTCGTCTAAACGGTTGTCCACCACCGGAGTTTTCCAAGGTACCCGTTCAAAGACGAAATCTGCTACAGTGGGAGATTCATCATCCACATTACTGGGGGTCACTGGAACTAGGGGTAGCACTCCTCCGAACATCCACGACAATCCGATGTTCCAAGGAGACGAGCCCAGGGAAACAACTCTCCCATCAGATACAGCAGGTGCCGACGTCCCCGAGGACGTCCACTACTCTCAAGATGAAGCAAGCTCTGAAGGTAGGGGTACTATCCCTTCTGAATCCGAACCAGAGGAGAATATTTCCACATACCCCGATGACTTCTCTGTACAAGGATATGATTCAGAGGGTACGTTATCCACCGTCCCTTCCATCTCTACTCGCGTGAGGATGGCATTCGTGACAAGCAACGATCAAGATAGCCCCAGTGATCACCAACGCATCGACACTCTGGAGGCCATACTGCGCACTTTGGTCAAATCGGTGGACGAGATCAAAGCAGCTCTTCCTACTCTGCAGGAAGGGACGCCTGGCCAAACAAACTTGGGTCCCATGGTCAATACGGACTCGAACTCAGCGGCACCAAACCCAGGCAATAATCCTCCTGAAATGGCAGCTTCCACCGCTGCGGATGAGGCCAGGGAAGCAAGAAGAGAGGTCTAGGAGCTCTGAGCCATGTTTCACGCTCGAGAAGCCTCTCAAGACCTTAGAATACGGCAACCATATCCTGCTACATGGAGGGATGTCCCTTTCCCACTAAGATATAAGCCGTTCAACATCAATCCCTATGATGGCAAGACCTCTGCAAGTCGATACATCACTTACTTCGAGGTCACCACCGACCATCTGCCCCATGACGATGCCATCCTTACACGATTATTCATCGGGGCATTGGAAGGGATCGCCTCCGACTGGTACCGGAACCTTCCAGACAACTGCATCCACTCCTTTGCCAGCTTTAAGCGCATGTTCTTGGAGAGATTCTACGAAGTAGGATAGGACGTCACAATGTCCACCCTCATGGACGTCGTTCAAGGAGAGAAAGAGCTGACAAGGAACTATATTGAGCGATTTCGCCAAACCGTAATGAAGTTGTCGTCGGGTAATCCGGATTCCTTCTTGATTGAAATTTGCCAAAAGAGACTGCTCCCAACAATCAGCCTCTGGATGGGTGAAAGTCAATTCAAGGACTGGAAGACGTTCATCATCAGTGCCACTAGTGTCAAAGACAGGTTGAAGAAGGCTCGCCAACTGGGATTACACATCTCGAAGGGAGAGGACAAGGACAAGCGCCCTAATACCAACAACGACAATGGTGGTAACTCCTCCAACAATCGGGACAACAAGGGCAAGCAGGCTATGGTGGCCGATACAGCCCAGAAACCTGATTCAAAACCGGTAGACAAGTAATGGCCGCAAATGACCTACTCCTTCGAAGACGGCCATGTCAAGCCCATCTTGGACATGCTCATACAAGGAGATAGAATTCAGCTCCCTCCACCAAGATGGGAACCTCGGCCGGCAGAAATGAAGAGCCCAATGTACTGCCATTACCACCGCTACGTCCACCATGCTACACACGACTGCTACCAACTGAAGTGATACATCCAACATCTCATCGATTCGAAGGCCCTGGCCATTGATTTCGAGGAGGTAACCGTGGCAGCCAATATGGTATCCGTACAGTTTGGTAGCTTCCCTCCGACAGAGACTCAAGACGGTGTGGTACCCATCCCTAGGGCGACAATAGAGATTGCTAATCTTTCACCTCCTCGAGATCAGGCTACTGGTCTGGTACCCCTCACCACGTCACAAGGGGTGGTCATGTGGGTCCATCCAGACTTGGTACCTAAAGTGACTCAGTCCGTACCACTCCCATTGACAAGAAGGAGAGTAGAAAGGTCAGATCCTGCCGCACAATTTTGGCAGATGTCGAAAAAGCTACAGCTGTCGTCACTCGGTTTGGTGCTCAATCCCAACCTACACCAGATAACTCGACTGAAGAACATCAGCCGGCTACTGCTGACGCTCCGGGACCTTCTCAACCTCCGACGACCGACAAGCCTAGGCCAAAGGAGACTCGCTTTGACAAATCCCTCCGAAAAGAGGCATCTCATGGGCTAGAGAGGCCCTACAACTTTGACATCTTGGCACAATTGGCCAACACACCGGCCAAATTGTCATTATACGAGCTCCTAAGACTCTCCAAAGATGTCCGTGCGGCTTTGAGCGATGCACTCCAGAATGCCGACGTATGTCTGGCTCAGGTCAACCTCACGGGAGAGGGCCCGCCTGCAAATCTCCAAGACAGCACTTGCACAAGAACGATGCCCAACATTGTCTTTATGCCGCTGGATATGCTCATCAAAATCAATCTGCACGATCATCCGTTATACTACACTGGATACATCGGTGACATAAAGGTGGATCGGATGCACATTGATCCTGGTTCTTCCATAAGCATCATTCCAAAGGGTCTGTTATATCATCTCCGTATTCCTATGCATCGTCTGACGCCAACAAGCACCGCCATCAGCGGTTTCAATTCTGGCAGGAGCTACCCAATTGGAAAGATTCGCTTGAAGTGCCAAATTGGCGATCTTCAGTCAGAAGTGACCTGTTACGTCATAGATGCGGACACTTTCTATAATATCCTCCTGGGGCGCCCTTGGATACATGATTACATGATCGTGACTTCCACGCTGCACCAGTGCTTCAAGTATGTTGACAAATACGGCTTCGTGAGGACAGAATTTGCCGACATCGATCCCTTCAAAGGGGTCGAATCCTACTACTCAGATTCCTGCTTATACAAAAAGTTGAAGAGGCACCTTAGTGAAGGAGATGTGCATGCTCGAACTGAGACGGCCACAGGATCAGAAGAACCTATGACGATCCACCTCCAAGCTCGCAAACCTGGCAAGTCCGTACCCCTTACGGCCGCTCTGCGTAAGGACACAATCAGCCTCTCGGCACAAGAGGGGCAAATAATAATCCGGCTGCCAAGGTTCGGCCAAGCGCCAAGACCCACAACGGAGCCACTGACAATCAGACTGCCTAGAGTCGGCCAGCCACAAACGGAGAAGCTCAATCCCTCCGACAAGCCAATGACGATACGTCTTCCCAAAAAGAATCGTCAGCCCGATACAAAGTCTGGGGCTTCTAGCAAGCCAACCACTCCCCGCCCAGCATCGAGTACCAAACTGGGGGTCGCTAGTTTGCCAACGACTCCACATTCTGCTCCACCAGCGGAACCCCTGATGATCAAGTTGCCCAAGTCATCCTTTCAGTCTTCATTTATACAGGGGGTGGCCGAAGAAGAACCAGAATTGGCCAAGTATGTGGCGGCTCACACTGATATTCCATCCGCAGATGATGTGATCCCGTTAGAAAAGATACCTTACTTCATCAATAAAGGGATATCTTTGAACTACATCAAGCTTAATAAGCTTTGAACAATGTATGCTATGGAACACGGTATAGGCACTCACCTACACACACAGGTGACAAATATTTACACCGCAAATCAACTTACTCCCGTGGAAGACGCTTACCACATAATCGAGGGAGGAGACCATCCAATCATCTTCGGTCGGAAGAATGATCCACAGCCCTTCACCATAGAAGAAGTTGATCTCGAATCGGACTCCGGGAGACTGTCTCTCTATCTATATAGCCTCCAATCCAAATACCTCATGCAAAAACAGGGGTATGATCTGGAGACTACGCCAGGTTTGAACTACGGTACTGGTCGACGATTACCTTTAAAGTTGCCGGTCCCGGCTGGCAAACCACAGGACTACTATAACAAGACCCGATGCGGACTGGGATATGTTACGCCTGCAACGACCCCTGAAAGCTCAGATGAGAAATGCGACTGGCATTCACACTCAACCGGATCACCAACTTCTGATTCAGATATCAGCATCGAGGATGTATTCAGGCAAGTCTGGTCCGTCAATATGGCATTTGCCGACGCCTACGAAGAAGATGAAGACATTCCTGAACTTCTTGAGTTAGAGCCGTGGGCACAACAACTAGATGTGCAGTGGAAGAAGCAGTTTGAACAAAGAGAGCCTTTTACCGAGGATGAGGTTGTACAAGTCAATCTAGGTGATGAATCCTCTCCAAAGCCCATCTTCGTCAGTAAGTATCTGACCGACGAAGAGCGAGAATCACTACTACAACTCGTCAGAGAATATATCGACGTGTTCGCCTGAAGCTATGAAGATATGCCGGGACTGAACCCCGAGATTGTACTTCACAAACTCAACATCCGTCCAGACGTAAAGCCAGTCAAGCAACAGCAACGTCGATTCCGTCCTGACGTCATGAATGCTATTGAAGCCGAGGTAAACAAGCTGATTGCCAGTGGCTTCATCCGTGAGGAACAACATCCTGACTGGGTTGCTAACATAGTTCCAGTCCTCAAGAAGAGTGGGAAGATTCGAATCTGTATCGACTTTCGCAATCTGAATGAGGCTTATCCTAAGGATGAGTTCCCTCTCCCTATCACGAACATTATGATCGACAATACCTGCGGCTTCGAGCGCATGTCATTCATGGATGGATTCTCGGGATACAACCAGATCAAGATGTTCCCTGACGACGAAAAGCATACATTATTCCGAACACCAATTGGCACATTCTGCTACACGGTCATGCCTTTCGATCTAAAGAATGCTGGCGCCACATATCAAAGAGCTATGAGCATCATCTTTAGAGACCACTTGCGCAAAACAGTGGAATGCTATGTTGACGACATCGCCGTCAAAAGTCGCTCTAAGGAAGATCATCTGCATGATCTAAGGACAGTGTTCGACCTGATGCGAGCGCACAATTTGAAAATGAACCCCACAAAATCCTTCTTGGGCGTATCCAGCAGGAAGTTCTTGGGTTTCATCATCACCTTCCAGTGTATCCACGTAGACCCTGAGAAGACAAAGGCAATCATGGAGATGAGTCCCCCGAGAAATCTCAGAGAACTCTGAGGCCTTCAAGGGAGGTTAGCTTACATCAGGAGGTTCATTTCCAACATCTCCGGGCGATATCAGCCATTCACCCATCTCATGAAGAAGGGCGTCTCATTCGTATGAAATGAAGAATGCCAGCGTGCCTTCGACAGCATCGAAGAATATTTGTCGAACCCTCCAGTCCTGGTGGCTCCGGTTGCTGGAAAACTATTCCTGCTCTATGTACGAGCAATGGAACATTCCCTCGGCACTCTGCTAGCACAAAACAACGATACAGGCCATGAGCAAGCTATATATTACCTCAGCCGAATGATGATCGGGCCAGAGCACCGATATACCGCCGTGGAGAAGGAATGCCTCGCCTTGGTGTTCGCCATTCAAAAGACACGACACTACGTCACGGGGCAAACCATACATGTGATATCACGAGTCAACCCCCTCAGGGTCCTCATGACTAAACCAGGGGCACTCAGCTCTCGCCTCGCTACATGGGCAATATTACTGTCCCCCTACCATATGATCTTCGTTCCGCAAAAGGCTATTAAAGGTCAAGCTCTGGCAGACTTTTTAGCAGCCCATCCAGGCTCGGAGTCGGCCAAAATATACGAAAAAATCCCAGATGAGATCGCCGACTCGCATGCGACCTCTCACGATGATATATGGCGAATGTTCTTCGACGGTGCTTCAAGGACCGGACCCAAGGGCAACATTATCGTCGGAGTCGGGGTGGTGCTGATTTCTCCTTCCGGACTGGTGATCAATCGCGCTTACTCCCTCACGGAACCTTGCTCTAACAATGTGGCCGAGTACAACGCTTTAGTCATTGGCCTCCAACTTGCAAGAGAGCTGGGGGTAGAATATCTTGAAGCATACGGTGATTCACAGTTAATCGTCAATCAGATCCGGGGTTCATACAAAGTCCACCATAAAGACATGATCCCCTATCACCAAATAGCGATCAACATCATTTCGTCATTTGAAGGGTTCTTCATCGAACACGTCCCCAGACTCCAAAATATCGAAGCCGATGCCCTAGCAGGCCTTGCCGCTTCCCTAGCAGTGCCGAACCATATTCATTATTTGGTGGACGTGATAGGCCATGAATTGGTCTGTCCCAAGAACAACGTTCAATTCATGGCAAGTTATTCCGCTCAGACGATCGACGAAGTACCAGACTGGTGACAACCATTCATAGACTTCGTAGTCTACGACATCCTGCTCGAGAACCCAAAGGAAGCCACCTCTATCAGAAGGCGTTCTCTCAGATTCTTCTACGATACAGAGACGAAAATGCTATATCGCCGATCCTACGATGGATTATTGCTTCGATGTCTGTCAAACGCAGAAGCCAAAGAAGCCGTACGCGAAGCTCATGACGGTGTCTGCGGGGCCCATCAGCCTGGCCTAAAATTATAAGACCGTCTTCGCCGAATGGGCTACTACTGGCCCACGATGGTAGCAGATGCGATAGACTATGCAAGAAAGTGCAAAGCCTGCCAAGTCCATGCGAACTTCATCCACCAGCCATCCGAATTTCTATATCCGACAGTGGCGTCCTGGCCATTCGAAGTATGGGGAATGGATATCATCGGTCCGATCACTCTACCATCTTCCCGAGGATATCGCTTCATACTCGCAATCACGGATTACTTCTCCAAATAGGCGGAAGCTGTTCCGCTTGCAGAAGTAAAGACTTCAAACGTGGTCAGCTTCCTCAAGCATCACGTCATCTACCGCTTTAGACTGCCCCGAAGGATCATCCATGATAATGGTCCGCAGTTCGCAAGCCACGCCTTCTATCGATTCTGCGACAAACATGGAATTCAGAATGTTGCTTCGACGCCATACAATCCGGCAGCGAATGGGTTGGCAGAAGCATTCAATAAAACCATCATCAAGTTGCTCAAAAAGTTCGTATCATCCAACAAATGCAATTGGAACGAGAAGCTTGGTGAATGCTTATGGGCGTTCCGTACTACAGTCCGAACGGCCACTGGAAACACACCATTCTCCCTGGTGTACGGGAGTGAGACAGTTCTCCCATTGGAGACTCAAATACCCTCGCTCTGTGTCGCTCTCACTTACTAATTGACGACAACTACCGTCGCCGGCTACAAGAGTTGGAGGCCTTAGATAAAAAGCGCCTATTGGCTCAGCAACGAATCGAGCTATACCAAGCACGCATCTCCGGAGCCTTCAACAAGAAGGTTAAAATCAGAACATTCCAAGTGGACGATCTCGTTCTGGCAGTTCGGAGGCCAATGGTTATGACTCACAAAATTGTCGACAAATTCCAACCAAAGTGGAAAGGTCCATTTATCATTGAGGCTGTATTCTCTAACGGAGCTTACCGCCTCGTAAAACAAAATGGAGACTTGCTCATGTTGCCCGTCAACGACAAGTTCCTGAAGAAATATTATGTCTAAACAACATTATCCAAATCCCAGATTATTGAGTTATATACCCGCCGGTACCGCTGAACTCACATTCACAAAATCCCAGATTATTGAGTTATGTACCCTCCGGTACCGCTGAACCCACAGTCTGCCTCCAAATATCTCAGACTATAGAGTTATGTACCCTCCGGTACCGATGAACCCACAGTCTGCCTCCAAATATCTCAGACTGTAGAGTTATGTACCCTCTGGTACCGCTGAACCCATAGTCTGCCTCTAAAATATCTCGAATTGTTGAGTTATGTACCCCCTGGTACCGCTGAACTCACATTCGGCCTCCAAACACCAAAGATTATCGGGTCATGTACCCCTTGGTACCACTGAACTCACCTACATTCATCCTCAAAATATCCCAGATTATAGAGTTATGTACCCCCTGGTACCACTGAACTTATATTCTGCTTCCAAATATCTCAGACTGTTGAGTTATGTACCCCCCCGGTACCGCTGAACTCACATTTTGCCTCCAAATCTTCCAGAGTGTCGAGTTATGTACCCGCAGGTACCGCTGAACTCCCATCATGGTTAATCTATATCGCATCTTTTGGGTAGTAAGTCACGTATGATCATACCTCTGAACTTTCTTTCTAAAAGAAGCTCCTTCCTCATGATCCACTACCCGTACTTCCAGTGCACAAAAAGGGTAACAGATCCACAAATTTCTAAGACAACCATGTCGATGCTACCTCTGAGTTGTTTCACTTCCATCAAAAACAAATTGCCCCCTCACATAGAACTTCCATGTCCTCATTATCTCTGAGTTTTTCTATGTACCCCTTCTTGGAGCCCACTCCTGCCATGTCCTTATTACCTCTGAGTGGGAAGGCTTCATCGAAGAAACCCTCATATTTACCACGTCCTCATTACCTCTGAGTAAGTATGTTGGTTTATCTTTCGACTTATTATCTGTACCCACAACCGGAGTATGCCAAGGATAATAGGCCCACAAATGTCCTCCGTGGACCACAAATGCTGTACTAAGTTTCCTAGTACATGCCCCTCATTTCTCATCATGCCCCGGGAGCCCAATTGCTCCATGGCATTCTTTCTTCCGATACCAAGGACGTCCACGGCCATCTTACCGTAGAATTGCTCTAAGTATCCCCATCAAACTTGTTATCCATACCTAAAACCAAGGTATGCCAAGGGTAACAAGTCCACAAACAGTCCTCCAATTGGGGCAACTACTACAAGCAAAGAATAGAGCAAATGTATTCTGTTCATTCAAAACCAGTTACATTCACATGACTACATCTCATGAGCAAGCCAAAAAAGTTCTCTATTATTTCACTCTGACAAGAAGGAAGAAGATTACATTGATGTCCAAAAGAAGCAAAACACAAGCTACAGCTAAAGACAGACAGAAATATCAAGACAAAATACGGACATTTATGAGGGCCTACGAATTCTAGTTGCGGGGGCGCATATACCAATCCCTCAACCATTTTTCATATGAAGGATCCACTTGAGCAAAATCCTCGTCCGGAGCAGGCGGGTCAGAACTCCCAATACTACTGCCGTCAGACTGGGGCTCCTCCTTTACAGCAACTTCGATAGGCGCCAGCTCTCATTTTTGTTCCTCCATTTTTGGTATTACCTCCTCTTTAACGAGCGATAACTCTTGTTTGAAAGGAGGCAGCAGCTCTTCCTTCACAATGATCTCAGCCTTCGGCAGGGTTGCTGCAAGAATCAAAGATAAAAAGAAACAAAATTAGAAGATGGTCAGAGCCTCATGGGGCCCAGTCCAGACGAGCTTATGCAGTCCTTTTTAAGGGGGGCTTCATGCGGTTCGATTCAGAGAGACTTATGCGGCTCTGTCCGATGGGTTATTATGCAGTTTAGTTTGTGAAATGCCTGTACGGTTACTAGACAAACCCCCATACGGCTCGGACATGGGGTATACCCCCATGCGGCTCGGACGTGGGACATACATGCGGCCCATACAATTTGAACAGTTCGATGAAGACGAGGGACGCATTAAAGACTTGTGCATAAAGTATGCAACAGAGCCGTCTTTGTTAGGGTTTCGAAGTATACGATATTCCCAAACCCTTACCAGCAATGATGGGGTGAACGTCGGGGTGAACTTCAGGCACCGTGGATGATGAAGAAGCCACTCCCTTACCCTTCATTGCGGCTTTGGAGGATTTGGGAGCCATTGCTGATGATCAGAGAATGAAGACAAAGACAAGAAAGCTAGGACAAGAGCAGAAAGTAAAGAAGTCTTTTTCCAAACACGCTGCTATTTATAGGTGGAGCCCATAGACCGACACATCGATCCATGTGCAGTGTAATCGACTATTCGGTTATCAAGGCGATCTAACTATTCAAGGCTAAACTCTTGGGATCCTGTCCCAAAAAGCGGCTTTAAATCTGACAGCAAATCAAAGGTAATCAATGCAAAGATTTGCACACGTGGCATGAAGACGTGGCAAGGAGCCTATGCGGCCAGACAGCCCACGCGACTGGAAAGCCCATGCGGCTCAGATGGCCATGCGGCTGAGGAGGCCATGCGGCCGAGACATCCATGCGGCCAGAACATCCTATACGGCCCGAAGAGTTTTTACATGGCCATGCTTCTTATTCAAAGTATTTCAATTTTGCAAATTAAAAACTTTGAAGGGGGTCTTGTAGAAGCAAGGAAAAGAATAAAGAAAGGCCTATGCTGCTCCGACAGAAAGATCCCCATGCGGCTCAGGATCCCCATGCGGCTCAGAAGTCCATGCGGCTCAGGAGTCCATGCGGATCAAGGGTCTATGCGGCTCGGATAGTTCCATGCAGCCCAGAAAGAAGCCACGTGACCTTCAATAGTTCTTCTCTATATTTTGCTGTATTTAATGCCCTGACGGCTGCTCTGACAAATGACAGCTATGACAGCTCTGACATAAAGACGTAATAATGACTCTGACATAATAGCGTATTCCTAGGGAAGAGGAAAAAATCTTCTTACAGCTGGCAAGATCCACCAAGTCCCGAGGTCACTTCATGCGGCTGCTGTATTTATGCGGCCGCCCACTTCATGCGGCTGCTGTATTTATGCGACCGCCCACTTTATGCGGCCGCCCACTTCATACGGCTGCATCCTTCATGCGGCTGCCCATCTACATGCGGCTGCCTATCCCCATGCGACTGCCCATCTGCATACGGCTGTCCATCTGTATGCGGCTGTCTATTCTTATGAGGCTGCCTATCCTCATGCGGCTGCCCATCCTCATGCGGCTGCATGCTTCATGCGGCTGAGAGGACCACCTATATGCGACTCTACCAGGACGGTCCAGTTGAGACACGTGGCGCTCTTTGCGACAATTGAGACACGTGGCAGTATTATCTTTCCTGGAATTATGGGTGCTAACAAATTCTAACAAAATCAGATTTGTTGCGATCGTCATAATTGCCCAGATCAAATCAAATCAAGCAAATTGGACACGTGGCAGGATATCACAAATCACGAATATTTATGGCAATCAATATTTATTGTCCACAGAGATTTGATACAATCACATTAATTGTTCAAATTTATTATATTCAAGATGAACGGTCCAGATTGATAACTCTTAAGCCGCCGACTTTTTAAAATGGGTAATCATTGTAAACCCTAATGATCACCCCCCACTCCTATAAATAGCAAGGTGCTATTCCCTTGCAAATAGACGGAGACAGACGCATACAGAGAGAGGCGCACAGAGGAGCATATACACAAAAAGGAGAGCACAGAGAGATACGGGCAGAGCCAGATATAGAGCATTTCTTCTCCAGAGCCAAGACCGTGTCCGATCGTCTATGGAGCAAGGCAGAGCTGCCGTCGCTTTCCCGAGCCTCTATCGTCACCCCCCCAGAATCAAAAATAAATAATCGTACTTAGATTGTTGTACCTAGGTTTTCGTCCCTAGGCTTTCTTTGTACGAGCGAGTTTGTATTGTGAGTCTAAGTTCAGTCCTCCAATATAAATTGTTCTGTACTTTCACAATCAATGGCTATGTATGGAATATTGTAATCAATTGTACTAGTAAGTTATAAGCCAAGTTGGTATATCGAGTTGTAATCCAATGTATCCAAGTATCAAATGTAAGCTTTATAGCATTGTTCAGTTGGCTTTCAATGTAAAATAAGATGTGTTGTAAGCACTATACTTCAATACAAGTCTTGTACTCTTCTTCAATTATCAATAAGAGAATAAAGTTCTGTATATCTCTGTGAGACTTCGAGTTATCCTTTTATCTCCGCTGCTATAAAGAAACTAATGTGTTTCTATTCAATAAGAAAGATTGTCCTCACTAAATTCATTTTATCTGCTTCTGCCGCTGCGATATATTCCTATTTGAAGAAAATCAATTATGTACCATCTTTGTCTTGTACAAGTACAATACCAGACTTGTACGGCATCACGCCCAAGCGAGGACGATCGATTCTAAGAGATAAAATATGTAAATAAATGACTCTACGAATCGGGGCTTGGTATCAAAGCACGGCTTTACGTCCTTGGTCTCTTCTTTGATTCGTATCAAATCAAAGTTGTATCGACGATTGACCAAAGTTGCTTCTGCGATCACTCAACGTTGCTTCTGAGATTTAAATCAGAGATTGCTTCCACGATTATCCTGTTGTTGTTCCGTAATCATCCTATGTTGTTGTGTCTGAAAGATCATTGACCCTCTTGGCTGCTCACTGTATGTTCCATACAATAAGTCTATATACATTGTGATGCCCCTGAATGAATGATTGTTGTTGGTTTGGACACAAATAACCCAACAATGACTCGATGTCATAGTATGCTATGTTGTGAATGCTGTTTGGAATATAGGAATAAAGAAAAGTGGCTATATATGTTGTAACAAGTTGAGAATTTCATGTGATATTGGGAAAGAATTGGGAATGAAATAATTGATGGATGAGTTCGACATAACTGGTGAATTGACTCATGTGTGCTGGCTACTGCTTTTGAGACCCTAAGAATGTTGGCTTATAATATTGAGACCCTGAGATGTTGGCTAAGTGTTGTGATCATTATAGATCACGAATGTCCGGAATAGAATTGAGTTGGTATTGTTTAAGGATGGCTTCGTTTCTGAGTGGTATATTGTCTCTACCACCTCAGAACGAGATGTGTGTTGACCCTTTCCATAGGATAGCAAGGAGACTATCTGTGGATACTGGGTAGTGCCGAGACTTAGCTGGGAGTCTTGTATTGTGGCTAGATGACTCGAGTGTTCCTTGACGGTGATGTTATATTGAGTAGCGAGATTGTCGAAAATTATAACTGGTGGCTTGGTTAGAAATTGTTTAGTCGAGTGATGACTCAGACTAGTAAGACAGTTAGTATGCTATGGGTAAATGGATTTGGCTAGAGAATGTTGTGGCTTAGAACATCTGAATGTTGACTTCGAATGGTTGGATACAAATCATATGTGGCTAATACAAAGTTGATTGCTAAGCTGGAAGTTTTGGAAAAGTTGTCGGTGACCAAAGAAATATTAGAACTCTGTGCCTTGATCCTACGGTGTAATAGATGTCAATCCATCTTGACCACCAAAGGATAGTTATTACATATGTGTATGTATGCTGAGGAATTGAATTGTACCAGAAAAGTAACAAATAGCAACTCTGAATACTGGTGTTGCCTAGAGGATGGTTAAGTGATACATAAATTGTCGGATTGAATGGAATGAACTACTCGACCCTTAAGGTAGGGAATTTTAAGAATGTTCGTATAAGATAGTTTGATGATTGAGAAGTGAATGGGAACGAGAAATTGCAAATGTGTTGGATAATGTCGGTATAGGTGACTGTTGGTTGAGATATAGATTGTTGGCTTATGACTTAGTGATGTGACTTTGTCATACAGACCGAATAGTATGATTCCATGGTTATGTTAAGACTATCGGAATCGATGATCCTTGAATAGTTAGCCTTGGCTTATGGGTTCGTGTGAGTACAAAGGAATTGGAATAGAAATTTAATCGTTGGAAATTTACTTGATAGATTATTAGAACGATGAGGATCGTATGTCGGTTTAGGATTGACCGTAAAGTTAATAGATCGATCTTAGTCGATCGTTGGGTAAGTCTATAATGAGCCTCTGTGGAAATTATTTCCTTGAGGAAGACCCTGGATAAGATAGACTTGACCCTAGCGACCAGTTGATGACTGACCAGTTGTTGGCATAGTCGACAATGGCGAGTAGTTATTTAGACTAAGTTGATGTCCATAGGTTTGGGTAGAGTTCTTTAGAACTGTCGGTTGCTTGTTGGCCCTAAGAATAAGAAACTAGCATGATCCCTAGTAGCCGCCCACTCTAGGGGAGTCACCTGAATGATTAGGTTTAGCTATCGGTATAGCTAACCATAGAGACTTGATCGAATAATAGGGTGACCAGTGGCGACCGTAGGATAACCTTTTGGTATTGAACGAGAGATGGTGATGAGTATGACATAAGGATGACATGTTATATGTATATGCTTCAATATGAACCTTAGAGATGTTTGACCCTTGAGGATTATGTGTCGGCCTATAGCAGGAATGTTGGATCGGTATCTATAGTCGGGTAGCTGGATTAATCTTGATTGTTGCATACAATTGTACCCTTGGCTTGGGTAATCGATAGTGGGTGACGTCGAATTGTGTCTTTTAGAAAAGATGAATTGCCTCGGTAAAAAATATTGTCGGATTTGGGAAAGGAATATGATTGCATGATGTGAACTCTTGATATGAATGGCTCTAAGTTAGATCCTTGACCGATGTTAGAAATATTATTCTTGGATAGAGAGCTGTCCCAGATGTTAAGTGTTGTGGCCTGAAAGATAGTGATTGTGGCAAAGTGAGTGAAGTAATAAGTCAATTGAAAGGATGCTAAGTCGGATTTGGAAAAGAGAGTTATATCGTGGCTGATCGAATCACACTAACATGGAAGTTAGCTAAAGTACATATGTTTTAGGAACGCCTAAAATATGTGTATGGATCCAGCCGAAGTGATAGGTTGCGACTGAGATAACATTATGGGAAGAATTTATTACACTAGCACGGACTTTGGCTGAAATACATATATTTTGGGGACGCCTGAAATATGTGTATGGATCCAAATGAAGTAATGTATTACAACCAAGATAGAATGCAAGGAAAATGTTGGTGAATCAATGAGAAGTTACAAGTATTGAAAAAGAGATAGACAGAACGAATCGTTGACGGATTTAAATAGCACAGTTGGATAGCTATTTTGAAATGACCGAGTGGGTTAAAATGAATATTGAATTGAAGCTGAATGAATAACTCGTTGAGACTAAGTGAATCTAGTATGTGAGTTGTTTTCTTAAGTTTCGAGGATGAAACTTTTTCTGAGTAGTATATTATGTAATGTCCCGTTCCGCACGAGGCATTTGGTTGGCTTGATGGATGGGATCAGAATATTGGACCGTGACTTATATTGGAAATCAAGAGAGTTGAGACTGATACAGTCTCTCTGAGCTGGCTAGACGGATTAAGTGTTGGAACGTGGCTCGCTGGTGGAGCTACGCTTAGGAGGAATGTGTGCAACCAGAATAAGAAGACCCTTTTATGCAGGCAAGTAGAACTGTCTTCCTTCCTTCTTATTCCTGCATGCTTAATAAATGGAATAACATGATGCTATAAATTGTCCCTAAATGTCCCATGTTTTAATTGTTGATTAATAGAGATGCTTATGCTAAGAAGTATTGAACTGCTGAATGAATCATACTTGAACTGCCAATACGACTTGATGCTTGAAATGAATTAATAATGTCCCTTCAGTTAATATTGCTTAAGCAATTGATACTTGAATAATAAGATGCCTTATGAATGACAGAATAAGAAATGAACTGGCTATGCTATCGACCCAATGAACTAAATGAAACACTAGAATCATGTACCTTCTCCATAACTGTTGATGTTGCCAGTTTTCTTATAAGCAATGAAAGAAGGAATACTGTCCCGAACTGCTAATGGAACTTGATGCATGAGAAATGAATTGAATATGCTATTATTCCTATGAAATGAATGAAATGCTACAGGTCCCTTCGAAATGAATGAATGCTGCTGTTCCTCCTTAGAAGGAACATATTGAAAAATGTTGCAATGAAGCAATGAATGAGAAATGATGTGGCTTAGGATCGTCGAGATCACCAAGTGAAATGATAGAAATATTGGAAATGATAAGTCGTTAAAAACGACATGGATGAGTTGAATGATGCACTGTTGCCTTTAGTTATTTTAATATTTCACCATGTGTTTTATGATCATGATCGAGTCGGACACGCATTCATATGGTCAGCGATAACTTGTATACAAGGGGGTGACTGCTTCCTCGGATGGTACCCCGGGACGTTAGGGGGACCGGTCCGACCATGGGGGAAGTATAAATGTACTTTAAGGGTACGTGGTATCGGGACATTCCATTCGGGCTCGCAACCTGGTAGAATGGCGCGCCGATTACCTTTCGAAGTCCTATATGGCAACGTCTGAAAATGGTGCACTAACACCAATGATCATGTTGTAAGGATGCAAGCTATTGAATGTTTTGTGCAGGCAGAGTAAGTGTAACTGTTAACCTGTATTTGATGCAGGTAAGAGGGAGTGGCTATTGGTAAGAAATCACTTAAATGTGATATGCTCAATATATGTGTTGGTTTAACTTGCGTGCTTAACGTGCCAAGTAAATGATGCTATGTGTAGCCTTTCAATTATGAGAACCTGCTTAACATGTTAAATTCAGTATGCTAGAAAGATGCTTTGCTATAAACACTGCTCAAATATAACATACATGTTAAGAGATGCTTGAAGTGAGAATTGTTATAACATATTTAAGATGTTAATATTAACGATGCCTCAAAGATGCCTTTGCATGATAACACCAAGAATGCTATAATGATATGTCCACATGAATGTTGCTAAGAATATGTTTACATGCTTCACTATGATGATTGTCCATGAACTGTAAACTGATGTTAGGCCCCAAGTAGAAAGATCATTCTATTAAATGCTTGCTAAAATTGACCCGTTAGTGTTGGTTTAGACGAGTGGGTTGGATTCTGCTCGCCAGTACATAGATGATGTGTTGACCCATATTTTGTGGGCAGGTACTCTTGCTTGGGATGTTTTGCACACGATGATTGGCTTGATTGGTCCCGCGGCATCGAAGATTTGTTGGGCATACAGAAGCTCTCCTTGTTCAAGATGATGTCTTCTGTTTATAAAGGGCATAATGTATGGAACATTGTAATCTGTTGTACTAGTGAGTTGTAAGCCAAGTTGGTATATCGAGTTGTAATCCAATGTATTCAAGTATCAAATGTAAGCTATATAGCATTATTCAGTTGGCTTTCAATGTAAAATGAGATGTGTTGTAAGCACTATACTTCAATACTAGTCTTGTACTTTTCTTCAATTATCAATAAGAGAATAAAGTTCTGTATATCTCTGTGAGACTTTAAGTTATCCTTTTATATCTGCTGCTATAAAGAAACTGATGTGTTTCTATTCAATAAGAAAGATTATCCTCACTAAATTCATTTTATCTGCTTCTGCCGCTGTAATGTGTTCCTATTTGAAGAAAATCAATTATGTACCATCTTTGCCTTGTACAAGTACAATACCAGACTTGTACGGCATCACGCCCAAGCGAGGATGATCGATTCTAAGAGATAAAATATATGAATAAATGACTCTACGAATCGGGGCATGACAATATCGACCCCGAGAAGACCAAAGCCATCCTTGACATGAACCCTCCGAAGAACCTCCGAGAACTTCGAGGCCTGCAAGGGCGTCTTATATACATCCAAAGGTTTATAGCAAACCTTTCCGAAAAATATCAACCTGTCACGATCCGTTTCCGAATAATCGGACACGAGTCGGACACGCCCAGCCTTCATCATTGGACACGATGAAGTAAGCTGTACCAATCTAGGGAAATATAACCAGATAATCATGAACAAGTATGAAATCACAGCATCTATAAATGTATCCCAAAATAAAGGTAAAGTACAAGTCTCAGAATTTATTACATTCCAGCAAATGAAAGATAGAGTTTACTAGTCTCAAAATACAAGGAAAATGTAAAGTGATAATGGTAAAGCTCTAGGCTTCTGCAGCCTCTAAGTCAAGAGAAACTCCAGCTGGCTCTCCTGCATCTACTGGCTCTCGGCCATAATATGTGTCGCAAAGGACTTCTAACTCACCTGCAACATATCCTATTCAGGAGCGGAGCAAAGTACAGTTCTAGGTAATGAACAAGACATCATAATATAAAAGTACAAGGGAACATGGTATGTAAAGCACAAGAAGGAACATGGTGTATAAGCACATGAAAGAATATGGTATGTAAGAACATGAAAGAACATGGTATCTCAGGAATCACAGAAACTAAGTACAAGATATATCTCCTGAACATATGTGTGTACAATGTTTGAAATATAACTATATATGTGATCGGCTAGGGGTAAGCACATGAAAGCACATGAAAGTACATGAATGGTACGGCTTAGGACCCGCGTGCACGATGCGGGGTCTAAGCTAAACACACCTGAGTTGTTTCTTGGGTTTGGTCACATAAATAGTATATTTCCCCACCCCATGTACGAGTAATAAGAACAAGGAACATGAGCACCAGAAAAATATGTCGTGTCGCAGTGTGTCAACAAGGAAGCACATGATATAATGAAATATGCAAGACCATAGAATGTACTTGCCTTGCTCCGGGAAATCAAGTGTACTAGATGGAGCTGGATGTCCTCCTGGTTTATTGAGTACAAGTTGGTTAATAACTAAACAAGCTCTAAATTGGTATCTTGCAGTTCAAATCATGCCTAGCTACAACTATGATATTAGGTTAAGCCCAAATATTAACTACTCAATATTAAACTCCCTACAACTATACTTAAAACCTGTAACACCCAATTTTTCCAGAAGAGGATAATTTTGAAATTTTGTAATTATAATTATTATTTATTGATATTTATTTCATATTATGATTTTTAGTGATTTTTAATTATATTTAAACTATTTAAATTCATGACTTGTGATTTTGGTATTTTGCTAGTAAAACCGTAGAGACTGCCTACCCTAGAGCCTAGCCATGTGATTAGGGTATTTTTGACATTTTTAGGGTTATTTGAATTTATTATAATTTATTTGAATTTATGGGAATTTTTAGGATTTATTCTGGAATTATTTGAATGAGGGTTGACTAGGTTGACTTTGACTAGCTTTGACTTTGTGACCTAACCCTAGTTGAGTTGGACTTGGCTAGATATGAGACCCTAGGTTAAGTTAAGTTAACCATACTCTAGTTAGTGAAATCAATTAGGAATATAGGGTTTAGAATAGAAAGATTTTGATCACAAGTCATAACTTGTGATTTTTGAAACATTGTTTTATGACTAAGCCCAAAGCCCATTAGCCAAGTGCCCAACCCTAACCCTAACATTAATTGTCCAGCCACTTAACCCATCCTTGGGATTCCCAATCTATAAATATTCTCTTAGAAATTAGGGCTAGCCTCTAAGGAAGAACAAGCTTTAGAAAGAGGTATTTTCTCAACTTCTAAAATTCCTAGAAATTCCATTTTAGCTCCATTTTCCATCAAACAAATTGCAATAGATTTTAATTTGAGTGTTCTTGCTATTGTGATATTTTATTCTCAGATTCAAATCAATTTGGAGAAGTTTCACCATCAAGAGGAACACCTCTCTTTAGAGCTTTTTGGGGATTTTGATACATAGAGGTAACTTTCTATTTACACCATGAAATTTTGGTTTTATTGCATATCTAGGGAGCCCTAGGCCTAATCTAACTGTAGGAATAGGAAACCCTAGAATTTGAGTCCATCTCGTGTCCTATATGGACACGTATCAGTCCTATAGTGTAGGTATTTGTGAAAATGCCACAATGAAACTTTTTGTGTTATTTTCAAAAACTATTTGAATAGGAAATTATTTTTTGTTGTCGTTTACACATTTCTTTTGGACTGGGGGTGTCCCTGTGTCGTATCGTGTCGGATTCGACACGTGCACACGCGGGTGCGCGCGCGCACGCGGGGCTGTGCGTTTGTCCTGCTGTGCGGGAGCTCCACTGGACACAATACGTGACCACTGGACACGAGTTTTGACACACCCCTTGGGGCACTCACTGACACGCCACGTGTCAAATTTTAGGGGCCCACGTGGCGTGTCGAGGGAGTTATCCTCGTTGCACTGGTCGAGACTGACAGTGCTGTCGGGTATTTTTCGACACTGATACGGGTTTCGTATCACTCACTGACACGACTTGGACACGTGTTAGCTAGCCTATTGGGTAGCCCTATAGGTGGTCTACCTAGGTTGGTGTGCACGAGTCCTGGGTTGGACTGTGTCGTGTGCACGACACGCGTGCACACGTGCACGATGCAGTGCACTGAACAGTGCCAGTTTTGTACTGTTTTGGGTTTTAATCAGTTTGGACACATTGTGTCCACTTTGGTGGACATGAACATATTGTTTGACACGTGTATAATGTGTATATGCATTACCAACCTCTGTTTTTGCATTTTAGCTTGATTTGATTGATCAATTCTCATTTACCCCCAATAAACTGATACATGTATTTCTGTTAAAATTTTAGTTTTGGAAATCGAGTTCTGTCAGTTGTTTTAACCTAATTTAAACTGTTATTTGCATGATTTTAAACCTCTAATATGTGTACCTATAGGTTTACTAATGGTATGTCGAATTTGGGGTTGTTTGGATGTGGATTGGTTCATAAAACTGAGAATGCATTGTAGGCTGAAAACTGGGTTCAGTTTTTTCCCTTTTACTGATATGTGAATTTGGTTTCCTTTCCTCCTTTGCTATCCCTATGTTCCTATGTATCACCTACTGCTATACTCCCACATCACCCCCTCTCTACACACAGGTATTTACATACACACTATACACTCACCCTCACTCTCTAAAACACTCTAACACTCACTCACATTTACACATCACTCCCACATCACCCTCCCTCACCTACACACACATTGCCTCTCTTTACACACACACATGGTTCCTTGACACACACATACACACCCTCACTGTTTTCACAGTTTTCACATACACACACACAAGCATTTACATACACTCATGTCTTCTCTCTCTCTCTCTCTATATTTCCTATTCTTCCTAAATATAGGTTTATGTATAAAGTATGTATACATATATAATATATGTAATGTATACCTATATGTATATATGTTTGAGCCTATATATATATATATATATATATATATATATATATATATATATATATATATATATATATATATATATATATATATATATATATATATATATATATATTTGTACTATATATATATACATATATATATATATATATGTGATGTTTTCTAATAATTGTACTATAACCTATGTAATGTACATATATAGGTAATATGTAGGAATGCAATATAAATGTGTATCTATATATATAACCTTGTGATGCATACATTAGGTAGCCTATAGCCTATAGCTATGGCTCATTGTCTAAAGGTATGTGTGAATCCCAACTAACATGTGTAGTTGGTCTGGGTAGCCTAGTAGTGTTGTGTACTAGCTAGTGTAGGTTGAGTGACCTAGTATAGACTAATGTAGACTAGTATAGGCTAGTTTAACCTAGTTTAGACTTGTTAGACCTAGTTTGACCATAGTTGACCTAGTATAGACTAATGTAGACTAGTATAGGCTAGTTGACCTAATTTAGATTTGTTTGACCTAGTTTGACCATAGTTGACCTAGTTTGACTTCTAGGGTTGACCAGAGTTGACCAAGAGTTGACTTTGGCCTAGATTGACCTAGATTCATTTAGAATGCATTAAATTGCATCTTGTTATCATTTTAGACTTGTTGTGACTTGTGCTGTTCTGATTAGGAGCCAGACACCTCTCCTCGGACAGTACATTTCATCCGGACACTCAGATACCAGGCGAGTATATTCTCTGATCATTTCATATCCTGTTTAGAATTATTTCCTGTATTAAATAATTTTACTTGATACTGTCACGTTGGTCACACGGATTAGTACTATATGGATCCCTTCTTGAGATGTTATCCCTTCAGGGAGCATCGGGTACTCTATGTTCTGTGTGTTTCACTTACATGGCGTATCACTATGCTTCGTTGGTTCTTTGATCACTTGTGATATGTACTCTCATATCACAGAGTCTTCCTGGAATCCTTATCCCATTTACTGGGTATCCTAGAATCTCCTAGAATCCCCATTTATGGAACTACTATGTACCACCCTTCGGGGGCTGTTACATGGAATTATAACATAACCTAGTTGGATCTTTGTGTACTGATTGGGGGTACGGGAGAGTAGAAATAGACATGTGAATACTATCCAAGTAGTGTAGCATCAGAATCTTTCCATAGTGTAGCATCAGAATCTCCTATGCCATTTACATGTCTATATTATACTCTGACTCACTAGCCACTGTTAGTTCTTTACTTATAGTAGATATTTCTATTACAGTTCACTCTCTCTATTTACTTACTGCATTTTCTTCAGTATCTATATCTAACTTTACTGCATGATTATATTTTCTAACCTGCTATGAACTGTTGAGATGTATTGTGCTCGCTCCTGTCCTGACTGGACCTGTTGAAAATATTACAGGGGACGAGGATGAGGCCTGTATGGATACCATCTGCAGGACAGCTCTAGCTGACGACTTTACCCGACTGCCTAGACTAGCTTAGTTAGGCTTTATCTTACTTATGTTGTCTTCGGACTAGTAGTTAGACTTTATTTCTGTCCTTGAGATCTGGGTTGTATATTCTTTCATATTCAGTAGCTGAGACCTTGTACTCTGGATATCTACTGAGATGTTATCTTAGACTATTTTATCATCTGTATTTCCTTGAGTTCTATATCATATCGTGCTTCTTCTTTCTTAGTTGTGATTGAGTTTACTTCTATCATGTCACCCCCATTCGGGGAGTATAAACTGCTTAGTATATTATTGTTAGATGTTGTGACCTAGGACAGCGTTCTACCGCCGACACTGTGGCGTAGGCTGGGCATTGTTACGTTCTCGTACCCTCACAGTGGGTGCGGGTCGTGACACGTTTTTTGTGGTGGCCCATGCAGGTCGAGTTTATGTAGTGGTATTCGAACTAGAGTATCACTACAGCCTGCAGTAGGATTAGGATATATTTTTGAAGGTACTCAATCACTGTTAGGATTCCTTGAGAGATTCCTGGGACGACCCTTAAGAATCTTATTTAAACTTCAATTTGAATCATTTCCCTTGTTTCGTTGCTCTCACTCCTTGATTATTGAATTTGATTTTGTTGGATCGTTGTTGATTTTGATTTTCCTATCGAGATGAATTTTAAGGCCCGAGTTACGATATTTTTCTGATAACATATGTTGACGGGAATACATGAATGGTAAAACGTTTACTTGATTATGGAGCTTGTAGTTTATCGCAGCCATATTAGCTGGCGTGGCGGAAACATAGAGACCTGACTTCGGATGTACGTATCTTGGTTATGAGATTTGGAATTTCTCGCAGCTATACTAGTCGGCATAGCGAGAATTCCAGAGGATATGATTATAGAGGTGCATGCCCCAGTTATAGAACCTATCGTTTATCGCAGCCTTGCTTACTGGCATGGCGAGGACTCTGAGTAACATGATTTTGGACAGACGCATATGATTATCAGATTGTATCTTGAGAAGGTTTTTAAACATATTATCTCTATCGTACCATTTTGTTGTTATAAATTGTACCCCATCATCAAATAACTTAGGAGTAGGAGTATGAGTAGGAGTGGCTTAGCTGTCATTATAAATCTAGTGTAACTTCTTGCTATAATTTCTTCTTAATTCAATGAATCAATGATTTTGCTAGACATTGACTTAGATTTGATATTGTAACTCTGGTTTTAAAATGGTTCCTTCTTTAAATAGATAAGCAGAACAGATTTTATCATTATTTTCTTCTTGCCATTATTTCTAGTATTACCTTAAAATATATATATATATATATATATATATATAGTGGACACAGATGCTTGCCTGACACGTATGCATGCTACACTTGATCACCAACCTATCTAAATGCATATTAATATGTTGATGTTAATTTCTTAAAATCCTAATGATCCTAATATAGGACAGTATCAATGACTAGTTCTCCGTTTCCCATATTAATTTCGTAAATTAAATTTAAATTTCATGTTATTAGTTGTTGTTTACATTACTGCACATGTATGTTACATACAGGGTTTCGAGTCTTAAAGAAAATTGGTTGAGTTTTGTGTTGAATTTGTCAAACCTGAGACTATGTACATATTAACCCTTTAAGTCTAAATTCTAGGTGATTAGTCAATTTGCAGTTTTAAATGGTAATGTTTGAGCCGTATACATTGTTGTGTGTAGGTATATAAGTTAGGTTTCATACTCTTACATGTTAGGTTGTGGTAAACATTGAGTTAGTTTTGATGTTCGAATTTCTCCAAATTTTTGAAAACTGAATACATGTTAATATTTTTTTTTCATTGCTTTTAAATGCGTAGTTCAATTTCAGATTTAATATGTAATGTTGAACTAAGCTGAATGATGAACCCCTCATTTCAAGTTTTAACCCATGTACACTTGACACCCTACACTAATGTTCACAACTGCCATGAAAACCTAACCCTTCATCTCTATGTTATGTTCATATAGCTATATATATATATATATATATATATATATATATATATATATATATATATATAAATATATATATATATATATAGTTCTGTAAACATGTTATAATGTATATAGACGCATAATTAAATCTCTACCTCTCTATACATGTAAATATACATATATATATGGTTAGCCATGCATGTTATGAGTAAATAGCTTGTGCCTTATAGACTGCTTAACCAATATGCCATGAATAGTGTAACTTGATAGCTATAGTTGAGACACAGATCCTCTTATACACTTTCATGTATATTTCACACAAACCACATAGCCCTTACATAATGCTAGCTTTTCCCTCTTTAACACATTCTCTATATATATCGTGATTTGGATTTCAATGCTATTGACTTTCGTTCCTTAAACTTTTGTTGTGATTTTTTTTTATGATACCCCTTTATATATTTTATTTATTTTTGATAATTACCAGTTTTCAGATAGGATGGTAGACTGCCGTGCAGCCTTGATGATTGTTGTTTTTATCCTTTCTAGTATGGCACCCATGACCCGAGCCCGTCGCCTGAGAGCAGCTGCAGCTACTAAGAGTGTGCCTCCACCTCCTACTGTTCAGGAGGTAGTGATCCCTCTATCTGATCAGGGGGTGGTGGCACCTCCTGCCATTGAGGAGGTGGAGGTAGCCTCGCCAGAGAGTCTTCCTTCATCTCCTGTCGTTCAGGAGAGAGCTGTAAATTTGCCTGAGACCGAGAGCCCTTCCCTACCCTTTATACTCCATACTGTACCACCCGGAGGTTTGTTACTTGACGCAGCCCAGGTGTTTGGATTTTTCCAAGAAAGGTTGATGGAGTCACAAAGAGTTCATGAGGAGGCCATGAGGGAGCAAATCCAGAGGTTGCTACGTCTTCGGGACTCTGTGCTTCCAGGAGGAGAGCCTAGCTCCAAGAGGGCGAGGAGCAGTACCCAGTCCTATCCAGAGTTTGAGGAGTACCTATATATCCAGCCTATATCATCATACCCAGCCCAGCCTCCTGTCCAGCAAAGGCCAGCTGAGCCAGGGCCTATCTGTGCCTACTGTAAGAAGTCTGGACACAAGTGGAACAACTGTAGAAAGAGACTAGGATTGTGCCTATTCTGTGGTTCAGCTGCACACTGGGTGCAGCACTGCCCTGAGATACCTGCCCCAACTAGGGCCCTGCTTCCAGGAGGGAGTTCTAGTTCTCAGACCTAGCTGGAGGTAAGTTTTGACCTAACCTTAGTATTCCTTTTGAGAATATTTGATGCATCCCTTGCTTGTATGTTTTGATACCTTGTGATTGCCTAGTACTGTAGCATGTTGGTGTAACTAGATGAGACCCCAGACTGATATTGCATGCCATGACCCCATAGGTTACACTTTCCAATTGTATGACTTAAATAGGTTTCTGAGACTATGATTGCTTGGGGCTTAACCTAGAAGGGGTGCGATCATCTTAAATTTCGAGGACGAAATTTTTATAAGGTGGGTAGGATTGTAACACCCAGTTTTTCCAAAGAGGGTAATTTTAAAATTTTGTAATTATAATTATTATTTATTGATATTTATTTCATATTATGATTTTTTAGTGATTTTTAATTATATTTTAACTATTTAAATTCATGACTTATGATTTTGGTGTTTTGCTAGTAAAACCGTAGAGACTGTCTACCCTAAAGCCTAGCCATGTGATTAGGGTATTTTTGACATTTTTAGGGTTATTTGAATTTATTATAATTTATTTGAATTTATGGGAATTTTTAGGATTTATTCTGGAATTATTTGAATGAGGGTTGACTAGGTTGACTAGCTTTGACTTTGTGACCTAACCCTAGTTGAGTTGGACTTGGCTAGATATGAGACCCTAGGTTAAGTTAAGTTAACCATACTCTAGTTAGTGAAATCAATTAGGAATATAGGGTTTAGAATAGAAAGATTTTGATCACAAGTCATAACTTGTGATTTTTGAGACATTGTTTTATGACTAAGCCCAAAGCCCATTAGCCAAGTGCCCAACCCTAACCCTAACATTAATTGTCCAGCCACTTAACCCATCCTTGGGATTCCCACTCTATAAATATTCTCTTAGAAATTAGGGCTAGCCTCTAAGGAAGAACAAGCTTTAGAAAGAGGTATTTTCTCAACTTCTAAAATCCCTAGAAATTCTATTTTAGCTCCATTTTCCCTCAAATAAATTGCAATAGGTTTTAATTTGAGCGTTCTTACTGTTGTGATATTTTATTCTCAGATTCAAATCAATTTGTAGAAGTTTCACCATCAAGAGGAACACCTCTCTTTAGAGCTTTTTGGGGATTTTGATACATAGAGGTAACTTTCTATTTACACCATAAAATTCTGGTTTTATTGCATATCTAGGGAGCCCTAGGCCTAACCCAACTGTAGGAATAGGAAACCCTAGAATTTGAGTCCATCTCGTGTCCTATATGGACACGTATCAGTCCTATAGTGTAGGTATTTGTGAAAATGCCACAATGAAACTTTTTGTGTTATTTTCGAAAACTATTTGAATAGGAAATTAGTTTTTGTTGTCGTTTACACGTTTCTTTTGGACTGGAGGTGTCCCTGTGTCGTATCGTGTCGGATTCGACACGTACACACGCGGGTGCGCGCGCGCGTGCAGGGCTGTGTGCGTGTCCTGCTGTGCGGGAGCTCCACTGGACACAATACGCGACCACTGGACACGAGTTTTGACACACCCCTGTTTGCCATTGATTGTAAAAGAACAGAACAATTATCGGAGGACTGAACTTAGACTCACAATACAAACTCGCTCGCACAAAGAAAGCCTAGGGACGAAAACTTAGGTACAGCAGACTAAGTGCGATTGTTTATTTTTGATTCTGGGGGGTGACGATAGAGGCTCGGGAAAGCGACGGCCGCTCTGCCTTACTCCTTGGACGATCAGTATGCAGTCTTGACTCGGGGAAGATTTGCTCGGCGTTGACGAAGAATGGCTCTTCTTGCTCCTCTCTGGTTGCTCTCTGGGCTTCTCTCTCTCTGTGATTGTCACGAAAAAAGGGGAACTCTCTCTCTGTGGGTATCTCTCTCTTCTTATTTTTTTTTATTATTGCCGCCCTCTTTTTTTTTTTTTTTGGGAATGCTGCTGGCTATTTATAAGGGTGGGATGTGATTATTAGGGTTTGCTATCTGTTTGGAATGTCGACGCTCCTTCATTCTATCTGGACCCTTGATCTTGATCATAACGAATCTCGGCCACTAATGCGGATAGCACCAAATCTTATGAGCAGTTAATGCTGATTGCTTTAAATCTTCGTGATTGGTTATGCTAATATCTGATTGCCCGCCACGTGTCTTGCTGATGATGTCAAATATTCTCGTTGGGATTCGGTTGAATCTTCAATACCGCGTCTTTTAATTGAACATCCTGCCAGGGCCGCATAGAGTGGCCAATACTTGAACCGCAGGGAGATACCCTTCATGAGCCGCATGAGTCAACATCTCGTCGAGCCGCAGGGGACGAACTTTCCGTCAGCCTCATATGCGTGGTCTTTGCGAACCGCATGAGACGACCTCTCCATGAGTCGTATAGTTTCTGTGGGCCGCATGTGGTATTGAGCCGCATAGGCCGGGCTATGAGTGGACCGCATATGGCGGATTTCTGTTAATCATATTAGAATGACGCCTCACGAAGCCGCATGAAGCTGTTCTTTAATCGAGCCGCATAAGACTTTTGCCACGTGGCAACATAGGATTTCTGACAGATCGGGTCAGAGATCTTCTTCTTTTCCCGAAGAATCTGTCATTATGGCAGAGCCATTATGACACTTTATGTCAGAGACGTCGCAGCCGTCGAGTCGTGTCAGAGCATTAAATGAGGCCATTACTCCAATGGCCAACTGTAGGGGAGGTCACACGTGGCATCGATTTGAGCCGCATGTCCCCGAGCCGCATGAGTCTGGGGGTCTCCATTTTGGCCGCATAAAGCAACTCCAGTATGAACCGCATAGGCTTGCTGTCCAGAGCCGCATGGGTCATTATGCCTTTATTTCTAATATTTTCCATGCTTCTACAGGACCCCCTTCAAAGTTTTAATTTGTAAAATTGGAACACTTTGAATAAGAAGCATGGCCCCGTTCATGCCGCATAAGTGTCTCAGCCGCATAGAGTTAGCTGTCCGCATAGACTCTTTTCCACATGTCCTGATTAAATGCTCTTGATTTGTTTTGATTTCATGCCGTCTCTTGGGGGAGGATCCTAAGGGTTTTTTCCTTCTGATTGTCCAGTTTGCCTCGATAGCCGAAGGGTCGATCATGTCGTTCGAGGCGTCGTTCAGTAATCCTTCTTTTTCTATAAATAGACGGGTTTTAGATTTTTCTTGACTGAAAACTCCTGTCTTGTTTTCTTCTTCAACTGACAAACAGTAATGGCGCCTAGGGTTTCCAAGATTGTGAAGAAGGCCGCGGCGAGGAGAAAGAAATCGGCTTCGTCGTCGACCGTCGCACCCCCCATCTGCCTTGATGTGCACGTCGCCATCAAAGGTAATAACCTATGTAGAAGATTGGGTATTTTGAAACCCTAACAGGGTCTGCTCTACTGTCTCCTCCGTGCACGCAACCACGTGACCCACATACACGTTCCCTGATTGAGCCGCATGGGGTATACCCCATGTCTGAGCCGCATACAAGTCCCCTGATTGAGCCGCATGGGGTATACCCCATGTCTGAGCCGCATGGAGTATGCCCCATGTCGGAGTCGCATGTGAGTTAAAATTTCGTGGTCCGCATATACGTCTCGTGACGTGGATCACCTGAGATTTTTCCCATGTCCGACCCGCATACGAGTTGTCTTCAACGAGCCACATAACTTGTCTCTTTTTAGAACATCTTTACTTTGTTTCTTTGTTTTGTCCTTGCAGTATCTCCACTGAACGCCGAGGTTGCAGTGCCAGAGGAGCCGTCGCCTCCTGTCATCGACCAAGGACCTGCCCTCGTTAAAGAAACGAAGGAGGAAGAACCGCCGTCTGCACAGGATGGCCTCTCTCCAACTGTCGAGGCTGTTGAGGGTGGTAGCTCTGGGGATTCTGATACTCTTATTCCGGACGAAGATCTCCTCCAACTGCATCCCTCGTATGTGAAGTGGTTGAGGGATTGGTATATGCGTTTCTGTAGCTAGGTTTTTAGGAATTCCCTGCAGATATCTATTTTCTGCATGTTCCTATCTGTTTTCCTGTGGCTTGTATCTTTCCCTTTCGTCTGAAGAAGTAATGAAGAATTTCCTTCGGTTTTGTTTGTTAATTGCGTGAATGTAGCCGATCGTTCTGATGAAGGGAATGTATTTGCTTTCCTCCTTTCTTGTCATGATTTACTTTCAATAGGATATTCTGTGTGAACTTTGTATCCCTGGTGTACCCCACGATAATTTGGATTATGACTGGCATGCTTATCCTGAAAGAATGGGGTTATGTCAAGTCTGGGGACTTTATTTCTCAACGGGATCTTTTGCTCATTTGGGCGACGTCGTTGCCTCCAGAGCCGGTGTATCGAACTAGTCAGTGGTTTGAGCGGTCGACTGCCTCGCTGAAAGATCATTTCTTGACGTTTTGTGGCCTCCGGATCATAGTTGTTCCTCTGTCTTATCCTGCTTATTTTCTCTTTATTTCTATCTTGTAGCAGTGATATAATCCCGGAGGATGTGAAACTTCGAAAATGGATATGTTTCATCTTCATCTTGTACTTGCGGTGTTTATGGAATTTGGACTTGCTGGGGGATTTATTTGTGGACCTGTTATCCTAGGCGTACCTTGGTTTTAGGTACGGATAACAGTTTAGATAGGATGTCCGGGACAGTCACAACAAAGTGGTCATGGATGTTTTTGGTACTGGAGGAAGGAATGCCGTAGAGCAGCTGGGCTCCCGGGGCGCGGTAAGATGGTGGATTTATGCTAAGAAGCTTAGCGAATGAATATTTGTGGACCTATTACCCTTGGCGTACCCTAGTTCAGGATGCGGATAATAGGGTGAAAGGGAACCGAACACATTTGCTCAGAGGTTATGATGACATGGCAAACATGAAGGTTTTATCCTGAAACCTTCCAGCTCAGCGATAATGAGAACATGGCAGGAGAGACTTTTCGGAAGCTATTTATGGTCAACAGAGGACATTTGTGGTCAACAGAGGACATTTATGGTCAACAGAGGACATTTGTGGTCAACAGAGGACATTTGTGGACCTATTATCCTTGTCGTACTCTGGTTGTGAGTACAGATAATAGATTGAGAGGGAACCAACATACTTGCTCAGAGGTAATGTGGATATGGCAAATATGGTGATTTCTTCGACGGAGCCTTCCCACTCAGAGGTAATGAGGACATGGCAGGAGTGGGCTCAATGAAGAAGGGGTGCATAGAGCTACTCAGAGGTAGGAGGACATGGAAGTTCTATGCGAGGGGGCGGTTTGTTTTTTTGGTGGTAGTGAAAACGACTCAGAGGTAATGAGGACATGGTCGTTTCGGAGATTGGCGGACCGATTACCCTTTTTGTGCACTGGGAGTACGGGTAGTGGATCATGAGGGAGGATCTCTTTCAGGAAGAAAGTTCAGAGGCGTAATTATACGTGACTTACTATCTGATAGAGTGACCGGGATGTAAGTTCAGAGGTACCAGCAGGTACATAACTTGGTGATTTAGAATATTGAGGAAGTGAGGGTTTAGCGACGCCAGCAGGTGTATGGCTCGGTAATCTGAAATGTTGTGGATGTGGGTTCGGTGGTATCAATGGATACATGGCTCGATAATTTGGAAAATGTTGTCTAAACATAGTATTTCTTCAGAAACTTGTCGTTGACGGGTAACATAAGCAAGTCCCAATTCTGTTTGGCGAGACGGTAGGCGCCGTTGGAAAACACGGCCTCAATGATAAATGGGCCTTCCCATTTTGGCTGGAATTTGCCTGCGGTCTTATGAGTCATGACCATTGGCCTTCGGACTGCCAGAACGAGATCGCCCACTTGGAATGTTCTGATTTTGACCTTCTTGTTGAAGGCCCCTGAGACACGTGCTTGGTATAGCTCGATCCTTTGCTGAGCTAAGAGGCGTTTTTCATCTAGGGCCTCCAACTCTTGTAGTCGGCGTCGGTAGTTATCGTCTGTTGTCAATTGATAAGTGAGGGCGACGCGGAGTGAGGGAATCTGAATTTCCAGTGGGAGGACTGCCTCGCTCCCATATACTAGAGAGAATGGTGTATTCCCAGTAGCTGTTCGAATCGTGGTGCGATAGGCCCATAAACATTCACCGAGCTTCTCGTTCCAGTCGCATTTGTTGGAAGATACAAACTTCTTGAGGAGTTTGATGATTGTTTTGTTGAATGCTTCTGCTAACCCATTCGATACCGGGTTGTATGGTGTTGAAGCAACATTCTGAATGCGGTGCTTATCGCAGAATCGGTAGAATGCGTGGCTTATAAACTGCGGACCATTGTCATGGATGATCCTTCGTGGCAATCCAAAGCGATATATGACGTGATGCTTGAGAAAGCTAATCACGTTTGAAGTTTTGACTTCTGCGAGTGGGATAGCTTCCGCCCATTTGGAGAAATAATCAGTGATCGCAAGTATGAAGCGATGTCCTCGAGAGGAAGGTGGGGTGATTGGACCAATGATATCCATTCCCCATGCTTCAAATGGCCAAGATGCCACCGTTGGATGTAGAAACTCGGATGGTTGGTGAATGAAGTCTGCGTGGACTTGGCAGGCCTTGCATTTTCTGGCGTAGTCTATTGCGTTTGCCACCATCGTGGGCCAGTAGTAGCCCATCCGGCGAAGGCGGTCTTGCAGTTTAGGGCCAGGCTGATGGGCCCCACAGACACCGTCGTGAGCTTCTCGTACAGCTTCTTTGGCTTCTGCGTTTGATAAGCACCGGAGCAATAACCCGTCGTAGGATCGTCGATATAGCATCTTTGTCTCTGTGTCGTAGAAGAATCTGAGGGAACGTCGTCTGATGGAGGTGGCTTCCCTTGGATTCTCGGGGAGGATGTCGTATACGACGAAGTCAATGAACGGCTGCCTCCAGTCTGGTGTTTCGTCGATTGACTGGGCGGAATAGCTTGCCATGAATTGGATATTGTTCTTGGGACAGACCAGTTCGTGGCCTATCACGTCAACCGAGTGATGGGCTTGGTTTGGCACTGCTAAGGAAGCGGCAAGGCCTGCTAGGGCATCGGCTTCGATATTTTGAAGTCTGGGGACGTGTTCGATGAAGAATCCCTCGAATGAGGAGATGATGTTGATTGCTATTTGGTGGTAGGGGATCATGTCTTCATGGCGGACTTCGTACGACCCCCGAATCTGGTTGACGATTAATTGTGAATCGCCGTATGCTTCAAGATATTCTACCCCCAGCTCCTTCGCGAGTTGGAGGCCAATGACCAAAGCGTTGTACTCGGCCACATTGTTGGAACAGGGCTCCGTGAGAGAGTAGGCGCGATTGATCACTAGCCCGGTAGGAGAGATCAATACCACTCCGACCCCGACGACGATATTTCCCTTGGGTCCAGTTCTTGAAGCGCCATCGAAGAACATCCTCCATATGTTATCGTGGGTGGTTGTATTCGAATCGGCGACCTCATATGGGATTTCCTCGTATATTTTGGATAGCCCCGATCCTGGATGGGCTGCCAAAAAGTCTGCCAGGGCTTGGCCTTTGACAGCCTTCTGTGGGACGAAGATCATATGATATGGGGATAGTAGTATCGCCCATGTAGCGAGGCGAGAGCTAAGCGCCCCTGGTTTAGTCATGAGGACCCTGAGGGGATTTACCCGTGAGATCACATGTATGGTTTGTCCTGTAACATAATGCCGCATCTTTTGAATGGCGAATACCAAGGCGAGGCATTCTTTCTCCACGGCAGTGTATCGATGTTCGGGCCCGACCATCATTCGGCTGAGATAGTATATAGCTTGCTCGTGGCCTGCGTCGTTGTTTTGTGCCAGCAGGGCACCGAGGGAGTGTTCCATTGCTCGTACATAGAGTAGGAATGGTTTTCCAGGGACCGGGGCCACCAGGACTGGGGGATTTGACAAATATTCTTTGATGTCGTCGAAAGCACGCTGGCATTCCTCGTCCCATACGAATGAGACTCCCTTCTTCATGAGGTGTGTGAAGGGTCGGCATCGCCCGGAGAGATTGGAAATGAACCTTCTGATATAAGCTAGTCTCCCTTGGAGGCCTCTAAGTTCGTGGAGATTTTTCGGGGGACCCATCTCCATTATTGCCTTGGTTTTCTCAGGGTCTACATGGATACCCCGTGCAGTGATGATGAAACCTAAGAACTTCCCGCTGGATACGCCCAAGAATGACTTTGTAGGGTTCATCTTCAGATTGTGGGCTCGCATCAGGTCGAATACCGTTCTCAGATCTTGCAGATGATCTTCCTTACGGCGACTCTTGACAGCGATGTCGTCGACGTAGCATTCCACTGTCTTGCGCAAATGTTCTCTGAAAATGATACTCATAGCCCGCTGATATGTGGCACCAGCGTTCTTTAGACCGAATGGCATGACTGTCTAGCAGTACGTGCCGATCGGTGTTCTAAATGATGTGTGCTTCTCGTCGTCGGGGGACATCTTAATTTGATTATATCCCGAGAATCCATCCATGAATGACATACGTTCGAAGCCGCATGTGTGGTCAATCATGATGTCCGTGATTGGGAGGGGAAATTCGTCTTTCGGACATGCCTCATTCAGATTACGGAAGTCGATGCAGATTCGGATTTTTCCGTTCTTCTTAAGGACCGGGACTATATTGGCGACCCAATCAGGGTGCTGCTCCTCTCGGATGAAGCCGCTGGCTATCAGCTTGTTGACTTCGGCTTCGATTGCGTCCATGACTCCTGGGCGGAAACGTCGTTGCTGTTGCTTGACTGGCTTTGCATCCGGCCGTATGTTGAGTTTATGAAGAGCAATATCGGGATCTAATCCCGGCATATCTTCGTAACTCCAAGCAAATACGTCAATATATTCTCTGATGAGTTCCAGTAGTGATTCTCGTTCCTCGTCTGTTAGGCTTTTACTGACGAAGATTGGCTTTGGAGAGGATTCGGTGCCGAGGTCGACCTGCATAACTTCATCCTCTGTAGGAGGTTCTCTCAGCTTGAACCGCTTTTCCCATTGTGCGTCTAGCTGTTGGGCCCATGGCTCAAGCTCGAGGATTTCAGGAATGTCCTCGTTTTCTTCGTAAGCGTCGGCGAATGCCATGTTGGCTGACAGAACCTGTCTGAATATGTCTCCGATGCTGGTATCCGAGTCGGAAGTTGGTGACCCGGTTGAATGTGACTGGCAGTCGCATTCTTCATCTGAATTCTCCGGGGTCGTCGTGGGAGTTACGTACCCTAGTCCGCATCGAGTTTTGCTATAGTAGTCCCGTGGCTTACCAGACGGTACTGGGGGCTTTAAAGGTAGTCGCCGTCCGGTACCGTAATTCAGACCTGGTGTAGTTTCTAGATCATATCCTTGCTTCTGCATGAGGTATTTGGACTGGGGACTATAAAGGTATAGAGGCAATCTTCCGGCATCTGACTCAAGATCGACTTCTTTTACGGTGAAGGGGTACGGATCGTCTTTTCGGCCGAAGATAATCGGGTGGTCCCCTCCCTCGATTATTCGGTAAGCGTCTTTTGCTGGAGTAAGCTGGATTGTGGTATATACATTTACCACTTGTGTGTGTAGGTGAGTGCCTATACCGTGGTCCATAGCATACATTGCACATAGCTTATTGAGCTCGGTGTAGTTCAAAGATAGCCCTTTATTGACAAAATAAGGTATCTTCTCGAGAGGGATTATATCATCCGCGGAAGGGGTATCGGAGTGGGCAGCCACATACTTGGCTAATTCTGGTTCTTCTTCGGCCACCCCCTGTATAAGTGAAGACTGAGAGATCGACCTAGTCAGCTTGATCTTCAGAGGCTCGACTGGCGGAGCAGGTCGTGGAGTTGTTGGCAGACTGGCAACCCCCAGTTTGGCATCTAACGCAGGGCGAGGAGTGGATGGTTCGCTAGAAGCGTCTGACTTCGCATCGGGGTGATGTCCCTTTCTAGGAAGACGTATCGTAAGCGGTCTATCGGAGGGTTTGAGCTTCTCCATTTGGAGCTGACCAACTCTCGGTAGTCTGATGGTAAGTGGCCCTGGTGTGGGTTTTGGCGCTTGGCCAGACCTTGGTAGCCGGATTCTCATTTGTTCTTCTTGTGCCGACAGACTGATTGCGTCCTTACGCAGAGTAGCCGTAAGGGGTGCAGAACTGCCCGGTTTGCGAGCCTGGAGGTGGATCGTCAGAGGTTCTTCTGATCCTGTGGTTGTCTTGGTGTGAGCTTGCACCTCCTCTTCGACCAGGTGCTTCTTTGATTTTTCGTACAGACATGAATCTGAGTAATAAGATTCGACTCCTTTGAAGGGATCGATATCAGCAAACTCTGTCCTCACGAAGCCGTGCTTATCGACATATTTGAAGCACTGGTGTAGCGTGGAAGGCACGATCATGTAATCGTGTATCCAAGGCCGCCCCAGAAGGATATTGTAAGATGTGTCGGCATCTATGATGTAGCAGGTGACTTCTGATTGGAGATCGCCGATCTGACATTTCAAGCGTATCTTCCCTATTGGGTAGCTCCTGTCCAAATTGAAACCGCTAATGGCGGTGCTTGTAGGTGTTAGGCGGTGCATCGGAATACGAAGATGATGTAGCAGACCCTTCGAAATGATGCTTATGGAGGATCCAGGATCAATGTGCATTCGGTCCACCTTCACGTCGCCGATGTATCCAGTGTAGTACAATGGGCGATCGTGCAGGTTAGTTTTGATGAGCATATCCTGCGGAGAGAAGACGATATTGGGCATTGCCCCTGTACACGCACTATCTTGGAGCTCTGCAGGTTGGTTATCTCCTGTAAGGTTGACCTGAGCCAAATATGCGTCGGCATTTTGGAGCGCCTCGCTTAAAGCTGTGCGGACATCCTTCGAGAGCCTCAGGAGTTCGTATAAAGACAATTTGGCCGGTGTATTGGCCAATTGAGCCAAGATGTCGAAGTTGTAGGGTCTTTCTAGCCCCTGAGGTGTCTCCTTTCGGAGGGATTTGTCGAAGCGAGTCTCCTTTGGCCTAGGCTTGTCGGTCGTCGAATGCTGAGCCGGTCCCGGAGTATCAGCGTTTGTGGGTTGCTGATCATTAGTCGGATTCTCGGCCACTGGTTGGGCTTGTGCTCCAGATCGAGTAGTGACAGCTGAGACTTCCTCCTTCTCTGTCGAGGTGGTGCGGCATGATCTGACCTTTCCACTTTTCTTTTTAGAAGGTAAAGTGGGCTGAGTCACCTCGTGGATTAGGTCCGGATGAACCCACATGATTTCCCCTCGTGATGTGGTGAGAGGTACTAAACCGGGAGTTTGATCACGGGTGGGCGGAAGATTAGCGATTTCCATCGTTGCCAGAGGGATGGGTATGACACCGTCTTGAGTCTCTGTTGGAGGGAAATTACCGAATTGTACGGACACCATGTTGGCTGCTACGGTTACCTCCTCGAAGTCGATAGCCAGAGCGTTCGAATCGATGAGGTTCTGGATATACCGTTTCAGTTGGTAGCAGTCGTGTGTAGCATGGTGGACATAGCGGTGGTAATGGCAGAATTTCGGATTTTCCAAATCAGCCGGCCGAGGTTCCCGCCTTGGTGGAGGAAGCTGAATTCTGTCCCCTTGTATAAGCATGTCCAAGATAGGCTTGACGTGGCCGTCTTCGAAAGAATAAGTGATTTGAGGCCATTGTTTGTCTGCTGGCTGTGGCTCGGGTTTCTGGGCTGTATCGGTCACCATAGCCTGCTTGCCTCTGTTGTCCCGGTTGTTGGAGGGGCTACCCCCATTGTCGCTGCTGGCATTGGGACGCTTCCCCTTGTTCTCTCCCTCTGAGATATGCAACCCCAGCTGGCGAGCTTTCTTCAATCGTTCTTCGGCACTTATAGCGCTGATGATAAAAGCCTTCCAGTCCTTGAATTGGCTTTCATCCATCCAGAGACTAATTGTCGGGAGTAATCTCTTTTGGCAAATTTCAATCAAGGAAGAGTCCGGGTTGCCAGATGGCAACTTCATTGCGGTTTGACGAAATCGCTCAATGTAATTCCTCGTCAGGTCTTTCTCTCCTTGAATGACGTCCATGAGGGTAGACATCGTGACGTCCTGCCCTACCTCGTAGAACCTCTCCAAGAACAAGCGCTTGAAGCCAGCGAAGGAGTGAATGCAATTGTCTGGCAGGTTGCGGTACCAATCGAAGGCGACTCCTTCCAGTGCCCCAATGAATAACCGTGTGAGGATGGCGTCATCATGGGGCAGATGGTCGGTAGTGACCTCAAAATAAGTGATGTACCGGCTTGCTGAAGTTTTGCCGTCATATGGGTTGATATTGAACGGTTTATATCTTGGGGGAAAGGGAACATCCCTCCATTCAGCAGGATATGGTTGCCGTATTCTGAGGTCTTGAGAGTTTTCTCGGGCTTGGAACATTGCTCGGAGCTCCTGAACCTCTCTTCTTACTTCTCGAGCCTCATCTGTCGCGGTAGGAGCCGTTATCTCGGGAACATTATTGCCCGGGTTTGGTGCCGCTGAATTTGAATCTATGTTGTTCGTGGGACCCACGCTTGTCTGACCAGGTATCACTCCCTGCAAAGTAGGAAGCGCTGCTTTGATCTCGTCCACAGACTTGACCAAGGCGTGCAGTATGGCCTCCAAAGTGTCGATACATTGGCGATCGCCGGAACCGCCTTGGCTGTTGTCCGTCATGAATGCCGTCCTCACGTGAGGAGTGACAGAAGGAGTGGTGGCGGACGTGCTCTCTGAGTCATACTCATGCATCGAGAAATCATCAGGATATGTGGGTATGTTTTCTTCAGGTTCGGACTCGGAAGGGGCAGTACCCCCAGCTTCTGAGCCTGCTTCGTTTAGGATGTCCTCGGGGACGTCGGTATCTGTTGTACCCGTTTGAGGATTTGCTTCCTCCAGTCCGTCTTCTTGGAATGTCGGGTTGTCGTGGATGTTCGGAGGAGAGCTACCCCCAGTTCCAACAACCCCCAGTGACGTGGGCGGTGAACTTCCTACTGCAGCCGTTTTTGTCTTTGAACGGGTGTGTTGGAATACTCCAGCAGAGGATGATCCTTTAGACGACGGCTTCTTAGCTGCAATAGTTGACACCTTTAGACTGGAGATGCTGGTTTTCTTTCCTCTCCCCTCAACAGGGGCTTTCCGCGCGAAATTACAGGAGGCCACAGGGGGTGCCTCGTCTTCCGAGCTCGGATGTCGTAATCTTTGGAAGGCGGATGGCCGGTTTGCCGTGTTGCTGCAACAGCAGTTGACGATAATCTGGGCGCAGTGACGTCCCTGCGAGGACTCTCTGCACGCCGAAGCCCCTTCTCTTTCCTTGCGCTTGTGGAGGATCGCCTCACGCAGGTCAGTGGGACCACACTGTCCGTTCGCCGTCGGGGTTTGGACTTGAGCGGTTCTGTATAACTTCCCATCAGGGGCCCGTGTGATAATCAGCGGGACGCCCTGATAGTCAGAGGTTGGGGCAGCTATCTGGGCTTGATGAGCCCGTGCTGCCCTAGACTTCTTCTTTTTAGCACTTGTGGGTGCATAATAAGAAGAGTCCAAGTTGAACATCACAGAGTCTGGCTTATCATCCAGAGAGTCATCAGGGTTCGGGCCGTACGAGAGACGGTCGAAAACTGATCGAGAGGAGCATGGAGCGGATGCTATGCGTCTGGGAGTGGAAACCGTGCAGGCTGTCTGTACGCGGTTGTCTCCTGTCGTCGGACGAGTTCTTATGCGGCTAGGAGCCATGACCGTGCAGGCTGGCCGCATGCGGTTGGCATCTGTGGCCGCATGGGTTTTCTGCAAACGATTGACTTTTCTAGCCGCATGAGTTTCATCCATGCGGTCGGGAACTGTAGTCGCATAAGTTATGCGGCTGACAGAAGTAGCCGCATGAGTTTTCTTCATGCGGTTGGCGGATGTAGCCGCATGGGCTTTCTCCCTGCGGCTAATACTCTTCTGCGGTTCGGACCGCGTAGAGTCCCTCTTTGTCCCTACAAGTCTAGCATCATAATGTTTTCTTCTGTCGGACTTGGGGGCAGCAGAGTTGTCTACGATCTGAAGTGGGACCGCAGGGGAATCTTTCTCACCGTCTTGAGCAACAGAGGGCATCCCATCGAGGGCTTGAGGAGGAGCAAATGACTTTGGTCTCCATTCTTTGCGAGCCTTCGTGGTGCGGGTGCGCTTCTGGGCCGGGCCAGTACTGCCTTCAGAAAGCATCTCTTCGAACGCCTGTTGGTCGAAACGGACGACCATCTTCTTTTGTGTGGAGCCAAGTTTGGCTGCATCTGATTGCGTCACCAACTCCTCAGCCGTGGAGAAGTTAGTCCCCAGCAGAGTCGCCATCGTGTTTGCCATTGATTGTAAAAGAACAGAACAATTATCGGAGGACTGAACTTAGACTCACAATACAAACTCGCTCGCACAAAGAAAGCCTAGGGACGAAAACCTAGGTACAGCAGACTAAGTGCGATTGTTTATTTTTGATTCTGGGGGGTGACGATAGAGGCTCGGGAAAGCGACGGCCGCTCTGCCTTACTCCTTGGACGATCAGTATGCAGTCTTGACTCGGGAAAGATTTGCTCGGCGTTGACGAAGAAAGGCTCTTCTTGCTCCTCTCTGGTTGCTCTCTGGGCTTCTCTCTCTCTGTGATTGTCACGAAAAAAGGGGAACTCTCTCTCTGTGGGTATCTCTCTCTTCTTATTTTTTTTATTATTGCCGCCCTCTTTTTTTTTTTTTGGGAATGCTGCTGGCTATTTATAAGGGTAGGATGTGATTATTAGGGTTTGCTATCTGTTTGGAATGTCGGCGCTCCTTCATTCTATCTGGACCCTTGATCTTGATCATAACGAATCTCGGCCACTAATGCGGATATCACCAAATCTTATGATCAGTTAATGCTGATTGCTTTAAATCTTCGTGATTGGTTATGCTAATATCTGATTGCCCGCCACGTGTCTTGCTGATGATGTCAAATATTCTCGTTGGGATTCGGTTGAATCTTTAATACCGCGTCTTTTAATTGAACATCCTGCGAGGGCCGCATAGAGTGGCCAATACTTGAACCGCAGGGAGATACCCTTCATGAGCCGCATGAGTCAACATCTCGTCGAGCCGCAGGGGACGAACTTTCCGTCAGCCTCATATGCGTGGTCTTTGCGAACCGCATGAGACGACCTCTCCATGAGTCGTATAGTTTCTGTGGGCCGCATGTGGTATTGAGCCGCATAGGCCGGGCTATGAGTGGACCGCATATGGCGGATTTCTGTTAATCATATTAGAATGACGCCTCACGGAGCCGCATGAAGCTGTTCTTTAACCGAGCCGCATGAGACTTTTGCCACGTGGCAACATAGGATTTCTGACAGATCGGGTCAGAGATCTTCTTCTTTTCCCGAAGAATCTGTCATTATGGCAGAGCCATTATGACACTTTATGTCAGAGACGTCGCAGCCGTTGAGTCGTGTCAGAGCATTAAATGAGGCCATTACTCCAATGGCCAACTGTAGGGGGGGTCACACGTGGCATCGATTTGAGCCGCATGTCCCCGAGCCGCATGAGTCTGGGGGTCTCCTTTTTGGCCGCATAAAGCAACTCCAGTATGAACCGCATAGGCTTGCTGTCCAGAGCCGCATGGGTCATTATGCCTTTATTTCTAATATTTTCCATGCTTCTACAACCCCTTGGGGCACTCACTGACACCCCACGTGTCAAGTTTCAGGGGCCCACGTGGCGTGTCGAGGGAGTTATCCTCGTTGCACTGGTCGAGACTGACAGTTCAGTCGGGTATTTTTCGACACTGATACGGGTTTCGTATCACTCACCGACACGACTTGGACACGTGTTAGCTAGCCTATTGGGTAGCCCTATAGGTGGTCTACCTAGGTTGGTGTGCACGAGTCCTGGGTTAGACTGTGTCGTGTGCATGACACGCGTGCACACGTACACGATGCAGTGCACTGAACAGTGCCAGTTTTGCACTATTTTGGGTTTTAATCAGTTTGGACACATTGTGTCCACTTTGGTGGACACGAACATATTGTTTGACATGTGTATAATGTGTATGTGCATTACCAACCTCTGTTTTTGCATTTTAGCTTGATTTGATTGATCAATTCTCATTTACCCCCAATAAACTGATACATGTATTTCTGTTAAAATTTCAGTTTTGGAAATCGAGTTTTGTCAGTTGTTTTAACCTAATTTAAACTGTTAATTGCATGATTTTAAACCTCTAATATGTGCACCTATAGGTTTACTAATGGTATGTCGAATTTGGGGTTGTTTGGTTGTGGATTGGTTCATAAAACTCAGAATGCAATGTAGGCTGAAAACTGGGTTCAGTTTTTTCCCTTTTTCTGATATGTGAATTTGGTTTCCTTTCCTCCTTTGCTATCCCTGTTTTCCTATGTATCACCCACTGCTACACTCCCACATCACCCCCTCTCTACACACAGGTATTTACATACACACTATACACTCACCCTCACTCTCTAAAACACTCTAACACTCACTCACATTTACACATCACTCCCACATCACCCTCCCTCACCTACACACACATTGCCTCTCTTTACACACACACACATGGTTCCTTGACACACACATACATACCCTCACTGTTTTCACAGTTTTCACATACACACACACACACACACAAAAGCATTTACATACACTCATGTCTTCTCTCTCTCTCTCTCTCTATTTCCTATTCTTCCTAAATGTAGGTTTATGTATAAAGTATGTATACATATATAATATATGTAATGTATACCTATATGTATATATGTTTGAGCCTATATATATATATATATATATATATATATATATATATATATATATATATATATATATGTGTGATGTTTCCTAATAATTGCACTATAACCTATGTAATGTACATATATAAGTAATATGTAGGAATGCAATATAAATGTGTATCTATATATATAACCTTGTGATGCATACATTAGGTAGCCTATAGCCTATAGCTATGGCTCATTGTCAAAGGGTATGTGTGAATGCCAACTAACATGTGTAGTTGGTCTGGGTAGCCTAGTAGTGTTGTGTACTAGCTAGTGTAGGTTGAGTGACCTAGTATAGACTAATGTAGACTAGTATAGGCTAGTTTGACCTAGTTTAGACTTTTTAGACCTAGTTTGACCATAGTTGACCTAGTATAGACTAATGTAGACTAGTATAGGCTAGTTGACCTAATTTAGACTTGTTTGACCTAGTTTGACCATAGTTGACCTAGTTTGACTTTTAGGGTTAACCAGAGTTGACCAAGAGTTGACTTTGGCCTAGATTGACCTAGATTCATTTAGAATGCATTAAATTGTATCTTGTTATCATTTTAGACTTGTTGTGACTTGTGCTGCTCTGATTAGGAGCCAAACACCTCTCCTCGGACTGTATATTTCATCCGGACACTCAGATACCAGGCGAGTACATTCTCTGATCATTTCATATCCTGCTTAGAATTATTTCCTGCATTAAATTACTTTACTTGATACTGTCACGTTGGTCACACGGATTAGTACTGTATGGATCCCTTCTTGAGATGTTATCCCTTCAGGGAGCATCGGGTACTCTATGTTCTGTGCGTTTCACTTACATGGCATATCACTATGCTTCGTTGGTTCTTTGATCACTTGTGATATGTACTCTCATATCACAGAGTCTTCCTGGAATTCTTATCCCATTTACTGGGTATCCTAGAATCTCCTAGAATTCCCATTTATGGGACTACTATGTACCACCCTTCGGGGGCTGTTACATGGAATCATAACATAACCTGGTTGGATCTTTGTGTACTGATTGGGGTATGGGGGAGTAGAAATAGACATGTGAATACTATCCAAGTAGTGTAGCATCAGAATCTTTCCATAGTGTAGCATCAGAATCTCCTATGCCGTTTACATGTCTATATTATACTCTGACTCACTAGCCACTGTTAGTTCTTTACTTATAGTAGATATTTCTATTACAGTTCTGTCACGACCCGATCCCAATTTCTTGGGTCGAACCGGATCATGCCCAGCCTGTACCGTTGATGAGACGGCGGCAGTAAGCTGTATTCAGTAGTAAACCACACAGACAAAACTCTAACGAAAAATAAAATCTTTTATTCAGAACCACAACTATTACAAAAACATCTTTTATTACATTTAATTACCACAACTAAAATAAAGCACTATCCAGCCTTATGATTCTGAGGTTCCAAGTTCTGCGGGGCCAGAGTTAGACATCAGATCCTCGAAGATGTAATCACCTAAAAATGTTGGTCTCCAGTCAGGAGGGAGCAAAGTACAATCACGAATATCGAATAATTCAAATAATAATTTTGAAATTTGCAATGTTAAACAATTTTGAAATACCTTGAACAATATTTTCTAACAATTCTACAATTAAAAACAATGTGATTTGAGTAAGTAACGACTATGACCGGATTGGGATGATTCACTGATATGATCCGGCCTATCCCCGTGTGTGAGAGGGGTAAGCTCGTACAATTAGATTCAATTAGATTCAATGAGGGGTATTGGTCATAGACGCTACACTACTCCCCCAATATCCCGAGTCAATTAGATTCAATGAGGTAATAACAATCAATACTCTAGGAGAGAGTTCCGTGTAACAATGTGGTTTAAAATTGCAATAAAACAATTACTAGTTAAATTACCGAACAAACATAACTGTACTTGCCTTGGTTATTTGTGACTGGATCGAGAGTTTGTTCCAGGAAATTTGGTCAAATACTTCCTCGAAATCCTACATTTGAAATTCCCGACTTAGAACCAAAATTAAGCCGTATCTAGATGTGCTAGTTGTAATCTCTGGAATTAATCCTAGTCAATTTTAGTCTTTATTACGTTAACACAACAAGTCACAACAAATGCGATTATCTAGTGAGTTTGCACTTAATTACGAAAGAAAACCATTTATCATTTTAATTTTGGAAAAGCTTTATATGTATCAGTTTATTGGCAAAAAAATATGTAAAGTTAAACCTTGTTTTTAAATGAGAAATCATAATTTTATTATACTACTAATTTGTAACTAAAATGTGAGAAAGACTCATTTAATCAAATAGTAATTTATTTAATCAATGTGAACGAGGTAAAATCTAACTAACTTTTATGTAGAAATTCGCATTTACAGGTTATTTAGCAAAACCTTGTGAGTTTTATATATATAAAAAATAGATTTTACAAGAAAACGTGAATTTGTTAAATAATACAAACTTATATTTCAAATATTAACTTAATGTGAAAACTACTAAGTTTTCATACTCATTTAATATTCTACGTATCTACGCTAAAAACCAGCAACCCAGAAAAAGAAAGAAAACTACACTATTAATTACAGGCCACAGAGAAAATAGAAAACAATGGGCTTATGCCCTTACAGACCATTTACACGAATTTAAATAAGAGAAAACATTTGGTTAGTCTTGAATATTATCCTACAAATTAAAAATAAAATAATAATTTAAATTAAATTTTTATCAAATGAGTCTCAGACTTGGTCCAATCGTCATAATTGCAGCTAATGCCTCAACGTCCGGTGGACCCGGTTTCGTTTGCATTTTCGCTGGGGTCCAGTGACCGTTAAGGTCGTCGCCCAAAAATATTATAAAATAACATTTTTATATCAAAAATCATTTTTAAAAATCGTTTTTATTTTTTTACAAAATTTTCGGCAGCATCTCCTCTGTTTTTGGGACAACCCAATACTGAGAAAATGCACCACAAACACCTGCAAATGTCCCAAACCAGGAAAATACCCCATGAAACCATTTCCACCAAATGAGACCAACAGAATTATTTCAAAATAGTCTCGAAACTAAAACGTAAATTAAATCCGAACTCCCGGAACGGGATTGGTGGACCAAATATCATCATTGACGCACAAAGGAGGGACGAACTACTCTGATTAACAGGAGTTACCCATGTCCGTTGGTCGGGGAGCCACGGGACAAAACTCTGGAAAAGAAATGGAAAGCAACGATCCCAGCAACGTATAGAATCCCAGAACAGCGTCGAGAGAAAAACCCAACTCCTAGACAGAGTCGAGATCCGCAGAGCGTGCTCGGAAACACTGAAAATGGGTCGGAAACCCGCAGGGACAGCGGAGTGGAGCTGCTGGTAGGAGATCAGCCAAGGGAATGGCCGATCAAAGTTCGGCCGAAGAGGGAGGCCGTCCGAGGAGGAGCCGGGAGGGGGATCGGCCGCACGAAAAAGCCGGGGCACGGTTTGGCGACGCTGGACCGGAGCGGCGGTGGAGATCCGCTCGGGCTGGCCGGGGCGCCACGAAAAAGGGGTCCGGCCGGGAGGGACGCCGTACCCGGGAGAAGCACCGGGAGGTGGGCGGCCAACGACGATGGCGTCGGTCGGGTTCGCCGACGAATTAGGGATTTGGGTTAGAGTTGGAGAAATGGTGATGGTGAGGTTGGTGAAAGAGGATGGGGCTTTTTATAGAAGGATATGGAAGGGAGTTACCGACGGTTCGGGAAGGCAAGAGGGCACCGGCGGTTTGGAAGCTCGGGAGTCACCTGCAACGACAACAGTTGGGAAAGGAAGAGCTCGGTCTTTGTACAGAGAAAGAGAAAGAGAATAATAGAATGGAATTAAGTGGTTTTAAATTAAAGGCTTTAATGGTTAATGGGTTTCTTCTCCTATTGGGTTTGGATATGGGCTTAATGGGTTAAGACTAGGGGTTTAAAGGGTTGATGAAGTCCAATGGGAAAAAGGCTTTCAATTTATGGGCTTAAAGAAAATGGGTTTCAATACATAGAAGATGGGCTTAAAATAAGAGATGGACTAATCAATTATCAATTGCTATAATATTTACTTATAGTCCAATTAGCAATTTAAAACCCTTTTTAAACTAAAAGTTCATTTATTTCTAATCTTCTAAAAAGCCTTTTAACAATACATTCTCAATGAGATAAAATAAACATAAAGATTCTTTTATTAAGTGAAAACAATTTCAAATAAATAAAATGAATAAAACTGCTAAAAATTTAATAATTCTAAAATTTCTTATTACTAAAACTGGATCTCACAAGCTTCCCTCCTTAGGAAATTTCGTCCTCGAAATTTAAAGGCAGGGGTTTAACCATGCAATCATGCTTCTACCCGACTGAGTATTCCTTCTTCAATCTTATGTCTAAGTAGGTTAACTGCCCTATAACAAAATCATCTAATATAATATATTTATCAATCCTACATTCTTCCCTCCTTAGGAATAGAGTCATTATCATAATTATGGGTTTCCGTTTTCATTTTTTTTTTTATAAAGTTTGAATTCCTCACATTTTTTTTTGATCACATGCAATGTACCACTTTTAGCTTGCTAACATATTCGAAAATTAAACTTCATGATTTGATACACTTCGCCTTATCTTAATACTTCAGTATCAATCCTCGGTAATAACATTTATAAATTTTCTACATCCAATTTCAATACTCCAATTTGTCATGCAACATTTATCATACCTCCCTCCTAGGTGATTACTCTGTAACCTGTATATATCTGGAGTATACCTCTTCATTTACATATTTGATTCTGAATTTCTCAAAAAATTCAATTTTTTTTTCACATTTAATCTTGAATTCTTTATATAACTTTTGATTCATCATGCATATTCCAAAAGGCATCCTCATGCTTATTTTTTTTAACAACTTCTAACCTAAATTATCAATTTGCTTTGGTATTTACCTCATTAATTATCTCTTCCTCGATATAAATTTAAATCACATATATTCGTATTCATAACTCATGTATTCTACAAATCCATGCTATAAACTATTCTAGGTTTTAAATTCAAACACAAATGTTTTCTCTATTCTCTAAATTCATAAATTCCAGCAATTGATCATTCCAATTTAATTTACTGGCCTTAATCAAATTTGAAACATGATTTGCTAGGTACAAAGATAAAATATAAGCATGTTTTAAAATAATCTAAGGTAAAATTTAAAATACTTGTTTGTGATCGAATTCATTTTAGGCATGAGTAAAAATCGAAAATAAATTATATGATCATAGGATAGAAAAATTCAAAATGAGATTATGCAAAACGTAAAGAAAAATGATATCAACAATTTTATTTAAGAGAGACAAAATATAATTTCCCAAAGTGAGGGAGAATTCTCAATTCAAATTGAGATGAGGTATAGAAATTTTACGGCTCAGAAAAGAAGTCTACAAGTTGTACAATTTTTAAGAGAGTGAAGATGACAAAAGAATATAAGACTAAGATTTGATAGAATATTTGAAAGTAGGAATAACTACTAGAATGCAATTCCTCTAAAGATAACCATGACATGATTATAGTCTTGATAATATTCGGAAACTAATTATTTTCGAAGTCACTTTGTCTCAAATTCATGCCTCGCCAGAGTGCACCTGGCTGCAATGAATTTTTGACTCCATAACTTGAATAATTCGGTTTACCAAGTATTCTTCCAACTTTCTCCATCTCATGGCTAATTAAACATAGGACAAAGTCTCAATCATATTTGGTAACCTACAAATATCTGTCATTATTTAAACTTAAAGTTTATGCCTCGCCAGTGTGCAACTGGCTGCAATAAACTCGCAGTTTTCCATAACTCAGATATATGACTAACACGTAAACGTGCGAAGTCATGTTTGGTCGCTATTTTCTCAACTTTGTCTATGCGAGTTTTCAGAGGAATTTCAAAAAATCCAAACAAGTTTAAAGTTTTAAACAGGATAGAAAATGTAAATGACTATTCTTCTGAGATCAAGAGATTTATAAATATGGATTTTAGATTCAAAAGACTGGTTTTAAGATTAAGAGGAGTATCTGTTCTCCGATATTTTCTTTTCCAAAGATAAAACTTATGGAATCGATCAACTTGATTTTGATTAATCGAGTTAGACACAAGATCAGATAGAAAGACCATAGCTTTGGATGATAATATTCCCGATAAATCACTCAGAGAATACAAAATTTTAAGAATAATTTCATATCTGAGGAAAATTAGAAGTTTGCTGGATAAATGAGAGAAGGTAAGTCTTATTGATATCAAGGAAAATCAAGTTTGAATTTGTCTAGTAAAGCTAATGATTGAAATAGCTTTGAGACGATTCATCAATTAAAAAATATTTCTATGACTAAAGGAAATTCAAGGTCTCAAAATGGGATGAATTTTATGACCGTTCCAGCTTCATGGTATTCAGTCATAGAAACTTTATAGGCCATGATTTGATCAAGAGATTGCATAGAGAATAAAGTTTCAGGTTGAGTGGAGGAAATCAACAGATGGAAATTTTCTCAGTCTTTGGAATAATTTTAGGGGATAGCAATCAATGTTGGAGTTGAAAATAACCTATTCAGGAGAATCATGACTGACTAATTCTTCTGGTCATAATTATCCTTGAGGCTTTATGAATCCAGAAAAATTTGATTCAAGATTGATTCCGAGAATGTCAGTCAATTTGGAAAGGAAGTCAAAGTTAAAGATTGGATGGAAGTACATTGGGTAGATAAAAGTTTATCAGGGTTGCTAAGAGAATTCGAAATTCTACCTAGTGAATGAATCAAGATTCCAAATCAAGGTGGAGAAATAAGATTTGATCAACCAAAGAAGTTGGAAATAGGTGAGATTGAAAATTCAATCTTATTCCCAAAAAGATTTATGGGTCCTAAAGTATGCTAGAATCTGATAAAGATATAGAAGGAGATAATCCCGAGAGTCATGGGATACTCAAGAATACAATCAGCCTAATCTAGATAAGGTTTTTAGGTACAAACACAATCAAGGTATCCTACGAATCTATAAACAGGAAAATAAATTTTAAATAAATAATTTCGGTCCTATAATGAAACATGGTGTATATCATCTAAGTGTTCTAGTTGTTTCTAAAGTCTGTTTTCCTAAAGTCTCAACTACACCTAGGTCAAGTTACAGAACTGCGCGATGGTCTAGATTAAGTTGACTAGACCAATTTTACAGATCTGACCTGCATGGGCCACCACTAAAAACATGTCACGATCCGATCCCAATTTCTTGGGTCGAACCGGATCATGCCCAGCCTGCACCGTTGATGAGACGGCGGCAGTAAGCTGTATTCAGTAGTAAACCACACAGACAAAACTCTAACGAAAAATAAAATCTTTTATTCAGAACCACAACCATTACAAAAACATCTTTTATTATATTTAATTACCACAACTAAAATAAAGCACTATCCAGCCTTATGATTCTGAGATTCCAAGTTCTGCGGGGCCAGAGTTAGACATCAGATCCTCGAAGATGTAATCACCTAAAAATGTTGGTCTCCAGTCAGGAGGGAGCAAAGTACAATCATGAATATCGAATAATTCAAATAATAATTTTGAAATTTGCAATGTTAAACAATTTTGAAATACCTTGAACAATATTTTCTAACAATTCTACAATTAAAAACAATGTGATTTGAGTAAGTAACGACTATGACCGGATTGGGATGATTCACTGATATGATCCGGCCTATCCCCGTGTGTGAGAGGGGTAAGCTCGTACAATTAGATTCAATTAGATTCAATGAGGGGTATTGGTCATAGACGCTACACTACTCCCCCAATATCCCGAGTCAATTAGATTCAATGAGGTAATAACAATCAATACTCTAGGAGAGAGTTCCGTGTAACAATGTGGTTTAAAATTGCAATAAAACAATTACTAGTTAAATTACCGAACAAACATAACTGTACTTGCCTTGGTTATTTATGACTGGATCGAGAGTTTGTTCCAGGAAATTTGGTCAAATACTTCCTCGAAATCCTACATTTGAAATTCCCGACTTAGAACCAAAATTAAGCCGTATCTAGATGTGCTAGTTGTAATCTCTGGAATTAATCCTAGTCAATTTTAGTCTTTATTACGTTAACACAACAAGTCACAACAAACGCGATTATCTAGTGAGTTTGCACTTAATTACGAAAGAAAACCATTTATCATTTTAATTTCGGAAAAGCTTTATATGTATCAGTTTATTGGCAAAAAAATATGTAAAGTTAAACCTTGTTTTTAAATGAGAAATCATAATTTTATTATACTACTAATTTGTAACTAAAATGTGAGAAAGACTCATTTAATCAAATAGTAATTTATTTAATCAATGTGAACGAGGTAAAATCTAACTAACTTTTATGTAGAAATTCGTATTTACAGGTTATTTAGCAAAACCTTGTGAGTTTTATATATATAAAAAAATAGATTTTACAAGAAAACGTGAATTTGTTAAATAATACAAACTTATATTTCAAATATTAACTTAATGTGAAAACTACTAAGTTTTCATACTCATTTAATATTCTACGTATCTACGCTAAAAACCAGCAACCCAGAAAAAGAAAGAAAACTACACTATTAATTACAGGCCACAGAGAAAATAGAAAACAATGGGCTTATGCCCTTATAGACCATTTACACGAATTTAAATAAGAGAAAACATTTGGTTAGTCTTGAATATTATCCTACAAATTAAAAATAAAATAATAATTTAAATTAAATTTTTATCAAATGAGTCTCAGACTTGGTCCAATCGTCATAATTGCAGCTAATGCCTCAACGTCCGGTGGACCCGGTTTCGTTTGCATTTTCGCTGGGGTCCAGTGACCGTTAAGGTCGTCGCCCAAAAATATTATAAAATAACATTTTTATATCAAAAATCATTTTTAAAAATCATTTTTATTATTTTGCAAAATTTTCGGCAGCATCTCCTCTGTTTTTGGGACAACCCAATACTGGGAAAATGCACCACAAACACCTGCAAATGTCCCAAACCAGGAAAATACCCCATGAAACCATTTCCACCAAATGAGACCAACAGAATTATTTCAAAATAGTCTCGAAACTAAAACGTAAATTAAATCCGAACTCCCGGAACGGGATTGGTGGACCAAATATCATCATTGACGCACAAAGGAGGGACGAACTACTCTGATTAACAGGAGTTACCCATGTCCGTTGGTCGGGGAGCCACGGGACAAAACTCTGGAAAAGAAATGGAAAGCAACGATCCCAGCAACGTATAGAATCCCAGAACAGCGTCGAGAGAAAAACCCAACTCCTAGACAGAGCCGAGATCCGCAGAGCGTGCTCGGAAACACTGAAAATGGGTCGAAAACCCGCAGGGACAGCGGAGTGGAGCTGCTGGTAGGAGATCAGCCAAGGGAATGGCCGATCAAAGTTCGGCCGAAGAGGGAGGCCGTCCGAGGAGGAGCCGGGAGGGGGATCGGCCGCACGGAAAAGCCGGGGTGCGGTTTGGCGACGCTGGACCGGAGCGGCGATGGGGATCCGCTCGGGCTGGCCGGGGCGCCACGAAAAAGGGGTCCGGCCGGGAGGGACACCGTACCCGGGAGAAGCACCGGGAGGTGGGCGGCCAACGACGATGGCGTCGGTCGGGTTCGCCGGCGAATTAGGGATTTGGGTTAGAGTTGGAGAAATGGTGATGGTGAGGTTGGTAAAGAGGATGGGGCTTTTTATAGAAGGATATGGAAGGGAGTTACCGACGGTTCGGGAAGGCAAGAGGGCACCGGCGGTTTGGAAGCTCGGGAGTCACCTGCAACGACAACAGTTGGGAAAGGAAGAGCTCGGTCTTTGTACAGAGAAAGAGAAAGAGAATAATAGAATGGAATTAAGTGGTTTTAAATTAAAGGCTTTAATGGTTAATGGGTTTCTTCTCCTATTGGGTTTGGATATGGGCTTAATGGGTTAAGACTAGGGGTTTAAAGGGTTGATGAAGTCCAATGGGAAAAAGGCTTTCAATTTATGGGCTTAAAGAAAATGGGTTTTAATACATAGAAGATGGGCTTAAAATAAGAGATGGACTAATCAATTATCAATTGCTATAATATTTACTTATAGTCCAATTAGCAATTTAAAACCCTTTTTAAACTAAAAGTTCATTTATTTCTAATCTTCTAAAAAGCCTTTTAACAATACATTCTCAATGAGATAAAATAAACATAAAGATTCTTTTATTAAGTGAAAACAATTTCAAATAAATAAAATGAATAAAACTGCTAAAAATTTAATAATTCTAAAATTTCTTATTACTAAAACTGGATCTCACAAGTTCACTCTCTCTTTGTTTACTTACTGCATTTCCTTCAGTATCTATATCTTACTTTACTGCATGATTATATTTTCTAACCTGCTATGAACTGTTGAGATGTATTGTGCTCGCTCCTGTCCTGACTGGACCTGTTGAAAATATTACAGAGGACGAGGAGGAGGCCTGTGTGGATACCTTCTGCAGGACAGCTCTAGCTGACGACTTTACCCTACTGCCTAGACTAGCTTAGTTAGGCTTTATCTTACTTATGTTGCCTTCGGACTAGTAGTTAGACTTTATTTCTGTCCTTGAGATCTGGGTTGTATATTCTTTCATATTTAGTAGCTGAGACCTTGTACTCTGGATATCTGCTGAGATGTTATCTTAGACTATTTTATCATCTGTATTTCCTTGAGTTCTATATCATATCGTGCTTCTTCTTCCTTAGTTGTGATTGAGTTTACTTCTATCATGTCACCCTCATTCGGGAAGTATAAACTGCTTAGTATATTATTGTTAGATGTTATGACCTAGGACAACGTTCTACCGCCGACACAGCGGCGTAGGCTGGGCGTTATTACGTTCTCGTACCCTCACAGTGGGCGCGGGTCATGACAAAAACCATTAGTTAAGTTAATCACTAGAATAATAAAGATAACTAACATTGTTTGGAATAGAAACCTATATTGTCAACCATGCCACTACCTAACCTTGAATTAGTCTAAAGGAATACTAAGTCCATAATGGGCTGTTTGTTACAACAGGGTTTTTATAGAGCGACTAATATTTCTAATGAAGGGTTCCCTATCAAATTCCCAAGTTCATTAACTATCTAAAACAATGTATACAAAAACCCAAGTTCATGGATAACAACTAATATGAACTTTAAGAGGGCAGACACTGGTATGTGTCTCAGGAATCCACTCACCCAAAATTGCAGGTGCAATTCAGCTTTATGAGATTTAGGTTCTCAGCTATACACTGAGATTGGTTCTTAGGTTTACACTGAAAATCAATCTCAGGTTACAATGGAAATCAATCTCAGGTTACACTGAACTAGGGCAGTGATGAGAAGCCCCAGTTCAAAGTCTGGCCACAATACTGCATATGGGTTCCAGGGTTCAGAAATTGAACTGAAATAGCATAATGCTTGCAAAGAACACGTTCTCAGGTTCAGTTTGAAAACTGAACTGAATTCCCATAGTCCTAATCTACCCAATACTGCATATGCATTCCAGCTGAACTAAAATGCAATATGTTAGTTTAATTTTCACTGAACTAAATCAGTTGTACATGCAATCAAGTTCAATAAGACAATTCAGTCATTGCATAGGTTATTAAGGTTTCATCAAAATGAACCTATACATTGTACAGATATTCAAGTTCCAATTGAACCCGAGTATTTCATGAGAGCCCAGGTTCAGTGATGAATCACTGATGTAATTCTGCTATCTAACAAATTCCCATTCAACATTTATACTAATTTACACATTACTGATATACAAGCTTAGCCAATCATAAATTAAAATAGGATTTGCTAGCTATTTCTTTAACAGGTTTGATATAACTGGCTATGGTTTTAGTTCACTGTATATAATCAAAATCGAACCACTGCTCCTGAAACCAATTTACCAATTAAATTTCAGGTATCTCCTACTAACCAATTCATGGACTAAACTAAAACAGAGATAAACTATGGACCTAGTATCTACAATAGTTCAACCATCCCTCTTAATCCTATTTTTCTCAGTAAAACAATCTAAACCTGATATCCCATAGGCAACAGTGACTGATACGCAATATATTGGGGAAATAGGAGGCAAGGGCTCATGTAACAGAATAAGAATTTGGAACACAACTCAACTTCTCTTAAAGATCATTTGATCAAACACAACCACGTCAGAATAGAACCAAAATTCCAATATCACATGTTTCTGATACAGCCATGAAATTCGATACTCCAACCAAAATATAAAATAGTAGCAATCAATGATTTACCTGAGAATTATCCAATCCCGAAACACTCAGTCGATTGAACCAGGAATTGGCACAAGCTCCCAACTCTCTAATTGCTGACAAGACAATCAAGGATCCAATAAATGGATCATTCTCGTTACTCAAAATGTAACAAAAGAATTTCGATCAGATCTAGAATTTTAAGATACACTCATCAATTTAACAATTGTCCAGATCGAACCTTATAAGTTGAGGCCAGCAACTGATCTCGACAACTTTACGAACTATTTGAGAAGATTCAAATCAATTGTTCAGGCATTCGATCGAATTTCAAATCAAAACAAGAATGAAGACTGAATCAGAAGAAAACAGAGTATCGAGGAAAATTTGAATGAACTCGCCTCGCAATTTCAGATCTGTACGAGGAAGGATGAATACTCGATCAATTAATCGAAGCCCTCAATAATCCTTCGTCCTTGTCATGAAGGAATAATTCAATCCATCAGTTTAAAAAGAAATTTAAAAAGAACATAAAACAGAGATCAATTGAGAACCGATCATTCAAGGGTTGGAGTTTGCGAAATTCTTACCGACCAGTAGAACTTCCTGGATCGATCGACGAAGAGTCACTCACGTCCTTGCTGTCGTCAAGATCTCCAAAACAGTGCCAACTCCTTCTTCACTCTTCCACCATTGCCATGGAGGCCTCCTTCTCGAGCTCGACTGTAGAGATTTGGGGAGAGAAGGAAAAATGGGATGGCACGATCAACAGAAAGAAAAAGGAAAGGCTAAATAGGCAGTTAGGATGGAGGTCTCCCACGGATTCACATGGGAGGGAAATCGGGACCACTCCACTGCTGAGACAGTTACAACAAATTCGAATTCTTTTCCATTCTTCTGATATTAAGAAGAATAGTTGAAAATGAAGGAAGGTACCAGCTACTAAATAAAAATGAGTGCTATCATACCCATGGGCCCTTAGGCCGTGACAGCCCAAAAGTAAAAATTAGCACAAATTAATACTAATCAATTAATTTAGCCAAAACAGAATAATACCTATTCATAAAAGTATTAAATAAATTTAATTTTTATATTATGAAAATTTACCCATTCCGGGAAGGTGGGGTTACAAATCTTCCTCCCTCAAAAATTTCGTCCCCGAATTTTTAAGGAAAATCAATCATATCAAAAAAAAATCAAAAAATGATTCTCAACAATTATAAGTATTTATTGAAATAGAAATTCTTTGAAATACAATTTAAACAAATAAACTGGGTTATCCCTCCCACATCTCGTCCTCGCGCTCCCAGGTGGACTCTCCCGGAGAGTGGTGTCTCTACATGACGCAGACAAGTGGAATAGTCTGGTTCCGCAAGCGCTTCTCCCTCCGATCAAGGATCTCTACTGGCTGCTTCTCGTAAGTCAATCTCGGACCCACCTCTAGCTCTGAAAAGTCTACCACATGGCTCGGGTCCGGAATGTAGCATCGCAGCTGAGATACGTGGAAAACATCGTACACTCCCTCCAAGCTAGCTGGAAGCGCCAGTCGATATGCCACCTCGCCAATCCGTATAGTCACGTCGAAAGGCCCAATAAATCTCGAACTGAGCTTCCCGCCTCTGCCAAAGCGAATGATACCCCTAGTCGGCGAGATCTTCAGGAACACTCTATCTCCAACCACAAACTCAAGTAGCCGTTTGCTGCTGTCCGCCCAGTGCTTCTGCCGATCCTGTGCAACTCAGAGACGCTCCCTGATCAGTCTGACTTTCTCAGCCGAGTCTACCACCATCTCTGGCCCAAGCAAAGCTCTCTCGCCAATGTCGTCCCAAGATAAAGGCATGCGACATCTCCGTCCATATAGCGCCTCAAACGGGGTCATCTCGATGCTACCCTGATAACTGTTGTTATAGGCAAACTCCACCAGATGTAAGTGATCCTCCCACGAACCATCGAAGTCGAGTGCACAAACCTGCAGCATGTCCTCCAATGTCTGAATGATCCTCTCGGACTGTCCGTCTGTCTGTGGATGATAGGCGATGCTGAACTTCAACTGTGATCCCAAGTTCAGCTGTAGACTCCTCCAGAAGTGTGATGTGAAGCAGCTGTCCCTGTCTGAAATGATGCTCATCGGCACTCCATGAATCCTCACGATCTGTCGTATGTAGAGATCTGCAAGCTTCTCGGTCGACAGCCCGACCTTGAACGGAATGAAATGAGCAGACTTCGTTAGTCTGTCTACGATCACCCAAATAGTGTCCTTGCCACTGGGAGTACACGGTAATCCAGAGACGAAGTCCATGGCGATATGCTCCCACTTTTATTCCGGAATAGGTAAAGGCTGGAGTAATCCTGCTGGTCTCTAGCACTCCGTCTTGACTTGCTGGCACACAAGGCATCTGGAAACAAATCTGGCAACCTCTCTCTTCATCCCATACCACCAAACATACTCTCGTAGATCCTTGTACATCTTAGTAGACCCAGGATGAATAGAATACTGCGACTGATGGGCCTCCTATATCACCTTCTCTCGTAAATCCTTGGACACACACAACTGGTTCCCGTGCCTCAGGGATACATCCTCTGTAATGGTGAAGTCGTCGAGCAATCCTGCTTCCGCCTGGCCTCTGAGACATCGGAGTCCCTCATCAAGAAACTGGGCCTCCTTGATCTTCTCTAACAGTCCCGACTGTATCTGCATGTGCATCAGCTATCCTCCAACTCCTGGAAGAACAATCTCAATCCCCAGACTCTCAAGATCCTCCAAAAGATGCCGGTCCATAGTGAGAAACATAGCAACAGGATATCGACTGAGAGTATCTGCCACCACATTCGCCTTTCCAGGGTGGTACTGCAAATTGATGTCGAAATCCTTCATGAGTTCCAGCCATCTGTGCTGCCTCATATTCAGCTCCTTCTGAGTAAAGACATACTTCAGGCTTTTGTGGTTCGTGAATATGTCCACTCTCTCTCCATATAAATAGTGCTTCCACAGTTTCAAGGCAAAAATGACTGCTGCAAGTTCCAAGTCATGTGTAGGGTAATTTTTCTCATGAGGCCTCAACAGTCTAGAAGCATAAGCAATGACCCTCTTATTCTGCCCAAGCACACATCCCAAGCCCTTCCCTGAAGCATCGCTGTAGATGACGAATCCTCTTGATCCAGATGGAAAAGCTAGAACTGGTGCTGTCGTGAGTCTTTTCTTCAATTCTTTAAATGCTGACTGACAGACGTCGCTCCAGATGAACTCCTCATCCTTCCGCGTAAGCTTGGTCATTGGCTCTGCTATCCTGGCAAAATCCTTTACAAACTTCCTGTAGTATCCTGCTAGTCCTAGGAAACTACGAATCTCTGCTACTGACTTGGGAGGTGCCCATGCTTCCACTGCTTCAATCTTCTTGGGATCCACAAAAATCTCCTCTCCAGTCACCACATGCCCTAGGAACTCCACTATGTCCAAGAAAACTCACATTTTGAGAGTTTCTCGTACAGCTTCTCCTTCCGTAAAATCTCCAACACGATCCGCAGGTGCTCCACATGCTCCTTTTCGGTCTTCGAATATATCAGAATGTCGTCAATGAAGACTACGACAAAATTGTCCAAATACTTGTAAAAAACTTTATTCATCAAGTTCATAAACACTGCTGGGGCATTGGTGAGTCCGAACGACATCACTAGGAACTCATACTGGCCGTATCGGATGTTGAAAGCTGTCTTCGGAATATCCTGCTCCCAAACCTTCATCTGATGATATCCCGACCAAAGGTCAATCTTGGAAAAGACCTTCGCTCCACTAAGCTGATCAAACAGCTCATCAATCCACGACAAAAGGTATTTATTCTTGATGGTGATGTTATTGAGTGCATGGTAATCGATACACATTCTCACAGTCCCATCCTTCTTGGACACGAAGAGTACCGGTGCTCCCCAGGGTGAAGCACTGGACCGAATAAAACCCTCGCCCTCCAGCTCATCAATCTGGGCCTTCAACTCTGCAGCTTCCTTCGGGTTGATCTTGTAGCAATATTGGGACTTTGGTGCTGATCTGGAAACTAGGTCGATGCTGAACTCCACATCTCGATCCAGCGACAATCCTGACAACTCCTCGGGGAAGACGTCGAGAAACTCCGTGATCAGCGGATGCAGCAACTCCTGGTCTTTTGCAACTGCTCCGTAGTAGACTCCCTCCGGTCTCTCTGCAACTCGTCTGCTGATCTCGAACGGTGGAACTCCTGGCGGGCTGAAGATCACCTTCCCCTCATGGTAGTCTATTACGGCAAAATGTTTGCTCATCCAGTCGATGCCGAGGACTATATCAAATCCGGGCAATGGCATCACTAGAAGTCGAGCCCTAATCTCCCTCCCAGTAATAGTGATAGGGTATTCCACCATCTCACTTACTGGCACTACCCCTCCTCTTGTCATAATCCGACAGTTTCGTCTAGTGGGCTTGGGTGTAAAGCCGTGTCTATGCAGAAACACATATGATACAAAGCTATGTGTGGCTCCAGAATCAAACAATGCAATGGCAGGGAAAGAATGTAAAATAATAGAACCTATGATCACATCTGGAACTGCCTCATCCTCCTCAACTGCGGCCATGACGTAAGCACGTCCCTGCTGCGGTCCTCCCCTCTGCTAACGCTGTGCAAACTGCTGCTGTTGAGTGGGTAAAGCCGGTCCCTTCTGTGGTACAACTGGTAATGCTCTGGGTGGTACAGGTGGTGGTCCTCCAGCTCCTCGAGGTCCTCCTGCTAGTCGAGCTATAGCCTGAGCACAGTCCCTCATCTGATGTGTATCTGATCCGCAAAAGAGGCAAAGTCCCAGCCTCTTGTGGCACTCGTCGATATGGTGTCCGGGGCGATGACAAAAGGCACAACTAGTCACCACATGCTGATGTACATGAGCTCTGGCTGGACGGTGATGCTGCTGCTGCTGCTGTGGCCTCGCCTGAATCTAAGTCTGGTCCCTCTTCGCTGGTGCCTGGAAACTGCTGCTGCCCATGTCTCGGTCCCTCTTCAGCTTTGGATCTGCCTCATTCTCTACAGCCTGAGCAATCTTGAGGATGCTTGCATACGTCGTCGCCTGACTAATTGCCACCGCGTGTCGCAGCTCCCTGGTAAGACCTTTCTTGAATCCCCAAGCTCTGTCCTCCGGTGCTCTGACTAGGTTCTCCGCGAACCTACTGAGCCTAGTAAACTCTGAAGTGTACTGTGCAACCGTCATAGTCCCCTGCTACAACGTCTCGAACTGCATCCTCAGCTCATCCCGCTCCACATCGGGGAAAAACTTCTCCTTGAACAGAGTTTTGAAATCTGTCCAAGACACCTGGTGCTCCGCCAACTGGGGCTCCTTCCGGTACCAAGCTCTGGCCAAATCAAAGAGTCGCATACTAGCCACCTCCACCATCAGGTTATTCGGAATCTGTGCCATCTTCAAGGTCCTCTCCGTATTCTCCAGCCATTCGTCTGCATAAACGATTCCCTCGTCGCCCCAGAAATCCAACGGGGAGAGGTTATGGTAGTCCTTGGCTGTCCCCGGTCTCAGTGCTGCTGGAGCTGGTGCTACCGGCTCTCTGGTCCTGAGTGCGTCAATGACGGTCGTTCTGAACTGTGCGGCCTGCTGACTCTGAGCCTCCCTGAACTGCGCAGCCTGGTAATTCTGGGCCTCCATGAACTTCTGGAACATGGCCATCACCTGGGCGCCGTCAAACATCATCGTCGAAGGCAGCGGTAGAAAGATAGGAGGCAGTGGGAGAAGCTGATCTGCCGGAACATTTGGCTCAGGCTGTCCCGAACTGCCTGCAACTCCTGGCTGATCCGCGGTCTTTTTCGTAGTGACCATCCTGCAATAGAAAGAAAACTTCGTTGATTGACAAACCCTAAAACCTAATAAATAATGTTTTTATAATATTAATGTACTGATAAACCTGATATACCCTTATTTTTCGATTTTTCCTATGCTGTGATCAAGTTTCCCTAGTGTAATCAAGTCCCCCAATAGTACGCTAAGACCTAGGTACCATTAGGAAAGACCTGCATGGGCCACCACTAAAAATATATCATGACCCGCTCTCAAATAATCGGACACGAGTCGGACACGTCCAGCCTTCATCGTTGGACACGATGAAGTAAGCTGTACCAATCTAGAGAAATCTAACCAGATAATCATGAACAAGTATGAAATCACAGCATCTATAAATGTATCCCAAAATAAAGGTAAAGTACAAGTCTCAGAATTTATTACATTCCAGCAAATGAAAGATAGAGTCTACTATTCTCAAAATACAAGGAAAATGTAAAGTGATAATGGTAAAGCTCTAGGTTTCTGCAGCCTCTAAGTCAAGAGTAACTCCAGTTGGCTCTCTTGCATCTATTGGCTCACGGCCATAATATGTGTCGCAAAGGGCTTCCAACTCACCTGCAACATATCCTATTCAGGAGCAGAGCAAAGTACAGTTCTAGGTAATGAACAAGACATCATGATATGAAAGTACAAGGGAACATGGTATGTAAAGCACAAGAAGGAACATGGTGTATAAGCACATAAAAGAACATGGTATGTAAGAACATGAAAGAACATGGTATCTCAGGAATTACAAGAACTAAGTACAAGATATATCTCCTGAACATATGTGTGTACAATGTTTAAAATATAACTATATATGTGACCGGCTAGGGGTAAGCACATGAAAGCACATGAAAGTACATGAATGGTACGGCTTAGGACCCGCGTGCACGATACGGGGTCTAAGTTAAACACACCTGAGTTATTTCTTGGGTTTGGTCACATAAATAGTATATTTCCCCACCCCAGGTACAAGTAATAAGAACAAGGAACATGAGAACCAGAAAAACATGTCGTGTCGCCGTGTGTCAACAAGGAAGCACATGATATAATGAAATATACAAGACCATAGAATGTACTTGCCTTTCTCCGGGAAATCAAGTGTACTAGATGGAGCTGGATGTCCTCCTGGTTTATTGAGTACAAGTTGGTTAATAACTAAACAAGCTCTAAATTGGTATCTTGCAGTTCAAATCATGCCTAGCTACAACTATGATATTAGGTTAAGCCCAAATATTAACTACTCAATATTAAACTCCCTACAACTATACTTAAAACCATTAGTTAAGCTAATCACTAGAATAATAAAGAAAACTAACATTGTTTGGAATAGAAACCTATATTGCCAACCATGCCACTACCTAACCTTGAATTAGTCTAAAGGAATACTAAGTCCATAATGGGCTGTTTGTTATAACATGATTTTTATAGAGCGACTAATGTTTCTAATGAAGGGTTCCCTATCAAATTCCCAAGTTCATTAACTATCTAAAACAATGTATACAAAAACCCAAGTTCATGGATAACAACTAACATGAACTTCAAGAGGGCAGACACTGGTATGTATCTCAGGCATCCACTCACCCAAAATTATAGGTACAATTCAGCTTTATGAGATTTAGGTTCTCAGCTATACACTGAGATTGGTTCTCAGGTTTGCACTGAAAATCAATCTCAGGTTACAATGGAAATCAATCTCAGGTTACACTGAACCAGGACAGTGATGAGAAGCCCCAGTTCAAAGTCTGGCCATAATACTGCATAGGGGTTCCGGGGTTCAGAAATTGAATTGAAATAGCATAATGCTTGCAAAGAACACGTTCTCAGGTTCAGTTTGAAAACTGAACTGAATTCCCATAGTCCTAATCCGCCCAATACTGCATATGCATTCCAGCTGAACCAAAATGCAATATGTTAGTTCAGTTTTCACTGAACTAAATCAGTTATAAATGCAATCAAGTTCAATAAGACAATTCAGTCATTGCACAGGTTATTAAGGTTTCATCAAAATGAACCCAAGCATTGTACAGATATTCAAGTTCCAATTGAACCCGAGCATTTCATGAGAGCCCAGGTTCAGTGATGAATCACTGATGTAATTCTGCTATCTAACAAATTCCTATTCAATATTTATACTAATTTACACATTACTGATATACAAGCTAAGCCAATCATGAATTAAAATAGGATTTGCTAGCTATTTCTTTAACATGTTTGATATAACTGGCTATGGTTTCAGTTCACTGTGTGCAATCAAAATCGAACCACTGCTCCTGAAACCAATTTACCAATTAAATTTCAGGTATCTCCTACTAACCAATTCATGGACTAAACTAAAACAGAGATAAACTATGGACCTAGTATCTACAATAGTTCAACCATCCCTCTTAATCCTATTTTTCTCAGTAAAACAATCTAAACCTGATTTCCCATATACAACAGTGACTGATACGCAATATATTGGGAAAATAGGAGGCAAGGGCTCATGTAACAAAATAAGAATTTGGAACACAACTCATAAGCTCCATTTGAGAAGACTTTACTCACAATATAAGGCCCTTCCCATTTTGCATCGAACTTGCCTTTGCTCATGTAAGTCATAGTCATGGGACGTCTGACTGTAAGAACGAGTTCTCCTTTCTGAAAGGCTCTGACTTTAACTTTACGGTTGAAAGTCTTCGAGATACGGGCTTGATATAACTCTATGTGTTGTTGAGCCAATAGTCGCTTCTCGTCGAGCGCCTCCAGTTCTTGAAGTCGAAGAAGATCATTGTTCTCTGTCGTAAGTTCGTTAGCGATGGCAATCCTCAAGGAAGGAATTTGAAGTTCCAGGGGTAGAACCGCTTCACAACCGTATACCAGAGAGAAAGGTGTACAGCCTGTGGGGTTGCGGACTGTAGTACGGTAGGCCCATAGACATTCTCCAAGCTTTTCACTCCAATTCCGTTTGTTAGTAGACACAAACTTCTTAAGAAGCTTGATGATAGTCTTGTTGAAGGCTTTAGCCAAGCCATTAGCAGCAGGGTTGTAAGCTGTCGACGCAATATTGTCGATCCGATGCTCATCACAGAACCTTGTGAACTTTTGACTGATGAACTGAGGTCCATTGTCATAAATGATTCGTCGAGGCACACCAAACCTGTAGATAACATGATGTTTGACAAAGTTGATAACACTACTGGTTTTGACTTCAGCCAAAGGTATAGCTTCGGCCCACTTGGAGAAATAATCCGTTATGGCTAGTATAAACCGATGTCCTTTAGAAGAAGGAGGATTGATAGGACCTATAATATTCATGCCTCAAGCTTCAAAAGGCCAGGAAGCAGCAGTCGGATAAAAAAATTCCGATGGTTGATGGATGAAATCTACATGGATTTGACAGGCTCGACATTTTCTTGTATATTCAATAGCATCAGACACTATAGAGGGCCAATAGTAACCCATTCGTCGGATATGATCTTGCAGTTTAGGGCCGAGTTGATGTGCTCCGTAAACACCATCATGAGCTTCACGCAGTACTTGCTTCGCTTCATCACCAGCAAGACAGTGCAAGAGTAGGCCGTCATAAGTTTGTCGATAGAGAGTCTTGGTGGTCTGATTGTAGTAGAATCGAAGAGATCGTCGACGAATACTCGTAGCCTCCTTAGGATCTTCAGGAAGTATGTCATGAACTACGAAGTCAATAAAAGGAGCTCTCCAATCTTCATCGATAACGTTGATTTCAATGAAGTTACTGAACTCGATATTATAATTATTTTCAATGTAGAACAACTCTCTGTTGGAAACAACAACCACTTGTTGTCTTTTGACAAGAATTGCTAAGACTGTCGCGAGATTAGCTAAAGCATCTGCCTCAGTGTTGCAAGCTCGTCGAACATATTCAATGAAAAAGGCCTTGAATGATGTAGCCATGTAAATTGCAGCTTCATGATAGGGAACTAGATCTTGATGGCGGACTTCGTATGTTCCTCTAACCTGATTGACAACCAGTTTAGAATCGCCATTGACTTCAAGATATTCGACCTCCAACTGTTTAGCTAATTGGAGTCCGATAAGCAAAGCATTGTACTCAGCCACATTGTTAGAGCATGGCTGATCTAAGGAATAGGCTCTTTGAATAGCTAATCCTTCTGGAGAGACTAGTACAATCCCAACTCCTGCGACAATAGTCCCTTTTGGCCCGATCCGGGATGCTCCGTCGAAGAACAGCCGCCAGGTAGGAAATTCTTCAGAGATCATGTTTGATTCTAATGTTTCGTCTGGAATCTCATCATAAAGCTTAGATGTTTCCAAAATAGGATGAGCTGCTAAAAAGTCAGCCAGTGCTTGACCTTTAACAGACTTTTGCGGAACATAAACCATGTCGTATTGGGCTAGCAGAATGGCCCATGTAGCCAGTCGAGAATTGAGTGTGCTAGGCTTCTTCATCAGTACCCGAAGAGGATTAACTCGAGAAATGACGTGAATGGTTTGGCCAATGATATAATGCCGAGTCTTTTGAACAGCGAACATAAGAGCTAGGCATTCTTTCTCAACCGGACTATAACGGTGTTCAGCACCAATCATAGTACGACTAAGATAGTAGATGGCTTGTTCATGGCCTTTTTTGTTCTTCTGGGCAAGTAAAGCACCCAATGAATGATCCATAGCACGGACATACATTAAGAATGGTATGCCTGAGATTGGTGGCACCAAGACTGGTGGGTTCATGAGATATTGCTTTATATCATCAAATTCTCGTTGACATTCTTCAGTCCAAATGAAAGATACACCCTTCTTCATTAACTGGGTAAATGGTCTGCAGCGTCCAGACAGATTTGAAATGAATCTCCTGATGTATGCAAGTCGACCTTGGAATCCTCGTAGCTCTTTTAGGTTGCGTAGAGGACGCATCTCTTGAATGGCTTTGATCTTCTCGGGATCCATGTGTATACCCTTAGAGGTAATGACGAAGCCGAGAAATTTACCACTAGAGACACCCAAGAATGACATGGTGGGATTCATTTTTAACTGATGTTGGCACATTAGATTGAAGATAGTTCTTAAATCCTGGATGTGATCTTCCTTTAAACGACTCTTGACAGCAATATCGTCAACATAGCATTCGACAGTCTTGCACAGATGATCTCGAAAGATGGTACTCATAGCTCGTTGGTAAGTTTCACCAGCATTTTTGAGACCAAATGGCATCACTGTATAGCAGTAGACTCCGCGAGGAGTACGGAAAGAAGTGTGTTTTTTATCTTCAGGATTCATTCGAATCTGATTGTATCCGGAGAATCCATCCATGAAGGATATCCTTTCGAACCCACAAGTGTTGTCGATCATGACATCTATAATAGGGAGAGAAAACTCATCTTTTGGACAGGTTTTATTCAGATCCCGAAAGTCGATGCAAACTCAAACTTTGCCATTTTTCTTCAAAACTGGAACAACGTTGGCTATCCAATCTGGATGTTGTTCTTCTCGAATAAAGCCACAAACTATAAGCTTTTTGACTTCATCATTAACCGTGTCCATCATTTCTGGCTTGAATTGCCTTTGCTGCTGTTTGACCGGCTTTGTATTAGGCAAAATATTCAATTTATGAGTGGCAATTTTGGGATCTAAACCTGGCATGTCTTCATAACTCCAAGCGAAGACATCAATATATTCTCGAATAAAAAGAATTAATTCTTGCTTATCCGCCTCTGGGACGTTCTTGCTGATGAATATCGGACGAGGTGACCCTTTTTTTTATATCAATTTAAACCAATTGATCTTCGGTAGGAGGTTTCCGTTGCTCGAATCGGAGTTTCCATTGGGTATCCATTCGTTGAACCCAAGGATCTGTTTCAGGATTTTCTTCTATATCTTCGTCATAACCTTCTGGAAGTTCAGCGGAGACCATGTTAGAAGATACAATCAATCGATGAACTTGGCCGATACTGGTGTCAGAATCCCAAGATCTGGAATCAGAAGAGTTAGAGCGCTCTTCACTATTAGACTCGGAGGCTGCTGGAGATAAACCGGAGGTGAAGTATATCTGAGACCTCTTTTCATCCTGCTGTAATACATCTCTGACTTTCCCTTCGGAACAACCGTACGGATAGGAGCTCATCTATCCTTACCGTAATTGAGGCCATTCTTGAAATCATAACCCATCTTTCGGATGATGTCTTTTGATTGTTGACTATAACGACGAAGTTGGAGACGTCCCATATCGTTATTTTTGCTATCATCAGTATAGCTGAATTTTTGTTCTGGCCCTTTACTAAAAAGTATTGGACTCTCGCCTCTCTTTCGAGAAGGGACAACAAAATATGAGTCATCTGAATGTTCAAATAATACTTTCGTCTGAAGGGATTGTATGACTCCTATTGTAAATGACTGAAAGCTGTCTAGCATATCCAAATAGCATTTAGTATGATAAATGACATCTGTATACTGGAAAGTAGATGCTTTTTTATTGATTTGTACATCTATATTTACAATAGGACCTTTAGCCTTAGCTGGCTGGGTCAGATCAATTACAAGAGGAGGAGAAGAAGAGCGAGGAGGATTGGGCTTGTTGCGACGGAGGTCAATAACAAGCGGCTCAGAAGAGGTGAGCTCTCTTTGATCTTTGTTACGACGGAAGTCGATAACCAGTGGCTCAGATGAGATGAGCTCCTTTTGATCTTTGTTACGACGTAAGTCGATAACAAGCGGCTCAGAAGAGGTGAGCTCCCTTTGATCTTGATTATCACCAGGCGATTGCTTCTGGACTGGCAGATGAATAGCTAGTGGTTTGGAGGATTGAGGATGAGAGACACGCCCTTTGACAGGTATGATGAGAGTGTCACTGGGCACCGCTTCCTGTTCTTCTTCACCATCCATGGCTAATACCACCTTTATGAACTCGTTTTTGTACATACGAGCATCGTTGTAATATGCTTCAACGCCTTTAAACGGGTAGAGATCCGTAACTTCTTTTTGGACTTCTCCTTTCTCATCAACGTATTTGAAGCATTGATGGAGAGTAGAAGGAACAATGTTGTGTTCATGCAGGAATGGTCTCCCCAGAAGAGTATTGTAGGAACAACCATGGTTGTCTATAATATAGAAGGTCACTTTCGTACGAAGATTGCCGATTTGGAGTTTTAGGCGTATCTTGCCTAAAGGTTCACTTCTTCCTTGATTGAATCCCAGAATGGTGGTGATAGTGCTGGAGAGGCTATGCATTGGAATCTTCAGAGCATCCAATATTGTCTTAGGCATAATGCTGAGTGCAGACCCTGGATCTATCAGAATACGATCGACCTTCATGGAGTCGACATATCCTGTAAAGTAGAGAGGACGGTCATGTCGGTTGTCTTCCATTAACATGTCATCTTGTGTGAAGGTGATATTGGGAATTAATTCCAACACACTGTGACAATGGAGACAAGAGACAGGTTCTGCCTCAGGTTTCTTAAGAAGAGTTAGGCAAGTGTCTGCCTGCATCAAAGCCTCACTTAGTATTTCTCGAGTCTCTTTAGAGAGGCGTAAGAGCTCGAAGATGGACAGCCTAGCCGTTTTGTTGGCCAGTTGAGCCAATATATCAAAGTTATATAGCTTTTCAAGTCCAGAGGGGGATGACTTCTTCAAAACTTTGTCAAAGCGGACTTGTTGTTTGCCTTTGTCGGCTGCTGCCAGTTTAGGAGGAATGGGTTCTACAACCGGTGAGGATGCAGAAGGGATGTCCTCAGTAGAGACAGGTTGCACTGGAGCAGACTCAGAAGAAGAAGCAGGGTTTTCTTGAGTTTCGGGAAATTCCCATAAGTAGGCTTTCCCTGACCTGGTGCCCAGTAGGATTTCCTCTTCAACTATGGGATCAAAAGATACCATATTGCAGATCTTTGTTCTACCTTTGGAGCGGTCTTTTTGCTTAGACGAAGAAGGAGCCTCGAAGTCTGCAACAAGATCAGGGTGGATCTACATAATCTTACCGTTATCAAGAGATAAGGGGACGAGACCTTCACTCCGTGGAGGAGGGAGATCCTCGATCTGAAGAGTAGCCTTGGGGATAGAGATGACACCATGCTGTACCATCTGTGGCGGGAAGTTACCGAACTGTACTGAGACCATGTTCGCGATAACAGTCTTCTCATCTTGCTGGAGAGTGATGACACCGGTGTTGACTAGCTCTTGAATCTTTCCTTTGAGCACATAGCATGCCCGAGTAGGATATCCTATGAATCTGTGATAAATACAGTACTTAGGATGGTCAGTTTTATCGACTTCATCAGGCTTCTTTGGATGAGGAAGTTGTAATTTATTGCTCTTCAGCAGACAGTCGAAGATGTTCGCTGTATCATTTCATCAAAGGAATACTCTACTTTTGGGCGAGGTTCCTTTGGTGGAGGTGCAGAAGGAGTAGGGGTAGACGTGGGTTGAGCCACGTTAATAGCCAAGGATTCCTTGTTCTTGAGGTTAATATTCAAGGTTTCTTTGTTCTTGTGGTTGTTCTGGCGATTACCACCATCGGATGCAGAAGATTCATCTCGATCAGGGTTAGACATATGTACCCCCAACTGCTTGAACTTCTCGGCACTCACCTCAGCTGCTTTAGCGTTAACAATGAATGACGGCCAGTCCTGGAACTGTGTTGACCCTGTCCACATACTAATGATAGGCAACAAGTTTGATTTACAAGTGTCTATCGTTACAACCGATGGGGTTCCGGGAGGCATTTTAAGTGCTTCTCGGCAGAATCGTTCAATGAAACTCTCAGTAGTTTCATTATGTCTTTGCTTGATCTTATTGAGGGCGAATATAGTCATATCGTTGATACCCTCGTAGAAGCATTTCAGGAACATTTGTTTGAGTCCGGCAAATGAAGTAATAGAACCATCAGGCAGACTGTGGTACCAGTCATATGCCATGCCGGCTAAGCAACCGACAAAAACTCTAGTAAGAAGAGCATCACTTGGCTGGAGCTGGACATTCATTACCTCAAAGTGGTTAATAAACTGACTCGGAGAAGTGCTGCCATCAAACAGCATGATCGTAGGAATCTTGTACTTTGGAGGGAATGGGACTTCCTTCCATTCAACCGGATAAGGTTGTTTGATTTCCAGCCTCTGCAGACCATCTTTCTCTTTGAAGGCCTCGAACTGAGTTCGTAGAAGTTTTATAGCCTCATTAGCATCTCCCGAGGATGGAAGAGTAATGGGCTGGCTTACCGTATTAGGAGGAGGAACAGCATGGTAAGTACTACCCCCAGCCCCTGAATGACTAGGTGTGACTTGAATAGGTATTGAGGCTACAGGAGGGGACGGTACCCCCAGACTTGCATTGACAGGCACCGACGATGCTATAACTTTAGGATTTATAGCAGGTGCGGTCGGTGGTACTGTATGTTGGGCCACGATGATAGAAAGCATACTTGCGACCATTTCAACCATGGTCTTCAGCTTATCCTCCAGTACAGCTATTCGTTGTTCTTGATTTGTCGAGCTAGAAGCATCTGGATCTTCAGTGACAACGTAGGCTGACACTTCTCTGGGTACGGTAGAAGACACCGTCTGTTCAGAACTTTTGCTGTATGCGTCATAATCAGAGAAGGAATCATCTCCTGAATAAAAAATAGGGAGATGACCAGAAGTATCTCGACTCCAGGATCGGGTGTGTCGAAATACTCCTTCAGATGATTCTTGGAGTAAATCTAAGTACCACTGGCTGGGCCTGCGAGGCTTGCCGTGTTTGGAGCACTTTCTACCCCCAGTGTCTCGAGAAGTCATGTTGACGGAAGCATACAACATGTCATCTTCATCTTCTGACATTGATTCAGAAGTTGGAAAATTCAGACGATCGAAGACAGACCGTTTTGTTGTCTGGCAACAACACTTGATGACAACCTTGTGATTACAATGGCGTTCAAGTGGTTGACTTGGAGGTGTTGAGATATTGTCCTGCTTTTGCTTGAGGTGCTCTCGGAGGTCAGGAACAATGACGGGACGAGAAGAAGTTTGAGGGACGTATTCTTTGACAATATTCGGAACATGGTTTCGGCTCTTCAGATGTTTTGTCCCATGAGCATACAGGGAAGTACTCACTTCGTTAGCATAGGTGTCAGGATTTTTTATTCTGGAAGTTTGCCTCTGATGCAAGTTCGTCTTCGGCATTGGTTGCTTGCGTTTCGCCGACATTGATGTAGACCGAGGTCTATTGAGATAAACCCGTAGATCAGCAAACTCACCCCCAGGGGTTTCTGTCTGAGACACCAGTAATTTTCTCTGCTTTGAGCGGGACATTCGAAGAGTTGGGAGATCTTGGAAATGTGCAACTGGAGTAGGCAAGATGCCTCTTTGATCAATGTTCTTCCCTGTAGTAGGGAAAATTTTTGTACTGTTTAGTGCCGAGGCACATTCAGATGAATCTTCTGCAGTAAAAATTGGAGAAGACTGAGAAAAGACCAAAGGGCCTTTTCCTTTATTTTGTGACGAAGGGTTGGCTAAAGAGCGTTTCCCTCTGTTGTTTTCCGAGTTCTGGACTGCAGAAGATCGAGAAAAGACCAAAGGGCCTTTCTGCTTATGCTAAGACGGAGGAGGAACAGTCAAAAGACTACCCCCTGTGGGTTGTGCAGGAGAAGAAGCTGCAACTTGCCCCTTGGCCATAGAAGAAGCAGGAGGTGCAACTGAAGCTTTGGCAACAGAGGGCTTGAGTTGCGCTCTGTTTGAAGGAGCAATGGATTACGCAGGAGGGAAAGACTTCGCCAATTGCGCCAGAGGAAGAGGGGCTTTGGATTTTGCCAAAGCAGCATAGGTTGTAGATTGTGCGGCAGCAAGAGGAGCAGTGCACTGCGCCTGGACAGTAGGAGCTCTGGTTTGCGCTTTGGCAGCACAGGTGATGTTTTACGCAAGGACAAGAGAGGTTACTGGCTCCTTGGCAGCAGAGACAGCAGGCTGCACAGATGACTGCGCAGGGGATTGCACAGAGGACTTCAGAGTCCACACTGAACAGACGTTGTTCTTGGCAGAGGCCACAGTGCGACGAGTGGCCCCAGAGTTGATCATCGCTTCGTAGGCAGTCTGGTTGACCTTTACAACCAGCGTCTTCTGCGTTTTTCCGATAGACGCAACGTCACATTGATTTGTCACTTCCTCGTCGGAGGAGAAAGTCATCCCCAGCAGAGTCGCCATTTTATTTGCAAAAACAAAAGTCTTTATTTCACAAACTTTGTAAGAAGATTACAATTAAATTTTGGGAAAGTACAACTATAGGAATCCGATCTGAAGACGATTGCTTTATCCCTTGGATGATGTGAACTTTGAAGACGATAGCCTCTGAAGAATGCAGCAGCACTTGGACAAGAACTCCTGATCTCTGATGATGATAATGATGTCCTCTCTGAAATGAAGAGCTTGAAACTCTATTTATAGAGTTCTGGAAATAACTAATTTATAGTTATTCTGGATTGTGCAGGCTGGATTGTACAGGCTTTGGACTGCGCAGGCTACCAGTTGCGCTGGCAGTTACTCGATCATGGGCTAACCGTGTTTAGACGCGTGGCATTGTCTGATTGAAATATGCTTGGTCGTGTACAGGAAGCTGCCACGTGTTGAGCAATTGATGGCATGTAAGCTACGTAATGAATGTCAGTTATCTTGATGGATCGTGCTACTTGAACAGCGCTAGCTTCAGACTGCGCTTCCTTCTAGTCACTGGAAAGCGCTGGTATTCAAGCTTGGTCAAACTGCGCTGATGTTGGACTGGCAATTTGTGCTAAAGTTGTACAGCTATTCTCGAACGCTGTGTTGTAGAAGAAACGAACAGACTCCTCATTTTTTGGGCTGTCAGGCTGTCAGAAGATCCGATCTTTGTCAGGTAATGATGGCATTGCCACGTCAGCGTAGCAGGCTCTGATGGTAGCGCAGTTCAGCTCACACGTTCGGTTTGTAGCACAATCTGTTTGCTGCGCAGTCCATTTGAAGGATGCGCAGTTGAGAATTCTTTGCCTATTTGATAGATACAACTTGATTTTTAGGACATACAATGCCGTACTTGCCTTTGGATTTGGTTTTCTGAATGCATTTTCGTGAATGTTTTCGATAATTTTTATGGCTTACATTTTCGAACTCGTATTTATATATCGAACTCCTTGAATTGTACAGTATTTAATCAGTTGCTTATGTGATTTTAGGTGATCGCATAAGGTGTCGTCTAGCACAACCAACGGGTCTTTTGCCTCAAACAAACAATCAAAGTGAGTGGCTGGACCCTTCTTTTCCCTTGACCTTCTTCAATATCAAATCAATCAGTAGAATGTTAGTTGGTTATGTAAGTGCACGATGTTTGCCATTAAAACTCTTTGGGATTGATGTTTTTAATTACAAACATAATAGAGTACAATGTAGGACTTAGACATAGTCATAGGAATACACTTTTATTTTTATCTGGGTACGGTGCCGATGGAGCGAGTGGTAATACGTTGACGATCTGGTGACGATCTTGAACTCTCTGAAGGTCTGGGTTGCCCTAGATGCCGGAGCGTTGCGAGGAGAAGTAGACGTTAAGTGTCTATTATGGCCTCCGTATTTGGATATAACAGTCTGTCTGTATATCTCTCTCTTTGTCTGTGTGTGTCGGGTGAAGGAGTGATCCTTCTATTTATAGATAGTAGGTTGGTTGCTCATGCGCACATATGTCGGATGCGCCTGGACGTGGGGACGCCACATGGCTGATGCTAGCGGGGGTGCATGGTCGATGCGCCCCGAGTTGTATTGGAATCTGTTCAAACTGCTTCATTGGGCTGCGGAGGAGCTGACACATGGCAGTTGCTGAGATTTGGTTGTTGCCGTGGGTGGTTAGCACCCATTCTTTGAATAGAACTGAGTCAAAGGACGTATGGTGTATGCCTATGGCTCAAAGATCTCGGTTTTAGATGAGAGTGATCTGTCGGGGTACGCCTAGGATTGGGCGCATGGAGGTGACTTAGTCCTATGAGTTTTAGGCATCATAGAGAAGTCTGGGCGCATGGCTTTTGAGGCAGATACAGAGCTTCGCATAAGGGTGCGCCTAGCATCAGGCACAGGGGAGGCGACATAGTTTTATGACTTTTAGGAGCCATGATTGTAATGCCCTGCTCCGTACGGCGCATTACGCTAAGGCGTTGACTCAAAGAGTTGCATTGACCGAATGAAATGTATCGATGCGAATCGATACGAGAGTTACGTTGTCCTGAGCAATGCATCGAACTAAGTCGATACGAAGAGTTACATTGTCCCAAAGAATGCATCGCGATACGAAGTGCCGCATTGCCCCGAAGGATAAGTGTGTTGAGACGGCTCGAAGATTCTAAGAAATTGAATCGACCAAGGCGCAAGTCCGAATCGATGCAAGTATTGATTTTAGTTAGTTTCATGTGCAGGCTATACATTTACGCTGAAATATTAGAGGTCGACATTTTGCCTCATTCGCAACGGGTCCGTAAAACCCAAATTACCACCTCGCAACGGGCTGGGACATGGGCACGGTAGGCCGAAATCGATCGAGTAGTTCAATAAAACAAGAAGTGTCCGAATGGCCAAGTCAAAAGATTTGGTCGTACAACAAAGATATGAAATCGAGCCGTATCGGCTCGGCAAACAACAAGGCGTATCAGTTTAAGGAAGGAGGATTGACTCATCTTTTTACTCCTTCATGCCTAAGTCAGAATATATCATTGTATGCTAAGTTAACATATCGATGCCACTGGCGTGGTCCGATTGGAAGATAAATCGTAGTGTGTGTCGAACACTAGTTAGAACAATTGAAATAAAACGTACATCAAATACACGAGTCGCTATAGAACATTGGATATCGCAAAGACGAGCGCCTCGGTGCGCAAGCCACAAGAACATGGGATAACTGTATTCGACGAGTGCCTTCGTGCACAAGCCATTCCGTGCCTTCGCACACAAGTTAGAAAGGCTATCACATTGAAAGACAATAGACGAGCACCCTAGCATGCAAGCCACGAACATTGAATACTTAGTCATAGAACATGGAAATATGGCTTCGATGCGTGCACCAAGTGCACGACGCGAGGAAAAAGATGATAAATGTATGGAAATGTGCCTACGTACACGAGATCATAAAAGATGGCTTCGTTGCGAAAGAATACAGTTGCGGCATGAATGTGGCGGAACTGTCGGATATGACATGATGCCTCGAAAGGTGTTCGGGACCTTCGGGTCGTTCGGTTGACAAACATTGAGTTGAGACATGATGCCATTGAACATTGAAACGAAGAATAAAATATAAGAACATAGAAAGTTAATGGAAGAAATACGAGATTGATAAAGTCTGTGTCTCGTACTCAAGACTATGTTTGGTTGTTTAAATAATAGGTCGTTGCATGGTCGAATGGACTTGAGATAATTGTGATAATCTTCCATGCACAGAACGTTCCCTCCGAACGGGTTCCGCCGGGGCACCGGGACCGTTCGACCTAGGAGGGATATAATCTTTGATGGGCGCTCATCTGTAAAACGACTAGCCACCGGTTATAGATGTAAAAAGCTGTAAATGATGGTAGGCACGCGGTATGTTTTGGTTGTTTGGGATAGCAACCCAACCCATGAAACACCGGGCTACCCAAATTCGAGAAAGAAAAGAAAGAAAGAAAAGAGAAACACCTTTAGTCCATTTTGGCACGAATACGCCAACGACCTTTTCATATAGTTAAGAAACGATGGGTTGAAAGTGCAGGCACGTATGTATCCTGCACATATAGATCCTGTATAGAGAGCACTTATAACATGACAGGGAAGGAATGTGGCATATTCACCTTACGTCGGTGCAAGGGCGAGTGCGTCTATGCTGGTAAGAAGTTCCGCCACGAAACAAACACGAGATTGCTTGCCCGCCTATTCAATTCGAATAACATGCTTGCCATGATATCATGCTTTATGCTTTCGAATATGCCATAAAATCGATCCTAAGGAGAATATAGCAAGATCATAAGCTAAGTTGCATGATTGAACATAAATACTAAAATATCGATTTAGAAAGTTGGGTTTTTCGTCAGTACATGCGAGGACGAACGTACTGATCCCCCACCTGCTTTCATACAGGGTGTAGGGAATGGATTGCTCGCGGCGATGCTTCGCTTGATCGTGCAGAGGCATGGAATGCCGTAGCGTTTGAAGCGTGCGATCGCATTGACGCTCGGACTTACAACAGGATTGATGCGGCCGAGATATAGAAGGCATGGTGTATGGAATGGTGAAATCCTTTGTGGCCAAGAGAGAACTTGAGTGTTGTAGCCAACCTGGCAAATTTAGTTGGGCTATTGAAAGCCTTTGTAATCTCGGTTCGAATATCAATAAAGAGAATTGTTTCGTATACTCTATTTTTCTTTCGTTGTTAATATCAAATCAAAGATAACCATTTGAGAACTTGTTATCTTACCTTGCACGAGCACAATGCCAGGTTCGTGCGACATTACGCCCCCTACGAGGATGATGATTCGGGTGATTTCGGGTCAGGGCGTGACAAATTGTTATCGGATTTCTAGGCTCAATTTGCTCATGATCTTTGCTTTGTTTCAATTCCAAAAAGTAATCCACCACCAATCAAATCATTCTTGACTCTAGTCAATGCTGCACTGGATGTTCCATAAAATAAGTCTAATACAAAGTCGGGTAACATTACCGCAAGTACTTCGAATTTACATGATGTTGCGGAGAAAGTCGTAAAACGTTTCGTAGCATTGATTGCAACAAGCCATGAAATGTTAGATGCTACAAGTGCAACAAATTGTGAAATACGATTTGAGATGTTATTGTTGCAATATAATATGTTAAATAAGAAATGAAATGATGCATGAAGTGCAACAAGTTGATTGTGAATGTGCGTTGAAATGAAAGTGATAAGTCAATATCGAATGTGTTGAACGGATTTGAGCATTGACTTTGAATGTCGGGAATAAACTGTTGTACAAGGTGCAACAGATGTCGAAAATAAATTATTGCACGAGGTGCAATAAATGTCGAAAAATAAGTCGTTGCACGATGTGCAAAGCGTGTCGGAAGTAAATTGTTGCACCTGGTACAACGTATGTCAAAGTAATCGCTGCACAGAGTACGACGGATATTTGAAATAAATCGTTGCACAGGATGCAACGGAAGGAACTAAAATCATAAATCGATAGAAACGAATCGTTCGATAGCGCATCAAACTTGAACTTGTATTGGCAAATAAAAATATTGGCCGAGTTGTGTCGGATTTGATTAATCAAAGTTATGGTTGTGATCGGTATGATCACTGCAAAAATCGTGAGCCAGCATAGATTGTTGGTTCGTACATAGTATGTTACGTCGGGAATAACTTAGTTTCTGAGTGGTATATGGCATGTCACCGGTGCGATGAATGGCTCGATTTTGAGTGGTATATGCAATACCACTTGTGCGATGAATTGCATCGACGCATTGTGAGAATTGCGGAAGGTTTATCCGCAACGGACGGAAGGGTACCGAGACTCGATTGGAAATTTATTTGATGGTATGTTGATGCAAGTGTTCTTCAAAAATCGGTTAGGACGATAAGGCGAGACTCGTATCAATGAATGATACTTCGAACGTAAATTTTAAGTCGGTCGGACGACCGAGACTAAGAAAACGATTATGCCTTGAAGCAATAATCGGATCGACGGAAAAGGAAAACTTGAACTTACGAACGAGTCGCACGACTTACGATCTCGATAGAAATGTTGGGCGATACAAATTATAATCGAATCGTACGACTTACAATCTCGACAAAAATATTAGAATACGTGAATGGTAATCGAATTGCACGACTTTCGATCTCGATAGAAATGTTTGTCGATGTAAAGTGTAATCGAATCGCACGACTTACGATTTCGATGAAAATATTGGTTGATTCGGATAGCCGTGCCCAAGAAAGATAGTTGGTTGTGACGAGATGAGACTCACCGCGGGCATGACGAAATCATGAAACTTAGAGGGTACGACGTCGAAAAATTGGCAACTTGGTTACACGATTGTAGTATAACAGAATTCAACGAATCGAGAAATGATTCGAGACGTACGAAAATATTAGTGGAGAACTTGGACGTATGCAATACAAGTTGTCCACATTGAAACAGAATCAAAGTTGACCCGTACGCTATCGAAATTGATATGATGTATCGAGATCGATACGTAAGGAAACATAAGCACGATATGAGAATACAAAATAGAGAGTGCCTTGCGCTATCAAAATTTTGGTAAATAACAATACGAGAATGAACGAACTGGTTGATCATGAACTTTGTGATTGATCAAGACGAGACTATAAGTCATCGACGATTGTTCGATGCGTATAGCATCTCGTGTGTCGACCGCAAATAAGATAGACTCGAACTCAATGCGAGGAGATACTTCGTGAATAGCAGAATCATCGACAGTAGTACATGACTTTACTCGGAGGATAGTTGCACATCAGTTGTGCCGATAGAAATGGTTTTGTCCAAAATTGGATAGTCACATAGAAATCATCGGAACGTGATTTCGCTCCGAAATAAAATATAGCATGGTTCGTAGTAAATTGTCCTTCGGTAATGATCCATAATTATCGAGCGTAGCTTCGGGGCAGCTGATCCTAGAAGACTTGACCGCCAAATCAAATTAAATGTTACAGACCGTAAGATGACCCATGCGATATCGCATATAAAATTGCAACGATAAAAAATATAATGTTGTGCATGTGATGATAAGTCTAGGCAATTTTGAGAATCATGCTATACACGAGCATGAGTGATAAGAGAATGACTTACCAGTTATGTCGTTAGATTTGGGTTCTGTCACGTCCCAGAACCAAAATACTGGAGAGCGGAAGACAGACACAGCCAGCTATGTACATTGAAGTGAATCCCACCTCGCAATACGGTCATAGCTGTCTAGATACATGAGGGTTTACTACAAGCCATTAGTCTCTTAGGGTTAAGAACAAGCCTAGTGTCTCAATCTCAAGCAAGCAAGTAAATGTAACAAGATGGTAGATCATCAGACATACAAGGTAAGGCGTCCCATATATTACATATTCAGATGATCATGAAGCTAGTCATACAAAATGTTAAGACTAGCAAGAGTTTAAGTCATACATGATCAACCCTAGGATTTGTCAATCATGATACAGCCCTAAGGCAGACAGGAATGTAAATTCAACACGAGCTAACACTTGCTCGACGGCTAAATGCCTTAAAAGAATAATTTACAATAGAGTGGGAGAGCAAAATAAAAACCCACTCGTTGCCAGGGTTGCGCCTAGTGTTCACCATCTGGCTGGAAGGCTGGAAGATCCTCGGGTGCTACTCCGAAATCTGGCCATACAAAACCAGCTGGGTCAGACCCCAGAAAGAGCAAGTACCACAAGGGAGGCTTCACTTAAGAACTAAAACCAACATATTAGCACATGAGACATAAAGGATAATAAAAGACATGAGTTAGAGAATACAAGGTGATAAATGATAAGAAAACTAAGGGACTATTCTGGTAGCCAAGTTACAACCCGTAAACCAAACAAGGACCGGGATTATAACCCTTCACCTGAATAGAGCTTAGTCTCCAACCAATTATAGACAAGAGTAAATCATAACAGTAATGTGTAGAAATAACCATGTACTGGTCTTGCCTAGGTAAGACTAGACTGGACTCCATCCATCAATCACAGCCAAGCAATGAGTACGACTTGATATTTTAACTAACTAAGGTTATCACAAGCCTAATTAATAATAAGATGCAATGAGATGTTCCAACAGCCACAAGTCCTGCAGACTTAATCCAGGTTATCCGGTTACAAGTTGAGAGAGTTGGATTATGTGACTTGGGGGTGCAACACATGTCAGTGTGCTGAAAATGTGCCCTACTTGATGGCAGGCTACAAGTCCAATTAGAGCACCCTGATAACGGGACTGCCTGTAGCTAGAAAATCTCTTCATGAATTACATGATCAATCTAGTCTTTATCCTAGTCAGATTCAGTATGAATCCCTGACCGTGGTAATCAGGAATTCATGTTCTAGACATGATGCAAGACGAGACATGTAGCTTATACAAGCACAAACACCTATGGTATTAAGACAAAAGTTACTTAGCAAGTCAAGATAGCCGTCACAACAGCATATCAAGATTATCATGTTGGGTTTACTTATCAAGAGTGCGCTATGACAGACCACTATCATGTCATGTTACTTGTCAAGAGTGCACCACGACGGATCACTATCAAGAATCATCATGTGAAGTTACTTGTTACTTGGTAAGAGTGTGCCTTAACAGGCCACTATCGTGTTCTATCCTTATATTATCATGAGTGAGATAAACTTGCATAAAATAGCTAGTAACATATTCTTAAAGCCAAAGAAAAGATCTACAACTTTCATGTTGGAAGTTGGGATAAATTTTGGCCACAATTCAGCCAAATAGGACATAAAATAGCCAAAAATAGTCAAAATAGGTACTATGCGGCATTCTACGGCACTATGCGGTCTTATGCGGTACTATACGGCCTCCTGCGGCACTATGCAGCCTCCTGCGGCACTATGCGGCAGGCTGCATCACCATGCGGCACTATGCGGTAAGCTGCACTATGCGACAGTCTGCATCACCAGGCTGCACTATACGGCAGGCTGTACTATACGACAGGATACACTATGCGACAATCTGTACTATGCGGCAGTCTGCACTATACGGCAGGCTGCATCACCATGCGGCACTATACGGCAGGCTGTACTATGCGACAGGCTGCACTACGCGGCAGTCTGCACTATACGGCAGGCTGCATCACCACGCGGCACTATTCATCGTCCTTGCCAAATTCAGCACAGATAAACTAGAAAATGCTCAAATCTTATTTTGGCCATAACTTCCTCAAAAAAAGTCAAAATCTAACTTTTCGAAGGTCCATTTTAGATAAAATTGAATTCTCTACAGCATAGAACAATCAAAACTTAAAAATAATGAAGTTTGGTAGATCAAAATCCAAGAAAACCAAAAATGCAACCAACCTAGATCTACAAGAAATAAACCATGAAAATTAAAAATGCTAAGTACTAAAGTATCTTAGAATCTCGTGAGGAAGACAATGGAACAACAAAAATAGAGTTCCTCCATGAAGCAAGTTGTACTTGCCTAAGACTTGGTAGGTGGGAGGAGTAAATGAAGAAGATGAAGAAGTAAATAAAGAAGTGAATGAGGAAAGAGAGAAAAGTAGTTGGGTTATATATCAACCCTCTCCATCTCAAATCAAACTAAGCCAAGCCAAACCAAGTCAAATTAAACCAAACCAATCAAATAAACCAAGTCAAGAACAAACCAAGACTAGGCTAAGCAAGACAAGTCTAACTACGGTCCATCTGATAAATACTAGAAATCTCGTATGCGTATACGAAAATACGTATAACGGGAAACGGGAGTTACAACTCTACCCACCTTAAAAGAAATCCGTCCTTAGAATTTAATCAAGAGGCTAGAGATGTCAGGGCAAGCAATATTAATCATAAGCAAGCTACGACTAGCAGTCAATCAAGCAATCATTCATGCAAGCAAGGAATTAAAAGCATAAGGCATAAGGAAGATATTATACCTTATGAGTCAAACAGGGTGGATATCGCGAGCGGATATCATACTCACGCTCCCACGTTGACTCGCCCAAAGAATGGTGACCCCAAGCAATACAGACTAAACTAATAGTCTTGTTCTTGAGCACCTTCTCTCTTCGGTCCAAAATGGATACGGGTCTTTCCTCATATGAAAGGTTGGTACCAAAAACCAATTCTGAATGATCAAGGACATGGCTCGGATTCGGGATGTACTATCGCAATTAGGATACATGGAATACGTTATGTACCTTACTTAACGACGACGGAAGAGCGAGACGATAGGACACATCGTCTACTCACTCAAGGATATCGAACGGCCCTATGTACCTAGGACTAAGCTTTCTCCGTACGTCGAATCGAATGACGCCACGGGTAGGCGAGATCCTAAGGAACACGTGGTCGTCGACTGAAAACTCAAGGGGATGCCAATAAGAATCGGTCCAATGGCGCTGGCGATCTTGGGCAACTCGAAGATGATCTCTGACTTGTCTGACCACCTCGATTGTCTGTGTAATCAGCTCTGGACCAAGTATCCGTCTCTTGTCGACATCATCCCAAGCTAAAGGTGATCTGCACTTCTTGCCATACAGTGCTTCAAAGGGTGCCATCTGGATACTGGCCTGGAAATTGTTGTTATAGGAGAACTCCACAAGATGCAGGTGATCTTTCCACGAACTATTAAAGTCGAGTGTACATGACCGTAACATATCTTCAAGAGTCTGGATCGTGCGTTCTAACTGACCATCTGTTTGCGGATGATAAGTTGAACTAAACTTGAGACGAGTCTCCAAGCTCTCTTGAAGACTCTGCCAAAAGTACGATGTGAATCTTGAATCTCTGTTTGATATGATACTAACTGGCACTCCATGCAATCTGATAATCTGCCTGAGGTACATCTCTGCAAGCTGATCCATCGACTGACCAATTCTGAATGGAAAAAAATGAGCTACCTTCGTGAGTCGATCAACTATAACCCAAATAGCATCTCTCCCAGCTGGGGATTTAGGTAACCCAGTTACAAAATCCATGGTAATGTGCTCTCATTTCTATTCTGGGATCGGTAAAGGTTAAAGAAGTCCAACTGGTCTCTGATGTTCAGCCTTAACTTGTTGGCATACGAAACAACGAGAGACAAACCGGGCTATCTCCCTCTTTATGCTATTCCACCAGAAATGCTGACGGATGTCTCGGTATATCTTCGTGCCACCGGGATGAATTAAATACTGAGAACTGTGAGCCTCTGCCATGATCTCCTGTCTGATATAACCAATGGGTACACAAAGACGTCTCCCATGTCGGAGAGTACCATCTTCATGAATACTTAACTCTGCTCTCCGTTCTGCTTTACACTCTGCTCTAAGTCACTGAAGCTTGGAATCTGCTGATTGCGCCATCTTGATCCTCTCAATAATACTGGACTGAACTTGCATGCTGGCCATCAATGCCACATTGGTAGGAAGAACTATCTCAATACCCATCTTATGAAGATCTACTAATAACTCTGGCTGTGCTGTTAGGAAATAAACTCCATCTCTTCTGCTCAATGCATCTGCTACTATGTTGGCCTTCCCAGGTTGATACTGCAAGTTGATGTCATAATCCACAAGTAGCTCTAGCCATCTTCTCTGACGCATATTAAGATACTTCTGGGTAAACACATACTTAAGACTCTTGTGGTCGGTGAAAATCTCCACCCGATCTCCATACAAATAATGCCTCCAAAGCTTAAGTACAAAAACCACTGCTGCTAACTCCAAGTCATGGGTTGGATAATTTCTCACATGATCATGAAGCTGACGTGACGCATAAGCTACTACCTTACCATGCTGCATCAAGACACATCCCAATCCTCTGCCGAAAGTATCACAATAGACTGAAAATCCTCCAGTCCCATCTGGAAGTGTGAGAATGGGAGTCGTCATCAATCTTTGCTTCAACTTCTCAAATGAACTCTGACACTCTGCTGTCCAAGCAAACTGTACATCCTTGCGGGTCAATTGCGTCAATGGTGCTGAAATTTGAGCAAAGTCTGACACAAACCGTCGATAATAGCCAACCAATCCTAGGAAACTCCGAACTTCTGTGACGGTACTGGGAACTGGCCATGTCTCTATAGCCACTATCTTCTGGGGGTCTACTTCTACTCCACCTCTGGTGATAATATGACCTAAGTACGAGATACGATCCAGCCAAAACTCGTACTTACTGAACTTCGCGTACAACTGGTGCTCTCTAAGAATCTGAAGAACTACACGAAGATACTGCTCATGATCTGCCTCATTCTTGCTCGTCTATAAACATTATCATGAACTGGTCCAAAAAAGGCATAAAGATACGATTCATGAGGTCCATGAATACGGCTAGCGTATTGGTCGCTCCAAATTACATAACAAGGAACTCCTAATGCTCATATCTGGATATAAATGCTGTCTTCGGAATGTCTTTCTCTCTAACTCTGATCTGATGGTACCCTGACCGCAAGTCAATCTTTGAGAATGCTGTCGCTCCTCTGAGTTGATCAAATAAATCATCTATCCTTGGTAGAGAAAATCTGTTCTTGACTGTTATAGAGTTCAATGTATGATAATTAATACATAATCTTGACGTACCATCCTTCTTTTTCACAAGAAGTATCAGGGCTCCCCAAGGTGATCCACTAGCACGAATAAATTCCTTGGTTCTGAGTTCTTCAATCATCTTGTACAAGATCTCTAACTCTGAAGGTGCCATCCTGTAGACTCCCCTGACACTGGTACCGTCCCTGGAAGTAAATTAATGGTGAACTCTATCTCTCTCTATGGGGGCATGCCTGGAAGCTCTTCGGAGAACACGTTTGGGAATTCTTTAACGACTCTGGGAAACTAAACTGACACTGCTATTGCCATCCGCAATACTGGAGGAGAAGGTTCTACTTCGCCCCTGGAAAATAAAAACTTTGGTTCGCCAAAAATACTAAAAATAATCCTGCCAATATGGCAGTCTATTCTTACATATTGCTCCTTCAACCAATCCATTCCTAGGACCACATCATAATCGGCCATCAAAAATTCTATCAACCTAGCAGAAAACTCTCTACCGCTAACTACGATTCGACAGGAGGAAAACACTCTATCTACTCCCACAAGACCGTTACCAGTAAGTATATTGAGCCTTACTGATAATGACTCGGGCTCCAGTCCTATCCGTGTAGCGAATCGTGCAGACGTAAATGAATGCGATGCACCCGAATCAAATAATACTGATGCTGAAAAAGAGTTGACGAGAATGGTACCTGCCACCACCTCACCTGAAGCTAACTCTTCCTCCACGGTCAAAGCCATAGCCTGACCTTGCCTTATTGGTGCTGGTCCCCTCTGCTAGTTCTGAATCTGAGCTTTGGCATACTGCTGAGCTTGAGGCGACAATGGCCTCGGAGGCTGGTACTGCTGCTGTACTGGTGCTGGGGCCCCACAAGCCAAGCACAATCCCTGTACTTTGCGACACTCTGATACTACATTTCATGGCTTTCCACAATGAGTGCAGCCCATTGCGGAAGACTGCTTCTGCTTCTGTTGCTGAGGATACGCCGGCGTCGAGTGCTGAACCGACAAAACTGTGGTCGCCCGCCTAGTAGCTCCAATAGTCAAAGTCCTAGCTGCCGGGGCTAGTGCTGATGACTGGAATATCTGCCCATGAGACCTCTTCCGTACTCCGCTTCTATCTACAATCCTCTACGAAATATATTCATGCCTCTTCGCTGCTCGCAAGACGGCATCAAATGTCTGATGCTCAAACTGCTCTACGGCTATAATGATCTCTAGGTAGAGCCCCTGCTGGAATCGCTGGGCTCGATCTAATTCGGTTGCTACCAAGGTATGAGCAAGCCGACTGAGTCTAGAAAACTCGGCCGCATATCCATCGACCGTCATTCCCATCTGCTTAAGATTGGTGAATCTCGTCTGCAGATTATACCGAGCTACTGCATCAAAGTACTTGGTCTCGAACTTGTTGCTGAATACCGTCCACGAGACAGGCGTCGGTAATCCAAATGCTAGCATCGCCCACCTGCTGCGGGCTAACTCCAATAACTGTAGGAGCACAACGGCCACCTTCTCTTTCTCAAGAATCCTAGCTGCTTCCAGGATAACCTCTGTATCCTGAAGCCATACATCAGTAGCGATAGCATCTTCAGTGCCGTCAAAGAAAGAAGGGTTCAAACGCTTGAAGCTGTTGGCCGCGTTGTTCGCTTGGTAACCAACTCTGCCCATAGCATCTTGTACTGTCTGGTACAGGGCATCGCCCCGACGATCTTGAGATGCAAGCAATTCCCTGATGAGACCCACCAGGGTTCCATGGTCAGGCTCTGCAAGCTGGACTGGCTGAACTAGGGGCTCTGGATCCACAGAAAGTATGACTCGGAAGGCCGCTCCAGAGTGCTGGGCTTGGTCTCCAGGTTGCTACTGGTCCACTGGAGGTGCTCTGCCTTGCTGATCGGTAGTACCAGGAATAATGCCGCTGAAGAAACGACATAGGTGTAGGGTGTGAAAATTATGACACGCTGACATAAGACTCAGTCCAAGTCATATGCTCAAAGCCATACGCTCAGTCCAAGTCATACGCTCAAGGCCACACGCTCAGTCAAGGCCATATGCTCATCCAAAGGCCGTACGCTCAGTAAATATTTTATTATTTTCTGAGATGACAGCATAGCATATATTTAATAAAGGATGAATCTGACACTTCGTCTTTCGTGCAAAGACAGCTGGCCAATGGAGACTAGCCGTCGTATATGTTTTCGAAGAGTCGGTTTTGTCTTTTACGAGGACAGCTCAGCATTTCTCATAAATGTAAAAGCCATTATTACTGTCAGTTTTGACAGTCTGTCAGCCATCATATCCGCAGTCACGACGCTCGAGAAGATTTTGTCAGTTATTGGAAGATATGGCGTATCAAAGAAGATTGATGATGGCCACGTGTCTACTTATTCAAACATGCCACGTGTCTACTTATTTTTTATACTAAGTGAGCGTATGGATCCCATACGACTTCTTCCAACTAAGTGAGCGTATGGATTCCATACAAGTGAGCGTATAGTTTCCATACGACTCCCTGTCAATAATGTGAGCGTATTAGCTTTATATGGTTCTATGCTGTCCAAGAAAGCGTATGCAAGACATGTGCCTTCAAAGCTAGCGTATGACTCTTCTTATAAGGCAGCGTATCACAGCAGTTATGTCCAGAATGATTTTCAACGAGCAGTTAATACACGTTCTCACGTGTCCTGTACTCAGTTATCCACTTCTTCAGAAGTTACGCAACGTGGCATTCATGCCATCAATCTCTCCTGAATATGCTCCACTACTTTCAACCGCACGCTAATGTGTCTCCATCAGAATTTGCCACGCGTCCCTGCAGTTATGCACACGTCAAGTAACTACCTGAGCGTATGCTTAAGGACAGTTATCCTGAACTCTATAAAAGAGAGTTTCTTCATCTTCATCAGACACTACAGTCAATTTCAGAGAGAACAGAGAGATTGCCCAGTTGCTGTCCAAGTTCTTCAAAGTTCGAGTCTTCTTCATCGCATCGTCCAAGGGATAAAGTAATCGTCTTCTAGATTAGATTCCTACAGTTGTAATTTTCTCAGATACAAAATAAATAAAGTAAATTTATTTATGGAAAACAAATTGGCGACTCTGCTGGGGAAAGCTGTCTCCTCCAACGAGATAGCAACAACTCAATGCGATACTTCGTCGATCGGCTTGACGAAGAAGACGATGGTTGTACAATTCGACCAATCGGCTTATGAAGAAATACTCAAGGCGAAGGAGGGCCGCACTGCTTCCTCCGCTCTTCCTGCTGCCAAGAAGAAGGGACGCTCCGTCTATGTCCCTAAGTCTTCTGCAGCAGTCCGAGACGCTTCTGTCACTTCTCATGCTGACAAAAACATGTCTTCAACTTCCATGAAGTACAATTCGGCTTCTCTGAACACGGCAACAGTGGCTTCTCCTAGTCACACTGACAAAGTTGGTTCTTTAACCAAGTCAGCGTGTACAAGGAAAACCATCTCTGGACATGTCAAAGTCCCTTCTCCCTCTACTCTTACGACAGCAGTCGGCTCTTTAGCCATTGATGACTCTGAGCGTATGGTATTCAAAGGGCAGCGTACGGCAAAGGCAGCGTACGCTAAGCCAAAGCCAGCGTATGCTAATAAAAAGGCAGCGTATGACCAGAAGTCCAAACTGAAGTCAGCGTATGCTAACAGATATAGTCCTTTGACTGTTTCTCAAAATCAGGCTGGGGGTTCTCTTCCACAGAACATACAAATGATTCCCCCTCAACTTGCACATCTTGTGCCAACCAAGGAGAAAGACTCTTTAGTCAACTCCTCTACTCCTAAGGTCTTTACCTCTGGAGTTAATTTGACTAGTACTCTTACTAGATCAAACAAAGGAAAATGCCTTTTGGCTAATTCCTCTAAAGATGGATTATTACCGACTCCCAATCGGAATAATACCCATCTTCCTTCTCTCCAAATTTCTCGATCTGAGAAAGGCAAATTACAAGTATCCAAGACTGATATCAAAGTCAGATCTCCTACGGATCTTCGTAACAAGCTTAATCAGAATCGTCTCGGTTCCACTGAGACAAGTATATTAGACCCTGATGCAGAATATGCCAAGAACTATGTGGCTCAAATTAATCAGTCTTTATACACTCAGGAACCAAGAAGACAGAAGAACAAAAGACAAGTTTCTACACAGAAACTATCTTCAAGTACTTCCCAATCTGTTCCTACAGATCTCCGGGAGTATTTGCAAAATAAACGGAGAATTGACACTCCGTCAGGTTATGATATTGCTCATATTTGTCATGAAAAGCATGGTTGCAACTTCCAACCTCGAGTTGTAATTCAATGTTGTTGTTCACCAAAAAGACAATCTGTTTTCGAACGGATTCAATATGAACCAATGTTGGATGAAGATGAACCTCTTTATGCTTCTGTCAACATAACCTCTAGAAATATTGGGGGTAGCATACGGTCTGATGCTATATCAGACTCTGAAGATGGTGTTTATCTCGGCACCCGATCCAGGACCGGAGCCTTGGCCAGAGCCTCTTCTTCTTCTCATCCAAGTGGTAATCCGGAGATCACAGAAGACTTCCTTGGAGAATCTAACTTTCCAGTATTGACTCCCATAAATAGCCCCGGGAAAGATACTGATTCACACAGTGATGATTCAGAACAGACTGTTTCATCATCTCTTCCTCGAATGATTACCACTTACATGGCAGAGGGCAATCATGAACCTTCGACTAGCACCGAAGCTCATGAACAAAGGATTTCTTCCTTATAACAACAGTTGCGAGCTAGGCAGATACATTGAATGCTATGCACACTCTTATGCTAGCTCAGCATCAAACTCAGCAAGTCCAACAGACAGCTCCTCCAGTTATATTAAATACTCCTGTTGTTCCAAACTCGGAACCCTCTACTATTTCGGGAGTACAATCTAATGTTCCTGTACAACCCACTCCAAGTTAGTCTGGAGCTGGGGGTGGTACATATGCTGCAGTCCCTCCTTCCAATTATACTCAACAAGTTACAACTCCCCAATCTTCTGGAATTATTTCTGAAGAGTTAAAGAATCTCCGAACTCAATTCGAGGCATTCAAACAGAAGGATGGTTTGCAAAGGTTAGGTATCAAGCAACCTTATCCGATAGAATGGAAGCAGGTATCGTATCCACCAAAATACAAACCTCCGACCATCTCTTTCTTTGATGGGACAACCTCCCCAAGTCAGTTCATTAATCATTTTGAAGTAATGACTGATCAATTGCAACCAAGTGACGCCCTCCTTACTCGGGTGTTCGTTGGATGTCTCAAAGGAACGGCTTATGAATGGTATAGAAGTCTCCCTGATGGGTGCATTACCTCATTTGCCGGTTTCAAGCAAATGTTTCTTGAACGATTCTATGAAGGGCTTAACGACATGACCATGTCAGCCCTCATAAGAATTAAACAGAAAAATAATGAAACCACCGAGGACTTCATTGAAAGATTCAGAAGAGAAGCCCTCAAAATGCCTCTCGGAACTCCCGATGCTGTTACTATCGACACTTGCAAGTCGAATCTCTTACCAATTATCAGCATGTGGACAGGATCCACTCAGTTCCAAGATTGGCCTTCTTTCATTATCAGTGCCAAGGCTGCCGAGGTCAGTGCTGAGACCTTCAAGGGTCTGGGGGTACAAATGGCTCCCAAGGAATTAAATTAGAGTGCTAGCAATAGTCCTCGACCCAATAATCGCAAAGAGAAAGAAGCTCTTGAAGTCAATCTCCAAAGCAGTAGTCAAGAGGTAAAGACTACCCAAGCTACTCCAGCTCCAACAAATCAACAACAGAGACCTCCTCGGCCGAAGGAAGAATATTCTTTCGACGATGATGATGTTCAGGGTATCTTTGAATGCTTGCTCAAAGGTAATAAGATTCAATTGCCAGAAATTAAAAAGCCTGATGAAGCCAATAAGACAGATCATCCAAAATACTGTCCATATCATAGAATTCTGGGTCATACAATCCGGTCTTGCTATGTATTAAAAGGGAAGATTTAAGAGATAATTAAATCAGGAGCTGTGACATTAACACCCAAAGACAAAACAGTCACAGCAAATATAATTTCAATGCAGTTCGGTGACTTCCCTCCCTTAATAGTAGAAAGTGGGATTGTTCCTATCCCCAAAGCGACTCTCGAAGTTGTAAACATCCCACCAGCACAGAATAATGGACTTGTTTCTGTCACAACCAAGAAGGGAGAGATCATGTGGATTCATCCAGATTTAATGACGGAGTTTGAAACGTCTTCCTCTTCTCCTCGGAAGACTCCATCATCTAAAAAGAAGTTCGAGAAGACTAAGTCATGCAATGTGACTTATAGTTTCACACCCGATTTTTATTTAACTTCTACTTTCATCTCAGCAGGAAATTCACTCCCTACGGAGATAAAATCTGTACCTTAATTTGAAGATAGGTACAAGCCTGCTTTTCATCTATACAGTTCACAATCTCGTGAATTGATGGCGAAGATGGGTTATGATCTAGCCACTGCTCCTGGTTTGAACTCAGGCAAGGGACTCCGAGCACCTTTGGCCATTACTATGAGACATAATCAATCTCGTGTTGGCCTTGGTTTCTGGAATGAAGCTCTCATCAAATATAAAAGAACCAAGAGCAAGATAAAGAATTGCAACATGGTTTCCATAGACCCTGAACCAGAATCTGAAGTTGAAGTTCATACTGGAACTCGGTCAGGAAAAATATATCTGAAAGATTATGCTGAGATTCCTGAAGAAACTTCTGACGTTCCTCCGGTTACAGCTTCAACACCAGTCTCTACTGAAGAGCCTTTAAATGCTCCTGTTGAAACAGTTCCTTCTAAACCAACAGCAGCTGACAAAGACAAACAACAAGTCCGCTTTGACAAACCATTAAAGAAGTCATCTCCTACAGGACTTGAAAAGCCTTATAATTTTGATATATTGGCTCAACTAGCCAATACCCCAGCCAAATTATCAATCTTTGAGCTCTTACGCCTCTCTAAAGAGACTCGAGAAACTCTAAGTGAAGCACTGCTGCAAGCAGAAACCTGCCTAACTCTTCTCAAGAAGCTGGAAACAGAATCTGTTTCTCATTGCCATAATGTATTGGAATTTATTCCAAACATTACCTTTACGCAGGACGATATGCTGCTAGAGGATAATCGACATGACCGTCATTTATATCATACAGGATATATTGATTCTATAAAGGTTGATCGTCTCTTGATTGATCCAGGATCTGCTCTTAGTATTATGCCAAAAGCTATGCTAGACGCACTGAAGATACCTGTACATAGCCTTTCCAGCACTATCACTACCATCTTGGGATTTAATCAAGGAAAAAGTGAGCCTTTGGGCAAGATTCGCCTCAAATGTCAAATAGGCGATCTTCGCACTAAAGTTACTTTTTACATCATCGACAATCATGGTTGCTCATACAATGCTCTGTTGGGGAGACCATTCTTGCATGAACATAATGTCGTTCCTTCGACTCTTCATCTGTGTTTCAAATACGTTGATGATAATGGAGAAGTTCAAAAGGAGGTTGTAGATCTCTATCCATTCAAAGGAGTTGAAGCTTACTTCAATGATGCTTGCATGTACAAAGATGAATACTCAAAAGTCTTGCAAGCTATGGATAATGATGATGAGATAGCAAAAGTTGGCACTTTTGTTATTCCTGTAAAAGGGTGTATCACTCCTCCGCAGTCTGTTAAATCATCTGAAGAAGGCTCACTGATAATTCCTGTCAGTGGACGTACTACTCCATCACCTGCCCAGGCTCCACAAGGCTCACTGATAATTTTTGTCAGTGGACGTACTACTTCATCACACGCCCAAGCTCCACAAGGCTCACTGATAATTCCTGTCAGTAGACGTACCACTCCCCCTCCATCTTCTCAGGCTAGATTAGATACTCTAGTCATTCCAGTCAGTGGACGTACTACTTATCCACGATCTTCTTCAAGGGAGCTCACCTCTTCTGAGCCTTTTGTTATCGATCTTAATCGAAACAAAACTTCTGATCGCTCTTCCTCTCCCCCTTTTGTCATTAATTTGACTAAGTCTGATAAGGCTCAGCCTTCTGTTGTAAATACAGTATCTAATATTAATAAAGCATCTCCTTTGCAGTATATTGATGTCTGTGATCATGTACAAAGTTATTTACAATTGTTAGATAGCTTAGAGTCACTAACTATAGGGGTTGCTCAATCTATTCATACAGATGTATCATTGGAATCCATACAAAAATCATACTTCGTGGTCCATGCTAAAAAGAAGGGAGAAAATCCAATCTTCTTTTATAAAGGACCCCAGAATCCTCCTAACTTGGAAGAAGATGACATAAACGACGATACTGGAAGGTTACAACTGCGTCGCTACAGTCAACAATCCAAAAATATCATTAAGAATATGGGTTATGACTTTAGAACCAGTCTCAATAATGGAAATGGAAGAAGAATGCCTGTTCGAATTCCTCCATTAAAATACGAAAGGACAAAATGTGGTTTAGGTTACATTACTCCTACTTCCTTTATCAACATAGTCCATGAAGATTCAAAATCCGATGAAGACGAACGATCTGAGTCTTCTGATTCCCTCTCTTGGGATTCTGACACGAGTATTGGCGATATCCATCGTTCTATTCTATCCATCAATATGGTCTCCGTTGATGGCCCGCAGGAAAATGATGAAGATGAGGATAATTTTGAAATATCACCCGAATCGGAACAATGGGCTCAAAGATTAGATAATCAATGGGAATTCAGGTTCGAGCAGAGGGAACCTCCTACCGAAGATAAATTGATCCAAATTGATGTTGGTGAAGAAGGTTCTCCTAAACCAATATTCATCAGTGAAAGTCTTTCAGAAACAGATAAGCAAGACATGATCAAACTTATTCGTGATTATATAGATGTCTTTGCCTGGAGTTACGAAGATATGCCAGGACTAGATCCAAAGATTGCAATGCACAAACTCAATATCATGCCAAATGCTAAACCGGTCAAACAACAACAGCGACGATTTCGTCCAGACATCATGGATGCAATTGAAGCTGAAGTCAACAAGCTTATGGCTTCTGGATTTATTCGAGAGAAACAACATCCTGAATGGGTGGCTAATATCGTTCCTGTCCTTAAAAAGACTGGCAAGATCCGGATCTGTACAGATTTTCGTGATCTCAATGCGGCTTGTCCTAAAGACGAGTTTCCTCTTCCAATTACTGATGTCATGATCGATAACACATGTGGTTTCGAACGAATGTCATTTATGGATGGGTATTCGGGATACAACCAGATCAAAATGTTTCCAGATGATGAAAAACACACTTCCTTCAGAACGCCGATTGGTACATATTGTTATACAGTGATGCCGTTTGGTCTCAAGAATGCAGGAGCAACATATCAGCGAGCAATGAGCACTATATTTCGCGAACATCTCCGAAAAATAGTCGAATGCTATGTTGATGATATTGCGGTCAAAAGTCGACGAAAGGAGGATCATATCCAAGATTTGAAGACTATCTTTGATTTAATGCGTCAGCATCAACTTAAAATGAACCCTACTAAATCCTTCCTGGGCGTCTCTAGTGGTAAATTTTTCGGCTTCGTCATTACCGCTAAAGGTATACACGTGGATCCCGAGAAGATCAAAGCCATTCAAGAGATGCGTCCTCCACGCACCTTAAAAGAGCTACGAGGATTTCAAGGAAGAATTGCTTATATCAGGAGATTCATTTCTAACTTATCAGGACGCTGCAGACCATTCAACAAACTTCTGAAGAAGGGTGTATCTTTCGTCTGGAACGAAGAATGTCAAAAAGCATTTGACGATATTAAACAGTATCTCATGAACCCTCCAGTTTTGGTACCTCCCGTCTCGGGGATACCATTTCTTCTATATGTTCGAGCCATGGATCATTCTCTTGGTGCATTACTTGCCCAGAAAAATAAAGATGGCCATGAACAGGCTATTTATTATCTCAGTCGCACAATGACGGGTGCTGAACCGCGTTATTCTCCAATCGAGAAAGAATGCTTAGCATTAATGTTTGCTGTTGTCACTTCCCGTTCCCAGAATATATTTATTTAATAGTTACCATGTATTATTCTGTATTTAAATTTCTGTAAATTTGTGTTAGTTAATTAATCTGCTCTTTAAATTTTCATGTTAATTTATTTCCTGCAATTTTATTTCTGCATTTTATTTCCTGCTTTTATTCCTGCATTTATTTTCTGCTTTTACCTCTTTGCTTTGCTTGCGGGTTGGCCTTGGATGAACCCATTGGACCCGGCCCAATACTCCCACCTACCACCACCCTTTCATTTAAAGCCCAAAACCATTTCTCTCTCTTCATTACTTCTTTCCATTTCACTTCTTCTTCCTCATAACTCTCCCACCAACCTAGAAGAGATAGGCAAGTGCCAACTTGCTTGATGATGGATCCCCATTATTATTGTTCCATCATCTTCCTCATTTGATTCTAAGTCTCTTTAGTACTTAGCATTTTCAATTTCCATGGCTTATTTGTTGTAGATCTAAGTTTGATACATTTTCGGATTTCTTAGGTTTTGATCTAGTAAACCTTGTTATCTTCAAGTTTCGATGGTTTCATGTTGTAGAGAATTTCGTTCTACCCAATTTTGACCTATGGAAGTCCATATTTGGGCTTGGGATGAAGGATTTATGAAGCTTGGAAGCAATGGTTCCCATGGTTCTGTTCTCAGAAAAATTCGGAGAAGAAGAACCGTCCCAGCCGCATGAAATCTTCATTCCTCAGCGCATGGAAATCTTTATTCCCACAGAAATCTTCTTCCCACAGCCAAGGCGCATGAATCTATTTATTTTCCAATCACTTCCCACAGCCAAGGCGCATGAATCTATTTATTTCCCAATCACTTCCCACAGCCAAGGCGCATGAATCTATTTATTTCCCAATCACTTTCCACAGCCAAGGCGCATGAATCTATTTATTTCCCAATCACTTTCCACAGCCAAGGCGCATGAATCTATTTATTTCCTAATTACTTTCCACAGCCAAGGCGCATGAATCTATTTATTTCCCAATCACTTTCCACAGCCAAGGCGCATGAATCTATTTATTTCCCAATCACTTCCCACAGCCAAGGCACATGAATCTATTTATTTCCCAATCACTTTCCACAGCCAAGGCGCATGAATCTATTTATTTTCCAATCACTTTCCACAGCCAAGGCGCATGAATCTATTTATTTCCCAGTCACTTCCCACAGCCAAGGCGCATGAATTTATTTATTTCCCAATCACTTCCCACAGCCAAGGCGCATGAGTTATTTATTTCTCAATCCTTTCCCTCAGGCGCATGAGTTTATTATTTCTCAATCCTTTCCTTCAGGCGCATGAGTTTATTTATTTTCCACAGATTCTCTCAGGCGCATGAGTTTATTTATTTCCCACAGATTCCCTCAGGCGCATGAGTTTATTTATTTCCCACAGCTTCCCTGAGTTTATTTATTTCTCACAGCCACCTTCCTCAGGCGCATGAATTTATTTATTTCCTAATCACTTCCCACAGCGCATGAGTTTATTTATTTTCCAATCATTTCTCTCAGACGCATGATATTATTTATTTCCCAACCATTCCCATATCAGCGCATGAGATTTATTTCCCACAGCATTCCTCAGGCGCATGAGTTTATTTATTCCCCAATCATTTTTTACAGCGCATGAGATTATTTATTTCCCAATCATTATTTATTTCTCTATTTTATTTCCCGAATTGGCATTAATTAACATGGATTGTTATCTTGATTAATTATTGATCATACGTTCCTAGATGGAACTAAGAGACTGGCTAGTCGTCTTATTGAATTAAATAGAATAAGACACGTTCATATTTGCAATCGATTGGCCAATCCCAAATATTGACATATAGATACATGCAGGCTACAATTTATTTATTTATTTTTACGAAAGCAGCATGTGTACTTTATGGTCAAGGCATGATTATTCCGTGGTTAGTTTTAATTGTTGCATTACGCTATGTAAGACCTACAGCCTAACCGTACGGGTATCGTTGTAGAGCTGGGCATATCGTACTTTGTACGGAAGTACTCATTCTGAATGACCATGACCCACGGCATGGGATTTCACTTAACGTAGAGGCTACTAAGTTAAATAAAATAATGATTGCATGGAGAGAATGGATTCCCGAGTTCTTACATGGCAGCCCTCTTTGGGACTATTAGTGCCCAACAGGCCGGCTGGTTCCCACAGATACTGCAAATCTGCCACACAGACAGGGAGCGGTATCTGCTTATATTATTGTATATTGTATATTGATGACGGGCGTCCCGCTGGGACTCGTCTAATTCATAATTGGCGCAATTGATTGATTGGATAGACTAGCCTTGCTTGTCCATAGTAAGAACTGAGAAATCCTTATTGCATAATTCCAGGATAACTTGGGACTCACAGTAGTAAGCCATAGGAGTTGGATGGCCGTTTAAGTTGATTTGTTTGTGTACTGTACCTACTCTATTAACTAACTGAGATGATCGGAGCATCATGACATGACGGGCCAACTTCTGTCCTTGTTTGGTTGGGAGGTTGGTTCGAAGTGTCGTGATGTCACGTGAATCCCAGTAGCGAGCAGAGATCTATTATTATATTCTCTTATTTACTGGTTTAATGCCTCATATCGTGCTTCCTTGCGGTACTTGCTATTAGAGGTCTAACCTCTCTGGTTTTGCATGGCCAGATTTAGAGCCGGTTCCCGAGGACTCAGCTTACTTCCACCTCCAAGATGGTCAATACTAGAGGAATGATCGCAGGAGGACTCGAGTGGGTTCCTTACTTCCCCGCTCATTTTGTTACTTACTTTATATTTTGCCGTTTGGCACCGACATGTTAGTCGGATTGTCCTGTACTTACTTTTACATAATTGTAATTAAGTCAGACTGCAGCTGATAACAATTATGTATATGTTGCTATATCATCTGGCTATATTTTGTAAAGCCAGATCTCAAAAACATTTTGACTAAGCGTTTGGGATGCCTTATTGCTTTATCTTAAATGTTCTCTGTTATTGCTTTTTGTTTGAATGATTGAGACAATAGATGTGAAGTGACCATAGCGAGACTTTCATGTAGCGTGCACCCCTTGTCTTTTAGACAGCATTGATCGTATTATACGGTATTCATCTACCCGTAATACGTAGCTGGCTGAGTCATTCCCCCGCTCTCCAGTATTCTGGTTCTGGGGCGTGACAAGGTTTTAGTGGTGGCCCATGCAGGTCTGATTTCAGACTTGTGGGGTGTTTTAATTTATAGGATGTCTCAATCACACATGTTTCCCCTTGATCTCCTGATTCTTATTCTCGATTCTAGCTTGACATTCCGGTATCCTTTGACTTTATTGATCTTCCCTGTCCGACCGTTTGATTATTCTCTTGTCCCTTTTCTTAGGGGCACCTCGTCCGCATCTGTCAGGATTGGGCAACAACAACAAGGGCAACATGGGCAACCTGACCAGGTTGGTCAGCAACAAGAGCCAGTACAACCTCAAGAGGCTATTCAAGAAGAGGTGATAGTGGAACCAGCAGTTGGACCGCAGTATCCGGAGGTTCCAACACCACCAATAGTTCCACCTACCCCAGTGGAAGTGGACACACCAGCCCTTCTGGAGATCATGAGAGGGATGATGGCTACTCAGCAACATCAGATGTTAGCCCAGCAGCGCATGCACGCTCAGTTGCAAGAGCAGAATGTACTACTTAACCAAGGATTGCAGACAGCTTTAGAAAGAGGGGCAAGGCCAGATTCAGGAGCATCAGCCAGGTTTTGCAAGTACAACCCCCGTCGTTTTGAGGGCACGGAGGATGCCATCTCAGCAGATGCATGGCTTAAGGATATTGAGGCTATTCTGACAGCAGCTAAGGTGCCAGCAGAAGAACGTGTGGATCTAGTGAAGCTGTTACTTCAAGATCTCGCACGTGATTGGTGGGAATCAGAGGAGGTAGGCATCAGACGTCCTATGGCTTGGGACGATTTTACAGCAAGATTCAAGACGAAGTACTATGGAGTTGTGGCACAATTTGAGCTACAACAGAAGTTTATCAATCTTAGACAGGCTGGCAAGACTGTAGATGCTTATGCAGCAGAGTTCTGCAGATTGAGTAGGTTCGCCCCAGAGATGGTAGCAACAGAGAGCCAGAGGGCTATGAGGTTCCAGCAAGGGTTTCATCTTGAGCTCTTGCAATTGATAGAGGGGCACAATTACCAGACTTTTGATGAAGTATTGACGGCAACTCGAAGGCATGAGATAACCATTCAGAGGCTTGCGGCAAGGACTGGAGGTCAGAAGAGATCCCACAGTCAGATTGAAGGAGGAGGAGGAGCAGCTCCCCGAACAACAGCACCGTCCCTTGGCATCCGCATTCATGATGTGGCAATGCGAGGGCCAGCACCACCACCAAGGCAGCAGCAACAGCATCAGAGGAAGAACCAGCAACCCCCAGCGGGCTGCACTTATTGTGGGAAGATAGGGCACACTAGAGATGTGTGTCGGACATTGAACGGGCAGTGTTTGATATATGGAAACCCAGATCATCGGGTTACCACATGTCCCATGAATTCGAGGTCAGGAGGACCAGTACAACAGTTTCCTGCTCTGCCAGCACCAGGGGCAGGACAGTATCGAGGACCAGCAGTAGCAGTGAGACCGTTGGCCCAGCGTCCGTTCATGATGCAGGCTCAGATGTTTCGGCAGCAGGGACCGCCGATACAACAACACCAGCATAGACCACCCCAGCATCACCAAGGCAGGGGCCAGCGGCAGCACCAGGCTAGGCCGCAGCATGGGAACCAGCAAGGAGGTCGAGGGCAGGCATTCACTCTGTCCTTGGAAGAGGCATTGGCATCGGGAGATGTTATGGCAGGTAACATTCTCGTCGCCTCTTATCCCGCAGTAGCATTATTTGATTCGGGAGCATCACACTCATTTATATCTGCACAATTTGCAACACGGCTAGGTATGGAGTTCGAGACATTGCCAGGGAGGTTGAATATGCTCACTGGTAATGGGCTCGTAGGAGTTAGTAGAGTTATTCTAGCGTGTAGCGTTGTAGTTTGCGGGCATTCCTTACCCGCCCGGTTGATAGAATTTCCTGTTGGAAATTTCGACGTTATCTTAGGCATGGACTGGCTGAAAGACAGTCATGCGACAATAGATTGTCGTAGAGGGAGTGTATCTTTTGATATTCCAGGCATGAAGCGGTTCACCTTAGTCAGATCAGTAGCAACTCAACAAGAGCAGGGAGTAGTGACGGCAATGGAAGAAGTTCAAGTTCCGAAGGTAGTTGAAGAATTTCTGGACGTATTTCCCGAAGAACTTCCAGGTCTACCACCAGTTAGAGATATTGAGTTCAGTATAGAATTGGCACCTGGAACTAAACCGATATCAGATCGGGTTTACAGAATGGCGGATTCAGAGTAGGCCAAGGTATATCAGCACATAGAGGAACTGAAGGAGAAGAAGTTCATCCAAGCTAGCGTGTCACCCTGGGCAGCACCAGTGGTACTTGTGGGGAAGAAGGATGGATCATCCAGATTGTGCATTGATTACAGGAAGCTTAACGCAGCAACAGTGAAGAACAAGTACCCACTACCCAGGATCGACGACTTATTTAATCAGTTGAGCAGGGCCAGAGTTTTCTCCAAGATAGATCTTCGTTCAGGGTATCATCAAGTGAGGGTTCGGAAGGAAGACATTCCCAAGACAGCATTCAGATCGAAGTATGGACATTATGAATTCTTAGTAATGCCGTTTGGTTTGATCAACGCTCCAGCAATATTTATGGATTTGATGAACCGCATCTTTATGTCGTACCTGGATCAATTTGTCGTTGTGTTTCTCGACGACATTCTTGTATATTCAACTAGTGAAGAGGAGCATAAAGACCACCTCAGGAAAGTGTTACAGGTTCTGAGAGAGAACCAGTTGTATGCCAAGCTCAGCAAATGTGAGTTTTGGTCGGATCATATTTCATTTCTGGGTCATATCATATCAGGAGCTGGAGTAGCAGTGGATCCCAAGAAGGTAGAAGCAGTAGAAAGTTGGCCAGTACCCAAGACCGTAGCAGATGTGCGGAGTTTCTTGGGATTGGCGGGATATTACAGAAGGTTTGTATCAGACTTTGCGAGACTTTCAGCACCCATGACCCGATTGACACGGAAAGATGTACCATTCGTCTGGTCGGCAGAATGCCAGACATCATTTGAGAATTTGAAGCAGAAGTTGATATCAGCACCTATTCTTATATTACCAGTTGGACCCGGAGGTTTTATTGTTTATTGTGATGCGTCAGGTAAAGGACTTGGATGTGTCCTCATGCAACATGGGAAGGTGATAGCGTATGCATCTAGGCAGCTTCGAGACCACGAGAAAAATTACCCAACTCATGATTTGGAGTTGGCGGCAGTAGTATTCGCTTTGAAGCTATGGAGGCATTACTTATATGGTGACCGAGTGGAGATGTACACGGACCACAAAAGTCTGAAGTACATCTTTACTCAGAAGGAACTGAACATGAGGCAGAGAAGATGGTTGGAGTTGATCAAGGATTACGACGTGGAGCTTCAGTATCATCCAGGCAAGGCTAATGTGGTAGCAGACGCTCTTAGCAGGAGAGGCGGCGCATTTATGTTGACAACACAGAAGCACATTTTAGAAGACCTTCAGGAGATGGGCATCGAGGTTATACTTCCTAGTGATGTAGGAGTTCTGGCGAGTCTACAAGTTCAATCCAACTTGGTAGATAGGATCAAGGCAGCTCAGACACAAGACCCAAGGATTCAGAAGCTTAGGGAAGAATATGAGTCAGGACTCAGGAAGGAGATGCAGATTCATAAGGATGGTACACTTAGGTTTGGGTCACGTCTATGTGTGCCTAGTGGAGATATCAGACAGGAGGTTATGACTGAAGCTCATAGTTTCCAATATTCTGTACACCCTAGAGGGACCAAGATGTACCAAGATATCAAGCAGCACTTCTGGTGGAATGGGATGAAGAGGGAGATAGCTAGATTTGTTTCCCGTTGCTTGGTATGTCAGCAAGTGAAGGCTGAGCAGCAGAGGCCAGCTGGATTATTGCAACCGCTTCCTATCCTGGAATGGAAGTGGGAGCATATCACAATAGACTTTGTGACCGGTTTACCGAGATCACCAAGTGGTAAAAATGCTATTTGGGTGATAGTAGATCGGCTTACAAAGGTGGCGCACTTTCTTCCTTTCAGAATAGGTCAATCTACGGAGAAGTTGGCAGAATTGTATATGCAGCAGATAGTCAGACAGCATGGGGTCCCAGTCAGTATTGTGTCAGACAGAGATACCCGTTTTATATCACATTTTTGGAAGAGCTTACATCATAGCCTGGGTACCAAGTTAAGGTTTAGCACTGCTTACCATCCCCAGACAGACGGGCAATCAGAAAGAACAATTCAGACTTTGGAAGAAATGTTGCGAGCTTGCACTCTGGATTTTGGAGGATCTTGGGAGAGCCACCTGTACTTAGTCGAGTTCTCGTACAATAACAGTTATCAAGCAAGTATCCAGATGGCGCTATTTGAAGCACTATATGGTAAGAAGTGTAGGTCGCCACTAGCCTGGGACGATATTGGGGAGAGAAAGATGTTAGGCCCGGAGATGATTGTTCAGACAGTGGAAGTGATTAAAGGAATTAGAGAGCAACTTCGAGTTGCACAGGATCGGCATCGTCATTGGGCAGACCAGCATCGTAGGCCGTTAGAGTTTTCTGTTGGGGACCACGTATTCTTGCGGATCTCACCTACCCGTGGGGTCATTAGATTTGGCATTCGCGGGAAGTTGAGTCCCCGATACGTGGGCCCGTTTGTTATCCTTGAGAGGGTAGGCGATGTTGCATATCGTTTATCCCTTCCACCTTCGTTACGAGAGGTGCATGACGTATTTCATGTATCTCAGTTGCGAAGGTATGTATCGGACCCAAGCCATGTCCTTGATCATTCTGAGCTGGTTGTTGGTACTAACCTGTCTTACGAGGAACAGCCTGTGTCTATTTTGGACCGAAGAGAGAAGATACTCAAGAACCGAACAATTAATCTTGTCCGGGTTGCTTGGGGTCATCACTCTTTAGGAGAGTCAACGTGGGAACGTGAGGATGATATCCGTTCACGGTATCCGCACCTGTTTGACTCACAAGGTATATTTTCTTCTGTATACCTTGATTGTCTTAACTCCTCATGCTTGTCACCTTATGAGTAGAATTACTTAATGTTGTAGATTGTTAGATGTAGATACATTACTTGTTATTATTATTGTAGAATGATTGCTTACTCAATTGTTTATACTTAGATTAGTTTAGCTTCGATATTTCTATCATGCTTAGATCTGAAATTCCGAGGACGAAATTTTTCTAAGGAGGGTAGAGATGTCACTTCCCGTTCCCAGAATACGTATTTATTTAATAGTTACCATGTATTATTTTGTATTTAAATTTCTGTAAATTTATGTTAGTTAATTAATCTGCTCTTTAAATTTTCATGTTAATTTATTTCCTGCAATTTTATTTCTGCACTTTATTTCCTGCTTTTATTCCTGCATTTATTTTCTGCTTTTACCTCTTTGCTTTGCTTGCGGGTTGGCCTTGGATGAACCCATTGGACCCGGCCCAATACTCCCACCTACCACCACCCTTTCATTTAAAGCCCAAAACCATTTCTCTCTCTTCATTACTTCTTTCCATTTCACTTCTTCTTCCTCATAACTCTCCCACCAACCTAGAAGAGATAGGCAAGTGCCAACTTGCTTGATGATGGATCCCCATTATTATTGTTCCATCATCTTCCTCATTTGATTCTAAGTCTCTTTAGTACTTAGCATTTTCAATTTCCATGGCTTATTTGTTGTAGATCTAAGTTTGATACATTTTCAGATTTCTTAGGTTTTGATCTAGTAAACCTTGTTATCTTCAAGTTTCGATGGTTCCATGTTGTAGAGAATTTCGTTCTACCCAATTTTGACCTATGGAAGTCCATATTTGGGCTTGGGATGAAGGATTTATGAAGCTTGGAAGCAATGGTTCCCATGGTTCTGTTCTCAGAAAAATTCGGAGAAGAAGAACCGTCCCAGCCGCATGAAATCTTCATTCCTCAGCGCATAGAAATCTTTATTCCCACAGAAATCTTCTTCCCACAGCCAAGGCGCATGAATCTATTTATTTCCCAATCACTTCCCACAGCCAAGGCGCATGAATCTATTTATTTCCCAATCACTTTCCACAGCCAAGGCGCATGAATCTATTTATTTCCCAATCACTTTCCACAGCCAAGGCGCATGAATCTATTTATTTCCCAATCACTTCCCACAGCCAAGACGCATGAATCTATTTATTTTTCAATCACTTTCCACAGCCAAGGCGCATGAATCTATTTATTTCCCAATCACTTTCCACAGCCAAGGCGCATGAATCTATTTATTTTCCAGTCACTTCCCACAGCCAAGGTGTATGAATTTATTTATTTCCCAATCACTTCCCACAGCCAAGGCGCATGAGTTATTTATTTCTCAATCCTTTCCCTCAGGCGCATGAGTTTATTATTTCTCAATCCTTTCCCTCAGGCGCATGAGTTTATTTATTTCCCACAGATTCCCTCAGACGCATGAGTTTATTTATTTCCCACAGCTTCCCTGAGTTTATTTATTTCTCACAGCCACCTTCCTCAGGCGCATGAATTTATTTATTTCCCAATCACTTCCCACAGCGCATGAGTTTATTTATTTTCCAATCATTTCTCTCAGACGCATGATATTATTTATTTCCCAACCTTTCCCACATCAGCGTATGAGATTTATTTCCCACAACATTCCTCAGGCGCATGAGTTTATTTATTTCCCAATCATTTTTCACAGTACATGAGATTATTTATTTCCTAATCATTATTTATTTCTCCATTTTATTTTCCGAATTGGCATTAATTAATATGGATTGTTATCTTGATTAATTATTGATCATGCGTTCCTAGATGGAACTAAGAGACTGGCTAGTCGTCTTATTGAATTAAATGGAATAAGACACGTTCATATTTGCAATCGATTGGCCAATCCCAAATATTGACATATAGATACATGCAGGCTACAATTTATTTATTTATTTTTACGAAAGCAGCATGTGTACTTTATGGTCAAGGCATGATTATTCCGTGGTTAGTTTTAATTGTTGCATTACGCTATGTAAGACCTACAACCTAACAGCACGGGTATCGTTGTAGAGCTGGGCATATCGTACTTTGTACGGAAGTACTCATTCTGAATGACCATGACCCACGGCATGGGATTTCACTTAACGTAGAGGCTACTAAGTTAAATAAAATAATGATTGCATGGAGAGAATGGATTTCCGAGTTCTTACATGGCAGCCCTCTTTGGGACTATTAGTGTCCAACAGGCCGGCTGGTTCCCACAGATACTGCAAATCTGCCACACACGGACAGGGAGCGGTATCTGCTTATATTATTGTATATTGTATATTGATGACGGGCGTCCCGCTGGGACTCGTCTAATTCATGATTGGCGCAATTGATTGATTGGATAGACTAGCCTTGCTTGTCCATAGTAAGAACTGAGAAATTCTTATTGCATAATTCCAGGATAACTTGGGACTCACAGTAGTAAGCCGTAGGAGTTGGATGGCCGTTTAAGTTGATTTGTTTGTGTACTGTACCTACTCTGTTAACTAACTGAGATGATCGGAGCATCATGACATGACGGGCCAACTTCTGTCCTTGTTTGGTTGGGAGGTTGGTTCGAAGTGTCGTGATGTCACGTGAATCCCAGTAGCGAGCAGAGATCTATTATTATATTCTCTTATTTACTGGTTTAATGCCTCATATCGTGCTTCCTTGCGGTACTTGCTATTAGAGGTCTAACCTCTCTGGTTTTGCATGGCCAGATTTAGAGCCGGTTCCCGAGGACTCAGCTTACTTCCATCTCCAAGATGGTCAATACTAGAGGAATGATCGCAGGAGGACTCGAGTGGGTTCCTTACTTCCCCGTTCGTTTTGTTACTTACTTTATATTTTGCCGTTTGGCACCGACATGTTAGTCGGATTGTCCTGTACTTACTTTTACATAATTGTAATTAAGTCAGACTGCAGCTGATAACAATTGTGTATATGTTGCTATATCATCTGGCTATATTTTGTAAAGCCAGATCTCAAGAACATTTTGACTAAGCATTTGGGACGCCTTATTGCTTTATCTTAAATGTTCTCTGTTATTGCTTTTTGTTTGAATGATTGAGACAATAGATGTGAAGTGACCATAGCGAGACTTTCATGTAGCGTGCACCCCCTTGTCTTTTAGACAGCATTGATCGTATTATACGGTATTCATCTACCCGTAATACGTAGCTGGCTGAGTCATTCCCCCGCTCTCCAGTATTCTGGTTCTGGGGCGTGACAGCTGTTCAGAAAATGCGACATTATATTATCGGTCAAACGATTCACGTCATTTCCAGAGTGAATCCCATCAGGATTATGATGAAGAAACCTGGTATTCTCAACTCCAGACTAGCTAATTGGGGAATCTTGTTAGCTCAATACGATATGCATTATATTCCTCAGAAGTCAGTTAAAGGACAGGCTCTTGCTGATTTTCTGGCTGCTCATGCAATTCCAGAAGATTCTAAATTATATGATGATATTCCTGATGAAGTCTTGGATTCAAATCTGATTTCTGAAGAAGTTCCTACCTGGCATCTATTCTTTGATGGAGCATCTAGAATAGGTCCTAACGGCGATATTGTCGCTGGAGTTGGGATTGTTCTTGTATCCCCAGAAGGACTAACTATTCAGAGGGCTTATTCTCTAGATCAATCATGTTCAAACAATGTAGCCGAATACAATACATTACTCATTGGTCTTCAACTTGCTAAACATCTAGATATTCAATATTTAGAAGTTTTTTGAGACTCCAAGCTTATTGTCAATCAGATCAGAGGAACGTATGAAGTCCGTCACCAGGATTTAATACCTTATCATCGAGCAGCACTCTCTATAGCCTCATCTTTTGAAGGGTTCTTTATTGAACATGTTCGACGAGCCTATAATGCAGAAGCTGATGCTTTAGCTAATCTTGCTGCTGTATTAGCTATACCAATCAGACGTCAGCAAGTGATAGTGGTTTATAACCGAGAACTATTCTGTGTTGAGAATAATTTGGCTTTGGCTTTTCCTTATAAACCAGACGAAGATTCTTTCAACCTTGATGCTGGATTAAAGTTTGACAAAATATCCTCGTCTTCTTCCGATTCTACTATGGAATATGTCTTTTCTAATGAAACAGAAGCCATAATTGAAGACTGGAGACACCCGTTTCTAAATTTTGTTTTGTATGATATACTTCCTGATAATCCGAGTGAAGCAGCGTCTATTCGACGTCGATCTCTCAGATTCTATTATAATCATACGATAAAAACATTATATCGTCGGTCTTACGACGGTCTTCTCCTCCGATGCATTGCTGGTGAAGAAACACAACAGATAATCCGTGAAGCACATGATGGTATTTGTGGAGCTCATCATCCAGGTCCTAAACTTCAAGAGCGTATCCGACGTATGAGTTATTATTGGCCCACGATGGTGGCTGACGCTATTCAATATGCTCGGAAATGTAAAGCCTGTCAAATTCATGCAGACTTTATCCATCAACCGTCAGAGTTCTTACACCCAACAGTGTCATCATGGCCCTTTGAAGCTTGGGGCATGGACGTCATTGGTCCCATCAACCCACCATCATCAAAAGGACATCGATTTATTTTAGCAATAACCGATTACTTTTCCAAATAGGCTGAAGCAATCCCGTTATCTGAAGTTAAAACTTCTAGTGTTATCAACTTCGTCAAACATCATGTTATCTATCGATTTGGTGTTCCTCGGCGTATTATTCATGATAACGGACCGCAGTTCGTCAGTCAGAAATTTACTCGATTCTGCGACGATCATCGGATTAATAATTTAGCTTCTACAGCATATAATCCAGCAGCTAATGGATTGGCAGAAGCTTTCAATAAAACAATCATCAAACTCTTGAAAAAGTTCGTTTCTTCTAACAAACGCAACTGGAGCGAGAAGCTCGGTGAATGTTTATGGCCCTACCGCACCACAGTTTGCAATACGACCGGATGTACACCTTTCTCTTTAGTATATGGGTGTGAAGCTGTTCTTCCCCTTGAGATCCAGATTCCTTCTCTGAGAATTGCAATCTCCAATGAACTGACAACAGAAAACAATGATCGTCTTTGACTTCAAGAGTTGGAAGCTCTAGATGAAAAACGATTGTATGCTCAACAAAATATCGAGCTGTATCAGGCCCGAATCTCAAAAGCTTTTAACCGGAAAGTCAAAGTCAGAGCATATCAGAAGGGAGAACTAGTCCTTACTGTCAGACATCCTATGACCATGACACATATGAGCAAAGGCAAATTTGATGCGAAATGGGAAGGCCCATTCGTAGTAAACAAAGTCTTCTCTAACGGAGCATACCAGCTTGCCTCTATGGATGGAAAAGTCATGATGATGCATATCAATGGCAAATTCTTAAAAAAATATTATGTATAATACTTTCATTCCCATTCCCCAGCAAATATAAAATTCTTCTCTATAAAAGTTATTTCGATATCGTTATCCCCAGAGGAAACTGATATTCCATCATGTATCATCTTTCCAGAGAATTTGATATTTTGTTTTATTAGATCCCCAGTGGTTTTAATAAAGACTTATATAAAAAATTATGTCCATATTACCTCTGAATTTTCTATCTCAGTATGTATCATATTTTCTATTTTAGGAAAATGATATCTCGTCTTTTGATTTCCGAGTCCAAAGATCATGGAAAATATAATTCAAAGATATCTTTATATCTGAATTATGTTTTCTCTAATCAGTATTAAACTAAAAAAAAATCTTTGGTTTAATATCATGATAGAGTTGCAAAGTTTATTTGTATATTCTATTCTATTGAAATATGTCATGTATTATTTACCTCTGAACATGTTTTCTACAAAAGTGTCATCCACAGAATTGAAATCAAGCCAAGATGTTCATTTCTTTAATCAGAATCAAAACATTGCTTACAATTGGATTTCAAAAAAACATTTCAGTACATGAAAAATGTAAAAGAACTATTTAGGAGGTGTAATGATCTCCTGAATACGAATGATTACATTATTCATCTTCTCATCATGAGCTTTCTTTATTCGCTCTGATGTTTCAATTCCAATCCTCCGTTGGTCATATTCTACAATAATAGAACTACGGCGATTGGTTTCTTCAATCTGATTGATTTGCATTAATTCTCGCTCTTGCTGTAAAATTTGACAGCGTTCAGCTTCAGATTGATGATCAGCAACAATCTTTGATTGTTCTTTCTCCACAGAGGCAATTTGCTCCTGAATACGAGCTAGCTCTTCCCTCAATTTTCTAAGCTCCTCAGCTCTTGACGCTTCATCCTTCTCTAAGCGCTCCATATTCTGACGAGTACTTATTATTTCTTCGTCTTTTGCCATTAACTCTTTAGAAGATTGAGCAAGGAATTCTGTCAGAGCAATATGCTGAGCTTGAGCTTCATTCTCCAATTGAGAAATTTCAACTGCAGTCAGAGATTCAATATCCTCCTTTTTAGTCTCCCAGTATTTTTGGATGTTGGCTTCTAAATCATTCAGGAGATGTTCAAAGAAGACACATTGAGCCTCATAACCAGATTGTCTCAAGGCTGAACGTGGGAAACTAGTCGCTTCTCGAAGACTCGAAAATGGCATAGTCTCATCTTTCATGAGTCGCCTCGAATATGTATCCAGATATGTATAAATAATATCTGAATACATCCCCATGACTTTGGCTATCCCTGTGTCAAAACTGGGAGTCGCTGCAATAATAGGGGAAGGAGCAGGAGGAGCTTCTATTCTTGGAGCTGAAGTTAGTGCCTTTGGAGAACTCGGCAGATGGGAACTCCCCTCACCTACTTCAGTTTGAACAAGTGGGGCTTGAGTAGAACTCATAGCCGGTGCAGTTCCTACAGCTGTTGAAATAAAAGAAGCATGATCAAAACCAAAAGATAATAAAGCAGAGAGAAGACAAAACTTTGATGAATAAAATATTACCTGGAGTTGGTTCATATTCAGTCTCCTTCGGATCATTCAATCCGGCTTTTAGTCTGTTCAGGGTACTTTCTGACACGGGATTTATTTCACTGCTTCCCGCTCCAGAAGTACTCGGAATTTGAACTTCAATTTCCAGATGCCTCTCTGGCTCTGGTGTCAACCCTGAGTGTTGACCAATGGTCTTCAGTGCATCGATTGGTGTTTTAGACGGTGATTCATCGTCTATTTCCATGTCTTCTTCTCCAGATGAATGCGACGACGGTTCATAGTCAACTTGTTCGCTCTCTGAAGCTTCAACAATTGGATTGAGAGGAGTGGCTTCCTTTACTGATTCTCCCGAAATCAGTAAGTCATAATTAGCCGTTTCAGTCTGATGCTCGACCTCTACCGCAGGTTGACTAATTTCCTGTGCATCATCGGCCATTGGTGGAACTGAGCCTATATCAGAAGGCCTAGAAGACCCAGCAGTTTCAGGAATCTCTTCTTCTTCTGTCTTTACAGAGAAATCAAAAGCAGTTTGCTTTTCTGCAACCAATCGCATAGCACGATCGGTGGGACTCTCTACATCCAGACAAATTACAGATTTAGTTTTTGAAACTATTACTTTTCTTCCTATTCTTCTGGTTAAAGAAATAGTAGGATAATTGTCTATTGGATCACTACCTGCTTCATCAACATCTCTGGCTTGTTCAGAAACAGGAGAATTCCCGGGAATAATAATTCCTCCGCGACTTCGAGTCTCTGCTCGAGTAGCTCTTTTTGCGGCAGGACCCGCAGCACCTTTACTCCTCTTCCTCTTCGGGGTATTGTCAATAGATATACTTTCTTCAGCACTCCCGATAGGCACATGCAATGGTTGATGAAGGTCATCAGAGAAGAAAGTTTCCAAAACATCATCATCAACTTCATCGGTGGCCAGAGGATCTTCTTTGTCGTGACAATCCCTAGGCAAGGCGGATTTGGTTGATTTCTTTTCAACATGAATAAAGCTTTTACCTAAGATGCTAAATTTTTTATCAAAGGTATTAGCTGATACATAAAATCTGGCATAGCACGCCAATATCTTAGCTCCTCTTCGATAGTTGACCGGATCTGGCATAGAAAAGGTAGCCCCTGTACCTTTGGCAATGTAATATAGCCAAGCTCTGGCACCATCAACCAACCCGCCTTGATGAGCAAAACACGTCGTTGCATTGCCCACATACAACTGATCGTAACCAAATTGACGAGCAAATCTGCTCGGAAAATATGGCTCTAGATATGTGATGTTGTCACGGCGGCAAATTAAATGAGATGGCCTGATTCTCTTTAGCCATTCATGTTGGACATCATCCAACTCATTAGCACCAACGCCGTCAATCAATCTCCCGGGCATGGTCTCATAACCAATAGGGGGAAGAACACAGGTGAAGCTCCATAGTTCTCCCCTGTTCAAGATGGTTCTGCAATCGGTTAAAGTATCATATCTCCATTTCGGTATGTGCTTGTACCTTTCAAGGAAATTGTCATCTGGCCTAGCCATCCCAGCACTCATCAGAGATTCAAAATGAAGAAGCAGCCATCCAAACAAGTATGTAAAGGGCATTTCTACCCGAGGAAAGGACGTCAGGCTCTTCCGTGCCAATTCGAACATCCTATCTGTGTATGCCCTTAATCCGGCATTCAGACGGCAGGTCATTGCCGTTAATAGATCCATCTTATACCCAAAAACTAGCCGGACTGCTGCGAAGACGACGCCTCTGTGCATCCTGTCTGCCGAACAGGTGCCAGGGACTACGAATTTCCTCAGCCAAAGAGATATGAAACCGGCCAGATGACCTTCAACGGACAATTCTCGGCCACCTTGTTTAATATAGGTTTCTAACCTATCACCGGCCTTGTAGCTGTCGATGTCTTCTTCGACGACAATGTCATCATGATTAGTCTCCCGGATTAATCTGTTAATCTCGGCTTGACTCAAGGGCTTGAATTTACCGACATACTGCTCGATCTTTTTCTTCTTTTGGACTTCGTCAGTGCGGCCTTGAAACAAATAAGCAATCCACTTCGAAGAATAACAATTGGAGTCCCCCTCTCCACCTTGTCCCTTATAAAAAGCTTTACAGATGCTGTAATGACACATTAATTCTTCAAATACATAAAGAATTAGTGGATTGGCTGCAGAAATCTTATTCATTTCGTCAACAAAAGGGATATATTCTTCATATGGCAAATCTGCCGTTGGTAGCTGAGATATATATGCCATTTCATGAAGGACGAATCCTTGGGGTCATAAAGGTGCCGGTCCGATAGTTATATCTCTTCGCTAATGCCAAAAATAGATCCGGGTTCGGTTTGAAACCATAAGCAGTACACTTGATGGCATCATATAAACCTATCGCCTTCAACTGTGCACCGAAGTTCTGCAAAATCCATCTCACTAGAGCAGTCCATCTAGTGTTCTCTGGATTTACTAGACTAGTCAGCCTTATTGACTGTTTTGGGTAAATGGCATTCTTCAATTGAACAAATTCGTTGGCAAAAATTGGGACTCTGACTGGCTTCAGCAATACCGAGTCCTCAGGAGGGGTGGTGGTAGGTAATAGTCCTCGCAGAGATGTGACATGTGGTTCAGTACCACTGCGGAACCTTCCTTGGCGATATCCAATCCACCCAGCCTTAGCTTGTCGGGATGGAGTAATATTCCATTTCATCTGTCTTTGCTGGCCCGAATGGAATAAACGGGCTATGTTGATACTCTTTGTCATACCAGTCAAATACATAGGCTGATTTACATCACCATCCCTATAGTAACTGTATGATACTTTGTCCAAAGCAGACTGGGAGTTCATATCAATCGCATCTCCAAAAAGGAATGCTGGCTTCAAATGGGCAACACCATCTACACTCTGTAACGGCAATCCACTCATCAGGTTCAGCAAAGTATCATCCTCTTGATTGGTCAACAGAGCTATTCTTGTGGAAGGTCCGTCAAATTGGGGAAAACGAACATGTGATAAATCACTTCTATAATTATTTCCCAAACTTCCTTCAAATTCTGCTTCCTGAGCCAGAATATCCACTGCAAATGAAGAATAAAGTATTAGAAATCTTCAATGACAAGAGATGATAAAGTTTAAACATACGCTCAGTTTTTACTAAGCGTACAGCTCAACATACGCTCAGTTTTTACTAAGCGTACAGCTCAACATACGCTCAGTTTTTTACTAAGCGTACAGCTCAACATACGCTCAGTTTTTACTAAGCGTACAGCTCAACTTACGCTCAGTTTTTACTAAGCGTATGGCAGACTCAAGGCTCAGCATACGCTCAATTTTCTTTAAGCGTATGGCAGATTCAAGGTTCAGCATACGATCAGTTTTCCTTAAGCGTATGGTTGACTCAAGATTCAGTATACGATTAGTTTTCTTTAAGCGTATAACAGATTTTTATCTTAAGTGAATGGTTTTTAAAGTTCAGTTTATGATCAGTTTGAGCATATCAGCGTATGGTTGACAAGATGATCATCAAAAGTTTACGCTAACACAGGAGTCAGCGTATCTCAATGAGACAAATTGCCATAGTATATTCTTTTAAAAGATAGTGTATTTTGATATCTCTATCAAAAATACGCGTATCTTACAGATATATGCTCCAAACATATTTTTCGTAAAAATGAAAAACATGGAATACGGCTAAACCCTAAAGAGGGAAGCGTATTTGCTGACGTATTGACCCTAAAGAGGAATACGTTCTCTGAGTTTTGTTCTAACCAGAGCCCTAAAAAGGGAATAGTTATTTGTTCATCATCTTCGTCCTCACCATAAAGAGGTTTCAATGGCCGTTCACTGCGTAAAACACGCTGACTGGCCGTCTTCTTGGTAGTGGCAGCGTCGACGGCAGGATGAGATGACTCTTCAGGGGCTTTCCCCTTTCCTTTCGCAGCAACATCAATCTTGGGTGCCATTAATAGAGATGGAGTTGAAGACGAAGAAGAAGAAGAAAGATCTTGAGTTTCTGAAAGCTCTTTTCTCTCTCGAAGGCAAAAGCTCTGGTAAAGAAATAAAATAGGTTTTGGAAGACCTATTTATAGAAGAAAGAAAGTAGTTCAAACGGCGGATATTCTTTAAACAAAATCCCTAAAGATTTGCACTGATATTGAGGAAGATAACAAACTCATGCCAGCGTGTCAGGACTTATTCTCACTTTAAAGTTCAAAGTAATTTTGAACTTTTGAAATTCATAAAGTTCGAAAACTTTGAAGGGGGTCTTGTAGGGTGTGAAAATTATGACACGCTGACATAAGACTCAGTCCAAGTCATATGCTCAAAGCCATACGCTCAGTCCAAGTCATACGCTCAAGGCCACACGCTCAGTCAAGGCCATACGCTCATCCAAAGGCCGTACGCTCAGTGAATATTTTATTATTTTCTGAGATGACAGCACAGCATATATTTAATAAAGGATGAATCTGACACTTCGTCTTTCGTGCAAAGACAGCTGGCCAATGGAGACTAGCCGTCGTATATGTTTTCGAAGAGTCAGTTTTGTCTTTTACGAGGACAGCTCAGCATTTCTCATAAATGTAAAAGCCATCATTACTGTCAGTTTTGACAGTCTGTCAGCCATCATATCCGCAGTCACGACGCTCGAGAAGATTTTGTCAGTTATTGGAAGATATGGCGTATCAAAGAAGATTGATGATGGCTACGTGTCTACTTATTCAAACATGCCACGTGTCTACTTATTTCTTATACTAAGTGAGCGTATGGATCTCATACGACTTCTTCCAACTAAGTGAGCGTATGGATCCCATACGACTTCTTCCAACTAAGTGAGCGTATGGATTCCATACAAGTGAGCGTATAGTTTCCATACGACTCCCTGTCAATAATGTGAGCGTATTAGCTTTATATGGTTCTATGCTGTCCAAGAAAGCGTATGCAAGACATGTGCCTTCAAAGCTAGCGTATGACTCTTCTTATAAGGCAGCGTATCACAGCAGTTATGTCCAGAATGATTTTCAACGAGCAGTTAATACACGTTCTCACGTGTCCTGTACTCAGTTATCCACTTCTTCAGAAGTTATGCAACGTGGCATTCATGCCATCAATCTCTCCTGAATATGCTCCACTACTTTCAACCGCACGCTAATGTGTCTCCATCAGAATTTGCCACGCGTCCCTGCAGTTATGCACACGTCAAGTAACTACCTGAGTGTATGCTTAAGGACAGTTATCCTGAACTCTATAAAAGAGAGTTTCTTCATCTTCATCAGACACTACAGTCAATTTCAGAGAGAACAGAGAGATTGCCCAGTTGCTGTCCAAGTTCTTCAAAGTTCGAGTCTTCTTTATCGCATCGTCCAAGGGATAAAGTAATCGTCTTCTAGATTAGATTCCTACAGTTGTAATTTTCTCAGATACAAAATAAATAAAGTAAATTTATTTATAGAAAATAATAGGAAACAAAAAGGAATGACCATGATAGATCGAGGATATAAATATGTGATCAGGTCAATATTTCAGAAAGATTAGAGGACACAAGTAGAGATCAAGGGCGAGTGCTGATTAAGACATCTATTCAGTAAAACCTTCAAATATCTTAATTTACAAGACCTGTATGGGCAACCACTTAAACCGTATCATGCCCTAGAACCAGAATACTGGAGAGCGGAGGACAGACACAGCTAGCTACGTACATTAAAGTGAATCCCACCTCGTAATACGGTCACGGCTGTCTAGATGCATGAGGGTTCACTACAAGCCATTAGTCTCTTAGGGTCAAGAACAAGCCTAGTGTCTCAATCTCAAGCAAGCAAGTAAATGTAACAAGATGGTAGATCATCAGACATACAAGGTAAGGCGTTCCATACATTATATATTCAGATGATCGTGAAGCTAGTCATACAAAATGCGAAGACTAGCAAGAGTTTAAGTCATACATGATCAACTCTAGGATGTGTCAATCATGTTACAGCCCTTAGGCAGACATGAATGTAAATTCAATACGAGCTAACACTTGCTCGACGGCTAAACGCCTTAAAAGAATAATTTACAATAGAGTGGGAGAGCAAAATAAAATTCACTCGTTGCCAGGGTTGCGTCTAGTGTTCACCATCTGGATGGAAGGCTGGAAGATCCTCGGGTGCTACTCCGAAATCTGGCCATACAAAACCAGCTGGGTCAGACCCCAGAAAGAGCAAGTGCCACAAGGGAGGCTTCACTTAAGAACTAAAACCAGCATATTAGCACATAAGACATAAAGGATAATAAAAGACATGAGTTAGAGAAAACAAGGTGATAAATGATAAGACAACTAAGGGACTATTCTGGTAGCCAAGTTACAACCCGTTAACCAAAAAAGGACCGGGGTTGTAACCCTTCACCTGAACAGAGCTTAGTCTCAAACCAATTATCGACAAGAGTAAAGCATAACAGTAATGTGCAAAAATAACCAAATAATGGTCTTGCCTAGGCGAGACTAGAATGGACTCCATCAATCAATCACGACCAAGCAATGAGTACGACTTGATACTTTAACTAACTAGGGTTATCACAAGCCTAATTACTAACAAGATGCAATAAGATGTTCCAACAGCCACAAGCCCTGCAGACTTAATTCAGGTTATTCGGTCACAAGTTGAGAGAGTTGGCTTAGGTGACTTGGGGGTACAACAGATAACAATGTGCTGGAAATGTGTCCTACTCGACGGCAGGCTACAAGTCCAATTAGAGCACCCTAATAACGGGACTGCTTGTAGCTGGAAAATCTCTTCATGAATTACTTGATCAATCTAGTCTTTATTCTAGTCAGATTCAGTATGAATACCTGACCGTGGTAACCAAGAATTCATGTCCTAGACATGATACAAGATGAGACATGTAGCTTATACAAGCACAAACACCCACGGTGTCAAGACAAAAGTTACTTAGTAAGTCAAGATAGCTGTCACAACAACATATCAAGATTATCATATTGGGTTTACTTATCAAGTGTGCGCCACGACAGGCCACTATTATGTCATGTTACTTATCAAGAATGTACCACGACGGGTTACTATCAAGAATCATAATGTCAAGTTACTTGTTACTTGGTAAGAGTGTGCCTTAACAGGCCACTATCGTATTCTATCCTTATATTATCATGAGTAAGAGAAACTTGCATAAAATAGCTAGTAACATATTCTTGAAGCCAAGAAAAAGATCTACAACTTTTATGTTAGAAGTTGGGAGAAATTGTGGCCACAATTCAGCCAAATAGGACATAAAACAGCTAAAAACAGCCAAAATAGGCACTATGTGGCATTCTGCGGCACTATGCGGCCTTATGCGGCACTATACGGCCTCCTGCGGTACTATGCAGCCTCCTACGATACTATACGGCAGGCTGTACTATGCGGCAGGCTACATCACCATGCAGCACTATGCGACAGGCTGCACTATGCGGCAGGATGTACTATGCGGCAGGCTGCATCACCATGCGGTACTATGCGGCAGGCTGCACTATGCGGCAGACTGTACTATACGACAGTCTGTACTATGCGACAGGCTACACTATGCGACAGGCTGTACTATACGACAGTCTGCACTATGCGGCAGGCTGCATCACCATGCGACACTATTCATCGTCCCTGCCAAATTCAGCACAGATGAACTAGAAAATACTTAAATCTTATTTTGGCCATAACTTTCTCAAAACAAGTCGAAATCTAACTTTTCAAAGGTCCATTTTGGGTAAAATTGAATTCTCTTCAACATAGAATAATCAAAACTTGAAAATAATAAAGTTTGGTAGATCAAAACCCAAGAAAACCAAAAATATAACCAACTTAGATCTACAAGAAATAAACCATGAAAATTAAAAATGCTAAGTACTAAAGTGTCTTAGAATCTCGTGAGAAAGACAATGGAACAACAAAAATAAAGTTTCTCCATGAAGCAAGTTGCACTTGCCTAGGACTTGGTAGGTGGGAGGAATAAATAAAGAAGATGAAGAAGTAAATGAAGAAGTGAATGAGGAGAGAGAGAAAAGTAGTTGGGTTATATATCAACCCTCTCCATTTCAAACCAAACTAAGCCAAGCCAAACCAAGTCAAATTGAACCAAACCAATCAAATAAACCAAGTCAAGATAAAACCAAGACTAGACTAAGCAAGACAAGTCTAACTACGGTCCACCTGATAAATACCAGAAATCTCGTATGCGCATATGAGAATACGTATAACAGGAAATGGGAGTGATAGGTTCACCATACAATTGAGCTTGCGTGAATCAAACTTATATTCGATGTTGCGAGACGGATAAGTTGGAAATTTGGCTAGTGAATTTCCTACTTGATAGGAATCGAACGTAAGATGCATCGTAGAGACTTTGAGTCAAAGCTATTATTGCCTTGAGCACCGTCGTCTCGATGTAAACTTTTGTGTCGGATAGATTGTGGCCTTTGTGTAATGTCAATTTAAAGTTGCGTCGGAAGAATATAAGCACGATGTCTAGGTAAGTTACCTAGCGGGCGTAGTCCTGAATATTGATACATTTGTAAGTCAACAAAGGAAATTGTATCAAGATAAGTTGCATAGCTAGACTTCGAAAATAGTTGGGTGGCGACTTCGAACGCAAGGTATTGCGGAGGAACGTTGCGATCGAATGTATGATGGCTCGATACGACGCATAGAGTTGATAGTCCATACAAAATATATGAAATAAGGAATGCGATTTTGAATCACGTCGCGTGCAGTGACTTATCGAATGAATCACGTATGTATCGAATATACATATGCAATAAAATTTTGAGAAAAATTGCTAAAGATAAGTCCGATAGGGAGTACGAGATGGCAAGCATAGGATTGAAATTACCTGTCAGTTTTGTTCCAATTTGCTACTACTGGACTTGGTCGAAATATATATATCTTTGGGACGTCTTGAATATAGGTACGGATCCAAATCGAGTTATATACAAAATTCAAATCGAGCTGCAGAATTTTTTTTGAAATGTTAATGAAAGGCTTGTAAGATAGTGTAAAACTGAACAACATTGGTGGTACGAGATCGTGAAACGATCTGTAAAATACTTAATCGGAGTGTTGGTTTTGGTTCGAAGATGAACCTTGTTTTGAGTGAGATATTCTGTAATACCCTGGTCCGCACGGCGCATTACGCTGAGGCGTTGACCCAAAGAGTCGCATTGACCGAATGAAATATATCGATGCGAATCGATAAGTGCGTTAAGACGGCACAAAGATTCTAAAAAATTGAATCGACCAAGGCACAAGTCCGAATTGATGCAAGTATTAATTTTAGTTGGTTTCATGTGTACGCTATCCATTTATGCTGAAATATTAGAGGTCAAAATTTTGCCTCAATCGCATCGGGTCCGCAAAACCCAAATCACCGCCTCGCAACGGGCTGGGACTTAGGCACGGTAGGTCGAAATCGATCGAGTAGTTCAATAAAACAAGAAGTGTTCGAATGGCTAAGTCAGAAGATTTGGCCTACAATAAAGATATGAAATCGAGCCGCATCGGCTCGGCAAACAACAAGGTGTATCAGTTTAAGGTGGGAGGATTGACTCTTCTTTTTACTCTTTTATGTCTAAGTCAGAATAAATCATTATATGCTAAGTTAACCTATCAATGCCACGGACGTAGTCCGATCGGAAGATAAATCGTAGTGTGTGTCGAATACTATTTAGAACAATTGAATTAAAATGTGCATCAAATGCACGAGTTGCTATGGAATATTGGATATCGCAAAAGCGAGCGCCTCGATGCGCAAGACGCAAGAACCTAGGATAACTGTATTCGGCGAGTGCCTTCGTGCATGAGCCATTATGTGCCTTCGCGCACGAGTTAGAAAGGTTAGCACATTAAAAGACTATAGGCTAGCGCCCTAACGTGCAAGCTACGAACATTGAACACTGAGTCATAGAACATGAAAATACAGCTTCGATGCATGCACCAAGTGCACAACACGAGGAAAAAGATGATAAATGTGTCGAAACGTGCCTACGTACATGAGATCATAAAATATGACTTCGTTGCGAAAGAATACAGTTGTGGCATGAACGTGACAGAACTGTCGAGTATGACATGATGCCTCAAAAGGTGTTCGGGACCTTCGGATCGTTCGGTTGACGAACATTGAGTTGAGGCATGATGCCATTGAACATTGAAACGAAGTATGAAATGTAAGAACATAGAAAGTTAATGGAAGAAATACGAGATTGATAAAGTCTGAGTTTCGGACTCAACACTATGTTTGGTTGTTTGAATAATAGGGTATTGCATAGTCGAATGGACTTGAGATAATTATGATAATCTTCCTTACACAGAACGTTCCCTCCAAACGGGCTGCGTCGGGGCACCTGAACCGTTCGACCTAGGATGGATATAATCTTTGATGGGCGCTCGTCTATAAATGACTAGCCACCTGTTATAGATGTGAAAAGTCGCAAATGATGGTAGGTATGCGGTATGTTTCGGTTGTTTGGGATAACAATCCAACCCGTAAAATGCCGAGCTACCCAAATTCGAGAAAGAAAAGAAAGAAAGAAAAGAAAGAGAGAAAAGAAAGAAAGGAAAAGAAAAGAGAAACACCTTTAGTCCATTTTGGTGCGAATACGCCAACGTCTGATCAATCACACTGTTCAATAGTTCACTTTTTCTTTTCGGATTCCGAGGATGAGCCGACCGATCCTAACATAATGAGGAGCCGGACGACGAAGCCTCCTCCTCAGATAAAGATGTCTCCGACGCGACCAGACTTCGACTCTTTTTCTTTTTTAGGTGGGTTCGGTCAGGAGGAACAAAATAGATATGCTGCTTTCTATCAGCCCCAAGTGCCCCAGCTTCCACGGTCCGCTTATCGAGAAAGAGATGCGGGAGGGCCCGGGGCCAGAGCAAGTTGGGTTGGGGTATAGAGCCGGCTTGCTTTGATCGCTTGGATGGATCCTGCGCTTCCTTGGAAGATACCACTTTTATGGCTTTCTTCCTTATATTATAGTTATCTATTAAATAAAGGACTGACTTTAGCCCTAGCTTGCTACCGGTTTACCTTGTCTTCAAATCGTACTTCTAGCGAGGTTATGAAATAAAAGAAATTGGTCTTTCAGGTTGTCTTTCTACTCTTTCAATCTAACGATAAGCCCAGACCTTCGACCCTAGCTTAGAAGTAGCTTATGTAGTGGTCGACCTTCTTACCAGAATGCCTCTAGAAGCTTCTACAAAGCTTTTCTCCCGGTAGAAGCTAGTCGCTTCGGTAGCTAGCCTGCCAAGCCTATAGGCGAAGGGCCGAAGGATGGAGCGTGCAAAGTCAATCGTGTACCTGTCGTGTGACCCGTTGGTCCTAAGCAATATCTTTTGCGAAGCGACCCACCTAGAAACTGATCTCCTTTTAGGGAGGCACTAAAATGGAACTTCGATCTGATGCGGGTATCCAATCCCGCCACTGAGATATCCAGCGAATTTCGGGGCCTTGACGAATGGCCGACCACCATTGTTGTTAGAAGAGCAAAAGACCATCTTTTTATATAGTTAAGAAACGATGGGTTAAAAGTGCAGGCACGTATGTATCCTGCATATATAGATCCTGCATAGAAAGCACTTATAACATGATAGGGAAGGAATAGGGCATATTCACGTTACGTCGGAGCAAGGGCGAGTGTGTCTATGCTGGTAAGAAGTCGCACCACGAAACAAATACGAGATTGCTTACCTGCTTGTCTATTCAATTTGAATAACATGCTTGTCATGATATCATGTTTTACGCTTTCGAATATGTCATGAAATCGACCCTAAGGAGAATATATCAAGATCATGAGCTAAGTTGCATGATTGAACATAAATACTAAAATGTCGGTTTAGAAAGTTGGGCTTTTCAATAGTACATGCGAGGACGAACGTACTGATCTCCCACCAGCTTTCATACAGGGTGTAGGGAATGGATTGCTCGCGGCAAAGCTTCGCTTGATCGCGCAGAGGCATAGAATGCCGTAGTGTTTGAAGCGTACGATCGCATTGACGCTCGGACTTACAATATGATTGATGCGGCCGAGATATAGAAGGCATGATGTATGAAACGGTGAATCCTTTGTGGGCAAGAGAGAACTTGAGTGTTGTAGCCAACCTGGCAAATTTAGTTGGGCTATTGAAAGCCTTTGTAATCTCAGCTCGAATATCAATAAAGAGAATTGTTTCATATACTCTATTTTCCTTTCATTGTTAATATCAAATCAAAGATAACCATTTGAGAACTTGCCATCTTATCTTGCACGAGCACAACGCCAGGCTCGTGCGGCATCATGTCCCCTGCGAGGATGATAATTCGGGTGATTTTGGGTTAGGGCATGACAATGATCAAGTCCAGGCGCATGGCTTTTGAGGCACATACAGAGCTTAAGTCTTCTGTTGCTTGAGATCAGAAGTGTTCTGAGGGAAAGTATGACTACTGGGGCGCACGCAGTCTTCTGGGTGTATGTTCCTGAGGCGCATACAAATGATCGATCGGCCATGCGGTAGTTGTTTACCGACCCAAGGTGAAATGATGGTATTGACATCATCGGTGCTTCTTTTTCTGCAAAGGGCTGCTGATTGGACGGCCCTTGGAATGCATCGTCACCTTCATCATTTAGCACTAAATGCTTGATGATGACAAGTTTGAAAGGGGCACATCGGTTAATTTCGATCTGGGTATATGCCACATGGGTCTATGTCCTACTGGGCACATCATTATGGAGCGCATGGTGCTGATGGCACATCAGCCATGTTTTACCTTCTCTTTGGCCCGTCTGTTGAGTTCTTCGAGTCGTTCATGGCTATTTTAACTTGGTTGAATTCGAAGGGGCAGATTTATCACCATAAATACAGGTTCATTACACTAACTACGGAAAAGTTGCCACTTGGCGCATGTGTTTGATCTGCCCAGGCCTATAAGTAGCAGCATAAGGAGAAGTTTTGTTTCTCGTTTCACTTTTCTTCCTTTTGTGGAGATGAACTCGATTGGTCCCCTGCCTTGGCGAGTTGACGATGGACTCCTTTCGAAGACGAAGATGTGCCGAGTTCACCATCGGCCCTGTGAAAGTGTCTGTTGCATCCAAATATTGGGATCGTCGTGTCCCGACACAGGCTAAAGGTGCCTGTTGCATCCAAAGATCGGGGCGGTCGTGCCCCAATTTTTGTTATACTGGAAGAGCCACAGGCTACCGAGTGTGCCTGTTGCTTCCGAAGTCCGGGGCATCGTGCTGTGATCTTTGTCAAGCTAGGAGAGCTCCTCCTCCTGCTACACATGGTATAACACCCAGTTTCTAAAATAAGAGTATTTTTGAAATTTTGTATTTATAATTATTATTTATTGTATTTAAATCACATTATGAATTTTGGTAATTTTTAATCAATTTAAAATTTATTTTAAGTCATGGCTTGTGATTTCAATGTGCTGCTAGTGAAACCCGAGAGACTGTCTGACCTAGAGCCTAACAATGTGATTGGGATTTTTAATTATCATTTTTAGCCTTGGGGTAATTTGGTCATCTTGACTTATTAGAATTATTGATTAATTATTGGATTGATGGTTGTTGATTTTGACTTTTACTAGTTGTGATTTAATAGACTAGCCTAAAAGCTAACCCTAGTTATGGTGACTTGGTAGACAATGGTGTGACCCTAGTCTAACTTAAGTTAACCTCATTCTAGCCATTAGAATCTAGTTTTCAAATAGGAGGAATAGAATAGGTGCATTGATTTCATGACTTATGATTTTAATTCCATGACTTGTGAATTAAGCCCATGGCCCATGACTTGAGCCCAAACCCCAACCAACCCACTAGTGGCCAGGCAACCTAGGATTTCCCACCCCTATTTAATGCCTCTTCCACTTGTTCTTGCCTCTTTTGTGCTTGACCTGGTTTTTAGAAGAAAAGGTAATTCCCCACCTTCCTAAATTCCTAATAAATTCATTTCAAATCCTTTTTGACTCCAGTCTTTTGCATTAGGATCTAATTATTGTTTATTTACTGTTTGTGGAGATTTATCTCAGTTTTTGTGCAATTTGGAGCTTAGGAGTTGCTATTTGGATTCCTTCCTTTTGGAGCTTTTCTTGCTATTTGCACCTATAGGTAAAATACCTCTAATTGTTTTAATATTCAGTTTTATTTGCATTTAGGACTAGATCTAGGTGTCCCTAAGCTGTCCCTCAAGTTTGGTAGGAAATCGTATCCGTTTGGTGTCTGTATCGGGCACGTGTCTATGTGTATGTACAAGTGTTTGTTGAAATGCCACATAGAAATGAATTTTCGTATTTTCTAAAACTAATTACATGTTTTGAAGCTCTTAATGTGTAGAATAAATATGTTGAATAATGAGCACGATTCTGTGGAATTTTTGTGTTCAAATTGGACACGTACCTCACGTACGACACCGTGCACAGACTTCGTGCAGTCCCCTGCTGTTTGAGTGTCCTAGCGGACACGACATGGCACGAGACACCACAAAATTTTGTAGAGACGTACGGGCACCCACTGACGTCACTCCCACAAAATTTTTATGGGTTTTCGTTTAGTGTGCACGAAGAAAATTGACTCGTACTGATGGTGCACTGCACAGCCCCAGTCGATCAGTCGGCTTTGACACGCGACTGGAACTTGGACACGACACAGGTTCGACCCTGGTCAGGGTGTGGGAATCCTAGACCTACAATGGACGAACCCATATGCACGAGCTCGACCCACGAAGGCTCGACACGCACGCACGAGGCCTGGGTGCACTGTTTTTCTGATACTTAGGTTTTCTGCTTTTGGACATATCGTCCACTTTTGTGGACACAAGACAACCTATATAACACCATATTATGTTCACACATGTTTATCAACCATTTATTTGGAGTTTTAATTATTTTTTTGAATGTTGAATATCGAATTTCACATGAACTGTGTGTTCCAGTTTTGGGATAATTCAGGATTGTTTGATTGTTTTTGGGATTTCATGATTTTCAGGTTGTTAACATGATATGTATACATCTGGGCATTGATTAAATGTGACTGAATGTATAGATTGTGGTTTTAAAGCAATTTAACTGAGAGTGGATGCATGTATCAGGGTTTTGTCCATTTGGCCAATGCCATGTATGAGTTAGTATCAGTCATATGTAGGTACTAGATGTTGAGCCCATTTGATTTTAACTCAGTTTCTTGGGTTTAGTTCAGTTCCATCTCCTTAAGGTATCAGTCCCCTACATCATTAAGGTTCACTCCATTTTGTTCAAGCCTTTAAACCATTAATTAGCCTATTTTTGCTCAGTCCTAATATATAACTTGGTTTAGTCCATACTTCATTTTCTGTCATAGCTCACTATTTTCTCACATCATTATAATCCACACACACTGTTGCACTTTACATATCTGGAAAAAACTGAGAACATGGTGTTCTTCTATACACACACAGGCCAATTTACTTGCCAATTCCCTGTTTTGCATACACACACATTCACATGAAAAATCTGTTAACCTGAGACACTAAGTCCATATTTCACATTACCAAAACTGAGAGCACTTATAGCCTTGCACACTGTCTTCATAACACAAACACTCACACTTTGACACAACACCTTTTCTGAGTTTGATACTACAGATACACTGTGACACTCCTGATTCATTTGATTCACTTGACACATATATCACTCTATGACACCATGACTTGACACTCATTCATTCACTCACATAGTGTTCAGTTTCACATACATATGGGTGTGTGTCTTTTTGAATAAAGTATTTGTAGCTATAATATTGGTGTACTACTAAATAGAGGTTTGGCTTACAAATTAGGAGTTAGAGGAGTGCAGGGCTTGGTAAGGTTTGTATGTTCAGGAAGTGCAGTGAGTTGGGGTTAATTAGATTAGAGGAGCGTGTTAGTGTCAGTTGGTATTAGGTTAGGCTTGGCTTGCATTTGCAGCAGCTAGCAGCAGTGCAATTGCAGTTGCATTTGCAACATGCATTCTGTCTTGACCCAACCACATTAGCAGCAATTGCAGCAGCTGCAACAAAGTGCAGTTGTAGAGCAATTTCAGCAGCAGCAACAAGTAGCATTTGCAGCAGTAGGCTATATTGAGTAGGCCATGTTGGCTATAGCTTTAGGCCATAGATTTAATAGAGGGAGTTCATGTTGAGTGTTTTGAGAATAAGGGAAGTGGGGGTATAGAAGTTAGTATCATTTAGGTTTGTGTGTGTGGTGGTTGATTAGATGTTAGGCTATATGACTTTGGTCATTAAATGTAGTTAGACTTTTGTAATCCTAAGATTAGTTTAGTTAGTAGATGTTAGTTTGATTGTTAGTTAGTATCCTAGAGTAGTTTAGGCTAGTACCTATCTAGTATATGGTTACCTAGAATATTTAGTTATGTGTTTAACCCTACTAGCTAGGAAATATAGGTTAGTAAAGGTTTACCGAGATAGACTAAGGAAGAGGATATGGTGGGTAGTAGATGATGAGTTATCTAGCCTAGGGTAATAGATGACCTAGATTGGGCATATCCTATATATATGTATATATGTACTTGTATAGGGTAAGGTTGGCTAAGGCTATCTAAGTTATACTACACCAAAATAGCTAATTAGGAACACTAAGCATTTTTTAAGATTGAACGCTTGTTAAGTGTGCCTAGGTTTTGGAACAGACAAAAATCGTGCCAAAATAAAAAAAGTGTTCCAAATTGTTTTATTTATATTGTTAATAAAAACTTTTTATTTTGGAATACACAAAAATCGTTCCAAATGAAACTTTAAGTGAGAATTTTAAAACATGTGATTTTCACGTGGACTTAGCAAAAGCATACGGACCTTTTTTTCCTGGCACACACGCGGCGCGGGAATTGAAAACCCTACTCTCACCAAGCGGGAATTGAAACCCTCCTCACCAATACACAATACACCCTCCTCACCAATAGGCGGGAATTGAAACGCTCTGGCAGCCCTCTTCCTCACCAAGCGAGATCTGGAAGCCCTCTTCCTCACCACGTGTGATCGACCATGTTGTCGATACTCTTCGTCCTCGTCGTCGGGATCACGGCAACCCTCGCACTCTAAGGTATTTATATGTCCTTATTATTTTGAAACCCTAAAAAGAGTTGAAAGGTTAATATATATGTGGCAGTCGCTGCCTCCACCTCCGCCGAGGATCAAAGCACAAAGTTGGAGAAGGCTTTGATAACCGATAACTCTGTTGATCTTCGAATCCTTCATTTTGAAATTACTGATATTTAAATTTTTTTCCTATATGAAGGGATGTTAGAAGAGTGCAAACGCGGAAAAATGCCATGATTTTTGTATTACATTGTTACAAACACAATCACCTTCCTTTTTTAGGATCAATTATGTCACATGACAACACAATATAGAAAAATCATTCTTTACTCGATTCAATCTATTTGCCACATTTGAGATGTGTTTAGTGTTTAGTTTTTCTTTTCTTGGTTGCTATGTATGTAAATCTGTGTCAAACTATTGCAGCAGTGAGAGTTAAAGAAAACTCGTTGTGTTTCATCAATTGGAGAAATCAAAACTTGGAGAGGGGTTTAGTCTAATAATCGGCTATTTTCAAGCTTTTAATGATGTGCTTGTTTTTACATCTTTACTGGAACAAACTCAGGAATGTATAGCTTTAATACATATTTCGTGATTTTTCACGTAAACATGGATTAGAGTCCTGAATCCTGATGCAGTGTGCTTGCAGTTGCATGATATTTACCCCTAAATAGTCTTTAACCTTATTTAGAGTGAACTTGTCAATAATAGTCTCATCACAAGATTTTGTTATATGTATGCAATGTACTCGTGGAAGCGACTCCTTGCACAATCGTCATTTCCTTTCATTTTTCGAGTTCTTCTCCGTCCATCATTTTTATCGTGCCTTCCTATAACAAAAGGTTTGCTCTATGTCTGTATACATATATATATATTTTATTGCTTTTGATTCCATTTAGTAGGTCAACTTATTTTGTTGATTTTCTCATTGCATTTTTTTATTTCTGGTTTGTTTGCAAAAAACGTTGTGAACTTAGTGTATCAGTATGTACCAAAATTTCTAATCACATTTTTTATTGCTTTTCCGTCCATCATTTTTTTTTGGTTTTTAAACATCTTTGTACCAAAATTTCTTAGTGTATCAGTATGTGAACTTAGCTCTGCTTTTGTCATTTGTAGTTTTTAGTGTATTAGTAAATTTGATTGGATGATGCCTCCGTTGGTAACCGGGTATCTGTTGGTACATGGCTCTTTGTAATTGTACCAACATGTAAGGATCTTTGTACCAGAACACAATATATGGCTCGAAGTAGAACAGAACACAATATATGGCTGCCTTTTGTGGATTCTATTAGCTAGCAGCATGTAAATTCCTATGGATAATTTTATTATATGCTAATTGACACTGCTGCCTCTGTTGGTATATGTTGGTATCTTTGCTAATTGACACTGCTGTCTCGGTTGGTACCTATCTGTTGGTATTTTTGCTAATTTTATTAAATGTTGTCTCTTTTGTAAACATGGGCAACGAAATACCAAAGGCTTTGTAACGGTTCTGAGGTTATTTTAGTGACATATTAATCTGGCTAAGATGATATCTTTATTGGTTCGGATATTATCCGATATTCGTTAAAATAATTGGTAACGGACACGGGAGCCAAAACTCCCATCCGATCGGATATCGGATGGTTACCGGATGTATCCGATAGCTATCGGTTCGAATGTGGTAATGCCGACATTCGACTGATAAGCTACCATTGACATGTCTAGTTCCAAATTAGTACATCTAGAATGTATTGAATTGTTACAAAATAAGAATGTCGCTAAGATACTAATTTCAGTTTTCCTAGTTTCAATTTCATATTGTTGGAATGAGATAGTGGTGAGATTTTCTGTTACTGTTATATTTTTTATTTTTTATGTTCAGTCTTTCATTTAAATCTTAATGTTCAGTTTTTTCAGTTCAATATCTAGAATTTATGTCCATCAATACACTTTATACAAAGGAGACTGTTATCTGTGAACATATAGAACTAAACCAAATAGAATTGATGCCTATTTGCATCCTACACAATTAACAAAGGAGACTGTTATCTGTGAACAAAGGAAACTGTTATCTGTGAACATAACTGTGAACATATAGAACTAAATCAATCCAAAATCAGATAGAACCCAATTAAACATTATAGAATTCAACTTTTGACTAAATCAGTTTTCTATTGCCATATGCTCTCTGTGAACATATAGAACTAAACCAAATAGAATTGAGAGATTGAAAAGGACACTGCTAAATAGGTTGAAGGGCATACCATCTATGAAGATAATTGGGTTTTGTCATTTTTTTTCTTCTAAATATCCATTCTATTTTTCATTTCTTTGTAAGTTACCAGTAACTTGGTGCCTATTTGCAGTACTATTTTTCCATGGACTTCAATATTATCCATTCTATGAAGATATCCATTCTATTTTTCATTTCTTTCTAATATCCATTCTATGAAGATAATTGGGTTTTGTCATTTCTTTTTTTTCTAGAATCAATATTATCTTAATCAATATTATTTAGTATCAGTCAAATACTTGGATGCATTAATGGTGTATGTAACAAGTGTTACAAAATGTTATTGATAGAAAATGGTCTACCAGGAATGCAATAAACTAAGTGCATGTTACAAAATGTTCCAATTGCTAACCTGGTCTGATATTTTATTATGAGTCTTCAAGATTACAATTTGTTTGCAATATAGATTCAGATTCAGAGGCATATAGAAAATTGTGTTGAAGACATATGTTCTTCAGTTTGTCACTTGGAATATAATTCAGAGGCATATTTTAGTTTATCACATGGAATATATATTTCAGTTTATCACTTGGAATATGTGTTATAGACATTCACCTGTAGATACTAGAATGTATTGAAGAACATCTGTGTGTAGGTATGCAGGTACTACAGATATGTAGGCAAAGGAACTGAAGCATGTAACTCTTCTTCTTCTTCTTTTCTCTATTGTTGTTGCAAAAATGAGTTGTGTCTTGTCTGCCTGATCAAGAAAGATTGGATCTTGGCGCCAAACTTTTAATTTTTAGGCATGCACATGTCCTGAATCAGCTCTGTGATCAACAAAGTCTGAAGCTTTTTAACCTTTTCATCTCCCAAATTATTTAAATCAGCAGAAAGTTTCCACTTTGTAGATGCTTCAGTTTAGCTACAGATGTTAGAAACTGGTACTGATGGTAGTGTCAGCCCTACTGGAAGTTCATGATTACAATTTGTTTAGGTACAGATGTTAGTGTATGAGTCTCCAGTTTAGTTACAAATATTAGAAAATGGTATCACTTGGACTAGATGCTTACAATCAGTTTAGCTACAGAGTATGAGTCTAATAGAGTATGAGTCCAAACTGGAGCATCTAGTCCAAGTAATAATAGAGTACGAGTCTAAACTGAAGCATCTGTAGCTAAACTGAAACATCGATCTATAGCTAAAACGTCGATCTGTAGCTAAACTGAAACATCGATCTGTAGCTAAACTGACTCATACTCTATTATCACTTGGAGCATCTATAGCTAAACTGAAGCATCTGTAGCTAAACTGAAACATCTTCCAATAGAACCTTGTAGACCATATTGCTACTCCATACAAAGGAGGCCGAATATTCACCTGTAGATACTAGAATGTATTGAAGAACTTGTGTGTGTAGGTTTGTGGAGGAATAATAGAGTATCAGCAATATAGATTCAAATTTTTATGGTGGTTCATGATTACAATTTGCATCAAATTATCTCTCCAGTTTATTTGTGCTCCTCCATATGCTACTCTATTTTATTGGTTAGGCTTTACATTTGTAGACAGAAGATGATAAACTTTGGAATTAAGCATTTCCACAACTATTCTAATAAAGCATTTTAATTGCAGGCAGAATTTGATATCCCAGGTTGTCTCAGAAAAGATGTCGAAAGATCAATGCTAGATGCATTCAGGAAGCTAAAATGGTCAATGTGTTATCTGTCTGGTTTTGGAGAAACTTGTGTAGATTAAGCCTATACTGTAATTTTAATAAAAAAAGATATCAAGTTGGTAGTGGATCACAAAAGCAAGATCAGATATTTCTCAGGTATTTGATATGTTTCTCTTGTAGAAAACACAATTGAAGCTCTATTTCTGAATCATGTTTTCTCTAACAAAAGACATGTTTTCTCTATTTCTGAATAGGCTTGGACAAGCTTTCCAGGAAGCTTCCAGTTGGATTAGAGGTTTATGTTCGCATGCCAATTGGATTAGTGGTTCATGTCGCTTGTTTGTCTTTTGGAGTAACATTTAATCTCTTATTTAAATAGGAATATTGTGATCTTTTGTTGGTCTCTTGGTGCAGAAAACACATTATTGTGATCTTATTGAATATTCCTAATGACAATGCTTATTCTGGATTAGTGGTTCATGTCGCATGACAGTTGGATTGCCTTTTTGTGCACAAAAATGTCGAACTCTTTTAGTGTGTTGATGTTGTTCTTATGAATTGGCAATTTCTTTACATGTTGGCATAAAAATTGGTAGTGCATTATGTTTCTGATATTGTTTTTATGAATTGGCAATTTCTTTGCATGTTGGCATGAAAATTGGGAGTGCATTATGTGTTTTTCTTATTCTGGGAACCTATGATACTGTGTGTACCTTGATCTTCAGGAAACATAAGTATGCCCTGACCTAAAAAACTAAAACTAGGAAATCTCTGAATTAGGAATGCTTTGATGGTGTTCCATAACTGGAACACTTTGATTCAAAAAGATTTCAATAATATTTTGGTAGGAACACATTTATGGTGTTCCACAATTGGAACACATTTTAGTCGTTCCAGTTGAGATGCTTCTGTAGGCATGCTTTAATGGTGTTCCAAATCTGGAACACACATCAACCGTTCCAATATTTCTTTTTCGGAACACTTTATTTTCGTTCCAAGGAATTTGGCAGCCTAAAAATATGCACCAATTATAGGCGTTCCAAAAAATATTTGGAACGGAATCTCTCCATTCCAAAATAGCTATTTTGGTGTAGTGAGGATATTTCAGGTAAGTATGACTTGATATAGGATGATTGACCAATTTTGACTTGTTGACTTAGTTAGCTAGGAAGTTGACCAATATAACCCTAGATATTGACCTAGTTTGACTAGATATTGACTTGGGTTAACCCAGAGTTGACCAGTTTGACTTGGACCTAGTTTGACGTAGACAGTTGACCAAGTTTGACTTAGAGTTGACTTTGACCTAGATTGGCCTAGAAATTATGTAGATTACATCATAAACTTCATTTTCCTTATTTTAAACATATTATAACCTGTACTGCTCTATTTAGGACATTGTGACTCCGGTGCAGGTATCTGATATTACACTACTCTTTTCAAAGTATCAGGCGAGTACATTCTCTGATAGTTCTCTCATTTACTTATCAATTACTGTACTTAAGTTCTAGTTAGTTGTATATGATTCTCTGTTACAACACGTATAAATATTTTTGGATTCATGTATGTGACACACATTTATTGTCTGGCCTCTATTATTGGAATCATTCTGGAATCATTTACTGGTATCATCATGTTCTGGCTGGACTCATCTTGAATCTTGTGTTAGATTCTAGATTCACTTACTGGACGAGGAAATACTAGAGTAAGACATGTAGACATACCCCAATTCTGAATCACTTTCATGCTGGAATCAGACTGGAATGATAGCCATCTCACACCCGACCAGGTGTGTGATGTACCGAATTACCTATAGCCGTTTACATGTCGACTTCGGTATTTTAAAATACACTGTTAGAGTATAGACTGGACTCACCCTAGAATCATTGATCACTATGACTGGAATCGTCTCGTACTGGGTTCATCTTGTATTAGATTAGTCTTGTACTGGACTTACATTGGAGTTACACTTGTTTACATTTACTGTCTGGACTTATACCATGTTACTCTAGTTCAGCTAGTTTCTATTTTACAGTCTTTATTGCCATGATTCTTCTCTTGTTTAGTTACTTTACTTTCCTTGTACCTTATCTGTCTCTCTATACCATCACCTGAATATAAACTGCCATGTTCATCAATACAACTGTCTATAACTGCTTTATAGTTCTCTGTCATTTACTTGGGTTTTCTAGATGAGATTGTGCTCGTTCCTGTCCTAACTGGACCTGTTGAAATATTACAGATACTTGCGCTGAGGATACATACCCTACATATTATGGACCCGGAGACGGGATGGCTACATTTGTCCCCGACACTCAGGAGTGATCGGGATTTAGTTTAGTAGTAGAACTTGTTGTATTTGATTTGAGACTAGTGTTGTATTGAGATTGTTGAAATTTTATTATTATTATAGTAGTTATCTTTCTATTTCTTCTGTGTTAACTTATCGTGCTTAGACTGTGATTGAGTTACAATATCTTATACTTGTCCTCCGTTCGGAGTTGATCATGATGAGTACATTATATACTGCATGAGTTGATGGTTAGATAGTGACCTAGAACAGCGTTCTACCATCGACACTGCGGTGTAGGCTGGGCGCTGTTACGTACTCGTACCCTCATAGTGGGTGCGGATCGTGACACATGGGCTGATTGGTTCTGAGGCCCCAGCGCCATAATGATGAGATGATGCACCTGGATGAGACATCAGAGTGATGCGCCTGACGGATGATGCACCTGGCATGGGGCGCATGGCAGTTGCTGCGCCTGGTTATAGCTTTAGGATCTTTCTTTTTGTAGAAGTTCTCCTTTGTAAAGCCTTTCTTTAGACATGTAATAGACTTTCATATGAAATAAAAGCCTTATTTTTAATGTCTTTAAACTTGTACTTTTTTTTGCTGTGCCAAGTATCTGTTTGAGCTCCCTGCCGTATTTAGTTGGTTGCATGGTTGGGTTGAGCGCATAAGAATTCTGGCCTATAGATGCGCCTAAAATTCTATGCTTCTACAAGACCCCTTTCAAAGTTTTCAAAACTTTTTGTCAAATTTTGGAAGACTTTGAACAAGAAGCATGGGAAGTAACGACTCGGGACACATGCCCTTTGCCTAGACGCACGGCTCTTCTTGGTGTATAGTCATTCTGCGCGTCGCTGTGGGGATGCTTACTGCTTAAGCGCATACTGCTAGGGCGCATACCTCTCCTGAAGAGAATGCCTCGATCTTAGGAAAGATTAATGATGATCTTCTAAAGATAAGCAGCCGTCGGTTTTACGATACCCGAAGCGACTGATTGCTGATGTCACGTCTCATCGGTTTACACGCGAGGCCAAGCCTATAAATAGGTGGCTGTAAGGAGAGAGGGTCTTTTACTTTCTGCCAAAGCTTTCTTCTTCCTTAGAGCTCTTTTTTTTCTTCCCCGAGAATCCTTAACTCTTTTGAGCAATGGCTCCCAAAACTCCCTGCGGTGGTGCTGGCCGAGGAAGGGGTCGAGGCAAAGGGCCCATGGAGGTTGACGTGGAGAACGCCCCCTTCATTTTAGCGACACACGTCGAAGTCCGCCCGGAGGTGTTCGGTGGGTGTTCTCTTGCCTTGGTTTTTGTTGCGGTGATGTTAGGGTGACCCGACTGTATATAAGCCGCCTCATGTTGATGTGCTTAGGCTGACGCGCATGGACTTTTGTCCTGATGATGCGCCAAAGCCCTTTCAGCTGACGCACATGGACTTAAGTTTTGATGATGCACGGAAGCTAGGATCTGATCTGTGCACATGGGTTTCGACCCGATGTTGCGTCAGGTTGCTAATACGCCTTTGATATGTGCTGACTTCTCCCTTTGGTCCAGTTTGCTGGTTCCATGCCGAAGACAGAGGCCTTTGTAAAGGAGGAAATACCGCTTCCTTTTATCAAACGAGAAGTATACATTAAGGAGGGGGTAACTCCCAAAGTTGAAATCATGGAAGAACCGACGGCCATTGACGAGGAAGTAATTCCGAAAGCCGAGGTCATTGTTAAGGAGGAACTAGCGCCGAAAGGTAGCAATACCGGGAGTTCTGATACTCCCGTCTCCGACGAGGACCTCAACCAGTTCGAGCCTTCATATGCGAGATGGCTGCAGGAGTGGTACATGCCTCAATGTAACTACGATCCCTGGTTGTAGGGGTTCATCGTCTGACTTGTGGTCTTTGCTGAGGCCAAAGTCGATTTTCTTTTTTAGTGTCTTTGATCTTTGTTCCCTTTCTGAGATGTAGTTTTTTTTGCTTTTGTCTCATTCCAATGCTGATGTAATCATTATTGGATGAAGAAAATAAAAGAACTCTTGCTTTATTCTTTTTCTTGTGACGAACTTAAAATTTGTAGACCTATCACCCTTGGTGTACCTTGGTTTTAGGTACAGATGATAAATTGAGAGAAAGGGCCAATATATTTACTCAGAGGTAATATGGACATGGTAAATATGGGCTAAAATGGTATTTTTCTACTTAGAGGTGATATGGACATGGTAGGAGTGAACTATGTGGGGGTTTATAGAACAACTCAGAGGTAATATGGACGTGGATGTTCTATGATACAATAATACAGGGATTGTTGCATGGAATATTTACTCAGAGGTGATGTGGACGTGGTAAACATTGCCTTAAGCATGATCTCACACGGTGCAGGATCCTGCTTGATGAGGTGTAGAGAAGCAACTCAGAGGTAATATGGACATGGTCGTCCCTCTACTGGGATAGAATGCAACGAAACGGCTGGGTTCCAGGAGCATATAATTTCAAAAGAAGGGGTGTGAACTTGGTTTGGTCAAGTTTACCAGTCCTCTCTCCGGAGAGAGGCAATATGTTTTTGACGGAGGTCAAGAGTAGTACTTTTTCAGAAACTTATCGTTGATGGGCATCATGAACAAGTCCCCATTAGCTTCAGCGAGACGATAAGCACCGTTTGAGTATACTGTCTCTATGATGAAGGGTCCTTCCCATTTGGGTTTAAACTTTTTCAGTATTTTGTGAGTCATCACCATCGGTCTTCTGACTGCCAGAACCAGGTCGCCCACTTAGAAAGTCCTCTGTCGGTCTCTTTTGTTGAAAGCCTGTGATATGCGGGCTTGATAAAGTTCGATGCGATGTTGAGCCCAGAGGCATTTTTCGTCTAGTGCTTCCAACTCTTGCAAACGGCGACATTGATTGTCTTCTTCCGTCAACTGATTTGTGATTGCCACCCATAGGGAGGGTATTTGAATCTCCAGAGGTAGCACTACTTCGCTTCCGTAAACCAGGAAGAATAGTGTGTTGCCCGTCGGGGTCCGTACCGTTGTGCGATAGGCCCAAAGGCATTCGCCGAGCTTCTCGTCCCAGTTGTGCTTGTTGGATGACACGACCTTTTTGAGAAGCTTGACGATGGTCTTATTAAAAGCTTCGGCCAATCTGTTTGCTGCCGGTTTGTAAGCGGTTGATGCCACGTTCTGAATACGGTTCTTATCGTAGAACCTACTGAACGCATGGCTGATAAATTATAGGCCATTGTCGTGGATAATCCTTCGGGGTAAACCGAAACGGTAGATGACGTGATGCTTGATGAAGCTGATCACTTATGAGCTGTTCACCTCTGTGAGAGGTTTGCTTCCGTCTATTTAGAGAAATAATCGGTGATTGCTAGGATAAAGCGGTGTCCCCGTGACGAAGGAGGAGTGATAAGGCCCACTATATCCATGCCCTAGGCTTTAAATGGCTAAGAGGCAACCGCTGGATGTAGAGGCTCTGACGGTCTGTGGATGAAGTCGGCGTGCAGCTGACAAGCACGACACTTCTTTGCATACTTGATAGCGTCAGCCATCATGGTGGGCCAGTTATATCCCTTACGTCGGAGTTGGTCCTGTAGCTTAGGACCTGGTTGATGAGCTTCGCATGTTCCATCATGAGCTTCTCGAAGAGCTTCGGCGGCTTCTTCGTTAGATAGACATCGGAGGAGAAGTCTATCGAAGGAGGGCCGGGACAGCATTTTGGAGGCTGTATCTGTCACGACCCGCACCCTGAGGAAGGGCACGAGAACGTGGGTACGTCCAGCCTATGCCGCAGTGTCGGCGGTAGAACGCTGTATAGGTCATCTATAGCATCTAACATCTAACAACAAGATATATAAACCTTTCATCTCCACACAGAGGTATAATATAACATCTCAACTCTATATCTCAATCATAAGTCTAGGAAAGATAGAGCACGATATAGAATCAGATAAAAGGAAGAAAACTGAAATATAAATAGAGTTATCACACCACACAAGTAGATGTTCAACACAAATAAATACAAGTCCTGAATATAACTAAGTCTCAACTAACAATCGGAATAATCCGGTACAAACAGAAAACTATAAATACTAGACTAAACTAGGCACCCTCTACTGAGCTAGATGCTCCTCGGGCTCCTGAATGTCACCCTCATATGCCCAATAGAAAGTAAGGCAGTCACCAACATCATCTGTAATATTTTCAACAGGTCCAGTCAGGATAGGAGCGAGCACAATACATCTCACGCAGTTCATATCATGTTGGGAAATATAAAGCGTGCAAAAGAGTAAAATACATAGACTATAAAGAAATATATATGAAAATGAGAGAGATTTCATAGCTGGAAATATCTATATACATGATAAGTAAAAACTGTAAGTAACCTGTGATTTAGAGCATGAGATGGTTATATAAACGGGTTAGGACAATACAAGGGTAACTCCATCATACGTGAGTGTATAATGGACATATACATGATTTTCACAATATTTCACAAGATAGAATTTTGATCACATAACCATTTCCTACTCACCCTCCCCAATCAATACACAAGGATCCAGTTAAGTTACGTTACCTTGTACAAGTGGTTTTTATCATGTTTGTTCACGTGATCATGAGAGTACAAGATTGCACAAGAGTATACATGAATAGCGGTGTACATGAAATACAAGATGTTCGTGAAAAGCACATGACAACTGTATCTGATGCACCCCGAGGGGAATAACATCGCATGACAAGATTCATAGGATACCAATCCGTAATAATAACGTGTCAACATCATGTAAAGTAATCTAGAGTAAGAATATAAATCCTAGCATGTATAAAACGGTCAGAAAATGTACTCGCCTGATACCCTGAAAGACTGATAAAAACAGATGTCTGAACTGATGTCACAGAGTCCTATTTAGAGTATAACAGGTTATGATGTACTCAAATTGTAATAATGGAAATCTGCAATGCAAACTAGATGATTCTAAGTCAAACTAGATCAATGTCAACTATTGGTCAACTTCTAGGTCAAACTAGGTCAAAGTCAACTATTGGTCAACTTTGGTCAACTATCTGGGTCAAACTAGGTCACACTTGGTCTACTCCAGTCAAACTAGGTCAAGTCCTGGCCCATTCAAGTCTTACTAAGCCTAACCAAGCCTAGGCTAGCATTCACACACATTCACAAGGTTTCACAAGTCACCACAAACAAGTTATATATATATATATATATATATATATATATATATATATATATATATATATATATATATATATATATATAGGCATTCTTCTATTAGGCATTGGTATACATAGGTATTGAGGGATAGAAGGAGAGTGAGAATGCGTGTGTACATGGATGTCTAGATAGGCTAACATATATATATATATATATATATATATATATATATATATATATACATGCATTCAAGGCATTCATCATTATATTTACATTTTCATAACTTACATGTATTCATCTTGCATATATCAACATACATATATATTTGGCTAAATTTCAACTTGATACCCTCAACTATCCATGTTTTGTAACTTGATACCCTAAACTTTTAAAATAGTTAACTTAATACCATCAACTCTTGAATATTTTCAACTTCATACCCTAAAATTCCAAAAATACTCTTGCCCCCCCTCCCTCCCTCTCCGGCGTCCCCCCCTCCCTCTCCGGCGTTCCCCCCCCCTCCGGCGTCCCCCCCCTCTCTCCCCTGGCGGGGTGGCGCGCAGCAGCGGCGGCGGCCGGAGCAGCAGCGACGGCGGCGCGTGCAGCAGCAGCAGCAGCGGGGCGGCGGGACGGCGCGCAGCAGCAGCGGCGGCCGGAGCAGCAGCGGCGGGCGCGCAGCAGTAGCGGCAGCGGGGCGGCGGGGCGGCGCGCAGCAGCGGCGGCCGGAGAGGGAGGGGGGGGTTTGGGAAATAGAGAGAGGGGGGGAGGGCATTTTGGGAAATATATTTTTCAGGGTATCAAGTTGGCTATTTTGAAAGTTTAGGGTATCAAGTTGCAAAACATGGATAGTTGAGGGTATCAAGTTGAAATTTAGCCTATATATTTGAGAGATGGAGAGGGAGTTTTATGTGAGGGTTTAAATAGAGTGTAAATCCTAAGTGTACATACAAGTGTGTGAGTGTGTGTACATGTGTACAAGGGTTCAATGTGATAGAGGTTAGTGAAGGGTTAAGTGGTATGTGTGTGTGGTGTATAGATATCAGTTTCACAGTTTTTATATAAAAAATAGTAAAGTATGTTTTCAGTTCATATGCATTATATATTACCTATATACATTTACATTATCTATACATACATATATATTTTTGAAACTAATTGATATATAGACATTACATACAAGATCAAGATATGGTAACATATTTAATATATATAACATCAACATTCAAAACCATGTAAACCCATTTCAAGTTCAAAATCAGTTTTGGACCAACAATTCTCAGTTTTATTCGAAAACAATATAAACATTCAATCCCCTTTTCATTTTCGAACCCAACCCAAAATCAAAATCGAGAATCAAACCAAAATCTATATTCATAGTTATCAAATCAAGGATCCAAGCTCAGTTAACATCAAACCAATTTCGAAATATCAAGCTAAAATGAATTTCAAATAAACCCAAGTTCATCTCGAGTATCAGTGAAATTTCACAGTTTCAGGAAATTCGAAAATCCTAAAAAATGAAACCATATCCTTTGAAAACCCATAAACATGTGTACAGTGGTGTTCTCCATATATTGACGTGTCAGGGGGTTAACTTTGTGTCCAAAAACTGGACACGAACGTGTCCATACGAAAATAAACATGCACAGACACGACTGTGTTTGCCATTGATTGTAAAAGTACAGAACAATTTTATAGGAGGACTGAACTTAGACTCATAATACAAACTCGCTCGTACAAAGAAAGCCTAGGGACGAAAACCTAGGTACAGCAATCTAAGTATGATTGTTTATTTTTGATTCTGGGGGGTAATGGTAGAGGCTCGAAAAAGCGACGGCAGCTCTGCCTTAATCCTTGGACGATCGGACGTAGCCTTGGCTCTGATGAAGAAATACTCTCGAAATGTGTGGAGAGACTCTTCTGTACGTGCCTTTATCTTTCTGTGTGTCCAGCCGGGTTCTACTCTCTCTGTGTGCTCCTCTGTGCTCTTTTTTCTCCAGGCTTTTGTAAGGGAATGACGCCTTGCTATTTATAGGAGTAGAGTGTGATCATTAGGGTTTGCAATGATTTCCTCTTAAAAAGTCGGTGATTTGGGGATTAATTACCATTTTCCTTGATCCTGCTTTGTTGGCAATTAATCTGGGCCGTTAATCTTGATTGTAATAAATCTGGGCAGTTAATGTTGATTGTGCCAAATCCGTATGGACAATTAATGTTGATTGCCACGAATCTTTATAATTTGTTATGATAAGCTCGGATCTCTCGCCTCGTGTTTAATCTGCTTGATTGTAATAAATCTAATTTGATTCGGGTAATTATGATGATTGCACTAAATCTGGGTGAATAAATCTTGATTGATTTGGTGCCACGTGTCCAACCATCATTATACAGCGAGCCGGGGGAACTGATCCTCTGCCACGTGTCCTAACCGCGAGCCACAGAGACAGGGTGTCTTAACAGAGCCGTATGAGTGTGGCTTCTCAGGATTTGAACCGCATGAAGGTGGCAGCCACATATGTATGGCCTCCAAAATCCGAGCCGCATGAGGATGGCTTCTCTGGATTTGAACCGCATGAAGGTGCCAGCCGCATAGGTATGGCCTCCGAAATCTGAGCCGTATAAGGATGGCTTCTCACTGAGCCACATAAGACTGGCCATGTGTCAAGGCTGCATGGGCGTAGCCTCTCAGCATTTGAGTCGCATGGAGATGGTCCCCGTGATTCGAGCCGCATGAGAGTAGCGGCCGCATGGGGGTGGCCCCATGATCCGAGACGCATGGGGGTGGCGGTCGCATGGAGATGGTAGCTGCATAATGAGCTTTGGAATTGGTGGATTTATGCCAGCTATAGAGATTTTCTTCGTTTTCCTAGGAGCACGCCTTCATATCAAAGTCATAATTGCAGCTTTATGTCAGAGCTGTCAGTTCTACTTTATGTCAGAGCCGTCTTGTCGTGTCAGAGCATTAAATGAGGCCGCTGCTTGATGGCCAGCTGTACGTGGCATTGAATGAGGCCGCTGCATAGAACCGCTTGAAGCTAGGGGATTTCTGAGCCGCATGAGACTAATGATCTTTTGAGCCGTATGGAACTCTAATGAACTTTTGAGCCGCATGGCACTCTAATGAATTTTTGAGCCGCATGAAACTCTCATAGTCTTGAGCCGTATAGGATTTCCTGTTTATTTCCATGCTTCTACAAGACCCCCTTCAAAGTTTTCAATTTGAAAAATTAAAATACTTTGAATGAGAAGCATGACTATGTTCACTTAAGCTCTCCTGTCCGCATAAGATATTCTGGCCGCATGGACTTCTTAACTGCATGGCTTTCCTGGCCGTATGGACTGCCTGGCCGCATGGACCGCTCTGGCCGCATGGATCGCTTCTGGCCGCATACTGTCCTTTCTGCCATGTAGGCAAAATTAATTGCCCCTGATTTGTTTTGATTTAGAGCCGTCTTTTGGGGGAATCCCAAGAGTTGGTTCATTAAATATTTAGATTTTGGGCTTTGATGAATCTTCTTTATGAAAGGGAACGAAATCCTAGGAGTCGGTTTTGCCTGCAGCACACGACCCGAAGCGTTCATCGGTCCATGTGTCCCCCCTTCGGCCTCCTATAAATAAGAGTAATTTAGAGAAAGAAACTCTTTATTCTCTTCCTCAATTTAAGCTCTTCTTGCCCTAACTATCGTCCTCTTTTTCTTCTTCTTCGATCAACGATGGCCCCCAAAGTTTCCAAAGCTGCGGCAAAGGGTAAGGGAGTGGCCTCTACGTCGGTCGCGGGGCCTGAAGTCCACCCTGACGTCCACCCCACTATTGCTGGTAAGGACTTTGGAAGGATCGTATGCTTCGAAAACCCTAACAAAGATGGCTCTGTTGCATGTTTTATGCACAAGCCTTTAAACTGTTCAACTTGTGTGTGCCGCATGTACGTCCTATGGCCGAGCCGCATGGAGGGTATACCTCATGTCCGAGCCGCATGGGAGTTATCTAGTGGCCGCATAAATACTTCACAAACTGAACCGCATAATGACCTGTCGAACAGAGCCGCATAAGTCCCTCTGAATCGAACCGCATGAAGCCCCCTTCAAACAAGGCCGCATAAGCTCTTCTGGACAGGGCCGCATGAGGCTGCACTAAACCGAGCCACATGAGCTCTTCTGAATTGGGTCGCATAATGCCCTGCTAAGCAAAACCGCATAAACTCGTCTGGACTTGGCCGCATGAGGCTGTGCTAAACCGAGCCGCATGAGCTCCTCTGAATTGGGCCGTATAATGCTCCGCTAAGCAAAATTGCATAAGCTCACGCTAAACCGAGCTGCATAAGCTGACGCTAATTACTGCCGTATAAGCTCATGTTCAAACAGAGCCGCATAAGCCCATGTGGACTGGGCCACATGAGCCTAAAAACACCTAAGTGATTTTTGTTTAGCCATCTCCTGACTTGTTTCTTTTGTTATTTTTTCAGTGAATCTGCCAGTCAATCCAGCGGGAGAACCCCTGGTGGGTTCGGCCCAATCTGTTGTGGGTGTGCGATTCGACCATTTAGTCTAATATATGGCGAATCAGCTTCCTCCAGATGAGCCTTTGGAGAGGCTGAATGCTATCAAGAACCAGCCTTCTACTTTCTCTGCGCTATGATGAACTCGGGGAAATTGGAGGGGAAATACCTGAAGCCGGCGTTCCTCTTTGGGGATGCTTTGGCTGTAAAGAACCCTCGAGTGCTGGATATATCCGAGAGTTGGGACTTTACTCTTGACGGGGTGGCGATCCATATCCCTCCAATGGAGCGTCATTTTCTTCTGTCATGGTTCAACATGTTACCGTTGGACAGAAAGATGGTGGACTCCTTGACCCCAAGCAAATCGGGGATCATTGTGGGTAATTTCCATTATAACAGGAATTCAGGGTCAGCGTATGTGGGAAGGGAACCGGTTAGTCGGTACGTGATAGGACTGGCCCCAAGTACCTTCATAAATGTATCGGGTCCCAACTTCACATTCTCTCAAGCTGACACCTTCTTGAACCAGCTTGCTCGGAAGGGATCTTATCCCATCGGACGGTTAGCGCTGCTGAACTGGATAAACCCCATCCCTGCGTGGGCCAACTTGACCACGTGGATTCTGCGGAGGTATGAGATTCCCCTACGTGAGATCGGCCTCTACCACGCCATTTGGGGCACCTGTCATGGTCTACCCATAAATAAGCCATTGTTCATGGCTCTCTTAGAGATGTACAATCGGCGGACGGGAACCTTCTTCACACTTGGAGGGGAGCTTGGACTCGCTCTCCACGAGATGCACGTCATTTCCAAGCTGCCCTGGAGGGAAGAAGTCTTTGAAGTGCACACCCCTACGAGCGAAGAGCTCGAGGGTCTGGATCGGCAGTTCCCGGGCTTTGTTGCCGTATATCGGGAATTGTTATGTCATCACAGCACTTGTCACCAGACGGCCATCAAGAAGGATGGCAGCTCGGAGGGAAGCATTCCTCATACCAGGTCCTGGGTCTCATACCTTTTTACCCTTGGCGCCTCAGGCCGAGTTTCTTCCCGAGATCCTCAAACCCCGGAGGAGGCACAAAACCTGGCTTCGACTGCCAAGAGATCGAGGTCCACGGGCGACATATTTGGGAGTCGAACTGACTCCTTCAGTTATTTTTATCACGGTACTCAGCAACTGTCAGAGAAGGCACTCTTGGCAGGATTTCTGATGGTGTGGCTACGTAACTGCGTGGTCTCAGGAGGGACAGGTTCCATTGAGAGGATCAGCCGCCACTTTATCCTCTCCGCCGTAAAGCTGGTCTTTGGGGTCAGACTGGCCCTTCTTCCGGCCATGGTGTGCAGCATATACCACGGCCTTCGTGCCTTTTCATCCAAGGTCATCGCCCGTGACACGGCGATGGATTTTGAGCACATAGAGCTGCCATACCATTATTTGATGGGGTGGCTGTTAATGCACTGCCGATCTTTGATGAGGCCTGGAGCAGAAGATGGCGTCACGGCTGATGATGCTTCTATTTTCCAATTCCACCATCAACCCTGGGAGTGCAGCACCATGCCAGCCTGTCGGAGGGCGCTAGCGAGAGTGGACGGATACGACTTTTTTGTGTCTGTTCCTCGTTTTACAGCTGAAGAAGTGAGGGGCGTACATATTGATGGTACCGGACCTCCTCACCTCCTGTCTGAGAAGATGCTTCTTTGGTTGCGTAATATCCGTCCGGCGCACCTAGTATATCGTAATCGCAATAACGTCTACCTGGAGCCCTACTTGCCCAGTAGGTTCTCCCGCCAGTTCGGGTATACCCAGCTATTCTTTGACAGTCCCAGCTCTTGCCTGGGCTTTGAAGGTAGCGTCCTGGACGGTATCAGGGTATGGCATTATTATGATACGGTTCATACCCGAACCAGTTTCTCAGTTCCTGATACTGAGGCGCCAGGGGAGATTTTGTACATGGCGACCCTATACCATGTTACGACGAGCAAGCCTTCCGTTAATTTTGACCCGAGTACCAGTTTTATTGTTGGTACTGGCTTAGCGGAGAAGCCCAAGGGGTCTAAGACGAGGAAGAGGAGGGCGAACACGGTTCCTGTACCTGACTCTGAGTCCACAAATACGGACGAAGAGGATGATGAGCATGATGTCGATAATTCTCTCCCTCATGCGGAAGAGGTGATGGCGGATCAGCCGCCTATTGTGCTAGATGAGATGGTGGCAGATTAGCCGCCTGTTGTGCCAGATGAGGTGGTGACGGATCAGCCGCCAGTTGTGCCCGACCTTTTACGCAAGCGAGGCAGGCGTGAGTCTATTCGTGGCATAACCTTCTCTGTGAAGCGGGCTGCGGTAAGACACCACAGACTGTTCATTAAGGAGAGAGGCGAAGGTGATGACGCTGCTTCGAAGGTGAGTTAAATTGTGACCCTCTCCCTTTTTAGCCCTTTCTCTTCTTGAACTATGATCTAATCATTTTCTTTCTTCCCTGTAGGCGTCAGAAGAGTCAGACTCTCGAAAACCGATCGTGGTTTCTGAAGTCGATCCGGCCCTGACCACTTTGATTAATGACATGTGTGCCGAAATTATTTCGGCGGTGGCTAAGGGATCTCATGTTGCTGAGGTCTCAATCCAAGGCGACGGGGGCTCTGCTGGACCCGTCCCCGAGACTGCTGAATTTCGGCAGGGTGACGCTGACCTAGCCGTATCTTCTTCCGGGGTGGCTGGGGTAGAAGAGCCAGCTGAATTTGGCTTAGAAGTCTCTGGTGAGGGGACTACGGCTGCTGTGAGCGAACCTCAGCCTCTACAACCCTCTCTTGATAAGATAAGCCAGATCTTGACTAGTGAGGAGGCTCATTTGCTCTATCATCACATCCTTCGGGTTAGGTTGATTGATGGTTGCTCTGGACATACAGGTCCTGCCTCTTCACTGCCAATGATGGACATCGTCTGGGTAGGCTCTGCCAGCGGGGATTTGGTTGAGGGGAGTGTGCCCCCTCCCTTTCCAACTTATACTGAGGGGCCTCCCGTTGGATCGAGTTCGAGAGATCAGATGGCGGCATAGCCGAGGCAAGAAACAATGGTCTCTGCGTCCTCCTCTGCTCATGTGGCTTCGGGGGTCGACCTTTCCGCCTTGCCGAGTATCCAGGTTCTTCGGGCCGCGGAGGAGGAGTTAGCTACTATCCAAGCGTCTTTTCGCTCGGAATTTGTCTCCCTGGTGGCAGGGGTAGCAAGTTCTGGTGCGTCTCCTTCGACACTTCCAGCTACACTTCTTTTGACGCCGTCCTCTACGGAAGTTTTGGATGAGGCATCATAGGATATGGTTGACAGTTTCTATCACCACTTGAAGAGAGGTATCGAAGCTGCTGTGGAACGGGGGACCCCCTTTGCCTTGGCCCAATAATATGCTCGTGGCCAAATTGAGATTCTTAAAACCCTCCCTGGTGGGGCGGGGATAGTTGCGCTTCTGGAGCCTAAATTGCTAGAGGCTGATCAGCTCGTGGCCGAGTTTCTCGTGCTGCGGCAAGCTGATCTGTCTGCAGCCATAGAGCAAGAGCGTGACTTCCTCACCACTGTCCTAGAGAAGGTAAGGGCTACACGAGATAAGTCTAAGTCGGTTATAATGAAGGACCTCGGCGACCTATCTCTCCAGTATGACCAGCTGAGCCACCGGAGCGAGGATTGCACGGCTCGGGAAGCGGCTGCCTCCCGCAAAATAGTCGATACAAGGAAGCAGATCCTTGAGCTCCAGAGGAAGCTGGTTTTATTGTAATCTGAGCTCGAAGCTTCCCGTGCAGATAAAGAGCTGATCGTCCAGGAGGCCGAAAGGGTTACTCGAGCTTCTGCTAGCCTGGAGCGTGCTCTGAAGAAGCTTGAGGTGGCTGGCGGGCTCATGCACACCTGGAAGATGCGGAGCGGCTGACTCATGAGGCCGAGCGCCGGGCCAAGCAGAGGTTTGAGCGGTCGACTGTCTTGTTGAGGGATCGTCTCATGGAGTTATGTATCGTCGAACCATAGTCGGCCTTTTCCTTCTTTTGTTTATGTTCTTTTCTTTTTCTTGAGAGGGACATGGTCCCAGAACATGTGGTACCTTTGACTTACAAATAAAAGAGTATGTTTTATTTTACCCTTCATTTGTATTGCTTATTGCGTTTGTGGTATTGTAGTATTTGCCCCACTGGGGAACTGTTTGTGGACTTGTTACCTTTGGCATACCTTGGTTTTAGGTACGGATAATAAGTTTGATGGGGATACTTAGAACAATTCTACAGTAAGATGGCCGTGGACGTTCCTGGTATCGGAAGAAAGAATGCCATAGAGCAACTGGGCTCCCGGGACATGATGAGAAATGAGGGGCATGTACTAGGAAACTTAGTACAATATTTGTGGTCCACGGAGGACATTTGTGGCCAACAGAGGACATTTGTGGGCCTATCATCCTTGGCGTACTCCGGTCTTGGGTACGGATAATAAGTCGAAAGAAAAACCAACATACTTACTCGGAGGTAATGAGGATGTGGTAAATATGAGGGTTTCTTTGATGGAATCTTCCTACTCAGAGGTAATGAGGACGTGGTAGGAGTGGACACCATGAAGGGGTACATAGAACAACTCAGAGGTAATGAGGACATGGAAGTTCTACGTGAGGGGCAGTTTATTTTTGATGGAAGGGAAACAACTCAGAGGTAACATCGACGTGGTTGTTTCAAGAAATTTATGGATCTGTTATCCTGTTTATGCACTGAAAGTGCGGGTATTGGATCATGTGGAGGGAGCTCTTTTAGGAAGAAAGTTCAGAGGTATGATCATACGTGACTTACTACCTAAAAGATGCGATATAGATTCATCTGTAGTGACCAGAGTGTGAGTTCAGCGGTACTTGCGGGTACATAACTCAACAATCTAGGAAATTTAGGATTGGAATGTAGGTTCAGCGGTACCAGAGGGTACATGACTCAATCAAGCTAGAAGATCTAGAGTTTAGAATGTAAGTTCAGCGGTACCAAAGGGTACATAACTCATCATTCTAGAAAATTTGGAGTCGAAATATGAGTTCAGCGGTACCAGGGGTACATAACTCAACACCCTGGGAAATTTAGGGTCGGAATGTGAGTTCAGCGGTACCACGGGGTACATAACTCAACACCCTGGAAAATTTGGAGGATGTCGTTTTAGACATAATATTTCTTTAGGAACTTGCCGCTGATAGGCAATATGAGCAAGTCTCCTTTTTGTTTCGCGAAGCGATAAGCTCCATTGGAGAATACAGCCTCGATAATGAATGGGCCTTTCCACTTTGGCTGAAATTTGTCGGCAGTTTTGTGAGTGATAACCATCAGCCTTCGTACTGCCAGAACGAGATCGCCCACTTGGAATGTTCTGATTTTAACCTTCTTGTTGAAAGCTCTCGAGATACATGCTTGGTATAGCTCGATTCGTTGTTGAGCTAAAAGATGCTTCTCATCTATGGCCTCCAACTCTTGTAGTCGACGATGATAATTATCATCAGTCGTTAGTCGGTTGGTGAGAGCAACGCAGAGTGAGGGGATTTGAGTCACTAATGGAAGAACTGTCTCACTTCCATACACCAGAGAGAATGGTGTGTTCCCAGTGGCCGTCCGTACTGTAGTACGGTACGCCCATAAGATTTGCCAAGCTTCTCATTCCAATCGCGTTTGTTGGAAGACACAAATTTCTTGAGCAACTTGATTATAGTTTTATTGAACGCTTCTGCCAACCCATTTGCTGCCGAATTGTGTGGCGTTGAAGCAACATTCTGGATCCAGTGTTTGTCGCAGAACCGATAGAAGGCATGGCTTGCAAACTACGGACCGTTATCATGGATGATCCTTCGGGGAAGTCCAAAGCGATAGATGACGTGATGCTTAAGAAAGTTGATCATGTTTAAAGTTTTCACTTCTGCTAGCGGAATGGCCTCCGTCTATTTGGAGAAGTAATCTGTGATTGGAAGTATGAAGCGGTGTCCTCTAGACGAAGGCGGAGTGATCGGACCAATGATGTCCATTACCCATGCTTCGAATGGCCAGGATGCCACCGTTGGATATAGAAACTCGGATGGTTGATGGATAAAATCTGTATGGACTTGGCAGGCTTTGCACTTTCATGCATAATCTATTACATCTGCAACCATCGTGGGCCAGTAATAGTCCATTTGGCGAAGGCGGTCTTGCAATTTTGGGCCAGGCTGAAGGGCCCCACAGACGCCGTCGTGAGCTTCGTGTACAGCTTCCTTAGCTTCTGTATTTGACATACACCGAAGCAGTAATCCATCGTATGATTGCCGATACAGCATTTTTATTTCTGTATCGTAGAAGAATCTGAGGGAACGTCTTCTGATAGAAGTGGCTTCCTTTGGATTCTCTGGCAGGATGTCGTAGACTACGAAGTCAATGAAAGACTGTCTCCAGTCTGATGCCTCGTCAACAGTCAGAGCGGAGTAACTCTCCACACATTGAACATTATTCTTGGGATAGACCAATTCATGGCCTATTATGTCAACCAAGTGGTGAGCATGATTCGAAACTGCTAAGGAAGCGGCAAGGCCTGCTAGGGCATTGACTTCAATATTCTGGAGCCTGGGAACGTGTTCTATGAAGAACCCTTCCAAGGACGAGATGATGTCCATTGCTATTTGGTGATAGGGGATCATGTCTTCATAACGAACTTCATATGAGCCCCGGATCTGGTTAACGATTAGCTGCGAATCGCCGTATGCTTCCAGATACTCTACCTCCAGCTCCTTCGCAAGTCGGAGGCCAATGACTAAGCGTTGTACTTGGCCAAATTGTTTGAACAGGGCTCCATGAGGGAGTAGGCCCGATTGATAACCAGCCTAGAGGAAGAGATCAGCACTACTACAACTCCAGCGACGATGTTGCCTTTGGGCCCAGTTCTGGAAGCACCGTCGAAGAACATTTGCCAGATGGCATCATGGGAAATCACATTTGAATTGGCGACCTCATCTGGAATCTCTTCGTCTATCCTGGTTGACTCCGAACCTGGATGGGCTGCTAAAAAGTCTGCCAGAGCTTGACCTTTAACTGCTTTCTGTGGGACAAAGATCATATGGTAGAGGGACGGTAATATCGCCCAAGTAGCGAGGCGAGAGCTGAGTGCACCTGGCTTAGTCATGAGGACCCTGAGGGGGTTGACTCTTGATACGACATGGATGGTTTGTCCCGTGATGTAGTGTCGCATCTTCTGAATGGCGAGCACCAAAGCGAGGCATTCCTTTTCTACGGCAGTGTACCGGTGTTCCGGTCCTATCATAATTCGGCTGAGGTAATATATAGCCTGCTCATGGCCTGCATCATTGTTTTGCACTAGTAAAGCACCGAAAGAATGCTCCATTGCTCGTACATAGAGCAGAAATAGTTTTCCAGCAACCGGGGCTACCAGGACTGGAGGGTTCGACAGATATTCTTTGATGCTGTCGAAGGCGCACTGACATTCTTTATCCCATATGAATGAAATGCCCTTTTTCATGAGGTGGGTGAATGGCTGACATCGCCCAGAGAGGTTAGAAATAAACCTCCTGATGTGGGCCAGCCTCCCTTGAAGGCCTCGGAGTTCACAGAGATTTTTCGGGGGACCCATCTCCATAATTGCCTTCTTCTTCTCAGGGTCTATGTGAATACCCTGGGAAGTAATAATAAAACCCAAGAACTTCCTGCTGGATACGCCTAAGAAGGATTTTGTAGGATTCGTCTTCAAATTGTGCGCTCGCATCAGGTCGAACACTGTCATCAGATCATGCAGATGATCTTCCTTAGAAAGGCTTTTGACGGCGATGTCGTCGATGTAGCAATCCACTGTCTTGCGCAGGTGGTCTCTAAAGATGATGCTCATAGCTCTTTGATAGGTGGTGCCAGCAATCTTTAAACCGAAAGGCATGACTGTGTAGCAGTATGTGCCAATTGGTGCTCGGAATGATGTATGCTTTTCGTCATCAGGGAACATCTTGATTTGGTTGTACCCCGAAAAACCATCCATGAATGACATACGATCGAAGCCGCAGGTGTTGTCAATCATGATGTCTGTGATAGGAAGAGGAAATTCAACTTTGGGACATGCCTCGTTCAGATTACGGAAGTCGATGCAGATTCAGATCTTTCTATTCTTCTTGAGGACTGGTACTATGTTGGCGACCCAATCTGGGTGCTGTTTCTCGCAGATAAAGCCGCTAGCTATTAGTTTGTTGACCTCAGCTTCAATGGCATTCATGATGTCGGGGCGGAACCATCGTTGCTGTTGCTTGACCGGTTTTGCGTTCGGACGAATATTGAGTTTGTGAAGTACAACTTCGGGGTTCAGTCCTGGCATGTCTTCGTGGCTCCAGACGAACACGTCGATGTATTCTCTGACAAGTTGTAGTAGCGATTCTCGCTCTTCGTCTGTCAGATTCTTGCTGACAAAGATGGGCTTTGGAGAGGACTCGTCATCGAGATCAACTTGTAAAACCTCATCCTCGGTGGGAGGCTCTCTTTGTTCGAACTGCTTCTCCCATTGCGCATCTAGCTGTTGTGCCTACGGCTCTAACTCAAGAAGTTCAGGAATATCTTTATCTTCTTCGTAGGCGTCGGCAAATGCCATATTCACGGACAAGACTTGCCTGAACACGTCTCCGATGCTAACATCTGAGTCTGAGGTACATGATCCGGTTGAGTGTGAATGCCAGTCGCATTCCTCGTCTGAGCTTTCAGGGGTCATTGCAGGTGTAACATAACCTAGCCCACATCTGGTTTTGTTGTAATAATCTCGTGGTTTCCCAGTCGGGACCGACAATTGTAAGGGTAATCATCGTCCAGTGCCGTAGTTCAAGCCTGGTGTAGTTTCCAGATCATACCCCTATTTTTGCATGAGGTGCTTGGATCGGGAGCTATACAGATAAAGAGGCAGTCTCCCGGTGTCGGGTTCGAGGTCAACTTCTTCTATCCTGAAGGGTTGTGGATCATTCTTCCGGCCGAAGATAATTGGACGATCCCCTCCCTCGACTATACGGTAAGCGTCTTCCACTGGAGTAAGTTAGTTTGCGGTAAACATTTGTCACCTGTGTGTGTAGGTGGGTTCCTATATCGTGTTCCATAGCATACATTGTACAAAGCTTATTAAGCTCGAGGTAGTTCAAAGATAGCCCTTTATTGATAAAGTAAGGTATCTTTTCCAGTGGGATTACATCATCTGCGGATGGAACATCAGTGTGAGCAGCCACATACTTGGCCAGCTCTGGCTCTTCTTCAACCACCCCCTGTGTCAATGTTGATTGGAAGGATGACTTGGGCAGCTTAATCATCAGGGGATCCATGGGTGGAGCGGAACATGGAGTCGTTGGCGTACTAGCCACCCCCAGTTTAGTGCTTGGTATTGGGCGGGAGTTGTTGGCTGGCTAGCAGTCCCCGGCTTAGCGTTCGGCTGCCGATTCATTCTGGAAAGACGAATCATCATCGGCTTGACAGAGGGATTGAGCTCCTCTATTTGTTGCTGACTCACTCTAGGCAGCCTGATTGTCAGTGGCTCTGTCGTGGGTCTTGGCGCTTGGCCAGACCTTGGCAGTCGGATTATCATCTAATCCTCCTGTGCAGAGAGGCTGATTGCGTCCTTACGCAGAGTGGCCGTAAGGGGTACAGTTCTGCCAGGTTTGCGGGCTTGGAGGTGGATCGTTAGAGGTCCTTCCGATCCAGTTGCCGCCTCAGTTGGTGTTTGAGTATCTTCTTCGACAAGGTGCCTTTTTGACTTCTCGTACAAGCATGGGTCGGAGTAGTAAGATTCAACCCCTTTAAAGGGATCGACGTCGACAAATTCTATCCTCACGAAGCCATGCTTATCGACGTACTTGAAGCATTGGTGCAGTGTGGAAGGCATGATCATGTAATCATGTATCCAAGGACGCCCGAGGAGAATATTGTAGGAAGTATCTGCATCTATGACATAACAGGCCACTTCTAATTGAAGATCGCCGATTTAGCATTTCAGACGAATCTTTCCGATCAGATAGCTTCTGCCTGAATTGAAGGTAGCGGTGCTTGTCAGCGTCAGGCGATGTATTGGGATGTACAGATGGTGTAGCAGGCTCTTCGGGATGATGCTTATGGAAGAACCGGGGTCAATGTGCATCCGATCCACCTTGATATCGCCAATATACCCAGTATAATACAGAGGACGATCGTGCAGGTTGGTCTTAATAAGCATATCTTGCGAAATGAAGACAAGATTGGGCATTGCGCCTGTACAAGCGCTGTCCTGGAGATCTGCATGCGAGGTCTCTCCAGTGAGATTGGACTGAGTCAGATATGTATCGGCATTCTGGAGTGCCTCGCTCAGCGTAATACGAACATCTTTGGAGAGTCTCAGGAGCTCGTATAGTGATAATTTGGCTGGTGTGTTGGCCAATTGTGCCAAGATGTCAAAGTTGTAGTGCCTCTCCAGCCCATGAGGCGTCTCTCTTCGGAGCGGCTTGTCAAAACGAGTCTCCTTCGGCCTAGGCTTGTCGGTCGTTGAAGGCTGAGAAGGTCTTGGGGCATCAGCAGCTGTCGGCTGATGATCTTCAGCTGAGTTACCCGGTAGAGGTTGGGTTTGTGTGCCGGATCGGGTAACAACAGCAGTAGCTTCTTCGACCTCTGCCGAAATTGTGCGGCATGATTTGACTTTCCCACTCTTCTTCTTGCTGGTGGAGGGTGGTGCAGACTGAGTCACTTCTGGTACCAGATCCGGATGGACCCACATGACCTCCCCTCGTGATGTGATAGGGGCACTAGACCAACAGCCTGGTTTCGGGGAGGTGGAAGGTTAGCGACTTCTATCCTTACTCTAGGGACGGGTACTACTCCATCTTGAGTCTTTGTCGGAGGAAAGCTGCCGAATTATACTGACACCATGTTGGCTGCTACGGTCACCTCTTCAAAATCAATATCCAAGGCCTTAGAATCGATGAGATGCTGGATGTATCGCTTCAGTTGGTAGCAGTCTTGTGTAGATGGTGGACATAACGATGATAGTGGCAGTACTTGGGGCCTTCCATCTCTGCAGGACGAGGTTCACGTCTTGGAGGAGGGAGCTGAATTCGACCTCCTTGTATGAGCATGTCCAAGATGGACTTAACATGGTCGTCTTCGAAGGAGTAGGCCATCTGAGGCCACTGCTTCTCTGCCGGCTTCGGTTCAGGCTTTGGAGCTGTGTCGGCCACCATAGCCTGCTTGTCCTTGTTGTCTCGATTGTTGGAGGGGTTACCACCATTACTGCTGTTAGTGTTAGGGCGTTTGCCCTTATCCTCTCATTTCGAGACGTGTAATCCCAGTTGGCGAGCTTACTTCAACTTATCTTCTGCGCTAGTGGCGATGATAATAAAAGTCTTTCAATCTTTAAACTGACTTTCGCCCATCCAGAGGCTGATTGTGGGGAGCAGTCTCTTCTGGCAAATTTCAATCAAGAAGGAATCGGGGTCACCGGAAGGCAACTTCATTACGGTTTGACGAAACCATTCGATATAATTCCTTGTCAGCTCCTTTTCTCCCTAGACAACGTCCATGAGGGTGGACATTGTCATGTCTTGTCCTACTTCTTGGAACCTCTCTAGGAACATACATTTGAAACCGACGAAGGAATGGATGCAGTTGTCCGGCAAGTTGCGGTACCAGTCAAAGGCGACCCCTTCCAACGCTCCAATAAACAACCGCGTGAGGATGGCATCGTCATGAGGCAGGTGGTCGGTTGTGACCTTGAAGTAGGAGATGTACCTGCTTGCAGATGTCTTCCCATCATACGGATTGATGTTGAATGGTTTATATCTTGGTGGAAAGGGCACATCTCTCCACGCAACAGGATACGGTTATCGTATCCTGAGGTCATGGCAGTTTTCTCGGGTGTGGAACATGGCCCGGAGCTTCTGGACCTCTCTTCTTGCCTCCATGGCCTCGTCTGCAGCGGTAGGAGCCGATATTTCAGGAGGATTATCACCCGGGTTTGGTGCGGCTGAGTTTGAGTCTACATTGACCGTGGGTCCCACGTTTGTTTGGCCAAGTGTTCTTTCTTGCAGAGTTGGAAGGGCCGCTTTGATCTCATCCACGGATTTGACCAAGGTAAGAAGTATAGCTTCCAGAGTGTCGATGCGTTGGCGATCACTGGGACCATCTTGGTTGTTGTCCGTCATGAACACCGTTCTTACATGAGGAGAGATGGAAGAAACGGTAGAGGATGTACCCTCGGACTCATACCCTTGTGGAGAGAAGTCGTTAGGGTATGTGGGAATGTTCTCCTCTGGTTCGGACTCAGAAGGAGCGGTACCCCCAGCTTCAGAGCTTGCCTCGTCTTGAGAGTTTTGGACATCCTCTGGGACGTCGGAACCTGTTGCATCTGTTGGGGGAATCGTTTCCCCTGGATTATCTTCTTAGAATACTGGATTGTCGTGGATGTTTGGAAGAGTGCTACCCCCGGCTCCAGCACCTCCCAGAGATGTGGACGACGAACCGCCAAGTATGGCAGATTTCATCTTCGAGCGAGTACCTTGGAAAACTCCCCCCGTATCGGTCGTGGATGACCGCTTAGAAGAGATTTTTGGGCTAGAGACGTTTGTTTTCTTCCCTCTCCCGCTGCCAGGGATCTTGTGAGCAGAATTGCAGGAGGCGACAAAAAGTGTCTCGTCTTTCGAGCTTGGGTGTTGCAGTCGTTGGAAGACGGATCGCCGCTCCTCTTGTGTGGCCGCCTTGCTGCAGCAGCAGTTGACAATGACTTGAGTTCAGTAATGTCCATGAAAGGACTTTCTGCACCACAAGTTTTTGTCTCTTTCCTTGCGTTTATAAAGAATTACTTTGCGCAAGTCACCCGCTTTGTGGGCCCGGGAGTCCTGAGCACATGAGTGTGTTGGCGTCCTGCCTGCTCCCTGATGTGGGGTTAGCACGAGTACTTGCCCCTGATCATTGTTGGGAGATTCTTGATAACTATCCCGTTCGTTGGCCGCCGGGGGCTGGACACGAATAATTTTATACAACTTTCCATCAGGGGCCCGCGTAATAGTCAGCGAGACGCCCTGATAGTCAGAAGTTGGGACAGCTGTTTGAGCTTGACGAGCCCACGCTGCCTGAGACTTCTTCCTTCTAGCACCTGAGAGTGCATAGTATAAAGTGTCCACAAAGACTGGCACATGAGAGTATTTGGGATCAGGATCGCCTGAGAGGCAGTCGAAGACTGAGCCCGAGCCGCATGAAGTAGATGGCCTGCGGCTGAGATTTTTAGCCGCATAGCCTGCCTGTATGCGGCTGGCATTTGTGGCCGCATAAGCAGCCCGCATTCGGCTAGCAGTTTGCATGCGGCTGGGAGCTGTAGTGGCCGCATGGGCCTCTTCCATGCGATTGGGAGTCATAGTGGCCGCATGAGCATCCTCCATGCGGCTGGCAGCACTGGCCGCATGTGCCTTCTGTCTGCGGCTGGCTTTTGTGGCCGCATGAATCTTCATACGGCTAGCGCCCTTCTGCAGCTTCTTCCTGGACCGTGTAGAGTTATCCTTTGCCCCTACAAGTCCAGCATCGTAGCGTTTTCCTCTGTCGGACTTGGGGACAGCAGAGTCCTCTATGGTCGGAAGTGGGGCCGCAAGAGGGTCTTCTCCGCCGTCTTGGGCAACAAAGATTACTCCTTCGAGAGCTTGGGAAGGAGCGAATGATTTGGGCCTCCACTCCCTGCGGGCCTTCTTCGTGCGGGCTCGTCGTTGGACCGGACCAGCGCTCTCGTCGAAGAGCATTTCTTCAAATGCCTGCTGGTCGAACGGGGCGACCAGCATTTGTTGAGGGGAGCCAAGTTTGGCTGCGTCCGATTACGTCACCAACTCCTCAGCCGTGGAGAAGTTAGTCTCCAGCAGAGTCGCCATCGTGTTGGCCATTGATTGTAAAAGTACTGAACAATTTTATAGGATGACTGAACTTAGACTCACAATACAAACTCGCTCGTACAAAGAAAGCCTAGGGACGAAAATCTAGGTACAACAATCTAAGTACGATTGTTTATTTTTGATTCTAGAGAGTGACGGTAGAGGCTCGGGAAAGCGACGGCAGCTCTGTCTTACTCCTTGGACGATCGGATGTAGCCTTGGCTCTGATGAAAAAATGCTCTCAGAATGTGTGGGGAGACTCTTCTGTACGTGCCTTTGTCTCTCTGTGTGTCCAGCCGGGTTCTACTCTCTCTGTGTGCTCTTCTGTGTTCTTTTTTCTCCAGGCTTTTGCAAGGGAATGGCGCCTTGCTATTTATAGGAGTAGAGTGTGATCATTAGGGTTTGCAATGATTTTCTCTTGAAAAGTCGGCGATTTGGGGATTAATTACCATTTTCCTTGATCCTGCTTTGTTGGCAATTAATCTGGGTCGTTAATCTTGATTGCAACAAATCTGGGCAGTTAATGTTGATTGCACAAAATTCGTAAGGGCAATTAATGTTGATTGCCACGAATCTTTATTATTTGTTATGATAAGCTCGGATCTCTCGCCTCGTGTTCAATCTGCTTGATTGTAATAAATCTAATTTGATCCGGGTAATTATGATGATTGTACTAAATCTCGATGGATAAATCTTGATTGATTTGGAGCCACGTGTCCAACCATCATTATACAGCGAGCCGGGGGGAACTGATCATCTGCCACGTGTCCTAACCACGAGCCACAGGGACAGGATGTCTTGACAGAGCCGTATGAGGGTGGCTACTCAGGATTTGAACCGCATGAAGGTGGCAGACGCATAGGTATGGCCTCCGAAATCCGAGCCGTATGAGGATGGCTTCTCAGGATTTGAACCGCATGAAGGTGCCAGCCGCATAGGTATGGCCTCCGAAATCTGAGCCGTATAAGGATGGCTTCTCACTGAACCGCATAAGGCTGGCCACGTGTCAAGGCTGCATGGGCGTGGCCTCTCAGCATTTGAGCCGCATGGAGATGGTCCCCGTGATCCGAGCCGCATGAGAGTAGCGGCCGCATGGGGGTGGCCCCATGATCCGAGCCGCATAGGAGTAGCAGCCGCATGGGGGTGGCGGCCGCATGGAGATGGTAGCCGCATAGTGAGCTTTGGAATTGGTGGATTTGTGCCAGCTATAGAGATTTTCTTCGTTTTCCTAGGAGCACGCCTTCATGTCAGAGTCATCATTACAGCTTTATGTCAGAGCTGCCAATTCTACTTTATGTCAGAGCCGCCTTGTCGTGTCAGAGCATTAAATGAGGCCGCTGCTTGATGGCCAGCTGTACGTGGCATTGAATAAGGCCGCTGCATAGAACCGCATGGAGCTAGGAGGATTTCTTAGCCGCATGAGACTCTAATGATCTTTTGAGCCGCATGGAACTCTAATGAACTTTTGAGCCGCATGGCACTCTAATGAATTTTTGAGCCGCATGAAACTCTCCTAGTCTTGAGCCGCATAAGATTTTCTGTTTATTTCCATGCTTCTACAGACTGCTCTGCACAGTCTCGTGCGGGCGTGTCACAAAGTCGTGCGCATGACACACGACACATGACACGTCATGCTCGTGTCTAGGGGTAGAGGGGGACTAGGGGTACGTGTACACGTGTCTGCATCGTGTCCAAGTGAGCCGTGTCGCATGAACGAGACCCATATCAGTACGGATTTTCTCGCGTGCATAGTCCGTAAAAAATTAGTACGTGTGTCCGTGCTCCCTCGATAAGAGATGAGACCGTGTCAAACTTCTAGGGTGACCTGTCATTGTCTGCCCCCTCCCTCGTGCCAAGTGGCATGGGTCCATATGGTAAAACGAGGGAGAAATCAGGGTGTAGTAGTAGGGGACAGCACGAGGGTGTCGTGCTGCGTGTCCGTGGCCATTTTGGACACGGTCATGACACAAAACATAGTTTAGTCTTCACAAAAATTAAAGAACACATAAAGGCCTACAAATTTGTTTAAACACAATTTGAAATTAGCAATATTTATTTCTAACAAGTATTTCATCGAACACCCTATTAAAGACACTGATACGTGTCCGATACAGACACGAAATGGACACTACCTTGCACCAAACTAACTCTATAGCTAGGGTATACCTATATGCATGCATCGATGAAAAGAAAACATGATTTTATATAGGTTTCATGGTATTTACCTATTGAGAGTATATCTCAATGCAAAGGTGAAAATGAGTGTTTCCCCCTTGAACTTCAATTGCCCAAAGCACTCCAAATCCTAGCTAACAAGCCTCTACTAGCTTCCACTATGGTAGAGGGTGATGTTGCAATTGATTAGACTCAAATTGGACTCAATTTGGATATTAGGGGAAAGAATTTGGAGAAGAACAATTAGGGCTTCTCTATTGTGTAAAAAGAGGCAAGATCCTTAATAGGTTGCTATTTAAAGGGGGGCACTTGATGGCTGGTCATTAGATGAACTAGGGTTAGGTTTTACATGTAGATGAGTGGCTAGGGCTTGTCCACCCAATTTCAAGCCTTCCTATTGGTTCAATAGTCCTAAGGCTTTCTTTTTTGCAAATATCCTAAGGGATAAATATCCTACTTAGAAATATCTAGATATTGTTAATCTTGTCATTACTAGGTTATCCTAATCAAGATTCTAGGCTCAAGGCTAATCTAGATTAGGCTAAGATTCTAGGTTAAGGCTTAACTAAAAGATTAGCACAATATTTTATTAATACAAAATTACAATTTCACCAAATTGTCAAAATGACCAAAATATCCCTAGGCTAAAAAGTAGTAATTAGTCATCCTAATCACATGGTTAGGTTTCCGTGGTCAAGGTTGGTCTCTAGGTCATACAGTCTCTAGGGTTACACTAGCCAAACATCAAAACCATAAGTCATGGCTTTAAATAGTTTTAAATTGATTAAAAATTAGGGGTGCAACTTGGGCGGGCAAAACCCGAGCCCGATCGGATAAACCCGTTAATGGGTTGGGTTAGGGTTGAAGATAATCGGGTTCGGGCTTGGGTATTGGTTAAAATATTTGAACCCGATCAAAAATTGGGTTGGGCTCGGGTTCATGTGTCGGGTTACCCGAAACCCGACTTATATATATATATATATATATATATATATATATATATATATATATATATATATATATATATATATATATATTGTTTCATATTTCTTAAATAAAAAGTTTAAATCCTAAATTTCTCTACCTAAACTCTTCAATTCCTTGTCATAAATCTTATTTCAATTTGTATTTTTTAATGATCAAGACTTGATTACTATTTGATTATGTGTTTAATATTACTTTTGTTTAAAATTATTTCAAATATTATATTAGAGCCCGATAAACTCGATGGACCCGACCCAACCCGAGTTTAACCTGAGCCAAATCCGATCCTCTGGGCTTGGTCTTGGGCTTCATACATTTAACCCGAGGTCGGGCGGGCTTGGGCTTGGGCTAGGCTTATGATTCATCGGATTGGGCTCGGGTTGACCTCAAGCCCGACCCAACCCGCCCGAGTTGCACCCCTATTAAAAATCACCATAAATTATATCATGATTTAAATAACATTATTAAATAATTACAAGTCATGGTTTTAAATAGGGTTACCCCTAGGCTAAAAAGTAGTAATTATTCTCTAGGGTTACACTAGCCAAACATCAAAATCACAAGTCATGGTTTTAAATAGTTTTAAATTGATTAAAAATCACCATAAATTATATCATAATTTAAATAACATTATTAAATAGTTAAAAATATAAAAGTTCAAAATTACCCTTATTTTAGAAACTGGGTGCTACAAGTCTACCCTCCTTAGAAAAATTTTGTCCGCAAAATTAAAATGGTCGTACTCCTTCTAGGTCAAATACCCCAACAATCACAGTCTCAAACACATAGTCCAATAATCATATGCGTCTGTCCAAAATCATGATACTCAGAACCTCCGTCATGCTAGTGAGCAAGGCTACGATAATCACAGAGTCCTTGACTAAGGTACATACCTCTAGAATCATGGTATTTAAAATTTTCGTATTGCCGCATGCTTGGTCGCAAAAATCTTAAATTCCCACACCCAAGAAATACGTCCAAAATCCGACTATATGTCCTTACTATGCCAGCTAACATGATTATAGAAGACTCTAGATCCCATAATCGAGGCGACCTAGCCCATACGACTTATCTCAGAATAAAATAAATCACAATGAAACATCCGAACAAAATTTATCAACTACAAGGAACAGATAAAATCGAATTTCAAGATAGTTATAAGGAGGCAAATACGAAAATAGGATCAAAAAGATTGGAACCTGCAATCAGCTCTCCCTCTGCCTGTGCATCTTCGACTGCCATGGCGAAAGCTCGTCCCTGCTGGCCTCCCCTGGCCTGCTGCTGATGCTGGACAAACCTCTGCTGCTGAGTGTGCAACGGTGGTCCCGTCTGCTGCCCTGTCGGAGCCCTAGCTCCTGCTGCCTGAGCTAGTCGTGCCGAGTTCTTGGGACACTCCCTCAACTGATGCTCTGCTGAACCACAAAGTAAACACAGGCCCTGCCTCTTCCTACAGTCGTCCCACCCGTGACCTTGCTTCTTTCAGAAGTTACATATAGTATGTTGTTGCTACCTGGGTGCCTGCTGGTGAAGTACATGTCCGTGGTCCTGAAAGGGCTGCTGAATTGGCTTCTGCTGAATATGAGGGCGCTTGGTCGGCCCTGCACTAGAACTAGCCCCTAAGGCATCACTGCCCATCTTCGGCCTCAGACCGTAGCCCTCCTCTGCTATCTGTGCGTCCATCAGGATCTGCTCAAATGTTGCATCGTGACGCCCAGAAGTGCGAGAGCGTCTCCCATACTTGTGGTTTGTATGGATGAACGTATCATTAATAGCCCTCTTAATAGTATTATTGGAGGGGCTAAATCAAATCTAGTAAATAGACTATTCGGGATAAATATACATCCTGATTTCTCTATAAGTCTTGATGATGAGAATATAGAGAAAACATGTACTTTATCTATAAACCTTCAAGGCATAGAGCTTATGCCGGGAAATACTTCTGATCTTTCTTAATGAAGAAAAAAGGAAAAGAAAAACTCCCTCAACTGATGCTCTGCTGAACCACAAAGTAAACACAGGCCCTGCCTCTTCCTACAGTCGTCCCACCCGTGACCTTGCTTCTTTCAGAAGTTACATATAGTGTGTTGTTGCTACCTGGGTGCCTGCTGGTGAAGTACATATCCGTGGCCCTGAAAGGGCTGCTGAATTGGCTTCTGCTGAATATGAGGGCGCTTGGTCGGCCCTGCACTAGAACTAGCCCCTAAGGCATCACTGCCCATCTTCGGCCTCAGACCGTAGCCCTCCTCTGCTATCTGTGCGTCCATCAGGATCTGCTCAAATGTTGCATCGTGACGCCCAGAAGTGCGAGAGCGTACTGCGTAAATCAGTCCCCTCCTGAACTTGCGGGCCTTCTCTCCCTCATCCTGAATCATCCCTGGAGCGAATCGACTCAGACGAAAGAACTCTGCCATATACTCGTCCACAGACGAGTTCTCCTGCACTAGTCCTGCAAACTGGTTCTCCAGCGCGCTAAGAGCCAGATCCGGGTAGAACTTCTCCTTGAATAGTCTATGAAAGTTCTCCCATATCAATCCTCTAACTGATGCACGAGGATCCGTGCGGTAGCATGTCAAAGCGATATCAAAGAACTGACTAGCTGCGGCTGACACCCACAGCCTCTTCGGAAGCTCTAGTAAATCTAAACTACGCTCGACGTCCTCTAGCCAGTCGTCGTTATAAAAAATGCCCTCAGTCCTTTTAAACTCCCGAGGTACCATCTTCTTGAAATCTAACACTGATCCAGGCCTCGACTGCTGCTGATGCTGCTCCTGGCCCTGAGCTCCCTGAACCGGAGCTGTAGCAACCCTCTCGACCGCTGCTAGTGCAAGCTGATGAGCATTTTTTATGCTCTGCCTCATAGTCTCAGACTGCCGCTGAGACGCCTCTACCTGCGCTCGCTGAGTCTCCATCATCTGCTGGAGGAGTGCAAACATGTATAACACATCTGTCGGTATCGGAAGTGGCGGCAGAAGAGTCTGTGGAATAACGATAGAAGGCCTCCCAACTGGAGGTGGAAGACCTCCCAGAACAGCTGCTGCTACTCCTGCCTGGATGGCAAGAACAGTAGGGGCAGCAGAGACAGCCATCTGGACCTCTCCCTCCTCCGGAATAGTGGGCCTCGATGGACCGGACCTCTTCGGGGCAGTACTAGATCCAGCTGCCCGAGCTAGAGTCATTGTCATCCTGGAGACAGATCAAACAAGAAATCAATACTGAGAAAGAAGCGATATAATCAAAGGAGGACGGTTTATTTTCAAAGGAAACAATTTTCAACAAGAATTTAGATGACAGGAATTCAGTTAAGAGTTTTTCCTATATGTGATTTAGTACCTCCAAGTATATCCTAATCCTACTGCAGGCTGTAGTGATACTCTAGTTCGAATACCGTTACATAAACTCGATATGCATGGGCCACCATTAAAAATGTGTCACGACCCGCACCCTGAGGAAGGACCCGAGAACGTGGGTACGTCCGGCCTACGCCACAGTATCAGCGGTAGAACGCTGTATAGGTCATCTATAATATCTAACATCTAACAACAAGATATATAAACCTGTTATCTCCGCACGGAGGAATAATATAACATCTCAACTCTATATCTCAATCACAAGTCTAGGGAAGATAGAGCACGATATGGAATCAGATAAAAGGAAGAAAACTAAAATATAAATAGAGTTATCACACCACACAAGTAGATGTTCAACACAAATAAATACAAGTCCTGAATATAACTAAGTCTCAACTAACAATCGGAACAATCCGATACAAACAGAAAACTATAAATACTAGACTAAACTAGGCACCCTCTACTGAGCTAGACGCTCATCAGGCTCCTGAATGTCACCCTCATATGCCCCATAGAAAGTAGGACAGTCACCATCATCATCTGTAATATTTTTAACTGGTCCAGTCAGGATAGGAGCGAGCACAATACATCTCACGCAGTTCATATCATGTTGGAAAATATAAAGCATGCAAACGAGTAAGATACATGGACTGTAAAAAAATATATATAAAAACGAGGGAGATTTGATAACTGGAAATATCTATATACATGATAAGTAAAAACTGTAACTAACCTGTGATTTAGAGCATGAGATGGTTATATAAACGGGTTAGGACAATGCAATTGTAACTACATCATACTGAGTATACAATGGACATATATATGATTTTCACAAGATTTCATAAGATGGGATTTTGATCACATAACCATTTCCTACTCACCCTCCCCAATCAATACACAAGGATCCAGTCAAGTTATGTTACCTTGTACAAGAGGTTTTTTATCATGTTTGTTCATGTGATCGTGAGAGTACAAGATTACACAAGAGTATACATGAATAGCGGTGTACATGAAATATAAGATGTTCGTGAAAAGCACATGACAACTGTATCTGATGCACCCCGAGGGGGATAACATCGCATGACAAGATATATAGGGCACCAATCCGTGATAATAACGTGACAACATCATGTAAAGTAATCTAGAGCAAGAATATAAATCCTAGCAAGTATGAAATGGTCAAAGAATGTACTCGCCAGATACCCTGAAAGACTGATGAAAACAGATATCCGAACTGATGTCACAGAGTCCTATTTAGAGTAAAACAGGTTATGATGTACTCAAATTATAATAATGGAAATCTGCAATACAAACTACATGATTCTAAGTCAAACTAGGTCAAAGTCAACTATTGGTCAACTTTGGTCAACTGTCTAGGTCAAAGTCAACTATTGGTCAACTTTGGTCAACTATCTAGGTCAAACTAGGTCATACTTAGTCTACTCCAGTCAAACTAGGTCAAGTCCTGGCCCATTCAAGTCTTACTAAGCCTAACCAAGCCTAGGCTAGCATTCACACACATTCACAAGGTTTCATAAGTCACCACAAACAAGTTATATATATATATATAAACATATATATACATAATGTATATAGGCATATATATATATAGGCATTCTTCTATTAGGCATTAGTATACATAGGTATTGAGGGATAGAAGGAGAGTGAGAATGCGTGTGTACATGGATGTCTAGATAGGCTAAGATATATATATATACATGTATTCATGGCATTCATCATTACATTTACATTTTCATAACTTACATGTATTCATCTTGCATATATCAACATACATATATATTTGAGAGATAGAGAGGGGGTTTTATGCGAGGGTTTAAATAGAGTGTAAATCCTAAGTGTACATACAAGTGTGTGAGTGTGTGTACATGTGTACAAGGGCTCAATGTGATAGAGGTTAGTGAAGGGTTAAGTGGTATGTGTGTGTGGTGTATAGATATCAGTTTCATAGTTTTTATATAAAAAAATAGTAAAGTATCTATGTTTTCAGTTCATATGCATTATATATTACCTATATACATTTACATTATCTATACATACATATATATTTCTGAAACTAATTGATATATAGACATTACATACAAGATCAAGACATGGTAACATACTTAATATATATAACATCAACATTCAAAACCATGTAAACCCATTTCAAGTTCAAAATCAGTTCTGAACCAACAGTTCTCAGTTTTATTCGAAAACAGTATAACATTCAATCCCCTTTCCATTTTCGAACCCAACCCAAAATCAAAATCGAGAATCAAACCAAAATCTATATTCATAGTTATCAAATCAAGGATCCAAGCTCAGTTAACATCAAACCAATTTCGAAACATCAAGCTAAAATGAATTTTAAATAAACCTAAGTTTATCTCGAGTATCAGTAAAACTTCACAGTTTCAGGAAATTCGAAAATCCCAAAAAATAAAACCAAATCCTTTGAAAACCCATGAACAAGTGCGTAGTGGTGTTCTCCATATGTTGACGTGTCAAGGGGTTAACTTCGTGTCCAAAAACTGGATACGAACGTGTCCATACGAAAACAAATGCGCACAGACAAAACTGCTCTATACAGTCTCGTACGGGCGTGTCACAGAGTCGTGTGCATGACATATGACACGTGACACGTCGTGCTCGTGTCTAGGGGTAGAGGGGGACTAGGGGTACGTGTACACGTGTCTGCATCGTGTCCAAGTGAGCCGTGTCACGTGAACGAGACGCGTATAAGTACAGATTTTTTCACGTGCACAGTCTGTGAAAAATTAGTGTGCGTGTCCGTGCTCCCTCAATATGACACGAGACCGTGTCAAACTTCTAGGGTGACCTGTCAGTGTCTGCCCCCTCCCTCATGCCAAGTGGCATGGGTCCACATGGCAAAACGAGGAAGAAATCAGGATGTGGTAGCAGAGGACAGCACGAGGGTATCGTGCTGCGTGTCCGTGGCCATTTTGGACACGGTCACGACACAAAACCTAGTTCAATCTTCACGAAAATTAAAGAACACATAAAGGCCTACAAATTTGTTTAAACACAATTTGAAATTAGCAATATTTATTTCTAACAAGCATTTCATCGAACACCCTATTAAAGATACTGATACGTGTCCGATACGGACACGAAATAGACACTACCTTGCACCAAACTAACTCTACAGCTATGGTATACCTATATGCATGCATCAATGAAAAGAAAACATGATTTTATATAGGTTTCATGGTATTTACCTATTGAGAGTATATCTCAATGCAATGGTGAAAATGTGTGTTTCCCCTTTGAACTTCAATTGCCCAAAGCACTCCAAATCCTAGCTAACAAGCCTCTACTAGCTTCCACTATGGTAGAGGGTGATATTGTAATTGATTAGACTCAAATTGGACTCAATTTGGATATTAGGGAAAAATTTTTAGGGAAGTACAATTAGGGCTTCTCTATTGTGTAAAAAGAGGCAAGATCCTTAATAGGTTGCTATTTAAAGAGGAGGGGGGCACTTGATAGCTGGTCATTAGATGAATTAGGGTTAGCTTTTACATGTAGATGAGTGGATAGGGCTTGTCCACCCAATTTTAAGCCTTCCTATTGGTTCAATAGTCCTAAGGCTTTCTTTTCCACAAATATCCTAAGGGGTAAATATCCTACTTAGAAATATCTAGATATTGTTAATCTTGTCATTACTAGGTTATCTTAATCAAGAGTCTAGGCTCAAGGCTAATCTAGATTAGGCTAAGATTCTAGGTTAAGGCTTAACTAAAAGATTAGCACAATATTTAATTAATACAAAATTACAATTTCACAAAATTGTCAAAATAACCAAAATACCCCTAGGCTAAAAAGTAGTAATTAGTCATCCTAATCACATGGTTAGGTTTCTGTAGTCAAGGTTAGTCTCTAGGTCATGCAGTCTCTTGGGTTACACTAGCCAAACATCAAAATCACAACTCATGGTTTTAAATAGTTTTAAATTGATTAAAAATCACCATAAATTATATCATGATTTAAATAACATTATTAAATAATTAAAAATACAAAAGTTCAAAATTACCCTTATTTTAGAAACTGGGTGCTACAGTATCATAATAGAACCGGAGGGAGCGCCTTCTGACTGAGACTGCCTCCTTCGGGTCGTCCGGGAGGATTTTATAGACAGCAAAGTCGATGAATGGAACCTCCAGTCTCTGACGTTGATGCCAGGGTCCGTGGCCATGGCATGAGTTTTCTGCATGCACAGATTATTTTTGGGGTAAGCCAAGTCCCGACCTGTCACCGTAACAAAGTGTTGAGTCCCGACGGGTGCAGCCAATGAGGCTGCAAGGTCGGCTAGAGCCTTAGCTTCTAAGTTTTGCAGCTGAGGGACATGCTGTATGAAGAATTCTGTGAAGGTTGAGATGACGTCCAATGCTGCTTTATAAGAGAGGATGAGGTCTTCATGGCGTACCTCATATTGTCTTCGGATTTGATTGACGACGTGCTTTGAGTCACCGTAAGATTCAAGGTAGTCCACCCCCCGCTGTCTTGCTAACTGAAGCCCCATGATGAGGGCGTTGTATTCCGTAACATTGTTGGAGCACGGTTCTGAAAGAGAATAGGCACGCTGGATGACCAGTTTGTCGGGAGAGATTAAGACCACCCCCACTCCTACGATAATTTGGCCTTTGGGTCCTGTTTTGGAAGTACTGTCGAAGAACATCCGTCAGACTGGGCTTTCTTCGGTAACATTTGCTTCTTGTACCTCATTGGTGATACCTTCGTAGAGCCTGGACGATTTCGAGATTGGGTGCACGGCTAGGAAGTCGGCCAATGCTCGGCCCTTGACAGCCTTTTGCGATACAAATACCATGTCATATGGTGTCAATAATATTGCCCACGTTACCAATCGAGAGTTTAGCGCTCCAGGTTTTGTCATGAGATTTCTGAGTGGATTGACTCGGGAGATGACATGGATTGTTTATCCCGAGACATAGTGGCGAGTCTTCTGGATAGAGAACACCAGGGCCAGACACTTTTTTTCGACGGGGTTGTACCGGTGTTCGGCCCCAACCATCGTCCTGCTAAGGTAGTAGATGGCCTGCTCAGGGCCTGCTTCGTTGTTCTGGGCCAACAAAGCACCAAGGTAATAGTCCATTGCACGGACATAAAGCAAGAATGGTTTACCTGCGATGGATGCCACCAGGACTGGGGGACTTGTTAGATAAGTTTTGATGTCGTCAAAAGCTTTCTAACATTCTTCCGTCCAGACGTAAGAAACTTTCTTCTTCATAAGCTTGGTGAAAGGTTGACATTTTCCAGAAAGGTTCGTGATAAACCTCGGAATGTAGACGAGTCGTCCTTGTAGGCTTCAAAGTTCTCTGAGGTTCTTGGAGGGTCCATGTCAAGGATGGCTTTAGTCTTCTCGGGGTCGACATGAATGCCTTTCGCAATGATGATGAAGCCCAAGAACTTTCTACTAGAAACCCCAAGGAAGGATTCAACGAGATTCATTTTAAGCTGATGTGCCCGCATGAGGTTGAAGACTATCTTCAGATCTTGTAGGTGATCGCCCTGAAGATGGCTCTTGACGGCAATTTCGTCAACATAGCACTCGACTGTCTTGCGGAGGTGTTGACGAAAGATGGTGCTCATAGCTCGTTGGTATGTGGCACTTACATTCTTTAATCCAAAGGGCATTACTGTGTAGTAAAAAACCCCTTTGGAGTTATGAACGACGTGTGTTTCTCGTCGTCTGGGAACATCTTGATCTGATTGTAGCCTGAGTAGCCGTCCATGAAGGACATATGCTCGAAGCCACATGTGTTGTCGATCATTACGTTGGTGATCGGGAGTGGGAACTCATCCTTTGGGCATACAGAGTTGAGGTCCCAAAAATTGATGCAGACTCGGATCTTTTCGTTCTTTTTGGTGACGGAGACGATGTTAGCTACCCTGTTGGGGTATCGTTCTTCACGAATGAACCCGCTGTCCAAGAGCTTGTCAATTTTTTTGTGAATGACATCCATGATGTTAGGACGAAAGCGCCGCTGTTACTGCTTAACGGGCTTAGCGTCAGGCAAGATGTTAAGCTTGTACATTATGACTTGTAGGTCGAGTCTCGACATGTCTTCATAGCTGCAGGCGAAGACGTCGATATATTCTTTGACCAGGCGGATCAAGGATTCTCGGTCCTCCCCCACCAAGCTCTTACTGAAGAAGATGGGTTTGGATGAAGATCCATCCCCAAGGTCGATCTGCTCGACTTCATCTTCGATAGAGGGTTCTCGCAATTCAAAGCGAGACTCCCATTGCGCGCCTAGGCGTTGAGCCCAGGGTTCTTCTTCGAAGAACTTTCCTGTTTGATCGTCGTCTCTATCTTCTGAAGGATGTACAGATGTCATGTTGGCTGACAGTACTTGCCTAAAGACTGAGCCGATGCTGGTGTCAAAGTCCCAAGTTAAAGTTTCAGACGAGTGAGAATATATGACATCCTCTGCTTCTAATTCTTCTGGAGTTATTGGAGGCGTGATGTGGCCTACCCCCCTCCCGTCGGGTACGGTGATAGTAGTCTTACGACTTCCCTTTTGGTACTGAAAGTCGTAGGGGAAGGCGTCGACCTTTGCCGTAGTTCAGATCTTGGCCGCTCTTCAAGTTGTAACCCATCTTTTAGATGAAATACTTGGTTCGATCGTTGTACTGGTAGGTTTGCATTCTACCGGTGTCGGGTTCTGGCTCCGTCGGTGGGAGGTCTTGGTGACGCTCGACTTTGCCAAAGATAATGGACTTCTCGTCCTTGTTCCGAGGCGGAACTATGTAACAGACTCCTTGGTACATGATGACTCAATTTATATGGCTTACAGTCGTTATTTGTGTTTGCAACGACTGTAGGGCATTATCTAGAGTGTACATGGTATTCCAATATGGAAGACTAGAATAATTGAAAGATACTCTATTATTGATAAAATACGTGATCTTGTCCCGAGGGATTACATCATCGAGGGATAGGGCATCGACATTAGCCGATATATACTCTCTAAGTTCTTCATCGGTGAGAACTGGAGCAGCCTTGGAAGGTTCAGGAGAGTTTTTCGGGAGCTTGCCCCGTGCTGGCTCCTGGGATTATGCTGAGAAGGACGCCGAGGTCTTCTCTTGTGGCCTAACAGGTGCCGACAACTGAGAAAGTCTGCTTTTGAGCCACACCTTGAGGGGAGCCTCAGTTGGTGTGCTGGGAGTTGGAGCATTTCCCCATAGCTTGGCTACGAGGGGAGTCGCTACTTGAAGGAGCTTACCTTTGATGCATATCTTCAACGGAGCTTTATTGGATGTCCTGTCCGGAGAAGCTGGCACCTTCCTGCAGAGTTTGACTATCATAGGGGCCATGTTTGAGGTGGCCTCCCTTTGAGTTGCACTTTTAGAGGAGCGTTGATTATTATGTCCGCCTCTGAGTCAGCTTCGACTTCGGCTTCTGCCTCATCATTAGCGTCATTGGCTTCATCTCCAAGACGAATTAATTTATACAAATCAGCATCGGTGAAGAAGGCTTCAATCCCTCTGAAGGGATCGACATCAGCAAACTCTGTTCGTATGATGCCGCTGGTGGACAAGTATTTCATACATTGATGGAGAGTGGATGGCACCACCATATATTCATGTATCCACGATCGTCCCAACAAGATGTTGTAGTTGATGTCTGTATCCACAATATAGCAAGTTACCTCGGTCTGGAGATCGTCGATATGACACTTCAAGCGGATCTTCTCCAGCGGCTCACTCTTACTGGCGTTGAAGCCACTGATGGTAGTGTAAGATGCTTTCAGGCGATGCATCGGGATCCCCAACGTCTGAAGTAGAGTCCGGAAGATGATACTGAGAGAAGATCTAGGGTCGATCTGCATTCGATTCACCTTGATGGCACCGACATACCCTGTGTAATACAGGGGTCTATTGTGCCTGTTGTTCTTAAGCAACATATCCTGGTGAGTGAATATGATGTTGGGGATGATCTCCCCACATTATGGCAGTACGGACATGCTGTAGGATCGTCGTCAGGCTGCTTGATCTGACTGATGAAAGATTTGACGTCTTTCAAGGCTTCGCAGAGAGCCTCCCGAGTATCTTTGGATAGGCGGAGGAGCTCGAACTGGGAAAGTCGTGCTGGACTACTGGCGTGTTGTGCCAATATGTCAAAATTGTGGTGCTTTGCTAACCCCGAAGTGTTGTCTTTTCGAAAAGGCCAGTCAAAGCGGGCCTCCTTCTGCTTTTGTTTATCAGCTGCAAGAGGTTGGGATGGACCTTCTTCTTGGACAAATGTGGTGATGATAGGAGGCATCACTTCGGACGGGGCCTCCTCAGGCTGGGCGTTCTACTGTAAATGCGTTTGTACGGGCAGTGCTTCCTCAAGGGAGAAAGTCACCATTCGACAAGACTTGGTCTTCTTGCCTTTGCCTTTGGAGGTAGAGGGTACCCCCGGTTGAGTCAGCTCTGGAACGAGATTCGGGTGAACCCACATGATCTCTCCTTTGGATGTTGTGAGTGGTGTCAGCCCACCCATATTTTTGCAGGTTGGTGGAAGGTTGACTACTTCTATTATCGCCTTTGGGATGGGGACGACGCCATCTTGAGCTGTGATAGGCGGTAAGGTGCCGAACTGGAGCGACACCATGTTAGTCGAGATCGTCTTCTCCTCGTAATCGACTGAGATGACGTTTGCATTGATCATGCGTTGTGTGTAGTCTTTGAGGATGTAGCAGTCTTTAGTTGGATGCCCAACAAACCGATGGTAGTGACAATACCTCGGGTCGCTGACTCTGCCCACTTTATCAGGATGCTTGGGGTCAGACAACTTGATTTTGTCGCCCTGCTTCAACATCTCGAAGAGTTGTAAGGTATCTTCATCGTTGAAGAAGTAAACCATCTTCGACCTTGGTACAGGAGGAGGCCACTGAGCAGGACCTTGTGTGCTGTTGGATGCATTGATAGTCAATTCCTGCTTCCCTTTCGCTTCGTGGCTGCTACTGCTGGTCGCAGGTCATTTCCCTTTGTCGTCAAAGGTGGGGAAGTTAACCCCCAGAAGGTGCGCCTTCTTCTCAGCAGTTTTAGCTCAACGATCAACGAACTCCAATCAGGCGGAGGAGTGGAGTTGAGCCAGAGCTTGATCGCGGGGATCATGTTCATGCTGCAGGAGTCGATGAGTACATGTTTCGGCATGCCTGGAGACAACCTTAGGCATGCTTGTCGGAAACGCTCGATGAATTCTCAAACAGTCTCCTTCTCAGTCTGTCGCACTTCTATTAGAGAAGACATAGTCATGTCTCTCCCTCCGTCGTAGAACTGATCGAGGAAGAGGCGTGTCAAATCATCGAAGAATGATATGAAGTTGTCAGGGAGACTGCAGTACCAGTCATAGGCGACTCCTTTCAGAGCCCCGACAAACAGGCTCGTGAGTAGGGCATCTTCCTTTGGGAGATGTCCCGTCTGAGACTGGAAGTAGGTCAAGTACCGACGAGAAGAATCCTTCCCGTTATATGACGTCAGTGTATGTGGTTTATACTTTGGAGGATAAACCACCTTGTTCCACTCAAAAGGGTAGGTTGAGGAAGCCCCAACTTCTGACGTTCCTTCTGCCTGTTTTGGGCCTCGAAGTGTTCACGCAGGTCTCTGATCATCTCGAACAAGTCTTTTGTCGAGATGGGAGCAGGTGAAGGCGGTACAGCCTGAAGCTGTATATTAGAAGGAGCTGATGCTCGCAGTGCGGTGTGATGCTCCGCCCCTAAAGATACCCGTTGAGGGCGTATACTTGATTCTCCGTTGGCCCCTGGATCGGGAATGGCGGAGACAGGTGCCCTTGCCAGAGTGGTCCGGAGGTCGAATACTGCCTGGATCAGGATCAGCATGGAGGCAGAGAGGGTTTTAAGACTCCCCTCGAGAGTATCTATGCACTGCACGACGTCTAGTGCTGGAGCGTCTGATTCTCCTTCGTCGCCACCCCCTGCCATGTAGGCTGTCATGACGTGGGTGGAAGTAGATGGATCGGTCGATGCTTCGCTTTCAACCTCGCTTTCCTGTAGAGGGGCTTCTTCTTCTGAAGCCTCGTGTTGGCTACCTCCAGCTACGTCAGGGTCGGTTTGTCGAAGTTCTTCTTCGTCTTCGAGAGGAGGGTTGTCAGAGACTTCACTAACCCCAACTTTTGCTTCTGCCAGGGCCTTCCTTCTTGCTCGGGTGCGTTCGTACACCCCTGGGGACAGGTCCACTATTTTGTTCTTTTTCAGCTGATTCTTGGATGCAGAGGCTGAGGAGTTGGTGGTTGTCTTTCTCACAGATAAGTAGGAATTGGAGACAACATGACAAGAAGTGACCTTGGGCTCCGCTTCGTCTTCAATTGGCACTTTCTTTCCGAGGCGATGTCGGATAGGTGCCGTAGATTGTAGTTGCTAAAACACGGACTGCCTCTGTGGCGGAGCCGCTTTTTTGTAACAACAGCAGTTGATGGTGACCATAGCACAGGTATGTCCTGCGAGGGGCACATTGTGCTTATTGGTTATCTCTTCTGATCTACGTTTGTGACTGATCTTATTACGTAAATCATGATAGAAGAGTTTCACTTTAACACCCCCATCAGGCGCATGGCAAGGCCAAGCACCGTGGTGGTCATGTGAATGTTTTACCCCCTGATCTGGTTCACGTGCATGAGATACGCCCAGATCATTGGTAGAGGAACAATATTTATGACAACTTGAGTCCACTTTATGTGCATCACCCAAGTGGGTGCATGGACTCAACATCGCAGTTGCCCAGCCAGACTTGGTTCAAAACACAGTATATGCGCCCAAGCAGGACAGAAACTTTGGTAGTCGGCCCGTTTCTAGCACAGATGTACCCGAGTCGACTCTGTACAGCTTACCATCAGCAGCACGCATGATTTTGAATGCATGCTTCTGGTTTGCTGTTGGCGTAGCACATTCGTGGCGCATGGCCTGTGCTTCCTTGGATTTCTTTATACTAGCCCGCGAAGACGCATAGTACTCAGAATCTAATTGTACCTTGTCATGACTACGAGTGAGTCTGTTGAAGACAGACGTTCTCTCTTGTGCACCAGAGCTCATGCGCTGGAGATTGGTTGCACCTCTGCTCCGTTGGCACATCTTCTTCGGCTGGAAAGAAGACGGTTGGGGAATGCAGTTAACACTATATTTTTTAGACAGATGTGCGGTACCAGTGGGCACATCCTTGTTGCTGAGAACGTCGGTAGGAAGGGCTAGCTGCGGTTGGGCATCCCCTTTAGTGATGGTGCCAGGCGCATCGACCTTGTGCACCCAGACTTGGCGGGTCTTCTTCGGCTTTGGTAGCCGCTTCGAAGGACTCTCGCTGCCTTCAGAGATGAACTCCTCGTACGTCTGTTGATTGAGGCATACCACAAGTGTTTTATGGGATGAGCCGAGTTTGATGTTGTCAGATTGTGACACAACTTTCTCGTTGGAGGAGAAAGAGGTCCCCAGCAGAGTCGCCAGCTTGTTTGTCATTAAAACTCTTTGGGATTGATGTTTTTAATTACAAACAGAACAGAGTACAATGTAGGACTTAGACGTAGTCCTAGGAGTACACTTTTGTTTTTATCTGGGTACGGTGCCGTTGGAGCGAGTGGTAATAAGTTGACTCCGTTGACGATCTGACGACGATCTTGAACTCTCTGAAGGTCTGGGTTGCCCTGGATGTCAGAGCATTGCGAGGAGAAGTGGACGTTAAGTGTCTCTTCTGGCCTCCGTAAGTGGATATAACAGTCTATCTGTATATATATCTCTCTCTGTCTGTGTGTGTTGGGTGACGGAGTGATCCTTCTATTTATAGATAGCAGGCTGGCTGCTCACGCGCACATATGTCGGATGTGTCTAAACGTAGGGATGCCATGTGGCTGATACTGGCGGAGGTGCATGGTCGATGTGCCCCGAGTGTAGTAGAATCTGTTCGAACTGCTTCGTTGGGCTGTGGAGGAGCTGACACGTGGCAGTTGCTGAGATTTGGTTGTTGTCGTGGGTGGTTAGCACCCATTCTTTGAATAAAATTGAGTCAAAGGACGCATAGCGTATGGCTATGGCTCAAAGATCTTAATTTTGAAGGAGAGTGATCTGTCGGGTTGCGCCTAGGATTGGGCGCATGGAGGCGACAGTCCTATGAGTTTTAGGCATCATAGACAAGTCTGGGCACATGGCTTTTGAGGTGCATGCAGAGCTTCGCATCAGTGTACGCCTAGGATCAGGCGCAGGGGAGATGACTTGGTTTTATGAATTTTAGGAGTCATGATCAAGTCCAGGCACATGGATTTTGAGGTGCATGCAAAGCTTAAGTCTTCTGTTGCTTGAGATCAGAAGTGTTCTAAGGGGGCGTATGACCATTAGGGCGCACGCAGTCTTCTGGGCGCATGTCTCCGAGGTGCATACAAATGATCGATCGGCCATGCGGTGGTTGTTTACCGACCCAAGGTGAAATGATGGTGTCGACATTAGCGGCGCTTCGTTTTCGGCAAAGGGCTGCTTATTGGATGGCTCTTGGAATGCATCACCTTTTTTTTCATTCAGCACTAAATGCTTGATGATGACAAGTTTGAAAGGGGCGTATCGGTTAATTCTGATCTGGGCACATGGGTCTATGTCCCTCTGTGCGTATCAGTACGAAGCACATGGTGCTGACGGTGCATTAGCCACGTGTCACATCCACTTTGGCCCGTATGTTGAGTTCTTTGAGGCGTTAATGGCTATTTTAACATAGCTGAATTCGAAGGGGCAGATTCATCACCATAAATGCAAGTTCGTTGCACTGACTTCGGGAAAGTTGCCACTTGGCGTATGGATTTGATTTGCCCTGGCCTATAAGTAGCAGCGTGAGGAGAAGTTTTGTTTCTCGTTTTACTTTTCTTTCCTTCATGGAGACGAACTCGATCGGTCCCCTGCCTTGGCGAGTTGACGATGGAATCCTTCCGAAGACGAAGATGTGCCGAGTTCACCATCGGCCCTATGAAAGTGCCTATTGCATCCAAATATCAGGATCGACATGTCCCGACACAGGCTGAAGGTGCCTGTTGCATCCAAAGATTGGGGCGGTCGTGCCCTAATTTTTGTTATGCTGGAAGAGCCACAGGCTGTCGAGTGTTTATGTTGCTTCCGAAGACCGGGGCATCGTGCCGCGATCTTTGTTGGGCTAGGAGAGCTCCTCCTCCTGCTACACAAGGGCTGATTGGTTTTGAGGCGCCGGTGCCATAATGACGAGACGATGCACCTGTATGAGACATCAAAGTGATGCACCTGACGGATGATGCGCCTGGCATGGGGCGCATGGCAGTTGTTGTGCCTGGTTGTAGCTTTATGATTTTTCTTTTTGTAAAAGTTCTCCTTTGTAAAGCCTTTCTTTAGACATGTTATAGACTTTCATATAAAATAAAAGCCTTATTTTCAATGTCTTTAAACTTGTACTTTTCTTTGCTATGGCAAGTATCTGTTTGAGCTCCCTGGCGCATTTGAGTTAGTCGCATGGTTGGGTTGAGCGCATAAGAATTTTGGCCTATAGATGCGCCTGAAATTCCATGCTTCTACACACGAAAGCTTAGATTTCAACGAACCATTGCACGATTCATCACGTACGCACGCTATAGAACTATTATGCCAAGAAGATATTACATACTTAATACCTTATGCCTGTTATAAAATAGAGATAAACAAAATTTTGAATCCTTGAATAACCGTCGCCATAACACGGCAAAACAACGATAACAATGGTTATGTTACTCACGAACTAAAGATTTTGCTTGAATAACTAATCTAACCTTGCACAGTCATTGGATAACTCGTGCACGAGGAACGACTTCCTCGAGCGATACCCCAAGATATGGGATCATTTCAGTCTTGGAGGAAACAAAAGATAGTTGAGCTCGACAAAAGCAAAACATGGTTATTCGGGGAACTTGCAGCGGGGCTCGCTACTCGCGCGAAAATGGTCACCGTCTAACCCAGCTATAGTCCAAAATGGCTTATGGTGTCAGTGACATTCACATATACAAACTGTACATGCTAATTGATAATGATTGACAGAAAAAAACATGGTAAGTCTCACATTGCACGGCACGCTCTGACGTGGATAAGTTTTAGCGTAATTTACATTATGCCTATCATATGATTGCCTAAAATTTATTAGGATGGCTCGAAAGATCAGAAAATTAAGTCATAACATTTTTTGAACCAAATAAGAGTGTGATATATAAATTTGCCACTCGTCACTATAAAGTGTAATGTACATGTTTGCCATCGAAAATGGGACAAGGTTTTGTTGAGATAAAACTTTGGTATTTCAATTACAAACAGAACAGTATACAATATAGGACTTAGACGTAGTCCAGGAGTACACTTTTGTTTTTATCTAGGAATTGTATCAGTGGAGCGAGTGGTAATGCGTTGACTCCGTTGACAATCTGACGACGATCTTGGATTCTCTAAAGGCCTGGACTGCTCTGGATGTCGGAGCATTTGGAAGAGAAGTAGACGTTACGTGTCTCTTCTCGTCTTTGTATGTAGATAAGATGATCTATCAGTCTGTGTGTGTATGAAGGAATGATCCTTCTATTTATAAGTAGCAGACTGGTTTGCTCATGCGCACATATGTAGGATGCGTCTGTACGTGGGAATGCCACATGACTGATGCTGTGGGGCGCATGGATGATGTACCCTGAGTTGAAGATGAATCTTGTTTAAATTGTACCGTTGGGCTGCGGTGGAGCTTACATGTGGCAGTTACGAAGATTCGGCCGTTGCTAAGATCTTGGGTGGTTAGCACCCATTCGTAGGCAGAACTGAGTCAAATGACACGTGGTGTGTGTTCATGGCTCAAAGATCTTGGATTTGGTGGAGGGTGATCTGTCAGGATGCGCCTATGATCTGGCGCATGAGGCGACTTGGTCTATAACTTTCAGAGGTCACAGACAAGTCTGGGCGCATGGCTTTTGAGTTGCATGCAGAGCTTCGAATGCATGGCTGTGGAGGCGCATGCAAAGACTTGGCTTCTGTCATTTGGGATCAGGAGTAAGTCAGGGCGTATGGCTTTTGAGGCGCATACAAACTTCTAGGCATATGGCTGTGGAGGCACATGTGAGTGATCGGCCAGCCACGTAGGAAGGACAGGTGTAGCCGACAAAAGTAAGTAATGATGATACCAATATCTACGGCTCTTTATTTTCTTTTACATGGCGCATCCTTATTGGCCCGTCTTTTGAGTTCTTCGAGGCGTTAATGGCTGTTTTGACTTGGCCGAATACGAAGAGGCAGATTCATTAGCATTAATACAAATTTATTGCACAGAATATGAGGAGACAACCACTTGGCGCATGGGCAAGGGTTGCCCCGGCCTATAAATAGCTTTGTGAAGAGTTTTGTTTCTAATTTCACTTAGCTTTCCTTCATGGAGATGAACTCGACCGGTCCCCTGTCTCGACGAGTTGACGATGAACTCCTTTCGAAGACAAAGATGTGCCGAATGGTTTATTCACCATTGTCCATGTTTTCGTACAAGCTTGTGAAAGTGCATGTTGCATCCAAATATCGGGATCGTCGTATCCTAACACAGGCTGAAGGTGCCTATTGTATCCAAAGATCGGGGCGGTCGTGCCCCGATTTTTGTTATGTTGGAAGAGCCACAGGTTAGGGCTATCGTGCCCTAATTTGGTTAGGCTAGAAGAGTCACTCCTCCTGCTAGAGTACTCGCATGCTGACGAGGAAGTAATTTGCTCTGGCTATGCACGGGGATGCACTTACGCTGAGATATTGTAATGATGCGCCTGGCTGTAGCACTTGAGTGATGAGCCTGGCTGTATGTTGAAGTGATGCGCCTGACAAGTGATGTGCCTGGCTGTAGCTTTTAGGATTTTTCTTTGTCTTTGTAAAAGAATTCTCCTTTGTAAAAGATTTTTAAACATGTAATAGACTTTCATATGGAATAAAAGCCCCATTTTTATGTCTCTTTGCTGTTTTCTGCTGTGCCAAGTGTTATGTTGAGTTTTCTGGCGCATGTTAATTTATGGCGCATGAGAGTTAGGGCGCATAGGAGTTCTGGCCTTAGATGCGCCTGAAATTATATGCTTTTACCTCCTTTAAAGTTTTTAAAACTTTTTGCCAAGTTTTGGAATACTTTGAACAAGAAGCATGGGTAGTCGTCGTTCTGGGCATATGTCCTCGTCTGGGCGCATGGCTTTTCTGGGCGCATGACCGCTTCGCACATTTCTGTAGGGGATGGGGGTGGCGCATGCTCTTCTCATTTTTTTAATGCAAGAAGATAACGCCTCGAAGTTTGAAAGATTAATATAATCTTTTGAAACATTATGCAGCCGTCAGTTTCACGAGACCCAAAGAGTTGTGCTGATGTCAGCCTTTATTGGTTCACGCGCATGGCTCATGCCTATAAATAGGCATCTATGAGGGAGAGAGAGGGAGAGTCTTCTATGTGGCGGTGCTGGCCGTGTTGTCCGAAGAAGGGGCAAGGACAAGGAGCCCGTGGAGGTCGACGTGGAGGACACTCGTTGTCGCAGCGACTCCCATCGATATTCGGTCGGTGGTAATTGGTGGGTGATCCTTCACTTTGTTGCAATTCTGTTGGGGCACATGGGTGTGATTGAAATGAGTCGCATCCCTATTGACACGCCTAGGCTTTCCATTGCTGACGTACATGGACTTTGTCCTGATGATGCGCCAAAGCTCCTTCTGCTGACGCGTATGGACTTAGTTCCTGATGATCCGCCGAAGCTCCATTTGCTGACGCGCATGGACTTAGGTCCTGATGATGCACCGAAGCTCCTTTTGCTGATGCACATGGACTTAGGTCCTGATGATGCACCGAAGCTTCTTTTGCTGACGCGCATGGACATAGGTCCTGATGATGCGCCGAAGTTTCTCTTCAAATGCGCCTGGGCCTTGGTCCTCTGTATGCGCCTTTGGTGAGATTCTAACTGTGCTCATGGGTTTTGACCCAGTTGATGCGCCAGATTGTTGATGCGCCTCAGATGCAGTATCCATACCGAAGGCGGAGGTTGTCGTGAAGGAGGAGATACTGCCTCCTCTTGTCAAACAAAAGCCGGTGACTATCAGGGAGGAAGTTACTCCCAAGGTTGAATTTGTTGTCAAGGAGGAGCCACTGTCAGAGGAAGCACCGGGAGTTCTGACCCTCCTGCCCCTGCCGAGGATCTGAATCAAATAGAGCCTTCATATGCGAAATGGCTGAGAGAATAGTACATGCCTCAGTGCAACTATGATCCCTGGCCGTAAGGATTCGTAGGTTGCCTTGCAGTTGTTGTTTCTGGGAATATGAATAAAGTCAATATCCCTACTTTATCTTAATGAAGAACCTTTTGCTTTGTTCATTATTGTGATGAATCTTGTGATTTTTGGTGGACCTATTATCTTCTGCGCACCTTGGTTTCTAGGTACAGATAATAAGTTGAGAATGAGAGAAATTGCCATATTTACTAAGAGGTAGTATGGACGTGGTAAATATGGGTTAATGGTAGAGCTTTCCTACTCAAAGGTAATATGGACGTGGTAGGAGTGAACTCTGCAGGAATGTATAGAACAAATCAGAGGTAATGTGGACGTGGATGTTCTATGATTGACGTGCAACAACGCGGGGATTGTTGTATGAGATCACTACCAAAATAAGTCAGATTTGCGACAAATTTAGCGACTCCATGAAAGGATATCGTTAAATTTTGGGAATGCAGCGACGGGGTCAAACGTCGTCGCTATTCGTCACTGTTGGCGACTAATAGCGACATCTAGTGACCTTAATTTATTAAATGGAAATTTGGGTCGCAATGCCGTCGGTACACGTCGCTAATTATTTATATATAGCGACGCGTAACGACGTCTGTTATAGACCGTCGCCGTATATTACTAATTCAGCGACATTTAGCGACGTCTGCATCAAATGTCGCTAATTGTTTTATATAGGGCAGGAGGGGTTTTCTTTTCGATCACCCCAATTTTTTTTTCCTTCCCCCCCAATTTTCGATCTCCCTCCCTTCTCCGGCGCTCGCTCCCTCCTTCGGCGATCTCCCTCCTCTGGCGATCTCCCTCCTCCGGCCTCCTCCTCCACCGGCCTTCTCCTCAGGTATCCTCCTCTCTCTCTCTTTCTCTCTCTCTCTCTCACACACACGCTCTCCCTCCTCCGGCGTCGTCCTCCTCCGGTAGCCTCCCCCCTCTCTCTTTCTCTCTGACACACACACACTCTCTCTTTCTCACACACCCCAAATTTTTTTCTTTCCTCCCCAATTTTTGATCTCCCTCCCTCCTCCGGCGCTCGCTCCCTCCTCCGGCGTTCGTCCTCCTCCAACATTCTCCTCAGGTATCCCTCACACACACACACACACACATACACACACACGCTCTCCCTTCTCCGGCGTCATCCTCCTCCGGGGTCCTCCTTCTCTAGTAGCCTCCCCCTCTCTCTCTCTCTCTCTCACACACACACACACTGCACACACACACTCTCTCTTTCTCACACACATACTGCGCACACATACTGCACACACACACACTTTCTTTCTCATACACACACTGCACACACATACTGCACACACATACATTAATTTCCTGAAAGCTTATCTATCATACATGGTGCTTCCTACATGTGTGTGTTCTTTGTATATACATGTGTGTGTTCTTTATGTATAGAAAGAACTATTATCTCTGAGACAGAAATTGTTATATATAAGGATGTATATGTATATACATGTGTGTTCTTTATATATATATAGATAGATAGATAGATAGATAGATAGATAGATAGATAGATAGATAGATAGATAGATAGATAGATAGATAGATAGATAGATAGATAGATAGATAGATAGATGTATATGTACATGCTCATATTTTTATACTTGTGATACACTTGTGATACATATGCTCTATGCACACTTTTGATACATATTCTCTATGCTTGTGATACCAATTGTGTCGTAAAACAATATATGGTACGACATGGTGATCAGGACATAGTCCCTGCAGCCATTCGACTGGAGAGGCAAAAACTATGTAGCCGTAGATAAAGTTGACTGTCCTCCGACCCCCATCCCTCGGCAATTATGATACGACAACCTATCACTATATCTTATAGTAGTAGATGATGTCTTAGTATTACATTATGTGGGTTTATCTTGATTCTGTTACATCCTTCAGATGCTAGATTCGATAAGAACATATACTACACCATATGTACAGAACATAGATGATTCAAACTAATGTATGCTAGAATGAATTTTGGGTTGTGTTTTGAGCCATCCGTCCACATACTTGCTTTGTGAACAAAGAGTTTACAAGAGTTCTTTTTCCAAAGCATAACTTTACTTGTTCCAGCTTTGAGCCCCTCCTTTTCGTGCGTCAGTTCATGTCGGTCTTCACTTTCAGCAGTAACGACCACAATTTTTATTTTCTTTGATCAACGATATATTTCACATGCTTAATTGTCAAGTATGGGGATGACAAGTTTATGGTAGTAGATGATATCTTAGTATTACATTATGAATGTCCTCCAATTAACCTCCATCCCTCGGCAATGATGATACGACAACCTATCACTATATCTTATAGTAGTAGATGATGTCTTAGTATTACATTATGTGAGTTCATCTTGATTCTGTTACATTCTTCAGATACTAGATACGATAAGAACATATACTACACCATATGTACAGAACATATATGATTCACACTAATGAATGCTAGAATAAATTTTGGGTTGTGTTTTGAGCCATCCGTTCTCACACTTGTCAAAAAATTGAATATAAACTTTTTATCTGCTTTTGAAAATGTAGATGAGGGAAATACAGATTGCTGAGGTAGCTCCTCCTACTGTTAAAGAGGAAGTGGCACCGGTAGCTAGTGAGACAGGGTGTGCAACAGATACATATGTCTACTAGTTTGTTTCCTTTCTGGAATTATAAAACAGATATGAATTATACATTAAGTGCCAATCTTTGTAAAATTATCTTAAAATGGATATGAATTACTATCTGTAGAACCGTTTGTGGATGTACAATTGTCATCCTGATGACATGTGCGGTGTGCGGGATGAATTTATACAGGGTGTGCAACAGTTCCTGCAGTTTGCTAAGGCGTTCCCTCAGTACATGGACCGTACAAAAATTAAGTGTCTATGTGTGAGATGTTGTAACTTGAAATATCATTCGGAAGTGGATATGACATATCAATTGTATTCGAGGGATTTTATACCAAATTATTATCAGTGGACCGTACACAGAGAACTTGTGCCTTTAGCATCCGAGCCGGAGCCTTATGTAGAGCCTTATGTAGATGTCCACGAGCATGCTGATTACGACCAAGGGTGGACGAACATGGTTTTCGATGCTGCAGGGCCTAGTTTCGATCCTAACATCAATATGCAGCTGAGGAGGCACCGAATGTCGATGCTGTAAAGTTCATGGAGTTGCTGGAGAATGCAAGGACTCCTTTATATCCTGGTTATGATGATCATTCACCGTTGGAGGTGATTATAAGACTGCCGAGTATAAAATCAGATTTCAACATGTCTCAAGAATGCTACAACCGAATCCTGGAGTTAATTAAAGATATATTGTCGGAGAGTGTCAAGTTATCTAAAGACTTCTACCGATCTAAGAGAATGGTGAGATCGCTCTGGATGGGTATGAAAAAATTGATGTATGTCGTAACTTCAAGACAACTAGTACAGCAAGGACTTCTGGTGCACGCAAGGACTTCTGGTGCACGCAAGCCAACAGATTCGATGCACTATTTGCCTTTGACGTCGCAGTTGCAGAGGTTGTTTATGGCAAAGGAGACAGCTGATAATATGAGTTGGCACAAGCGGAAACAAATAGATGGAGTACTGGATCATCCATTCGACGGGGAAGCATGGAAGCACTTTGCTCGAGTGTATTCCGATTTTGCTTCAGAGTCGCGTAATGTCAGATTGGGACTTTTCTTCGACGGTTTTACCTTATTTGGACTTTCGGGCTCACAATATTCTTGTTGGCCTGTGATTGTTACTCCGTATAACTTTTTGTCTTGGATGTGTATAAAGACTCCTTATATGTTCCTAACTATTATTATTCCAGGTCCGAAGAACCCGAAGAGGAACATCGATGTGTACTTACAGTCCTTGGTAGATGAGCTGAATCAGTTGTGGAAAGTAGGTGCAACCATATATGATGTTTCTAGAAAGCAGAACTTTCATATGAGGGCCGCACTAATGTGGACCATCAATGATTTCCTGGCCTATGGAATGTTATCGGGTTGAAGCACCCATGGTCGTCTCGCATGTCCATATTGCATGGATCGCACTAAGGCTTTCCGTTTGAAACACGGAGGAAAACCGTGCTTCTTCGATTGTCATCGATAGTTCCTGCCAAAGGATCATCCGTACCGAAGGAACATGAATGCTTTTCGTGCTGGCGTGGTAGAGAAGTACAGTCCACCGCCAAGGTGGTCCGGGGACACGAGATGGAAGGAAGTTAATGAATTGTCAAGTACTATTGAAGAGCCTACAGTCGGGTACAAGTGTGATGGATTTAGCCGCGCTCGTAACTGGATAAAAAAGAGTATATTCTGGGACCTGCCATATTGGAGTGACCATCTGCTCAGACATAACCTAGATGTCATACATATCGAGAAGAATGTCTTTGACAATATAATAAATGTTGTGATGGACGTAAAGGGGAAGACGAAAGACAATCCCAAGGCCATGTTGGAATTAGAAGAAATATGCAGACGTCCAGAGTTGTATTTGATAAAGGAAGGTAGTAGGAATTATAAGCAGCCCAAGGCCATTTTCTCACTGGACAAGGAGGACAAAGGTAGACTTTATAGGTGGATCCAGGGCCTAAAATTTCCAAACGGGCACGTATCGAATTTGAGAAGATGTGTTAACCCGAAGGAGAACAAAGTACAGGGTATGAAGAGCCACGACTGTCACGTTTTTATGGAGAGGTTAATCCCGATTGCATTTTGGAAATTCTTATCCCAGGTCGTTTGGGATCCACTAACAAAGCTTGGCATATTCTTCAGAGATCTTTGTTCTACTAAGTTGCTCGTCGATCGACTTGAAAAGTAGGAGAAGGACATTACAGTAACATTGTGCAAGCTTGAGAGGGTGTTCCCTCCTTGATTCTTTGACTCCATGGAGCATTTTCTAATTCAACTTTCCTATGGGACACGTGTTGGTGGGCCCGTCGGTTATCGGTGGATGTACCCGTTCGAGCACCATCTAAACCACCTGAAGTGGAAGGTAAAAAATAAGGCACGGGTCAAGGGTTCTATTTGTGAAGCTTATGTCCTTGAGGAGATTACAAACTTTTGTTCAATGTATTTCAAGCCTCATATTGCTACAAATAGAACATGTCACACCCCAGAACCAGAATACTGGAGAGCGGGGGCGAACATAGCCAGCTACGTATAATGGAATGGAATCCACCCCACTATACGGTCACGGCTGTCTAAATATATGAGGGTTTATCTACAAGCCAACAGTCTCTTAGGGTCATGAACAAGCCTAGTGTCTCAATCACAAGCAAGTAAGTAAAGTTTCAAGATGTAATATCACCAAATATACAATAGTAAGGCATCCCAAATATTATATACTCAGCTGATCATGAAGCTAGTCGTTACAAAATGTGATGATAGCAAGAGTTTCGATCATACATGATCAACCCTAGGATCTGTCAATCATGTTACAGCCTGTAGGCAAACAGTAATAAGGTATGCAACCGAGCTAACGCGTGCTCGTCGGCTAAACGCCTCAAAAGAATATTTTACAATAGAGTGGAAGAGCCAAAAATAAATCCACTCATTGCCAGGATTCCGTCTAGTGGTCACCATCTGGCTGGAAAGTCGGTAGATCGTCTGGAGCTGCTCCAAAATCTGGCCATACAAAACCAGCTGGGTCAGATCCCAAAAAGAGCAAGTGCCACAAAGGAGGCTTCACTTAGGAACTAAAACCAGCAATTAACACAGGATATAATAATAATAAAAGACAGGACATGTGAAAAAGCATGACAAGATGATATACAACGAGATAACCATGGAACTATTCAGATAACCAGGTTACAACCCGTAAACCAAACAAGGACCGGGGTTGTAATTCTTCATCTGAACGGAACTTGGTTTTCTACCATTTATCAGCAAAGTAAACATGAGCAATCAGGTCAAGTAACAATCTTGAGCAGGATCAGGATAAGACTAGACTGGTTAGTCTCCATCCAACAATTCACGACTAAGCAATAAGTACGGCTTGATACTTTAACTAACTAGGGTTATCACAGGCCTAGTTACTAGTAAGATGCAGTGAGATGTTCCTCCAGCCACAAGCCCTGCAGCTAATCCAGGTTATCCAGGCGACTTGGATTCATTAAGCAATGCCTCGTTCTACTCCACATATCAGTGAGTCTAGACTTGTGCCCTACTCGTCGGCAGGCTGTAAGTCCAACAATGGTGGCCGGGATAACGGGATCGTCTGTAACTGGGGAAATCTTTCATGACTACTGAATTATTCTAGTTATTAGGCTTAGTCAATTTACAGTAGGTACCCCTGACCGTGGTACTCAGGGATCCCTGTCCTAGACATGATGCAAACATTATCGGTTCAATTGTACAAACACAATCGTCCACTGTGTCCAGTGTTAGCCCAATGATTATATCATGTTTTTGAATATGGCTAATCAATTAAGTTTAACATAATGATGTTACTAATATTCATGTAATCACTATCACGTTGCTACTTAAACTTAGCATTGTCCTAATATTAGCATTGTCCTCAATGTTTACTATTTTAATATTGTTGAGCTACATAAGCTTGTATCATATTGTTCTGTTTATCTTTGGACGACCGCCGTCAAAGAAAAACGCATCTTCAAGTCTGCTCAAATATTTGAAGAAAGGCGTCATCAAAGGGCTCTTGGTTTTCCTATTTTATCAATATAATTTCTTATATTTATTGAGTCTAGGAATACGATGTACACTGCATCGTACTGGCAAATAGGCTACCCAAGAAATGTTTTCAAAATACCCTTTCATTTTAAAAACTAGCCCACTTACAAAAGCCCAAACTACTTTCTAACTGTTTGACTTTTCAAAAAGTCCAAAACCAGTTTGCAAAAACCTAACAGAACCCTAGCAGAACTCGGCCTGAATTCGGCCAGAGTTCGGCCAGAGTTCGGTTAGTGAACGTTGCTTTTTGAACTTGGTCTTCCAGCAGCTACGGATCCCAACAAGATTTTCTTATAGAGTTCTGTCCGAATTCTGTCCGAATTCTGCCTTTGGAAAAACTATAAATAGATAAGGATTTCGATCATTTCAACTCACTCATTCACTTTCATATCTCTTCTCTATAAGCCTACTACTTCTTCCAAAGTGTTCTGAGCTTTCATTTTCAAATCCCAAGCCAGTTACAATCCTCTAGTCGATTTGCCAGTACGGTACGGTCTAGAAGTTTCAGAGTGATTGTAATCGGAGGCTTGATTGAAGGTACACACTTCACAATTGAAGTTGGTCGAGTACTTCGGATCAAAGCTCGCGTTGTAGAAGTTGCAAGAACTTCGGATGAAAACTTGTGGTAATTTTCCATAGTGGATTTAACTGGAAGCTAGAGTTCTTCCGACTGGACTAGTTCTCACAAGAGGGAAACCAGTATACATCCTTGTGTTTGCGTTTGCTCTCTACTCTCTACTTTTCATTTACATATCTGTGATATATTATCTGTGATCTTGTTACTAACATTTTTAAATAGTTAAATTTTGCTGCCTACTCTATTCACCCCCCTCTAGAGTATTGTGCTTTACAACACGTTTCTACAATCGGTCCTACATCCAGGTCATTCATTCTTGTCATGTCATGTTAGCCGTCGCAACAGCCTTCGAGATATATATCAAGTCATATCATTGTCAAAAGTGCACCACAACGGGTCACCATCGTGTCAGGGAACAATTAATATGGCACAAACATACATGTGGTAATTTAATATTAGCACGGGCAAGGACTGTGGAGGATTCATGCGGCTCAGGAAAAACTTGGGCCATATACGGCTATCAAATAATAGGCCATATGCGGCCAGCATGTTGCATGCAAACAAATGCAAGTAATTAATTTAATGCTAAAAGCTTGCAAGCAAATGCATGCAAGGCCATGCAAGCAATTAAAGTTAATGCACGTGCATGCAAGCGGCCATGCAATTAGCTAAGGCCATGCGGCCAGCTAAACTTGCCATATGCGGCCAGGCAAATAATATTAATGGCCATGCAGAAAATTGTCTATACGGCAAACAAATAATTCCATGCTGCCAGCAAATGGATTGGCCATGCGGCCAGGAATTAAATAAAGGCCATATGCGGCTAGAAATATTAATAAGGCCATGCGGCCAGCAAATATATCCATACGGCCAACATGTGTATCCATGCACAGAATTACTAATGCATGTAAGCAATTCATTGATTGCTAATGCATGAAAGGCCAAGCAAAGAATTACTAATGCATGAAAGGCCATGCGGCCATATATGCTAGGCCATATACGGCCAACAAAGAATTCTGGCCATGCGGCCAACAAGAATTCTTGCCATGCGGCCAACAAAGAATTCTTGGCCATGCAAATATTTCTAATGCTAATGCATGCAATCAGTAAGCAAATGCATGCATTAAAGGGCTAATGCCTGCAATTATTATAAAGGTCATGCAAATTACACCAATGGCCTATGCGGCCAATTCAAATACATAAGCATGCAAGCTGATGCTTGCATGCATGCATGCATTAAATATAACATGGCATTATACCATATACGGCTCATATATATAAGCATGCAAGCTAATGCTTGCATGCATGCAAGTTAAATATAACATGGCATTATACCATATGCGGCTCATATATATAAGCATGCAAGCTTGCTTGCACAGGCCATTAAATATATAAGCAGGCAAATGCTTATATATATAAGCATGCAAATGATATTGCTTATGCATGCAAGTGCATGCAAATAATTGCATGCGGCCAAGGGGGCCAAAGCAAATATTGTATGTGGCCAAGGCAACATTTAGTAGCCTATGTGGCCAACTATAATCAAATGGCTCATGCGGCCAACTAAATGGCCAATGGCCTATGCGGCAAGCATATAAATGATGGCCACATGCGGCTGACATGGAGCATGCAAGCTAATGCTAAATACATGCAAGGCTATTCCATGCGGCCAGCTAAGCAATGCAAGTAATTTAATTAATGCAAGCAACTAAATTAAAGGGGCATGCGGCTCAGACAAATAATTAATTGCCTATGCGGCCACAATTCAAAAGGCCATGCAAACTTAAATGGCCCTGGCCGCATAAGCATGAAAGGCCATGCGACCAGAGCTAAAAAATGCTCATGCGGCCAATTAAATTAAATATTCAATTAAATGGTCATGCGGCTCAGAGCTAAGAAATGCTTATGCGGCCAAAAGTGCAATTAATGGCTCCCACAGAGAACATGTCCATAGAAAATACCATGGCCTCCATGCTCCACCAAACAACAACAGGAACCCAAATCCAGACTTCCGTAGGTCAAATTTGGGTAAAATAGAATTCTCTGCAACATGGAACCATCAACTAGCAAAAATATGCAAGTTTGATAGATCAAAACTCATGAAAATCGAAAATACCACAAAGCTAGATTTATAAGAAATTAACCACGGAAATAAAAATTGCTAAGTACTAAAGTGGGTTAGAAACACATAAGGAAGACAATGGAACAATAAAAATGGAATTCCTCCATGAACCAAGATGCACTTGCCTACACCTTCCTCTCTCTCTTAGGTAGGTGAGGAGTAATGGTGGGGAAGAAGAAGAATAAATAAGGAGAGAGAAAAGAGTGGGGGTTAATAAATGGTGATGGTGGTGGTAGGTAGGTGGGTTGGTTCTCTAACAAAACTGAACCAAGCCAACAAGCCGAACCGAACCAAGATGAACCAAGCAAAGAAATGCCCAATTAAACCAAGCAAGGAGACATGCAATACGAGACAAAATACGTACACGTATTCCAAAATACGTAATACGAACCACAGGCATTACAGAACAAGAGCTCCAAGGAACGACGATGGAGATATAGAATATAATGATGCTTTATTGAAAGTCTTCAATGCTCTTGGAAAGCCTTCTGGAAAACTGAAGAAGAGATATTTGAATGATGAAGAACTAAGGGCTGTCCAGTTATATATATTACTCAACTGCGAGGAGGATGAAGTAGAAAAGCTAGAGTGGTAAGTGAAAATCGTCAACGTCCAAGTCATCTATTTGTTGATTACGTTATTATAATTTAACTAATTGACCGATATTTATTGGTTTTCAGCAAATTTAATGATAAGGTGAGGTCAAGTAGACCAAACATTGCAGATGAAGTAGAAGAAGAAATGAGACTTCATTTCCCGTCTTGGTTGAATGCATATGTAAGAAGCTAGTTAGAATCTTCCTCCATATGTATTTGCACAAGAAATAACTTAACATTGAACTTAATTTTGTATCTTCTCGTGTTTAGGTTGATCGGCCGGACGTCACCCTTGAGAATGAATCTATTAGAACTCTTGCCAAGGGACCAATTTATGCCGTCAAAATATGGCCAAGCTATTTTGTGAATGGGTTTAAGTTCAAGTCAACAAATGCTCCTATCAGAGATAGCTTCCTGGATCTTGATTCCACAAAAAATAGTTACTTGTGTATCAAATCTACAAACTACAAAGATGTCACTCCAGGCAATGATTTCTATGGTGTCTTACGGGAGATTGTGGAATTGACGTACAATTATGGCACAGAGCATGCTAAGATCGTGTTGTTAAAAGTTGATTGGTTCGATCCGATACAAGATCAAGGATGGAAAATTGACAAGCATGGTCTTGTAGATATTAACTGCCGTCGTCGATACCAAGGATACGAACCATTTGTCCTAGCAAGTCAAGCTCAACTCGTATATTTTACAACATATCCTAGACGGAGAACAACGAGGCACGACTGGTGGGCAGTATGCAAGACTAAAGCCAGAAATACCAACGACGTCGACGAAGTGGCTTATCAGGAGGACGAGCTACCTCTTGTACCAAATACAGTTGATGTCGACTCAGCAGAAGTTTTCCATTTTATGTCTACTTGTGTAGAACAGGTACACGTATCTGAAGGGGAAGACGAAGGAGATGAAAGTGAAGATGAGGAGGAAGAGGATGAGGATGAGGATGAGGATGAGGAGGAGGAGGCAAACGAAGAAGATAAATTTTTAGAGGATGATTGAGAAACTGTGAGTTCAATGTATTCATATTTCTGTAATCTTAAATTATGAACTGTGATCATTTCTATTAGTATTCAATTTTTGTAAACTTAAATTATGAACTCTAATGTATGCAAATATTTCTAAACTGTCACTGTATTTATTTATATTTTTAATCATATGTTATTATTAGCATGGCAGGATGATGCGGAGGCATAGCAGGATGACGTAAAGATAGGGCAGGACGACCCGAAGAAAAGTCAGGATGAGACGTGTCCTTAGGTGGAAAGAGAGCTCTGTTGCCAGAGGATGGCTCCAGACCATCGTCTGACTTGAGCACTATATTTTACCATACGGTCGCTGGTCCGGATGGCAGTACACCTTGGACGAGCAGTTCCAGGCTTGCTGATACTCCTTTTCCTAGCCTTCCTACCGTTGATGGCAGCATGGAGGGTTGGGAGCAGGTGGAGGAGGTAGACCCTACTCCCGCCCGTGCGGATCCATACCAGGGCGACCCTCCATGCACACCTCAGGACGAGACGAGAATGGAGATTTGGGCCGACGGTCCTACGAAGTAAGTTAAATGAATATATATATATATATATATATATATATATATATATATATATATATATATTCATGAATATAATTATCGTTGTATACAGATATTGTCCTTCGTCGGTACAGAGAGCGTTGGGATCCTTTCCGAGGTCCAACTATGGGGGTCCGTGGATCAACTACCCGGATGCCCCGAAAGAGAGGAAGGCATTCTGGTTTGCCGACTTCAAGGTAATTAAAGATAGTTAATTTAGTAGGATTAATATAATTTTAAGCATTTTTTAGAACTTATTATTTTAATTTGTAATTCTTGTAGAGGACCTATTTTTATCCACCACACCGGGCCGAGCAGATTGAGAGGCAGTTTTCTGTCGTCGTCGCCAAGCTGATCCGTGATGCAAATGACGATCAGAAAGGTCGTCAGCGCTCCGGAAAGCGGATTGCTGGTTGGATCACGCCTGACCAGTGGACCGTGATGAGGGCTCGATTTGAGGAGCCCCGGTACAAAGAGCAGTCGGAGAAGGCGAAGGCGGCTAGGACGAGGGCCGAAAAGTGGTGTGGTAGTTCGATTCCTATGACAGAGAATTTCCGTCATCTAGTATGTAATTTATTGTAATATATAAGATTTTATTGATAGTAGGAAAGAAAATTTTCTATTTTAATAAAGAATAAAATATAACAAATACATAGGTACAGAGGGGTGAGGACGGAAACATGGTGACCGCCTTCCTGGCCACCAATCGGAAGGACGGGAAGCTCATCGACGAGAGGGCTACTCAGAGCTATGTAAGTACTAATTTAGATTTCGTCAATTTTAACTTAACTTGAAGAATATACAGATATCCATATAGTTAATAATAATTAAAAACTTTAGACATTTATTAGGCTAATTTAGGTAAGTAGTGTTTTTTAGAGATGCATAATTTTCTAGGATGAGTTTATTAGGCTACGTGAGCATGCGAGTGCTAGTGCACCTGCAGAGGGAGGGGTTGGTACATCACAGCCCTCTCCGCCTCTGTCGGAGGACGAGCTCTGGAAGATCGTCGTTCGTGGTCTTCATAGGGGTACGTACTATGGTACGGGGTCCTACGGCGTATTTGTTGCGACGCAGGCATCCAGGGCTCCCTCTGTAATGCCTGTGTTCGTATTTCGTATTCTTGGAATACGTGTACGTATTTATTCTTGTATTGCATGATTTTTTTGCTTAATTTTCTTCTTGGCTTGGTTTATTCCTGATTTGGGTTAGTTGGTTCGGTTTGGGATTGCTCTTGGTTCATCATGAACCAAGGGGTGAACCTCCTACCTACCACCACCAACCCCTTTATTAATACACTCTCTCATTTCTCTCTCTTCATTCATCATCATCTTCCTTCACCATTAAATTTCTCACCAACCTGTGAGTGAGAGGGAGAGAGAGAGAGAGCTAGGCAAGTGCATCTTGCTTCATGGAGGAATCCAAATATTATTGTTTCATTCTCTTCCTTGTAGCATTTTAACACTCTTTAGTACTTGACATTTTCCGTTTCCATGGCTAGATTCTTGTAGATCTTGTAGAAGCATGGAAAATATTGGAAATAAAGGCATAATGACCCATGCGGCTCTGGACAGCAAGCCTATGCGGTTCATACTGGAGTTGCTTTATGCAGCCCAAAAGGAGACCCCCAGACTCATGCGGCTCGGGGACATGCGGCTCAAATCGATGCCACGTGTGACCCCCCCTACAGTTGGCCATTGGAGTAATGGCCTCATTTAATGCTTTGACACGACTCGACGGCTGCGACGTCTCTGACATAAAGTGTCATAATGGTTCTGCCATAATGACAGATTCTTCGGGAAAAGAAGAAGATCTCTGACCCGATCTGTCAGAAATCCTATGTTGCCACGTGGCAAAAGTCTCATGCGGCTCGGTTAAAGAACAGCTTCATGCGGCTCCGTGAGGCGTCATTATAATATGATTAACAGAAATTCGCCATATGCGGTCCACTCATAGCCCGGCCTATGCGGCTCAATACCACATGCGGCCCACAGAAACTATACGGCTCATGAAGAGGTCGTCTCCTGCGGTTCGCAAAGACCACGCATATGAGGCTCACGGAAAGTTCGTCCCCTGCGGCTCGACGAGATGTTGACTCATGCGGCTCATGAAGGGTATCTCCCTGCGGTTCAAGTATTGGCCACTCTATGCGGCCCTGGCAGGATCTTCAATCAAAAGACGTGGCATTGAAGATTCGACCGAATCCCAACGAGAATATTTGACATCATCAGCAAGACACGTGGCGAGCAATCAGATATTAGCATAACCAATCACGAAGATTTAAAGCAATCAGCATTAACTGCTCATAAGATTTGGTGCTATCCGCATTAGTGGCCGAGATTCGTTATGATCAAGATCAAGGGTCCAGATAGAATGAAGGAGCGCCGACATTCCAAACAGATAGCAAACCCTAATAATCACATCCCACCCTTATAAATAGACAGCAGCATTCATACAAAAAAAAAGAGGGCGGCAATAATAAAAAAAAAGAAGAGAGAGATACACACAGAGAGAGAGAGTTCCCCTTTTTTCGTGACAATCACAGAGAGAGAGAAGCCCAGAGAGCAACCAGAGAGGAGCAAAAAGAGCCTTTCTTCGTCAACGCCGAGCAAATCTTCTCCGAGTCAAGACTGCATACTGATCGTCCAAGGAGTAAGGCAGAGCGGCCGTCGCTTTCCCGAGCCTCTATCGTCACCCCCCAGAATCAAAAATAAACAATCGCACTTAGTCTGCTGTACCTAGGTTTTCGTCCCTAGGCTTTTTTTGTGCGAGCGAGTTTGTATTGTGAGTCTAAGTTCAGTCCTCCGATAATTGTTCTGTTCTTTTACAATCAATGGCAAACACGATGGCGACTCTGCTGGGGACTAACTTCTCCACGGCTGAGGAGTTGGTGACGCAATCAGATGCAGCCAAACTTGGCTCCACACAAAAGAAGATGGTCGTCCGCTTCGACCAACAGGCGTTCGAAGAGATGCTTTCTGAAGGCAGCGCTGGCCCGGCCCAGAAGCGCACCCGCACCACAAAGGCTTGCAAAGAATGAAGACTGAAGTCATTTGCTCCTCCTCAAGCCCTCGATGGGATGCCCTCTGTTGCTCAAGACGGCGAGAAGGATTCCCCTGCGGTCCCACTTCAGATCGTAGACAACTCTGCTGCCCCCAAGTCCGACAGAAGAAAACATTATGATGCTAGACTTGCAGGGACAAAGATGGACTCTACGCGGTCCGAACCGCAGAAGAGTATTAGCCGCAGGGAGAAAGCCCATGCGGCTACATCCGCCAACCGCATGAAGAAAACTCATGCGGCTACTTCTGTCAGCCGCATAACTTATGCGACTACAGTTCCCGACCGCATGGATGAAACTCATGCGGCTAGAAAAGTCAATCGTTTGCAGAAAACCCATGCGGCCACAGATGCCAACCGCATGCGGCCAGCCTGCACGGTCATGGCTCCTAGCCGCATAAGAACTCGTCCGACGACAGGAGACAACCGCGTACAGACAGCCTGTACGGTTTCCACTCCCAGCCGCATAGCATCCGCTCTATGCTCCTCTCGATCAGTTTTCGACCGTCTCTCGTACGGCCCGAACCCTGATGACTCTCTGGATGATAAGCCAGACTCTGTGATGTTCAACTTGGACTCTTCTTATTATGCACCCACAAGTGCTAAAAAGAAGAAGTCTAGGGCAGCACGGGCTCATCAAGCCCAGATAGCTGCCCCAACCTCTGACTATCAGGGCGTCCCGCTGATTATCACACGGGTCCCTGATGGGAAGTTATACAGAACCGCTCAAGTCCAAACCCCGACGGCGAACGGACAGAGTGGTCCCTCTGACCTGCGTGAGGCGATCCTCCACAAGCGCAAGGAAAGAGAAGGGGCTTCGGCGTGCAGAGAGTCCTCGCAGGGACGTCACTGCGCCCAGATTATCGTCAACTGCTGTTGCAGCAACACGGCAAACCGGCCATCCGCCTTCCAAAGATTACGACATCCGAGCTCGAAAGACGAGGCACCCCCTGTGGCCTCCTGCAATTCCGCGCGGAAAGCCCCTGTTGAGGGGAGAGGAAAGAAAACCAGCATCTCCAGTCCAAAGGTGTCAACTATTGCAGCTAAGAAGCCGTCGTCTAAAGGATCATCCTCTGCTGGAGTATTCCAACACACCCGTTCAAAGACAAAAACGGCTGCAGTAGGAAGTTCACCGCCCACGTCACTGGGGGTTGTTGGAACTGGGGGTAGCTCTCCTCCGAACATCCACGACAACCCGACATTCCAAGAAGACGGACTGGAGGAAGCAAATCCTCAAACGGGTACAACAGATACCGACGTCCCCGAGGACATCCTAAACGAAGCAGGCTCAGAAGCTGGGGGTACTGCCCCTTCCGAGTCCGAACCTGAAGAAAACATACCCACATATCCTGATGATTTCTCGATGCATGAGTATGACTCGGAGAGCACGTCCGCCACCACTCCTTCTGTCACTCATCACGTGAGGACGGCATTCATGACGGACAACAGCCAAGGCGGTTCCGGCGATCGCCAACGTATCGACACTTTGGAGGCCATACTGCACGCCTTGGTCAAGTCCGTGGACGAGATCAAAGCAGCGCTTCCTACTTTGCAGGGAGTGATACCTGGTCAGACAAGTGTGGGTCCCACGAACAACATAGATTCAAATTCAGCGGCACCAAACCCGGGCAATAATGCTCCCGAGATAACGGCTCCTACCGCGACAGATGAGGCTCGAGAAGTAAGAAGAGAGGTTCAGGAGCTCCGAGCAATGTTCCAAGCCCGAGAAAACTCTCAAGACCTCAGAATACGGCAACCATATCCTGCTGAATGGAGGGATGTTCCCTTTCCCCCAAGATATAAACCGTTCAATATCAACCCATATAACAGCAAAACTTCAGCAAGCCGGTACATCACTTATTTTGAGGTCACTACCGACCATCTGCCCCATGATGATGCCATCCTCACACGGTTATTCATTGGGGCACTGGAAGGAGTCGCCTTCGATTGGTACCGCAACCTGCCAGACAATTGCATTCACTCCTTCGCTGGCTTCAAGCGCTTGTTCTTGGAGAGGTTCTACGAGGTAGGGCAGGACGTCACGATGTCTACCCTCATGGACGTCGTTCAAGGCGAGAAAGAGCTGACGAGGAATTACATTGAGCGGTTTCGTCAAACCGCAATGAAGTTGCCATCTGGCAACCCGGACTCTTCCTTGATTGAAATTTGCCAAAAGAGATTACTCCCGACAATTAGTCTCTGGATGGGCGAAAGCTAATTGAAGGACTGGAAGGCTTTTATCATCAGCGCTACAAGTGCCGAAGAACGATTGAAAAAAGCTCGCCAGCTGGGGTTGCATATCTCAGAGGGAGAGAACAAGGGGAAGCGTCCCAATGCCAGCAGCGACAATGGGGGTAGCCCCTCCAACAACCGGGACAACAGAGGCAAGCAGGCTATGGTGACCGATACAGCCCAGAAACCCGAGCCACAGCCAGCAGACAAACAATGGCCTCAAATCACTTATTCTTTCGAAGACGGCCACGTCAAGCCTATCTTGGACATGCTTATACAAGGGGACAGAATTCAGCTTCCTCCACCAAGGCGGGAACCTCGGCCGACTGATTTGGAAAATCCGAAATTCTGCCATTACCACCGCTATGTCCACCATGCTACACACGACTGCTACCAACTGAAACGGTATATCCAGAACCTCATCGATTCGAACGCTCTGGCTATCGACTTCGAGGAGGTAACCGTAGCAGCCAACATGGTGTCCGTACAATTCGGCAATTTCCCTCCAACAGAGACAAGACGGTGTCATACCCATCCCTCTGGCAACGATGGAAATCACTAATCTTCCGCCTGCCTGTGATCAAACTCCCGGCCTAGTACCCCTCACCACATCACGAGGGGAAATCATGTGGGTCCATCCGGACCTAGTCCACGAGGTGACTCAGCCCACTTTACCTTCTAAAAAGAAAAGTAGAAAGGTCAGATCATGCCGCACCGCCTCGGCAGAGGAGGAGGAAGTCTCAGCCGTCACTACTCGATCTGGAGCACAAGCCCAACCAGTGGCCGAAAATTCGACTAATGATCAGCAGCCCACAAACGCTGATACTCCGGGACCGGCTCAGCCTTCGACGACCGACAAGTCCCTCCGGAAAGAGATACCTTAGGGGCTGGAGAGGCCCTACAACTTTGACATCTTAGCGCAATTAGCTAACACCCCGGCCAAATTGTCCTTATATGAACTCCTCAGGCTCTCAAAGAATGTCCGCACGGCTTTAAGTGAGGCGCTCCAAAATACCGACGCATACTTGGCTCAGGTCAACCTCACGGGAGATAATCAGCCTACAGATCTCCAAGATAGTACGTGTACAGGTGCAATGCCCAATATCGTCTTCTTTTCGCAGGATATGCTCATCAAAACTAACCTGCACGATCGCCCATTGTACTACACTTGATACATCGGCGACGTAAAGGTGGACCGAATGCACATTGATCCTGGGTCCTCCATAAGCATCATTCCGAAGGGTCTGCTACATCATCTTCGCATTCCAATGCATCGCCTGACGCCTACAAGCACCGCCATTAGCGGTTTCAATTCGGGCAGGAGCTACCCAATAGGAAAGATTCGCTTGAAATGTCAGATTGGCGATCTCCAATCAGAAGTCACCTGTTATGTCATAGATGCTGACACTTCTTACAATATCCTTCTGGGGCGGCCTTGGATACACGATTACATGATCGTGCCTTCCACACTACACCAGTGCTTCAAATATGTCGATAAGCACGGCTTCGTGAAGACAGAGTTTGCCGATATCGATCCCTTCAAGGGGGTCGAATCTTATTACTCAGACTCCTGTCTATACGAAAAATCAAAGAAGCATCTGGTCGAAGAAGATGTACAAATTCACAACAAGACGGCTACAGGATCAGAAGAACCTCTAACGATCCACCTTTAGGCTCGCAAACCGGGCAATTCCGTACCCCTTACGGTCACTCTGCGTAAGGACGCAATCAGTCTCTCCGCACAAGAAGAACAGATGAGAATCCAGCTGCCAAAGTCCGGCCAAGCACTGAGACCCATAACAGGGCCACTTACCATCAGACTACCGAGAGTCGGTCAGCTCCAAACGGAGAAGCCCAATCCCTCCGACAGACCGCTCACAATACGCCTTTCCAAGAAGGTTCTTCACCCCGATGCAAGGTCTGACACTTCTAGTGAACCAGCCACTCCTCGCTCCACGTCAAGTGCCAAACTGGGGGTGGCTAGTGCGCCAACAACCCCACGTTCTGCTCCACCCATGGAGCCCCTGATAATCAAGTTGCCCGAGTCATCCTCTCAGTCTGAGGCTTGCTCATGTTGCCCATCAACGGCAAGTTCCTGAAGAAGTATTACGTCCGAAACGACATCCAAAAAAAAAAAAAAAATCCCGATGATTGAGTTATGTACCCTATGGTACCACTGAACTCACATTCCGCCTCCAAATTTCCCAGATCACTAAGTCATGTACCCGCTGGTGCCGCTGAACTCACACTCTCCAACATTCCAGATTATCGAGTCATGTACCCGCTGGTGCCGCTGAACTCACCTCTCCACATTCCAGATTATTGAGTTATGTACCCGCTGGTGCCTCTGAACTCACATTCCGGTCACTCTTTCAGATAGTAAGTCATGTACGATCATACCTCTGAACTTTCTTCCTGGAAGAGATCCTCCCTCATGATCTACTACCCGCACTTCCAGTGCACAAAAAGGGTAAGCGATCCACAAATTTCCAAAACGGCCATGTCCTCATTACCTCTGAGTCGTTTCACTTCCGCCAAAAATAAATCACCCCCTACGTAAAACTTCCATGTCCTCATTACCTCTGAGTCGTTCTATGTACCCCGCTTCATTGAGCCCACTCCTGCCATGTCCTCATTACCTCTGAGTGGGAAGGCTCCGTAGAAGAAACCTTCGTACTTGCCATGTCCTCATTACCTCTGAGTAAGTATGTCGATTCTCTTTCAACCTATTATCTGTACCCACGACCGGAGTACGACAAGGATAATAGGTCCACAAATGTCCCCTGTTGACCATAAATATCCCCCATGGAGTCCTCTCCTGCCATGTCCTCTTTACCTCTGAGTAGGAAGACTCCACGGTAAAACCTTCGTACTTGCCATGTCCTCATTACCTCTGAGTAAGTATGTTGGTTTCCCTTTCATCCTATTATCCGTATCCTGAACCAGGTTACGCCAAGGATAATAGGCCCACAAATATCCTCCGCTGAGTCCACTTCTGCCATGTCCTCATTACCTCTGAGCAGGAAGATTCCACGGTAAAACCCTCATACTTGCCATATCCTCATTACCTCTGAGTAAGTATGTTGGTTCCCTTTCATCCTATTATCCGTATCCTAAGCCAGGGTATGCCAAGGATAATAGGCCCACAAATGTCCTCTGTTGACCACAAATATCCTCTGTTGACCATAAATGTCCTCTGTTGACCACAAAAAGTCCTCTGTCGACCACAAATATCCTCCGCGAATCCATACTTGCCATGTCCTCACTACCTCTGAGTAAGTATGATGGTTCTCCCTCGACTTATTATCTGTACCCACGATCTGAGTACGCCCAAAGATAATAGGCCCACAAACGTCTTCCGATGACCACAAATGTCCTCAGTCGACCACAGATGCTGTACTGGGTCTCCAGTGCACGCCCATCCCTTCCCTATCATGCCTGGCAGCCCAGTTGCTCCCTGGTATTCTCTCGAATACCAAAAACTTCTATAGCTGTCTTATCGCGAAGTTGTTCTAGGTATTCCTCTCCAAAACTTGTTACTCGTACCTAAAACCAAGGTACGCCCAGGGTAACAGGTCCACAAATAATCTCCCAGCAGGTCCAATTCCACAAATACCACAAGTACAAGAAAGAGAAGATGAGTTGAAACATGCTCGTTCAAAGTACTACATCATCTGGGATCACATCCCTTGACAAAAAGAAAAGAAAAACAGTGAAAGAAAACAGAAAACTGATCACTGCTCCATGACATTCTTTCGCCCGATACCAAGAACCTCCATATCCGCCTTACCGCGGAGTTGTTCTAGGTATCCCTATCTAACTTATTATCCGTACCTAAAACCAAGGTATGCCAAGGATAATAGGCCCACAAATGTCCTCTGCTGACCACAAATGCCGTACAAGGTCCCTTAGTACATCCACATCTTTCCTCATCATCACATGCTTTCGGAGCCCAGCTGTTCCATAGCATTCTTTCACCCAATGCATAGAACTTCCACGTTGATAGCACCTCTGAGTTGTTCTATGTATCCTCATTCGAGTTCACTCCTACCATGTCCATATCACCTCTGAGTAGGAAAGCTCTACCATCAACCTTATATTTACCACGTCCATACCACCTCTGAGTAAATATGATGGTTCCCTCTCTCAACTTATTATCCGTACCTAAAACCAAGGTACGCTAAGGATGATAAGTCCACATAAAATCCCCAGCGGAAGTACCCAAACCTATCACGTCCATGCTACCTCTGATTGGATTGCTACACCTAAACAAATCTACTTTCCATGCTTCTTATTCAAAGTGTTCCAAATTTGCAATTTGGAAACTTTGAAGGGGGTCCTGTAGAAGCATGGAAAATATTGGAAATAAAGGCATAATGACCCATGCGGCTCTGGACAGCAAGCCTATGCGGTTCATACTGGAGTTGCTTTATGCGGCCCAAAAGGAGACCCCCAGACTCATGCGGCTCGGGGACATGCGGCTCAAATCGATGCCACGTGGGACCCCCCTACAGTTGGCCATTGGAGTAATAGCCTCATTTAATGCTCTGACACGACTCGACGGCTGCGACGTCTCTGACATAAAGTGTCATAATGGTTCTGCCATAATGACAGATTCTTCGGGAAAAGAAGAAGATCTCTGACCCGATCTGTCAGAAATCCTATGTTGCCACGTGGCAAAAGTCTCATGCGGCTCGGTTAAAGAACAGCTTCATGCTGCTCCGTGAGGCGTCATTCTAATATGATTAACAGAAATCCGCCATATACGGTCCACTCATAGCCCGGCCTATGCGGCTCAATACCACATGCGGCCCACAGAAACTATACGGCTCATGAAGAGGTCGTCTCCTGCGGTTCGCAAAGACCACGCATATGAGGCTCACGGAAAGTTCGTCCCCTGCGGCTCGACGAGATGTTGACTCATGCGGCTCATGAAGGGTATCTCCCTGCGGTTCAAGTATTGGCCACTCTATGCGACCCTGGCAGGATCTTCAATCAAAAGACGTGGCATTGAAGATTCGACCGAATCCCAACGAGAATATTTGACATCATCAGCAAGACACGTGGCGAGCAATCAGATATTAGCATAACCAATCACGAAGATTTAAAGCAATCAACATTAACTGCTCATAAGATTTGGTGCTATCCGCATTAGTGGTCGAGATTCGTTATGATCAAGATCAAGGGTCCAGATAGAATGAAGGAGCACCGACATTCCAAACAGATAGCAAACCCTAATAATCACATCCCACCCTTATAAATAGCCAGCAGCATTCATACAAAAAAAAAAGAGGGCGGCAATAATAAAAAAAAAATAAGAAGAGAGAGATACACACAGAGAGAGAGTTCCCCTTTTTTCGTGACAATCACAGAGAGAGAGAAGCCCAGAGAGCAACCAGAGAGGAGCAAGAAGAGCCTTTTTTCGTCAACGCCGAGCAAATCTTCCCCGAGTCAAGACTGCATACTGATCGTCCAAGGAGTAAGGCAGAGCGGCCGTCGCTTTCCCGAGCCTCTATCGTCACCCCCCAGAATCAAAAATAAACAATCACACTTAGTCTGCTGTACCTAGGTTTTCGTCCCTAGGCTTTCTTTGTGCGAGCGAGTTTGTATTGTGAGTCTAAGTTCAGTCCTCCGATAATTGTTCTGTTCTTTTACAATCAATGGCAAACACGATGGCGACTCTGCTGGGGACTAACTTCTCCACGGCTGAGGAGTTGGTGACGCAATCAGATGCAGCCAAACTTGGCTCCACACAAAAGAAGATGGTCGTCCGCTTCGACCAACAGGCGTTCGAAGAGATGCTTTCTGAAGGCAGCGCTGGCCCGGCCCAGAAGCGCACCCGCACCACGAAGGCTCGCAAAGAATGGAGACCGAAGTCATTTGCTCCTCCTCAAGCCCTCGATGGGATGCCCTCTGTTGCTCAAGACGGCGAGAAGGATTCTCCTGCGGTCCCACTTCAGATCGTAGACAACTCTGCTGCCCCCAAGTCCGACAGAAGAAAACATTATGATGCTAGACTTGCAAGGACAAAGAGGGACTCTATGCGGTCCGAACCGCAGAAGAGTATTAGCCGCAGGGAGAAAGCCCATGCGGCTACATCCGCCAACCGCATGAAGAAAACTCATGCGGCTACTTCTGTCAGCCGCATAACTTATGCGACTACAGTTCCCGACCGTATGGATGAAACTCATGCGGCTAGAAAAGTCAATCGTTTGCAGAAAACCCATGCGGCCACAGATGCCAACCGCATGCGGCCAGCCTGCAAGGTCATGGCTCCTAGCCGCATAAGAACTCGTCCGACGACAGGAGACAACCGCGTACAGACAGCCTGCACGGTTTCCACTCCCAACCGCATAGCATCCGCTCCATGCTCCTCTCGATCAGTTTTCGACCGTCTCTCGTATGGCCCGAACCCTGATGACTCACTGGATGATAAGCCAGACTCTGTGATGTTCAACTTGGACTCTTCTTATTATGCACCCACAAGTGCTAAAAAGAAGAAGTCTAGGGCAGCACGGGCTCATCAAGCCCAGATAGCTGCCCCAACCTCTGACTATCAGGGCGTCCCGCTGATTATCATACGGGCCCCTGATGGGAAGTTATACAGAACCGCTCAAGTCCAAACCCCGACGGCGAACGGACAGAGTGGTCCCTCTGACCTGCGTGAGGCGATCCTCCACAAGCGCAAGGAAAGAGAAGGGGCTTCGGCGTGCAGAGAGTCCTCGCAGGGACGTCACTGTGCCCAGATTATCGTCAATTGCTGTTGCAGCAACACGGCAAACCGGCCATCCGCCTTCCAAAGATTACGACATCCGAGCTCGGAAGACGAGGCACCCCCTGTGGCCTCCTGCAATTCTGCGCGAAAAGCCCCTGTTGAGGGGAGAGGAAAGAAAACCAGCATCTCCAGTCCAAAGGTGTCAACTATTGCAGCTAAGAAGCCGTCGTCTAAAGGATCATCCTCTGCTGGAGTATTCTAACACACCCGTTCAAAGACAAAAACGGCTGCAGTAGGAAGTTCACCGCCCACGTCACTGGGGGTTGTTGGAACTGGGGGTAGCTCTCCTCCGAACATCCACGACAACCCGACATTCCAAGAAGACGGACTGGAGGAAGCAAATCCTCAAACGGATACAACAGATACCGACGTCCCCGAGGACATCCTAAACGAAGCAGGCTCAGAAGCTGGGGGTACTGCCCCTTCCGAGTCCGAACCTGAAGAAAACATACCCACATATCCTGATGATTTCTCGATGCATGAGTATGACTCGGAGAGCACGTCCGCCACCACTCCTTCTGTCACTCCTCACGTGAGGACGGCATTCATGACGGACAACAGCCAAGGCGGTTCCGGCGATCGCCAACGTATCGACACTTTGGAGGCCATACTGCACACCTTGGTCAAGTCTGTGGACGAGATCAAAGCAGCGCTTCCTACTTTGCAGGGAGTGATACCTGGTCAGACAAGCGTGGGTCCCACGAACAACATAGATTCAAATTCAGCGGCACCAAACCCGGGCAATAATGCTCCTGAGATAACGGCTCCTACCGCGACAGATGAGGCTCGAGAAGTAAGAAGAGAGGTTCAGGAGCTCCGAGCAATGTTCCAAGCCCGAGAAAACTCTCAAGACCTCAGAATACGGCAACCATATCCTGCTGAATGGAGGGATGTTCCCTTTCCCCCAAGATATAAACCGTTCAATATCAACCCATATAACGGCAAAACTTCAGCAAGCCGGTACATCACTTATTTTGAGGTCACTACCGACCATCTGCCCCATGATGACGCCATCCTCACATGGTTATTCATTGGGGCACTGGAAGGAGTCGCCTTCGATTGGTACCGCAACCTGCCAGACAATTGCATTCACTCCTTCGCTGGCTTCAAGCGCTTGTTCTTGGAGAGGTTCTACGAGGTAGGGCAGGACGTCACGATGTCTACCCTCATGGACGTCGTTCAAGGCGAAAAAGAGCTGACGAGGAATTACATTGAGCGGTTTCGTCAAACCGCAATGAAGTTGCCATCTGGCAACCCGGACTCTTCCTTGATTGAAATTTGCCAAAAGAGATTACTCCCGACAATTAGTCTCTGGATGGGCGAAAGCTAATTCAAGGACTGGAAGGCTTTTATCATCAGCGCTACAAGTACCGAAGAACGATTGAAGAAAGCTCGCCAGCTGGGGTTGCATATCTCAGAGGGAGAGAACAAGGGGAAGCGTCCCAATGCCAGCAGCGACAATGGGGGTAGCCCCTCCAACAACCGGGACAACAGAGGCAAGCAGGCTATGGTGACCGATACAGCCCAGAAACCCGAGCCACAGCCAGCAGACAAACAATGGCCTCAAATCACTTATTCTTTCGAAGACGGCCACGTCAAGCGTATCTTGGACATGCTTATACGAGGGGACAGAATTCAGCTTCCTCCACCAAGGCGGGAACCCCGGCCGGCTGATTTGGAAAATCCAAAATTCTGCCATTACCACCGCTATGTCCACCATGCTACACACGACTGCTACCAACTGAAACGGTATATCCAGAACCTCATCGATTCGAACGCTCTGGCTATCGACTTCGAGGAGGTAACCGTAGCAGCCAATATGGTGTCCGTACAATTCGGCAATTTCCCTCCAACAGAGACTCAAGACGGTGTCATATCCATCCTTCTGGCAACGATGGAAATCACTAATCTTCCGCCTGCCTGTGATCAAACTCCCGGCCTAGTACCCCTTACCACATCACGAGGGAAAATCATATGGGTCCATCCGGACCTAGTCCACGAGGTGACTCAGCCTACTTTACCTTCTAAAAAGAAAAGTGGAAAGGTCAGATCATGCCGCACCGCCTCGGCAGAGGAGGAGGAAGTCTCAGCCGTCACTACTCGATCTGGAGCACAAGCCCAACCAGTGGCCGAGAATTCGACTAATGATCAGCAGCCCACAAACGCTGATACTCCGGGACCGGCTCAGCCTTCGACGACCGACAAGTCCCTCCAGAAAGAGACACCTCAGGGGCTGGAGAGGCCCTACAACTTCGACATCTTAGCGCAATTAGCTAACACCCCGGCCAAATTGTCCTTATATGAACTCCTCAGGCTCTCAAAGAATGTCCGCACGGCTTTAAGTGAGGCGCTCCAAAATACCGACGCATACTTGGCTCAGGTCAACCTCACGGGAGATAATCAGCCTACAGATCTCCAAGATAGTACGTGTACAGGTGCAATACCCAATATCGTCTTCTCTCCGCAGGATATGCTCATCAAAACTAACCTGCACGATCGCCCATTGTACTACACTGGATACATCGGCGACGTAAAGGTGGACCGAATGCACATTGATCCTGGGTCCTCCATAAGCATCATTCCGAAGGGTCTGCTACATCATCTTCGTATTCCAATGCATCGCCTGACGCCTATAAGCACCGCCATTAGCGGTTTCAATTCGGGCAGGAGCTACCCAATAGGAAAGATTCGCTTGAAATGTCAGATTGGCGATCTCCAATCAGAAGTCACCTGTTATGTCATAGATGCTGACACTTCTTACAATATCCTTCTGGGGCGGCCTTGGATACACGATTACATGATCGTGCCTTCCACACTACACCAGTGCTTCAAATATGTCGATAAGTACGGCTTTGTGAGGACAGAGTTTGCCGATATCGATCCCTTCAAGGGGGTCGAATCTTATTACTCAGACTCCTGTCTATACGAAAAATCAAAGAAGCATCTGGTCGAAGAAGATGTACAAACTCACAACAAGACGGCTACAGGATCAGAAGAACCTCTAACGATCCACCTTTAGGCTTGCAAACCGGGCAATTCCGTACCCCTTACGGCCACTCTGCGTAAGGACGCAATCAGTCTCTCCGCACAAGAAGAACAGATGAGAATCCGGCTGCCAAAGTCCGGCCAAGCACTGAGACCCATAACAGGGCCACTTACCATCAGACTACCGAGAGTCGATCAGCTCCAAACGGAGAAGCCCAATCCCTCCGACAGACCGCTGACAATACGCCTTCCCAAGAAGGTTCTTCACCCCGATGCAAGGTCTGACACTTCTAGTGAACCAGCCACTCCTCGCTCCACGTCAAGTGCCAAACTGGGGGTGGCTAGTGCGCCAACAACCCCACGTTCTGCTCCACCCATGGAGCCCCTGATAATCAAGTTGCCCGAGTCATCCTCTCAGTCTGAGGCTTGCTCATGTTGCCCATCAACGGCAAGTTCCTGAAGAAGTATTACGTCCGAAACGACATCCAAAAAAAAAAAAAAATCCCCGATGATTGAGTTATGTACCCTATGGTACCACTGAACTCACATTCCGCCTCCAAATTTCCCAGATCACTAAGTCATGTACCCGCTGGTGCCGCTGAACTCACACTCTCCAACATTCCAGATTATCGAGTCATGTACCCGCTGGTGCCGCTGAACTCACCTCTCCACATTCCAGATTATTGAGTTATGTACCCGCTGGTGCCTCTGAACTCACATTCCGGTCACTCTTTCAGATAGTAAGTCATGTATGATCATACCTCTGAACTTTCTTCCTGGAAGAGATCCTCCCTCATGATCTACTACCCGCACTTCCAGTGCACAAAAAGGGTAAGCGATCCACAAATTTCCAAAACGACCATGTCCTCATTACCTCTGAGTCGTTTCACTTCCGCCAAAAATAAATCACCCCCTACGTAGAACTTCCATGTCCTCATTACCTCTGAGTCGTTCTATGTACCCCTCTTCATTGAGCCCACTCCTGCCATGTCCTCATTACCTCTGAGTGGGAAGGCTCCGTAGAAGAAACCTTCATACTTGCCATGTCCTCGTTACCTCTGAGTAAGTATGTCGATTCTCTTTCAACCTATTATCTGTACCCACGACCGGAGTACGACAAGGATAATAGGTCCACAAATGTCCCCTGTTGACCACAAATATCCCCCATGGAGTCCTCTTCTGCCATGTCCTCTTTACCTCTGAGTAGGAAGACTCCACGGTAAAACCTTCGTACTTGCCATGTCCTCATTACCTCTGAGTAAGTATGTTGGTTTCCCTTTCATCCTATTATTCGTATCCTGAACCAGGTTACGCCAAGGATAATAGGCCCACAAATATCCTCCGCTGAGTCCACTTCTGCCATGTCCTCATTACCTCTGAGCAGGAAGATTCCACGATAAAACCCTCATACTTGCCATGTCCTCATTACCTCTGAGTAAGTATGTTGGTTCCCTTTCATCCTATTATCCGTATCCTAAGCCAGGGTATGCCAAGGATAATAGGCCCACAAATGTCCTCTGTTGACCACAAATATCCTCTGTTGACCATAAATGTCCTCTGTTGACCACAAAAAGTCCTCTGTCGACCACAAATATCCTCCGCGAATCCATACTTGCCATGTCCTCACTACCTCTGAGTAAGTATGATGGTTCTCCCTCGACTTATTATCTGTACCCACGATCTGAGTACGCCCAAAGATAATAGGCCCACAAACGTCTTCCGATGACCACAAATGTCCTCAGTCGACCACAGATGCTGTACTGGGTCTCCAGTGCACGCCCATCCCTTCCCTATCATGCCTGGCAGCCCAGTTGCTCCCTGGTATTCTCTCGAATACCAAAAACTTCTATAGCTGTCTTATCGCGAAGTTGTTCTAGGTATTCCTCTCCAAAACTTGTTACTCGTACCTAAAACCAAGGTACGCCCAGGGTAACAGGTCCACAAATAATCTCCCAGCAGGTCCAATTCCATAAATACCACAAGTACAAGAAAGAGAAGATGAGTTGAAACATGCTCGTTCAAAGTACTACATCATCTGGGATCACATCCCTTGACAAAAAGAAAAGAAAAACAGTGAAAGAAAACAGAAAACTGATCACTGCTCCATGACATTCTTTCGCCCGATACCAAGAACCTCCATATCCGCCTTACCGCGGAGTTGTTCTAGGTATCCCTATCTAACTTATTATCCGTACCTAAAACCAAGGTATGCCAAGGATAATAGGCCCACAAATGTCCTCTGCTGACCACAAATGCCGTATAAGGTCCCTTAGTACATCCACATCTTTCCTCATCATCACATGCTTTCGGAGCCCAGCTGTTCTATAGCATTCTTTCACCCAATGCATAGAACTTCCACGTTGATAGCACCTCTGAGTTGTTCTATGTATCCTCATTCGAGTTCACTCCTACCATGTCCATATCACCTCTGAGTAGGAAAGCTCTACCATCAACCTTATATTTACCACGTCCATACCACCTCTGAGTAAATATGATGGTTCCCTCTCTCAACTTATTATCCGTACCTAAAACCAAGGTACGCTAAGGATGATAAGTCCACATAAAATCCCCAGCGGAAGTACCCAAACCTATCACGTCCATGCTACCTCTGATTGGATTGCTACACCTAAACAAATCTACTTTCCATGCTTCTTATTCAAAGTGTTCCAAATTTGCAATTTGGAAACTTTGAAGGGGGTCCTGTAGAAGCATGGAAAATATTGGAAATAAAGGCATAATGACCCATGCGGCTCTTGACAGCAAGCCTATGCGGTTCATACTGGAGTTGCTTTATGCGGCCCAAAAGGAGACCCCCAGACTCATGCGGCTCGGGGACATGCGGCTCAAATCAATGCCACGTGTGACCCCCCCTACAGTTGGCCATTGGAGTAATGGCCTCATTTAATGCTCTGACATGACTCGACGGCTGCGACGTCTCTGACATAAAGTGTCATAATGGTTCTGCCATAATGACAGATTCTTCGGGAAAAGAAGAAGATCTCTGTCCCGATCTGTCAGAAATCCTATGTTGCCACGTGGCAAAAGTCTCATGCGGCTCGGTTAAAGAACAGCTTCATGCGGCTCCGTGAGGCGTCATTCTAATATGATTAACAGAAATCCGCCATATGCGGTCCACACATAGCCCGGCCTATGCGGCTCAATACCACATGCGGCCCACAGAAACTATACGGCTCATGAAGAGGTCGTCTCCTGCGGTTCGCAAAGACCACGCATATGAGGCTCACGGAAAGTTCGTCCCCTGCGGCTCGACGAGATGTTGACTCATGCGGCTCATGAAGGGTATCTCCCTGCGGTTCAAGTATTGGCCACTCTATGCGGCCCTGGCAGGATCTTCAATCAAAAGACGTGGCATTGAAGATTCGACCGAATCCCAACGAGAATATTTGACATCATCAGCAAGACACGTGGCGAGCAATCAGATATTAGCATAACCAATCACGAAGATTTAAAGCAATCAGCATTAACTGCTCATAAGATTTGGTGCTATCCGCATTAGTGGCCGAGATTCGTTATGATCTAGATCAAGGGTCCAGATAGAATGAAGGAGCGCCGACATTCCAAACAGATAGCAAACCCTAATAATCACATCCCACCCTTATAAATAGCCAGCAGCATTCATACAAAAAAAAAGAGGGCTGCAATAATAAAAAAAAATAAGAAGAGAGAGATACACACAGAGAGAGAGTTCCCCTTTTTTTGTGACAATCACAGAGAGAGAGAAGCCCAGAGAGCAACCAGAGAGGAGCAAGAAGAGCCTTTCTTCGTCAACGCCGAGCAAATCTTCTCCGAGTCAAGACTGCATACTGATCGTCCAAGGAGTAAGGCAGAGCGGCCGTCGCTTTCCCGAGCCTCTATCGTCACCCCCCAGAATCAAAAATAAACAATCGCACTTAGTCTGCTGTACCTAGGTTTTCGTTCCTAGGCTTTCTTTGTGCGAGCGAGTTTGTATTGTGAGTCTAAGTTCAGTCCTCCGATAATTGTTCTGTTCTTTTACAATCAATGGCAAACAGATCTAAGTTTATTTTAATTTCAGATTTTCTGGGTTTTGATCTATTTAACATTGTTACTTTCAAGTTTTGTTGGTTCCATGTTGTAGAGTAGCTCGTTCTACCCTATTTTGACCTAAAGAAGTCCGGATTTGGACTCCGGATGAGGGTTTTATGCATCATGGTAGCCATGGTTTCTTGGTGTGCTTCTTCTCGAAAATTTGGAGAAGAAGCACAGTCCTGAGCCGCATGGCAGCACTTGACCGCATGACAAGTTCATGCGGCAAGTATTCATTTTGAGCCGCATGGATTCGGTTTCCCGCCAGCCGCATATCTGGATCGTTGAGCCGCATAGAATTCTGCCTTTGGCAGCCGCATAGGATTGCATATCCCCTGGCTGCATGGGACTTGACTTGGATCGAGCCGCATAGCCTTGCTCAGACTGAGCCGCATAAGACCCTGCCCTGTCCAGCCGCATGGAAACATTCTCCCTTGGCCGCATGAGACCTAATTTGCCTCAGCCGCATATGACTAATTCTCTGAGCCGCATGGAGCTCACTCCCCCCCCAGAGCCGCATGTGACTCATCTAAATTGGGCCGTATGGGATTTCGTCCAACCTGACCGCATGAACCCATATCAGTTGAGCCGCATGGGAAGTTATTCCCAGCCGCATAAGAATCGTTATCCCTAGCCGCATAAGACCCTGTTGTCTCAGCCGCATAGAATTCTGCCTGGACCCAGCCGCATGGACTTCCCTGTCGTGCCCTGTTACATTATTATTGCTACTATTGTTACTATTGTTCTTTCATTATTATCATGTATCTTGTAACTTCAGTACAACATGGGTACGCTTTACCTCTATTAGATATTTTACGCTCATTTTATATCCTTACGCCTTTTGTCCTGAACTTGAAAATCATGAATTCATTTGTATGTTTGGAATTGATAATTGAACACGACGTGATAGTGACCCGTAGTGGTGCACACCTGACATGATAACCTGGCATGACCTGATAGTGGCCCGTCGTGGCGCACTCCTGACAAAGTACACCTGACATGATAACCTGGCATGACCTGATAGTGGCCCGTCATGGCGCACTTCTGACAAAGTACGCCTGACATGATAACCTGATATGATTTTTCGAATAGCTGTTGCGATGGCTACCTGACATGACATGACCTGTATAATTGATCCTGACACCGTGGGCGATTGTGCTTGTACAAATAATCCAGTCCTGTCTTGCATCATGTCTAGGAGGGGACTCCTGAGTACCACGGTCAGGAGTACCTACTGAAATGGACTAAGGTTAATGACTAGTATAATTCACTAGACATGAAGAGATGTTCTCCAGTTACAGGCGATCCCGTTATCCCGGCCGCAAATGTTTGGACTTGTAGCCTGCCGACGAGTAGGGCACATTTCCAGCCCACTGTCATGTGGGGCACTCTTGATTGTTACTTAAATAATTGAACTCTATTGTCACTCTAATGCATTGTACTCTCTGAATTGTCACTATAATAATTGCCTGGATAACCTGGATAGCTGCCGGGCCTGTGACTACTTGGAGCATCTCATTGCATCTTGCTAGTAACTAGGATTGTGATAACCCTAGTTAGTTAATGTATAAAGCCGTAGGCAATGATTGGCCGTGATTGCTTGGATGGAGTCTAGTCCAGTATAGTATTGTCTAGAATTGATTAATTGTAAGATTGTACCAGAATGATTGAATGATTGTCACTCCAGATTATCACTATAATGATTGTCACTCCAGATTGTCACTATAATGATTGTCACTCCAGATTGTCACTATAATGATTGTCGCTCCAGATTGTCACTATAATGATTGTCACTCCGGATTGTCACTATAATGATTGTCTCTCCAGAATGTTACTTGACCTGATTTCTTATATTTATCTTGCCGATAAATGGTGAGAGAAACCAAGTTCCGTTCAGACGAAGGGTTACAACCCCGGTCCTTGTTTGGTTTACGGGTTGTAACCTGGCTATCTGAATAGTCCTATGGTTATCTCATCGTATATCATCCTGTCATGCTTTCTTTTCATATGTCCTGTCTTTTAGTGATTCTATACAAGATTGTCTTTTATAATTACCCATCATATTTTTTTCTCTTAAACTACTGCCTTTTATTATGTAATTATACTCTTGTGCTAATTGCTGGTTTTAGTTCTTAAGTGAAGCCTCCTTTGTGGCACTTGCTCTTTCTGGGGTCTGACCCAGCTGGTTTTGTATGGCCAGATACCGGAGCAGTACCAAAGGATCTCCCTGCTTTTCAGCCCGATGGTGGTCACCAGGCGTAACCAGGGCAACGAGTGGGTTTATTTTTGCTCTCCCACTCTATTATAAAATTATTCTTTTGAGGCGTTTAGTCGCCGAGCAAGTGTTAGCTCGTTTGCAACTTTATTTACTGTCTGCCTACGGGCTGTAAGCATGATTGGCAACTCGAGGTTGATCATGTATGACTTAAACTCTTGCTAGTCCTTACATTTTGTATGACTAGCTTCATGATCATCTGGATATGTAATGTTTGGGACGCCTTACAATTGTATATTTGGTGATCTGATATCTTGTGATTATTATTATTTGGTTGAGATTGAGACAATAGGCTATTTTATGACCTTAAGAGACTGATGGATTATAGTGAAACCCTCACATATCTAGACAGCCGTGACCGTATAGCGGTGTGGATTCCATTCTGTTATACGTAGCTGGCTATGTCTGCCCCCGCTCTCCAGTATTCTGGTTCTGGGGCGTGACACCCTCTGCCAGTACGCATTCACAGCCCTCACAGGTCGAGTCGGCCCGAGTCGAGGATACCATTGTCCGCCAGATTGCTGAGCTGCGTGATGATATGCTGAGGAGGATTTCTGAGCAGCCAGGGTCTCAGGCGCAGGGGGACGCTGCGTCGATCATCGCACGCTTTGACGAGCTCGAACGCACCGTGAGGGACGTACAGGGGAAGTAGGAGTCCATTCACGGCACCGTTACTAGGATAGCGGCTTACATGGAGCAATGCAGTGCCAGACTGCTAGCCCTAGAGGAGACGCGGATGCACCCATCTCCAGCGGTTGCACTGCCTCCTTCTCCAGTGGTTACACTGCCTCCTTCAACAGCGGTTACACTGCCTCCTCCTTCATCGTGGTCGGTGGTTCTTACACCGGAGCAGTATGCTTACCTTCTTTCCTGGAGCGGTGATGCTCCTCCTGATCAGCCGTAGTCGACATATTGTTGTGTGATGGCCCATTGTTGGGTCTTTTATGTGTCTCTATATACATTTTTATTGTATTATAATTTTGGATACTTTGTGTTCGTGATTGTGTATCATATTTTTTGACACTGTTGTTGGATTTCATAAATATTTTCATATATCTGTGTTTTGCTATTATTATCTTCTACCGATGTTGAGTGTTCCACCGAAGGGGTCGACGAACCTAAGAAATTCTACGAAAGGTTACTCCGAGTCTACTTGTGGCTCTCTGTTGTAGCAACAGCATTATGCTACAGATTGCATTGGCCAGTAACTTGCCGCAGGGCTTGTATTGGCCAGTAAATGCTGCTGCAAATGCTGCTGTAGGTTCTGCTGGAAACGCTACAAATGTTGTATTTTTTTAATTTTTTCCCAGTTTAGCGACGTTTAGTGACGTATAGCGATGACAGGATGCATCGTTAAATACCTATAATAACGTCGCTAAATACGTGTCAATATGTCGCTGATAGTCGCTACACATCGCTAAATTGCTGACCTGGCAAAACCGACATTTAGCCATAGACGTCGCCAGTACATCGCTATGTGTCGGTAATGAAGCGATGTGCTTACGTCGCCGAACGTCGCTAATGTCCTGATATGGCATCGTTAGCCAGGTCAGCATGGTCGTATAGGATGTCGTAACGTCGTCGCTAGGAGACGTCGGTAAATGCAGTCACAGTACGTCGCTAGTAGTCCCTATATCAGCGGCGCATATACGTCGCTATTAGACGTCGCATTAGTGACGTATTGCGACGTTTTTATGTTTAGCGACTAGGTGAATAGCGACTACGTCCAAACGTAACTAATTACGTCGCCAATTCAAGTTAGCGACGTAATTGCCTATTTTAGCGACGTATTTCGGCGTCGCTGATTTGACAGATTTTGGTAGTAGATATTTACTCAGAGGTAATATGGACATGGTAAACATAGTAATGAGCATGATCCTACGCAATATAGAATTTTGCTTTTTGGGGTGTAGAGAAGCAACTCAGAGGTGATATGGACATGATTGTTCTCCTACTGAGGATGCAACAGAACAACTGGGTTCTAGGAGCACTTGATTGTCAAAGAAGGGGAGTAAACTTGGTTATCAGGTTCACAAATTCCCTTTCTAGGGTGAAGGAAGTATATTTTGAAGGATGTCAAGATTAGTACTTCTTTAGGAACTTGCCGTTGATGGGCATCATGAACAAGTCTCTATTAGGTTGAGCGAGACGGTAAGCACCATTTCAGTATACCGTCTCTATGATGAAGGGTCCTTCCCATTTGGGTTCGAACTTTTCCGGTGTCTTGTGGGTCATCACCATCGGTCTTCTGACTGCCAGAACCAGGTTGCCTACTTGGAAAGTCCTTTGTTTTACTCTTCTGTTGAAGGCCTGTGAAATACGGGCTTGATAAAGTTCGATACGTTGTTGAGCCAAGAGGCATTTTTCATCCAGCGCTTCCAACTCTTGCAGACGGCGACGTTAATTGTCTTCTTCTGTCAGCTGGTTTATGATCGCCACTCGGAGTGAGGGTATCTGGACCTCTAGAGACAGTACTGCTTCGCTTCCATAGACCAAAGAGAATGGTGTGTTACCCATCGAGGTCCATACCGTCGTACGATAGGCCCAAAGGAATTCACAAAGCTTCTCGTCCCAGTCGTGCTTGTTGGATGACACGACCTTTTTGAGTAGCTTGACGATGGTTTTATTAAAAGCTTCAGTCAATCCGTTTGTTATCGAATTATAGGCGGTTGATGCCACATTCTGAATACGATTCTTACCGCAGAATCTACTGAACGCATGACTGATAAATTATGGACCGTTCGTGGATGATCCTCCGGGGTACCCAGAAATGGTAGATGACGTGATGCTTGATGAAGCTGATCACCTTTGAGCTTTTCACCTCTGTCAATGGTACTGCTTCTGCCCATTTAGAGAAGTAGTCGGTGATTGTTTGGATAAAGCGGTGTCTCCTGGATTAGGAAGGGGTGATAGGTCCCACTATGTCCATGCCCCAAGCTTCAAATGGCCAAGAGGCGACCATAGGATGTAGAGGCTCTGACGGTCTGTAGATGAAGTCGGCATGTAGCTGGCAAGCATGATATTTCTTTGCATACTCGACAGCATCGGCCACCATGGTGGGCCAATAATAGCCCAACGTCGAAGTCGGTCCTGTAGCTTAGGACCGGGTTGGTGAGATCCGCATGTTTCGTCATGGGCTTCTCGAAGAGCTTTGGCTGCTTCTTCGTTTGATAGACATTGGAGGAGAAGTCCATCGTAGGACCGTCAGTACAGCATTTTAGTGGCCGTATCATATTAGAACCGGAGCGAGCGCCTTCTGACTGAGACTGCTTCTTTTGGGTCCTCCAGGAGGATTCCGTAGATGGCAAAGTCGATAAATAGGAACCTCCAGTCTCTGACATTGATGCTGGCATCTGTAGACATGGCATGGTTCATCCACATGCACAGATTATTTCTGGGGCATGCCAAATCCTGGTCCACCTCTGTAATAAAGTGTTGCATGCCGACCGGTGCTGCTAATAAGGCAACGAGGCCGACCAGAGCATTAGCTTCTAAGTTTTATAGCCGAGGCACATGTTCTATAAAGAATTCAGTAAAGGTTGAGATGATGTCCAACGGTGCTTTGTAATAAAAAGATCTGGTCTTCATGGCGGACCTCGTATTGTCCTCGAACTTGATTGACGACATGCTTCGAGTCGTCGTAAGACTCGAGGACCTATTTTGCTAACTAGAGTCCCATGATAAGGGCATTGTACTCTACAACATTGTTGGAGCACGGCTCTGAAAGAGAATAGGCACGCTGGATGACCAACTTGTCGGAGAGATCAGGACTACCCCCACTCTTACGATGATCTGGCCTTTGGGGCCTGTTCTTGAAGCACCGTCGAAGAACATTCGCCAAAAGGGGTTCTCTTCAGTAATGTTTGATTCTCGCACTTCATCTGGAATGCCTTCCTAGATTCTGGAATTGGGTGTGCGGCTAGAAAATCGGCCAGTGATTGGCCCTTGACAGTCTTTTATGGGATAAATACCATGTCATATGGTGTCAATAGTATCGGCCTAGTAGCCAATCAGGAATTTAGTGCTCCCGGCTTTGTCATGAGGACTCTGAGCGGATTGACTCAGGAGATGACATGAATTGTTTGTCCCGAGACATAATGACGAGTCTTCTGGATGGCAAACATTAGAGCTAGACATTCTTTTTCGACGGGGTTGTACCGGTGTTCGGCCCCGAGCTGAGGTAGTAGATGGCTTGTGCGTAGCTCGCATCATTGTTCTGGGCCAATAAAGTGCCAAGGGAATGGTCCATTGTGCGGACATAGAGTAGAAATGGTTTATCTGCGACGGGTGCCACCAAGACTGGGGGCTCATCAGATAAGCTTTAATGTCATCAAAGGCTTTCTTGTAGGACCGTTGAGCACCTCTAGAGGGGGGTGAAAAGAGTGCGTGTGTGCAGCAGAAAATAATCACCAATTAAAAATTAAACTATGGCTGAGATATAAGAGACAGTAAATAAAGAGAGAGAATTCAAACTCAATGACACAGCGATATATACTGGTATCCCTCTGAGAGGACTAATCCAGTCTCGAGTACTCTTGCTCGATGTTAATCTACTATGGCACAAGCTTTAACTGAGAGCTTGCAGTCTCTTACAACACAGTGCTTGGTGACGAGCGCACGACCAGCTCCACAACACACACCGTGCTTGGTGACGAGCGCACGACCAGCTCCACAACAGGAAAAGTTGTTGAACTTGGAACGACCTCTTTACAACTCTTGAAACACCAAAAGATTCTAAATCAACTCTGATAGAACTGGCTTTTGGCTAAGAGATGTATAGGTATGATTTGAAAGTCTTAGAACGTTTGAAAATACTTGAGTAGTAGAGAAGAGAGAATGAAGAATGAATTGAATGATTTGAAATGAAAAGTTCTTCTCTATTTATAGGTGTTTTCTCGAACCGAACTCGGGCAGAGTTCGGACAGAGTTCGGATGCAAATATCTCGCAAAAGAGACGTTGCTCGCTGATTTGGAGGCAACAGAAGTTTGAATCATTTTGGGCCGAACTCGGGCCGAACTCGGGCCGAACTCGGTTACGAGTTCTGTCAGGAGATATTTGAAAATCATTTGTAAAAACAGTTTTCAAAATATGTTTTTGGTTATTTGTAAAATCATTTGTAAAGGCTATTTTCAAAATATGTTTTTGAAAAAGAAATACGAAAGCTAAATAGGTAGGCTTTTGGAATGTGGACAGTTTTAACCCTAAGCCAGTATTACCAAAACTGATTTTACAAAATAAATCCTAGACTCAATAAAATATAAAATACAGAATAAAATGAGAAATGAGTCTTCTGAAGATTTGATGATGTTGACGCTTTGTTTGATGCAGTACATCGTCCGTTGAATTTGATTTCATGTATCCTGAAATGATTAGCAACATTTTCTATATTTTGTGTATTGACTTAAGTATATGTTGATTATCGAAATCGGGTGTGACCATGGAATGGGCCAACAATCTCCCCCATTTTGATAATTGACAAACTTGAGTCTATACCAAAATATATTTATATGAAATAGAACAAAATACAAAATACCTGAAAAAAATGAGATGTTTTGATTTTGTTTTTGGATTTGGATTTGTATATGCTTTGCTTTTTGGTATTGTACTCTTTTTCTCCCCCTTTGTCAAGTAGTAAAATGACTTGGCTCCCCCGTAATATGTGAAGCCAACAATAGACAAACACAAGACAAAGTGAAGTAAAAAGACATAAACACAGCATAAAACATATGGAAATAACTAATATAGAAAGAAACAGCTCATAATAAACTGAAACAGTTATGAAAATTTCCACTAATAATCCAAAAGTACAACTGAAAAAATGTCTACCTAATCAGTTTAGACATGAAATAAAAAAACTACATCAACTGATCAGCATCTAACAAAATATCTACTAGCCCATAACTGAATCCACGTCACATCGTGGGGTCGTCTGCACCAGGAGTCTCATGAGGAAAGTAGGCTGTAGTTGGGTCGAAATACTGAAAGGAAGCCTCATCAGTAAATCGAGGACCAGAAAAAGTAGGGTGAGGTAAGATGGTGACTGGATGGACAAGATCATGAGCCAGGCTGTAGTGGAGGTCAGCAATGCCATTTCTCAGCACCTGGGCCTGAGAAATGCGCCGAAACTCCGAATCCTGATGACGTTGCGTAGAGACAGCAACAAAGTCATCAAAGCGCTGATAGAACGTCGGATCAAATCCTGGGACAGGGGCTGGAGCAGGAGGAGCATCAGCATGAGGGACCTTAGCATCAGCAGCTGGAGCAGGATGAGCTCCAGAAGGCAGAGGTGGAGCAGAAAATCGACGAGATCTAGTCAGCTCGACAGGAGTGGAGGAGATGGCACACGTCTCAAGATCAATCTCGAAACGTCGAAAGATAGAAGCTGAGTGCATTGGATATACTAGATTCCTACCTGCATTTCTGCAGTTAAGCATCCAGGACATCACAGTTTTGGAAATAGAGAATGGGATGCCAAAGTGAATATGATACAAAGCAGATAATTCCATAAAGGTTACTTCATCAGTAGAACCTTTCTTTGGAAGAAGTACGGAGAAAACCATACGATGAAGTTCATAGAAGGTTTGATTCAAATTCTTGGCAAAAATTCTACGGGAAACAGGGTTACGATAACAGATTAGTTTCCTGAAGGAAGCAAGAGTGACATCAGCAGGGAATTGAATATGATAGATGTCAACTAAGGCATCACCAAGATCAGGAATATGGAAGAATTCGCTGATGTCGGTGGCGCTAAATTCCAATTCTTGCCCAGCAACGCAAGAATAGAAATTTCCGTTTGGTTTTACTTGCAGGTTACAGTAAAACATACGGACGGCATTGTCATAAATATTTTCTTGTACCTCAAAGAAATCTCGGTACCCAAGTTGGTCAAAAGTTGGAGCGTACTCAAAGAAAGTAGTAAAGTTTACAAAAGCTCCATTACAAATACGACGACCAGAAAAAGAGTCGAACCAGAGATCCAAAAAATCTTTGTCCGGGAACAAAGTAGAGTCATATTCATCGGGATCTCTAGGTCGTGCTGGACTGAATAGACTAGCAGGGGTGTATTCAGAAGAAGAGGAGGCACCTTGGGAAGTGGTTCCTCTTTGACGCTTGGGGGCCATGAAAAAAAATAGAGAAAGTACATTTTTGAAGAAAAAAGGAAGGAGGAACAAGATGATCGCCCACTAGATCTCTTCGGAACCTTGCTAGGATGGAGGAGGAGCTTCTAGGAAGAGAGGAGGAATTTCTACGAGTTGTTGTGTGGAAAAAGTGGAAGAAAGGATGGTTTTTATAGGCACTAGGGCCGGCTGTTCGGTTCTGGAATTAATAACAGTGCCGACCGAACTCGGTCAGAATTCGGTCCGAACTCGGTCAGAGTTCGGGCCGAGTTCGGCCACTTGCATTCCCGAGACAGTCAATGCATTCTGGTAGGTTTAAAAGTAGAAATTAATAACTTTGACTGTAATATTAAATAACGACTGTTATTTTTGGGTTAACTGTAGGGGTTGTCCCAGCTAACGGAGGTTCATCGGGGAACTCTTAAATACCGCTTCGCTTCGACTGTAGCCGTGGTGACAGACATACCCTTTTTAAGTTTGTACCCAAAAATAATTTTCGTTAAATAAAGTATCAAGTCATTAAATTCAATTTTAATTACCATATACATTATGAGTCTGAGAATTCAAGAATGCCGAGCTCATGCCTCAAAATGTTAAAACGGTCTTCAGCCAATGGTTTAGTGAATATATCTGCTAGTTGATGATCAGTGTCAATAAATTCTAGGCAGATATCCTCGTATTGTTGATGATCACGAAGGAAATGATGTCTAATTTCTATGTGCTTTGTGCGTGAATGACAAATAGGATTCTTAGTCAGATTTATAGCACTAGTGTTGTCACAATAAATAGGAACATTAGTGTAGTGCAGATTGTAGTCCTCTAAGGTTTGTTTCGTCCACAAAATCTGAGCACAACAACGTCCTGCGGCGATATACTCTGCCTCAGTTGTTGATAATGCTACTGAATTTTGTTTCTTGCTAAACCAAGAGACTAAGGCCTTTCCTAAGAAATGACATGTGCCACTGGTACTTTTACGGTCCACTTTACATCCAGCAAAATCCGTATCCGAGTAACCTATAAGGTCAAAGGATTTGGTTTTGGGATACCATAAGCCAACTGTAGAAGTTCCTTTAAGGTATCGGACGATACGCTTAACTGCACTAAGATGTGATTCCTTAGGGTTTGCCTGATAACGTGCACAAATACAAACGCTAAACATAATATCAGGGCGACTAGCAGTTAAGTATAATAAACTACCAATCATACCTCGATACTTACGCTGATCGACATGTTTGCCACTTTCATCAGCATCAAGCTTTGTAGATGTAGCCATAGGCGTCCCGATTGGCTTTACATTCTCGAAGTCGTACTTCTTCAGAATATCCTTCGTGTATTTAGCTTGGTTGATGAATGTTCCATTCGAGTGTTGTTTGATTTGAAGTCCTAGGAAGAAGTTTAGCTCTCCCATCATACTCATCTCAAATTCACTCTGCATACACTTGGCAAAATCTTGACAGAGTTTTTTATTAGTAGAACCAAATATAATGTCATCTACATAAATTTGCACTAGAAGAATATCATCATTCATGGATTTAATAAATAAAGTAGTATCAATCTTTCCTTTCGAAAATCCATTATCAAGTAAGAAGGCGCTTAGGCGTTCATACCAAGCACGAGGTGCTTGTTTGAGTCCATAAAGTACTTTCTTAAGCTTAAAGACGTGATCAGGTTTTTGAAAATCTTCAAAACCAGGGGGTTGTTTTACAAAAACCTCTTCTTTCAAAAATCTATTTAAGAATGCGCTTTTCACGTCCATTTGAAAAAGTTTAAAATCATTAAAACATGCAAATGCACAAAACATGCGGATGGCTTCTAGTCTAGCAACAAGAGCATAGGTCTCATCATAATCAATTCCTTCTTCTTGATTATAACCTTGTGCCACTAAACGTGCTTTGTTGCGTAGAACTTGTCCATCTTCACTGAGTTTATTTCGGAACACCCATTTGGTACCAATTATAGATTGACCAATTGGTTTAGGAACAAGTTCCCAAACTTGGTTTCTCTCAAATTGATTAAGTTCCACTTGCATGGCAGATATCCAAAACTCATCAGTAAAAGCATCATCTACATTCTTAGGTTCTATTTTTGAAATAAATGCTACATTTGCTGCTAATTCAGAATTTTTAAGAGATGAACGTGTACTTACACCTTTGGATACATCACCTATAATGAGAGTTTCTGGATGATCTGGCTTGAATCTCAATGATTCAAATCTTTGGGCCATATCTTTCACAAGGCTCTTCTCAGTTCCTGCATCTTCGGAACTTTTATCAGTCCTTGCATCTTAGGTCAGATCTTTCTCAGAACTCTTCTTAGTCTTTGTATGTAAATCTTCATCATCACTGTCGCTAGATCTGTGACTATTTAACTCATCAAAGGTAACATTAATAGTCTCTTCAACAATCATAGATCTTTTATTGAAAATTCTATATCCCTTACTCTTAGCAGCATATCCGAGAAATATCCCGTCATCTGCTTTGGAGTCGAACTTTTCCAAGTTATCCTTGGTGTTCAGGATAAAACAGCGACAACCAAAAACTTTGAAATAAGAAATGTTTGGAGTTCTTCCAAACCAAAGCTCATATGGTGTTCTCTTCGAGATTGGTCGAATTAACACCCTATTTAAAACATGACAGGCTATACTAACAGCTTCTGCCCAAAAATATTTAGAAAGATTATACTGATTCAGCATGACTCTAGCTATTTCGCTTATATTACGATTCTTTTGCTCCACAACACCATTCTGTTGGGGAGTTCTAGGACAAAAAAATTCGTGGTAATATCCACTATCATCACAAAACTTTTTGAAACCAGAATTTTTGAATTCGCCACCATGATCACTTCAGATACGAGTAATCATGAAGCCTTTTTCATTTTGTACCTTTTTGTAAAATATCTAAAATTCAAAAATTGCATCACTTTTGTTTGATAAGAAATAAACCCAAGTAAATTGAGAGAAATTATCAACAATAACAAAAGCGTAGAGTTTACCGCCAAGACTGGCGACTCTACTAGGACCAAATAAATCCATATGAATTAACTGCAAAGGTCTCGAAGTACTTACAGCGTTGATGGATTTAAAAGTAGACCTATATGCTTTGTTCTTTTCGCAGTCAGCACATACCATATCTCTCTTGAATGGAATTTTAGGGAGTCCTCTTACCAACTTCTTTGTAATTAGACGTGAGATAGTATCCATGTTTGCATGTCCTAGTCTCATGTGCCATAGCCGGCTTTCATCTTGATTGGCTACTAGGCACCTTCCTGCATTATTAGTATTCTCCAAAAAGAAAACATAAATATTGTCTTCTCTAATCCCTTTATATACGGGATCACCAGATGACATGTCATATATGGTACATTTATCTTTCATAAAATTGATACCATAACCATTATCTGCCAAATGACTTATGCTCAATAGGTTATGTTTTAATTCAGTTACTAGACAAACATCCTTTATTATTGGATAAGGAGAAATACCTACAATACCATTACCTATTATATTACCTCTCAAGTTATTTTTGAAGGAGACGTATCCTTCTTTCTTCATCGATAGCGTAGCGAATAAGGATGCATCACCAGTCATGTGTCGCGAACATCCGCTATCGAGGATCCATTTGCTTCTAGCATGAGAGGGTTGAGGGTCCACCTACAAGACAAGTAGATGAATCCTTTGGTACCCATTTTCTGAAGGGTCCACACAGATTAGCTTTAGGTCTCCAGACTAAAGTATGGTTGTCAACAAGCTTTCTTGTAAGACAATATTATGATATGTGTCCGTGCGTACCACAATATGTGCAAGTCAGTTTAGTGGTAGAAACTGTGTTTGCAAGCTTGTTTTGTTTGGAGAACCTATAAGTAAAAGCATGATGATGTTTGTGTTTCTTCTGTGCTTTCTTGTGTTTAGTCCTTTTAGGTGTATGCTTAGCATTAGGACTAATCTTAGGCTGTGTCACAGGTATTGCCTGTTTGCCTAACTTGATTTCTAACTTTTTAGAAATTGCAATAGACTCTTCGTATCTAGCAGTCATATCTAGGAGTCTTTGTTCAGTTACTAAGTGCATCTTCTTCTCTATGTCATAAAGCTTTTGTATTTTGACATAGTCCCTTTCTTTCTCTTCAATATTGAGGATAGCCTCATGATAGTCTACCTTGAGTTTGGCTATCTCTTCCGTGTTACCGGTAGTAGATGTCTCTTTAATATCTTCAATCAGATTGGACAGTCTAGCTATCTCGGTTGTGTGTGCCTTAATCTCTTTTCGAGATTGCTTATACTTGTCGAGCACAATTTTGTGATCTTCAAGTAGTTCGCTAAAGGCATTCTCTAATTCATTGAAAGTAAAATCATCAAACAAAGGGTTAGATGATACCTTATCAAATGCCATGAGACAAACATTTGCATTGCCGCAGGGTCTGTCTTCTTCTTCTGTATCACTGGCATCGCTTTCATGCCAGATGCTTGTGTTGGCATACTTTCCACCAGATGTTGCTTTTCTGCTTGATCTTGATCTATCGTATGGACTGCTTTTCTTGGTGGTTGGACAGTCCTTCTTCATATGCCCTGACTTCTTGCATCCAAAGCATATAGTTTCATCTTCGTTGCTTTCTTGGACATCTTTCTTCTTTCTGCTTGTGAACTTTAGATATCTCTTGAAGTTCTTCACAAGTAGGGCTCGTTCATCACCACTTGACGATTCTTCATCGGAATCGTTGTATGTTGATTTTTTTGCTTGAGCTTTGAAGGCAATAGATTTCTCCTTTGGTGTTGCTTCTTCAAAATCTTGCAAGTCGAGTTCTTGGGTCATGAGTTTGCCCATCAGCATTTCCAGAGTCATAGTTGTGAGATCGTTTCCTTCAATGATTGCTGTAGCTTTTGGATTCCAGTTCTTTGTTAGAGCCCGCAACACTTTTCTGATCTTCTCGTGATTGCTGTAATCCTTACCAAGAGATTGTAAAAGATTAGTTATATCAAGAAAACGAGTAAACATCTGTGTAATTGACTCACCGGGTTTCATCTTAAAAGATTCATACTCCTGTGTCAGTCTACTAATTTTGGATTCCTTCACTTGGGAAGTCCCTTCATGGGTTACCTCAAGGAGTTTCCAAATTTCGTGAGACGTCTTACAGGTTAAAACTCTGTTGAACTCGGTTTTGTCAATTGTACAGAATAGTGCATTGATGGCACGAGCATCTAGGCTAGCTTTAGCCTTTTCAGCTTCAGTGTACTTATCATGGGTCTTTTCCACCAGCTGGCCTTCAACCACTGTTGGTGCTGGTTTCTTATAACCATCAATGACTATTGACCAAAGATCAAAGTCGAGAGACTTTAGAAAGAAAGTCATTCGTGTTTTCCAGTAGGTATAATTTGTTCCATCAAATAGGGGAGGTCTATTTGTGGATTGCCCTTCACCGTTGAATATAGATTTCACGGCTGCCATATATATATATATATACTCTCTAAGGTATGTTATATAAGAATATAACCAGCTTTGATACCAATTGTAGGACCGTTGAGCACCTCTAGAGGGGGGGTGAATAGAGTGCGTGTGTGCAGCAGAAAATAATTACCAATTAAAAATTAAACTATGACAGAGATATAAGAGACAGTAAATAAGGAGAGAGAATTCAAACTCAGTGACACAGCGATATATACTGGTATCCCTCTGAGAGGACTAATCCAGTCTCGAGTACTCTTGCTCGATGTTAATCCACTATGGCACAACCTTTAACTGAGAGCTTGCAGTCTCTTACAACACCGTGCTTGGTGACGAGCGTACGACCAGCTCCACAACAGGAAAAGTTATTGAACTTGGAACGACCTCTTTACAACTCTTGAAACACCAAAAGATTCTAAATCAACTCTGATAGTACTGGCTTTTGGCTAAGAGATGTATAGGTATGATTTGAAAGTCTTAGAACGTTTGAAAACACTTGAGTAGTAGAGAAGAGAGAATGAAGAATGAATTGAATGATTTGAAATGAAAAGTTCTTCTCTATTTATAGGTGTTTTCTCGAACCGAACTCGGGCAGAGTTCGGATGCAAATATCTCGCAAAAGAGACGTTGCTCGCTGATTTGGAGGCAACAGAAGTTTGAATCATTTTGGACCGAACTCGGTCAGAGTTCGGACCGAACTCGGGCCGAACTCGGTTACGAGTTCTGTCAGGAGATATTTGAAAATCATTTGTAAAAACAGTTTTCAAAATATGTTTTTGGTTATTTGTAAAATCATTTGTAAAGGCTATTTTCAAAATATGTTTTTGAAAAAGAAATACGAAAGGTAAATAGGTAGGCTTTTGGAATGTGGACAGTTTTAACCCTAAGCCAGTATTACCAAAACTGATTTTACAAAATAAATCCTAGACTCAATAAAATATAAAATACAGAATAAAATGAGAAATGAGTCTTCTGAAGATTTGATGATGTTGACGCTTTGTTTGATGCAGTACATCGTCCGTTGAATTTGATTTCATGTATCCTGAAATAATTAGCAACATTTTCTATATTTTGTGTATTGACTTAAGTATATGTTGATTATCGAAATCGGGTGTGACCATGGAATGGGCCAACAATCTCCCCTATTTTGATAATTGACAAACTTGAGTCTATACCAAAATATATTTATATGAAATAGAACAAAATACAAAATACCTGAAAAAATGAGATGTTTTGATTTTGTTTTTGGATTTGGATTTGTATATGCTTTGCTTTTCGGTATTGTACTCTTTTTCTCCCCCTTTGTCAAGTAGTAAAATGACTTGGCTCCCCCGTAATATGTGAAGCCAACAATAGACAAACATAAGACAAAGTGAAGCAAAAAGACAAAAACACAGCATAAAACATATGGAAATAACTAATATAGAAAGAAACAGCTCATAATAAACTGAAATAGTTATGAAAATTTCCACTAATAATCCAAAAGTACAACTGAAAATTGAGCCGACGCTGAAGAGTTCGAAGGATAATGCTGAGAGAAGACCTCGGGTCGATCTATATTCGAACTCTGCAGAGTTTGAAGGATAATGCTGTAGTTGGGTAATGCTGAAGGTACTTCGAACTCTGCAACTACCAGAAAAAGCAGAGTTCGAAGTCTTCAGCGTCGGCTGCAAACGTGGCTGTAGTTGGGTCGAAATACTGAAAGAAGACCTCGGGTCGAAATACTGATAGTACCTTCCTTGACGGCTGCAACTACAGCCACGTTTGCAGCGGAGTTCGAAGGATAATGCTGAGAGAAGACCTTGGGTCGATCTATATTCCACTATTATTTCCCCAACGTTTGCAGCAGAGTTTGAAGGATAATGCTGTGAGAAGACCTCGGGTCGATCTATATTCGATCTACCTTGACGGCACCAACGTACCCTATGTAATACAGTGGTCTGTTGTGCCTGTTGTTCTTGAGCAGCATGTCTTATTGAGTGAATATGATGTTGGGGATGATCTCACCCATACTATGGTAGTGTGGATATGCTGTTGGATACTCCTCAGGCTACTTGACCTGACTGATAAAAGACTCACCATCCTTCAGGACTTCGCAGAGAGCCTCCCGATTATCTTTGGACAGGAAGAGAAGCTCGAATAAGGACAGCCGAGATAGGGTACTGGCATGTTGTGCTAGTATATCGAAATTGTGGGATTTGGTTAACCCCGAAGCGTTGTCTCTTCGTAGAGGCCTGTCGATTCGGGCCACCTTATGCTTATGTTTGTCGACTGTTGGAAGTTGGGAAGGACCTTTACCTTGAGCAGCCGAGGTGATAACGAGAGGTGCCATTTCGACAGGAGCTTCCTCAGGCTGAGCGTTCTACTATGGACGTGTTTGTACAATAAGTGCCTCGTTGGGGGAGGAGGTCACCATTCGGCAAGACTTGGTCTTCTTGCCTTTACCTTTGGAGGTAGAACGTACCCCCAGTTGAGTCAGTTCCGGAATGAGATCTGGGTGAACCACATGATCTCCCCCCGTGATATGGTGAGTTGAATTAGTCCGCTCACGTTGTCACGAGTCGACGGAAGGTTGACCACCTCCAATGTCGCCTTCGGGATGGGTACAACACCATCTTGAGTTGTCGTATGTGGTAAGGTGTCAAACTGGAGTGAGACCATGTTGGCCGAGACTGTCGTCTCTTCGTAATCGGCTGAGATGACGTTCGTATTGATCACTCGTTGTATGTAGTTCTAGATGATGTAGCAGTCTTGAGTTGGATGTCCAACGTACCGATGGTAGTGACAGTTCCTCGATCGCCCACTCTACCCACCTCGTCAGGATGCTTAGGATCAGGCAACTTGATCCTGTCGCTCTGTTTCAGCATCTCGAAGAGTTGTAAGGTGTCCTCGTCATTGAAGGAGTAGACCTCATTCGGCCTCGGTGCTAGTGGAGGCTTCTGAGCGGGCCGCTGTGTGCTTTTTGAAGCATTGACAGTAAATGTCCGCTTTTCTTTTGCCATGCGCCCACTATTGTTGGTAGCAACACGTTTTCCTTTGTCATCAAAGGCGGGGAAGTTAACCCCCAGAAGACGAGCATTACGTGCCTTCTTCTTAGCAGCTTCGGCCCCGATGATCAATGAACTCCAATCGAAAGGCTGGATGGAGTCGAGCCAGAGCTTGATTGCAGGAGTCATGTTCATGCTGCAGGCATCTATCAGTGCATGTTTTGGCAATACCCGGAGGCAACCTTAAACATGCTTGTCAGAAACGTTCGATGAAGGCTCGAACAGTCTCTTTCTCTGTCTGGCGCACTTCTATAAGAGATGACATGGTCATGTCCTTCCTACCGTCGTAGAATCGGTCGAGGCAGAGATATGTCAAGTCATTGAAGGATGAAATAGAGTGGTCAGGGAGACTGCAGTACCAGTCGTAAGCGACTCCCTTTAACGCCCCAACAAATAGGCTGGTGAATAGGGCGTCTTCTTTTGGGAGATGTCCCGTTTGAGACTGGAAGTAGGTCAGATACCGGCGAGGAGAATCCTTCCCATCATATGATGTCAGTGTTTGTGGTTTATACTTGCGAGGGTAAACCACTTTGTTCTACTCAAGACGGTAAGGTTGCGGGATTCCCTTCTTCTAACGTTCTTCCTGCTTGTTTCGTGCTTCAAAGCGCTCACGCAGATCTCTGATCATGTCAACCAGCTTTTCTGTAGAACTGGAAGCCGGTGAGGGCGGTAAGGTGTGAAGCTCGGTATTTGAAGGAGCCAACGCCCGAGGTACAGTATAATGATCTACACCCGAAGATACCCCTTGAGGGGGTATACTTGATTCTCCATTGGCCCCTGGATCGGTGCTGGTGAAGATAGGTGCCCTTGCTAATGGTTGAGATGCCAGAGTGGTATGAATCTCAAATACCATTTGAGTCAAGGATTACATGGTGGTAGAGAGGGTTTTGAGGGTCCCTTCTAGGGCGTCCATGTGCTGCACGATGTCCGGAGCTGGAGCGTCTGACTCTCTTTCATCACCACCCTCAGCTATGTAGACTGGCATAACATGGGTAAAAGTGGATGGATCGGTTGAGGCTTCACTTTCGACCTCACTTTCATACAGAAGAGCATCCCCTTCTGAGACCTCGTACTGGCTACCCCCAGCTACTTTGGGGTCGGGTCCTTGGAGAACGTCCTCATCTTCAAGCGGAGGGTTGTCATGGATAGCAGGAGTTTGATCACTCCCAGCTGATGCTTTCGCTAGAACCTTCTTCCTTGACCGGGTGCTCTCAAACACCCCTGAGGACGGGACCATCGTTTTGCTTTTTCTCGGCTGACTCTTGGACGATGCTGCTGGGGTCGAGAGATTGGTAGTTATCTTTCTCCCTGATGAACGAAAGTTGGAGACAACATGGCAAGAAGCGACCTTGGGCTCTGACTCATCTTCAACTGGCACCTTCTTTCTGATATGACATCGGATGGGTGCAACAGATTACAGTCGCTAGAACACAGATTGCCTGGATGATGGAACCATTATTTTGCAACAGCAGCAGTTAATGGTGACTATGGCATAAGTGTGCCCCACGAGGGACGTATCGTGCTTAATGGTCAGCTCTCCTGATCTACATTTGTGGATGATCATATTATGTAAATCATGAGGGAAGAGTTTCACTTTCACACCCCATTTAGACGCATGGCGAGGCCAAGTGCCGGGGTGGTCATGTGAATGATGTATCCCCTGATCCAGTTTTAGCGCATAAAATATGCCCAGATCATTGGTGGGGAAGCAACATGGACTGTGACTTGAACCTACTTCATGCGCACAACCCACGTTGACACATGGGTTCAAAGTCACAAGTTTTGTCTCGTATGACTTGGTCCAAGCGCAGAAGATGCGCCCAAGCAAAACGGGGACTTTGAGAGTCGGCTCGTATCAGGTGCAAATGCATCCGAGTCGACTCTGTACAGTTTACCATCGGTAGGACGCATGATTTTAAGCGTACACCTTCAATTCACTATGGACGAAGCACATTTGGGGTGCATGGCCCGTGCTGCCTTGTATTTCTTTGTACCAGCCCGCAAAGGCGTATAGTACTCAGAATCCAACTCATCCTCGCCAAGACAACGAATGATTCTTTCGAAGACAAAGGCCCTCTCTTGCACGCCAGAGTTCATGTGCGGGAAGTTGGATGCACGTTTGTTTCGTCGGCGTATCTTCATCGACTGGGAAGAGGACAATTGGGGAATCCAGTCAATACTGCATTTCCCTGGCAGATGTGTTGTACTGGCGGGCGTATCTTGCTTGCTGAGAACGTCGCAGGAAGGGTGGGCTGCGACAGCGCGTCCCCTTCAGTGGTGGTTCTCGGCGCATCTCCTTTGCGCACCCAGACTTGGCGAGTCTTCTTCAGCATTGGCAGTCGCTTCGAAGGACTTACGCTGCCTTCAAAGATAAACTCCTCATACGCCTGTTGATTGAGGCGCACCACGAGTGTCTTATGGAAGGAGCCATGCTTGATGTCGTCGGATTGCGACATAACTTTCTCGTCATAAGAGAAAGAAGTTCCCAGCAAAGTCGCCATCTTGTTTGCCATCAAAAATGCGACAATGTTTTGTTGATATAAAACTTTGGTATTTCAATTACAAATAGAACAGTATACAACGTAGGACTTAGACGTAGTCCTAGGTGTACACTTTTATTTTTATCTGGGAACTGTATCAGTGGAGCGAGTGGTAATACGTTGACTTTATTGACGATCTGGCGACGATCTTGGATTCTCTAAAGATCTGGGCTGCTCTGGATGCCAGAACATTGGAAGAGAAGTAGACGTTACGTGTCTCTTCTCATCTCTATAGGTAGATATGATGATTTATCTGTCTGTATATTTGTATAAAGGAATGATCCTTCTATTTATAGGCAGCAGACTGGTCTGTTCATCTGTGGGGTGCATGGACGATGCGCCCTGAGTTGAAGCTGAATCTTGTTTGAACTGTACTATTGGGTTGCGGTGGAGTTGACACGTGGCAGTTGTGAAGATTCGGCCGTTGCTGAGATCTTGGGTGGTTAGCACCCATTTGTAGGCAGAACTGAGTCAAATGACATGTGGCACGTGTACATAGCTCAAAGATCTCGGATTTGGTGGGGGGTGATCTGTCAGGATGCGCCTAGGATCTGGCGCATGGCGCGACTTGGTCTCTAACTTTCAGAGGTCACAGATAAGTCTGGGTACATGGCTTCTAAGGCACATACAGAGCTTCGAGTACATGGTTGTGGAGGCGCATGCAAAGACTTGGCTTCTGTCATTTAGAATTAGGAGTAAGTCGGGGCGCATGGCCTTTGAGGCGCATGCAGACTTCTAGGCGCATGGCTATGGAGGCGCATACGAGTGATCGGCCAGCCACGTGGCAAGGACAGCTGTAGCCGACAAAAGTAAGTAATGATGATGCTGACGTTTGTGGCTCTTCATTTTTTATAAAAAGCTGCCAACTGTTTAGTCTTCTGGGAATGTGTTGCCCAATCTGTCACTTAGCATTAAATGCTTGATGGGTGACTAGTTAAAGTGGAAGCATCAGTTTGTCCCCCACTGGGCGCATGGGTCTATGTCCTATTAGGCACATCGGTACGGAGCGCATGGTGCTGACGACGCATCTGCCGCATGGCGCATCCTTATTGGCCCGTCTGTTGAGTTCTTCGAGGCGTTAATGGCTGTTTTTACTTGGCTGAATATGAAGAGGCAGATTCATTGGCATTGATGCAAATTTATTGTACAAAATATGAGGAGACTGCCACTTGGCGCATGGGCGAAGGTTGCCCCGACCTATAAATAGCTTTGTGAAGAGTTTTTTTTCTCATTTCACTTAGCTTTCCTTTATGGAGACGAACTCGATCTGTCCCCTGCCTCGGCGAATTAACGATGAACTTCTTTCGAAGATGAAGATGTGCCGAGTTGGTTTATTTACCATCTGCCATATTTTCGTACAAGCCTGTGAAAGTGCCTGTTGTATCCAAATATCGGGATCGTCGTGTCCCGACACAGGCTGAAGGTGCCTGTTGCATCCAAAGATCGGGGCGGTCGTGCTCCAATTTTTGTTATGCTGGAAGAGCCGCAGGTCGGGGCTATCATGCCCGATTTGGTTAGGCTAAAAGAGCAACTCCTCCTGGTAGAGTGTCCGCATGCTGACGAGGAAGTGATTCTCTCTGACTATGCACGGGGATGCGCCTACGCTGAGATATTAGAATGATGTGCCTGGCTGTAGCACTTGTGTGATGCGCCTGGCTGTATGTTGAAGTGATGCACCAGACAAGTGATGCGCCTGGCAGTAGCTTTTAGGATTTTCTTTCTCTTTGTAAAAGAATTCTCCTTTGTAAAAGAGTTTTAGACATGTAATAGACTTTCATATGGAATAAAAGCCTAATTTTAATGTTTCTTTGTTGTTTTCTACTGTGCCAAGTGTTCTACTGAGTTTTCTGGCGCATACTGATTTCTGGCATATGAGAGTTAGGGCGCATAGGAGTTTTGGCCTTAGATGCCCCTAAAATTTTATGCTTCGATAGTACTGATCCTCGCTCTCCATAGGTACCCCGAACCAAGAAGGACGTGCCACTTAAGCTGAAGGCGACGCTAGTACATTTGAAGTCCCGTCCGTGTGTTGAAGGCTTGTTTTGATCCTTTTGAAGACTCTACATTCAGTCCAGAAAAAATGATGTCTTGACTCCCCACGATTCCAGGTCTTGGGAAATGTTTTGATGTAAATGGGGATGTAATGTATGGAACGACTATCTCATCAGCGTTCATTTTGTAATCGAGTCATGTTGTAGCCCTCGCAGCAATGATTGTAATGGAGTCATGTAAATGATATTTATTATCAATAAAAATAAAAGTTTTTTCTATTTCAAAATGTGTTGTTCAATTTATCTGTGTACTCTATTTTATGTTGTGTTTCGGATAACCTTATGACTATGTCTTGTGCAATCGCAACTTAGGTTCGTATGGCATCATGCCCGGGGGACGACTATCGATTCTACGGAATCGGGGCGTGACATAATGATAGCAGAGCACGGCTTTACATCCTTTGGCCTTCCGTATAGAGTCTCAAACCTTTGACCTCGCATCGATGAGATAAGTTGTTCCATATAATAAGTCCATAATATCTTGAGACTAATATGTGTGTCTACGTATTGTAGAAGTGACGGAACCCATACGAAAACCACAGCCGAGCAAGAACAAAGTGCTTTGAGTTGTTCGAGCAGTTCACGGGCTGGACCTTCTAACAATGCCATCGAGAGGATGCTGCGCATGATGGAGGCACAACAGAAATAGTCCGAGAACCGACATCAGCAGACGGAGGTACGACAAGACCAATTCGAAGCTCACTTCGATGCCCAAACCAAGATGCAACAAAAGCCAGCTTGATACTCTGCAGCAGATTGTCCAGACGATTGTGGCCAACGAAAACTCTACAACTGTGCCTACTGTCACCGAGTCTACGGGTCAAACCATCAAAGTCGATCGAGAGGAGCCCGAGCGTCAACCTGCGGCACCGAGAAGTTACAACTTTGTGTTTGCAAAAATAAATGTTTGATTTCTACAAACTAAGAAAAGAGTACAAAAGTATAATTGATTTTTGGGGAAGTACAACTATAGAAATATGATCAGAAGACGATCATTTTATCCCTTGGACGATGTGATATCGAAGACCCGAGTCTCTGGAGGATGCAACAGCACTTTTGCAGGAGATTATGATCATTCGTGATCCTTATGAAGTGATTTGAAACTCCATTTATAAATTTCTTGAAATAACTGTTTAGCAGTTATTCTGGGTTGCGCACTGTATTGCCCAACTCCCGTTGGGGCGAAGTACTATTTAATAGGCTCATGGCAAGTCAGACATGGTCGAAAACATAGATGGCTTGTCTGACTCAGCGACGAGTTTGGTATATGAAAACTATAGCATCAATAAAATCGATTTGGACGAATGATATGAGTACCATTCCAACTAATGGATCGGCTACTGTTAGAATAAGTCCTAGATGCAGTGGACTGTGTCTTGGCGAATGAACTCTAAAGAGAGCAACACAACCAGTCTGCTGTTGGTTTTGTTGGTTTTGTTGGTTTTTTTGGCTTTCTGAATGAATTGTTGCGTGGGTTTGATAAGTGTGCTTTCGCGTCGATTTCTGAATGCATCATTGGGAATTTCGAAGGAAGGATTCTAATTCGATGCTCGTGCTATTGCAATAGTTCGTATAACTGACGCATGACCGTCACGAAGCGTTCTCCTACTCTCAGCGCAATCTCTCTAGGTGGGTAGTTCTTCGGCCCATTCTTTTCTACTCCTTCCCGCCAACAAAATTCCTAAAGTTCAACGTTCAAATCGATGATGCTAACTGGATGTATGCTTTGCCACTAAGATCAAGAATTTGGGATAATTATATCAACTTAGAGAAGTTAACTCCAAATTTATAAGTTTCACACTAAGTAGAGAAAAGATAAAGTTCTAGGAAAGAGATAGAATTTATTTTATGTTCTGCAAAAACATAATGAAGAAACTTTGGTTGCGGTATATTACGCCACGGAGAATTTGGTGCCTACGGGATGCTAAATCAGAACGTACGGCTTCGGTGAAAAAGAACTCTTGCATGAGTAGAAATGATTATGTGTGGTTTAATAATGTCTGCGCTATGTAATTTACTTTATACATATTAAACTGTCATATATTCGCATGGTCATGGACGACTTGTGCACAAGTTAAGCTTTCTTCGAAATGGTACCCGGGGCGATGGGACCGAATCGGTCTAGGAGGAAATTATGGAATCGTGCTTCGGCACGAGGCATTGCGAGACCTCCAGTTAGGCTCGTAACCTGGAATGGTAGGACGCGTCACAATTTTACGTAATCGTCCTTCATGGTGTCGATATTACCGATGACCTCATATAAGGTAAATTGCATGCTCACCTATTGTCTTGTGCAGGTGGTAAGTATCATGTCTATTTTGTGCAGGAAAGGAGCACGATCGTGGTAAAATAAGTTAAAATTGGTTATATTATTTACTTTTTAAAATGTGCCTTCGATATGAACTACAAATCATATAGTTCAAAATAGAAAGATCACTTTGTATGCTAGAATCCTTAATAAGCAGTGTCGGTTTAGACGAGTGGGTTCGTCCCATCCACTAGCAAATGTGCTAACCCCCAACTCCCCAGGTGACGATCGCGCTGCGGGAGCTCGAGACTAGACTGAAGCTGAAGAACGGAAGGCGACTCGAAGCTCTACTATTATGAAGTATTTTGAAGCCCAATTCAGATCGAAGGCTTTTGTTCAAATGTATAAAGGGGCATGAATGTATGAAAACGACAAGGATTATTTCATGGCAGCTCGTCGAGAGTTTTCTTTTGTGTTTTCAAAGATGTAGCCGCAACGGCATATGTAATATAAAAATGACCTTGCACATACTTTGCAAGTTTTTATGAATGAAAAGCTAAATTTCTTCCTAGTCTACATCTTCAACTCTCTGTACTGTTTAATTTTAACTCGTCGTCTCAAAAGAAGTCCAAGTGCACATCCTTGCCTTGTACAAGTCCAATAAGGACGTACCGCATCACGTCCCGACTCGTAAGATCAATTTATCTTGAGTCAAAGCGATGACGACCGATTTGGCGAGTCGGGACGTGACAAGTTGGTATCAGAGCACGGTTCACACCTCGGACCTTTTAAAAATATTTTCTTTTAGATGTTGTAATTTTTCAAAAATTATGCTTTTCGACATATGCGGCATAAAATAATTGTTCCATACATATAAGCTCATAGATATTTTGAGAATACTAACGGGGTTGCTCAATTTTGTAGGAATACCGAAAAGAATGGGCATCTCCACTGTCAATGCTACGTTGATTAGCATGGATAGCACCGAGGACACGACGCCTAGCGAATTCGCCATAGAGCGAATATTGTGCCTCATAGAAGTCCAATAGTGCTAGGCGGAGATGCAGCAACGACAGCTGCAAGAACAGATCCAGGCCCAAATTAGTGCCCAACAAAAGCTGATGGAGGCCTTGACCTAGATCGTAAGCACCATGGCGACCCAACAGAACTCGACGACCGCCGTGTCAGAAGAAGAAGTGCAACCAGTAACGACGAAGCATATGTCTTCCTCTTCTCTGCTCAAGGCGACCAAATTCAAGAAAATGAACCCGCCTGACTTTAACGGCCGAGCAGAACCTGACAAAGTCATGGGGTGGCTAGTGAAGATTGAGGGCCTGTTCAATCTCCTCAGCATCATGGGGTCCAAAAGAGTCGGGTGTGTAGCCTTGCAGCTAAACTTGAGGGCCTACGACTGGTGGGAGAAGAAGAAACAAAAGCTCCACGAAGCCAACCCCAATGCCAAGATCTCGTAGGAGACGTTCAAACTGGCTTCCTCGAGCAATACATTCCTCGTGTCGTTCTTCGACAGAAGGAAGAGGAATTCACGTCCTTGAAGCAAGAAAATATGTCAGACAAAGATTATGATACGAAGTTCGCAAAGCTTACGAAGTTTGCCGGGGCCTTCCTGCCGAACAAGGAAGCATGGTACGGGCGCTTCCAACAAGGCCTGAATGACGATTTGCGCCGGGACGTCATGAACCAAAGATGTCAGACTTACAGGGAATCATCGAATGCCGCCCTTGATAGCGAGCGGATCTTTGGTCGAGCTTCGCAAAGGAACGGGTCAGGCGTCTGTAACAACTTCAACAAGCGTCCTCACGATATGGGAGGATCTGGTGTGCCAAAGCGCCAGAACATGTTCGAGTATCGTGGGCCTCACCCCGCCGTACAGTACCATCGATGCGGCAAGATGGGACATCTGGCGGTCGATTGTCAAGGGGGATGCTTCAAGTGTGGCCAGCTAGGTCACAAGGCAGTAGATTATCGAATGGGGAGGACGAACCAATATCCACCAAGGAACGTCCAGAATCAGAACAGGGCGCCTCCAGCCTATGGCGTAAAAGCAGTACCCGTAAACCCACATAATCGCCAAGGGCCGCAAGGCCGAGTCTATGCACTGACTCGGGATAAAGCGTTCTCGTGCGACACTGTTGTGACAGGTATATTACTCTATAAAAATATGCCTGCTAGAGTACTTTTCGATTCGGGTGCTACGTATAGTTTCATATCTGCCGACTAAGATCAAGAACTTGGGATAATTATATCAACTTAGAGAAGTCAACTACAAATTTATAAGTTTCACACTAAGTAGAGAAAAGATAAAGTTCTAAGAAAGAGATAGAATTTATTTTATGTTCTGCAAAAACATAATGAAGAAACTTTGGTTGCGGTATATTACGCCTCGAAGAATTTGGTGCCTGCGGGATGCTAAATCAGAACGTATGGCTTCGGAGAAAAATTACTCTTGCACGAGTAGAAATGATTATGTGGTTTAATAATGTCTGTGCTATGCAATTTACTTTATACATATTAAACTGTCATACATTCGCATGGTCATGGACGACTTGTGCACAAATTAAGCTTTTCTCGAAACGATACCCGGGGTACTGGGACCGAATCGGCCTAGGAGAAAATTATGGAATCGTGCTTCGGCACGAGGCATTGCGAGACCTCCAGTTAGGCTCGTAACCTGGACAGGTAGGGCGCGTTGCAATGCTACATAATCATCATTTATGGTGTCGATATCACCAATGACCGCATATAAGGTAGATTGCATACTCACCTATTGTCTTGTGCATGTGGTAAGTATCATGTCTATTTTATGCAGGAAAGGAGCACGGTCGTGGTAAGATAAGTTAAAATTGGTTATGTTGTTTACTGTTTAAAATGTGCCTTCGATATAAACTGCAAATCATATAGTTCTAAATAGAAAGATCACTTCGTATGCTAGAATTCTTAATAAGCAGTATCGGTTTAGACGAGTGGGTTCGTCCCATCCACTAGCAAGTATGCTAACCCCCAACTCCCCAGGTAACAATTGTGCTGTGGGAGCTCGAGACTAGACTGAAGCTGAAGAACGGGAGGCGGCTCGAAGCTCTCCTATTTTGAAGTATTTTGAAGCCCAATTCAGATCGAAGGATTTTGTTCAAATGTATAAAGGGGCATGAATGTATGGAAATGACAAGGATTATTTTATGGCAGCTCGTCGAGGGTTTTCTTTTGTATTTTTAAAGATGTAGCCATAACGGCATATGTAATTTAAAAATAACCTTACACATACTGTATAAGTTTTTATGAATGAAAAGCTAAATTTCTTCCTATTCTATGTCTTCAACTCTCTACACTGTTTAATTTCAACTCGTCATCTCAAAAGAAGTTCAAGTGCACATCTTTGCCTTGTACATGTCCATTAAGGACATGTACGGCATCATGTCCCGACTCGTGATATCTATTTATCTCGAGTCAAGGCGATGAAGACCGATTTGGCGAGTCGGGGCATGACACGTGTGCCTCAAGTTGCGCACCCATGTTCACTTGTGCGACTGGTTGCACAACTGCTGTGGACACATGGCATCATTTGAGTAAGATGCGCTTGGTCGTGAGCAATATAGTGGACACGTTCTACGAAGTTAGTGGCATGTGCGCCATGCCACCCTGCTCTGGACATCAATTCGATCACATTACGCGAGCTTCATCAGGTTGCGCGGGGGCGCAATGTAGCAACTTGCACGAGCGGTTGCATCAACTGCTGTGGACGCGTGGCATCATTTGAGTGAGATGTGCATGGTCGTAGTCAGTATAATAGACACGTTCTGCAAAGTTAGTGGCTTGTGCACCATGTCACCCTGTTCTGGATGCTGTTTGATCACCTTGTACGAGCTTCATCAGATTGTACGGGGGCACAATGTTGCGTGCGCACAATATAGCGACTTGTGCAAACTACTGTCAGGTTGTGCGGGAGCGCAATGTAGCAACATATGCGAATTGCTGTCAGGTTGCGTGGGGGGCACAATGTAGCAACTTGAGCGAACTGCTAGCTGTCATCAAATCTGACCAAAATCTTCTCGAGTTCTGTGTTACGCTGGATTCAAATGAATTTTCTTCGATATTTGTGCTATCAGTTGGCAGCCGTTACAGCTTCTCGAGAAGATGTGCCACGTGGCGCTCGCACAACCTGAGGTATGCGTAGCCTGATATGGCACAACTTATGTTGGCACAACTTATGTTGGCACAACCAGATGTGGCGTAACCTATTGATATGATGCATTTTGATGAGATGATTTCTGGGTGAGCAGCATAACTTAATTTTTAGCCCCTACAAGACCCCATTCAAAGTTTTCGAAACTTGAAAAGACTTCAAAGTTTCAAAACACTTTGAATTAGAATAGTTTTGTCTGGGTTGCGCCAGTCAACTCGAGTCCGATTCTTCTGCACAAGTTGTGCGATTCACCTTTATTTGCAAAGCTATAAATAGCCACACCCTTTGGATTTTTCATCCTTTACCGTCGTTTAAAAACCCTAGTTCTTCTTGTTCTTTCCGAACCTTCGAGAGCTTCGACTAGCATCAATGGCGTCTATGCACTCTCCTCCTTCATCGCGACGAGAGACGGCCAACCCGGCCATAGAAGGTAAGCGTCTGACCATAGACCCGATTATTGACCATCCTTTTTAGGGTTCGGCTCGATTCTGACAATATGCGCCCGCTCTTTTTAGAGTTGGGCGTACTCCATAACTTGTGCCTCCCTCTTTAAGGCATGGTTGCTGTCGATTTGTGTTGCACGACATTTTGAAAGTTGTGCTCTCTTTTGATTTTATGAAATCAATTTGGGCGCAACTTGCCATGTTGTGCAGCAAAAAATGTAGCATAACCTGAATGCTATGCAACATGATGGTCGCACAACCTGACTGCTGCACAACACGTGAGTCGCGTACTATTTTAACCAAAAGGCCAATTAACTGTTCGGTTCATTCCCGACGATGAACCTATTTATGGGGGCGCTCTTTTCTGAAATGACCATCTCTCTTCTTCCTCGTTTTAAAGCTTTTCTTTTAAATGTAACCCACCTTTTCATGGGGAATATGAAGCACCGACAGGATTTGCTTTTAGTATATATACGAGAATGAGGCCAGCGTATGGCTTTCATCTCTATCATTATCATGGCGTCTAAGGAAACCGAAAAGAAGAAGAAAAAGATAGGTGCTGGCGTCGGCAGCAAAGCTCCTGAGAAGAAGCCTAATACTGCGCATACGTCGTACTTGTTGCAGTGCCCCGCTTTTGATAGGCGACAAACTTCATAATATGCTTGCGCCAAGTCAGATCAGTCAGGAACTTAGATGGCCATCTGACTCGATCGCTGAGCTTGGTAAACGATAACACCTTGCGGCATCGATCAAATCGATTTGGACGGATGTTACGAGAATCGATCCAACTAATGAAACGACTTCTGTTGGAATAAGTCCTAGATGTAGCGGGCTGCGTCTCGGTGAGTGAGCTCTATATAAGAGTCCCTTCGACGGGACCGAATCGCTATATAGTTTTCTTGGAGGTTTTGCCGCTTGGTTTGGATGAAAGTGCTTTCGCGTCATTTTCTGAATGTAATCTACAAATTTTGAAACGAAGGAATGAAGAAGGAATCCTAACTAAGTGTTGGTGCCATTGTAGGAGCTCGCGTAACTAAAGCTTGAATGTTGCGAAGCGCTTCGACGGTCGGCACGATCAAAGAACTTGGTGGGTGATTCGGCCCCTTCTTTTCTACTCTGTCCCGTAAACGAAATTCCTTTGCCTCGAATCATTCAAATCGACGATGCCAAGTTAAATGCATGCCAATCCACTAAGGTCAAGAACTCGGGAAAAATGTATCGATTAGAGTAATTTACTCTGAAAATATAAGTTTCGCACATAAACGAGAAAGTTTAAGGTTCTAGTAAAAAGATAGACTATTTTACGTGCTGCAAAATAATATAAAATGTCGATTGTGGCTTACGGTGTCGCAAGGAATTTGGTGCCTACGGGATGCTAAGTCGGGAGTACGGCTCGGGGAAAATGATTCGTTGCATGAGTAGGACCCAAATGATAATGTCGCCCAATACTGTCCGCACTATACAAATCTGTCTGCACATATTAAACTGTTCACGCATTGGCATGGTCATGAACAGCTTGTGCACAAGTTAAATTTTTCTCGATGCGGTATCCCGGGCATTGGAACCGAATCGACCTAGGGGGAATAAACAAATTCGTGCTTCGGCGTGAGGCATTGCGGGACCTACAGCAGGGCTTGCAACCCAAACTGCAGGCACGTCGTAATGCCATATAAAGTCCCTCGTGGTGCATAGCATCAATGACCGCACATATAAGATAGAGCATGCTCATCTATTGTCTTATGCAGGTAGTAAATATTATCTATGTTTTATGCAGGGACGAGCACGGCCGTGGTAAGAAATATGATAAATCGCTATATTCTACTGTATGCTTTATTACTTCAAAGATGGCTATCAATATGAACTGAATACATTTAGTTCTAAATAGAAAGAAAACTCTAAAGCATGCCTACCTTAACAATCAAAGTCAGTTTAGACGGGTGGGTTCGTCTCGTCTACTTAGCAAGTGTGCTAATCTCCTCCCCCAATTCCCCAAGTATGGAGAGGCATTTTGAAGCTCTTCCTATCCTGAAGTATTTTAAAGCCAATTCAATCGAAGGCTTATGTATAAAGGGGCGAATGTATGGAACGACAAGTGTTAGTTCAGGCAGCTTGTCGAGTATGTTTCTTTTGTTTTTAATCAATGTAGCCGCAACGACATCTAATGTAATTACGACTTGTACTTCGTTGCAAGCTATGAATGAAAAGCATATTTCTATCTTCCTATACTGCGTCTTAATTTGATGTGATTTATGAATTTTTAACTTGGTGTTTCAATATAATAATCAATGTAACGTTCTTGCCTTGTACGAGAGCAATTTCAGACTCGTACGGCGTCACGCCTTAGCGAGGACGTTCAGCAAAATAACATCGGGGACGAATGGTTTGTCGACTCGGGGCATGACAAATTGGTATCAGAGCACAGTTATGTTTCCTCGGATTTTCGAAAGATGTTTTATTGTTGGAATGTTTGTTGCGATTGCTCGATTGAATGCTTGTCGACATGTTGTGTGAAATAAAAGTTCCATACAGGTAAGCCCGTAGATATTTTTGAAAAATACTAACGGGTTTACTCTGTTTTGTAGGAATAACTAAGAGAAATAAGAACAATCCCGGTACAACAACCCAAATCATGGATAGTACGTCGAGCTCAAATAGTACTGGCCCTAGCGAGACGATCGTGGAGAAAATGCTACAGTTGATGGAACTGCAGCAGCAACAGCTTCAAATGCAAATCAAGGCCCAATTTGATGCACAGCAGAAGCAGATGGACGTCCTGACTCAGATAGTGAAGAAGGTGGTAGGAAATACCAAGGCAACGGTCGTGGTATCCGAGCAGAGGCAAGATGTTCAAGATGAAGTCGAGAAAGAAGCTGAACAGCAAATGATAAACTCTTCTGCCTTGTTCAAACCAAAAAAGTTTCGCAAGATGAACCCACATAAATTCAATGGTCGAGCAGAGCCTGATGTGATAATGGGGTGGCTCGCAGAGATTGAGGACTTATTTAATCTTCTTAGTATTGAAGGGTCCCAGAGGGTAACATGTGCGGCATTACAGCTACAACTGAGGGCTTACGACTGGTGGGCAGCTAAGAAGCAGGAAATCTACGAAGCCGATGCCGACACCATGATTTCCTGGAAAATGTTCAAGGAAGCATTTCTTGAGCAGTACATTCTTCGCGCCGTCCGTCGACAAAAAGAAGACGAGTTTATGATGTTGCGACAAGAAAATATATCAGTCGACGATTATGACTCGAGCTTCTCGAAACTGGCAAAGTTTGTCAGTGCTTTTCTGCCCAACAAGGAAGCATGGTGCGAGCATTTTCAACAAGGCCTCAACGACGAATTGCGTAGGGATGTCATGAATCAACGATGCCGAACTTATCATAAATCCTACGAAGCCGCGCTTGATAGCGAGCGGATCTTTGGCCATATGTCGCAAAGGGCCATGCCTGTCGTCCGCAACAATTTCGACAAGCGTCCTAATGACGCTAGAGGATCGGGAGTACAAAAGCGTCCAAACATATCCGAGAATCGGCGTCCGTATCTAAGATTACATTACAATATCTGTGGCAGGTATGGGCATCATCCGGGCGATTGTTTCTACATAATATGTTACAGGTGTGGCGAGAAGGGCCATTCAAAGCCGCAATGTCTGAAAAATGTTCCGAATCAACACAACCCACCAAGGAACGTTCCGAATCAATATAAAGTGCCTATACTGCAAGACGCAAATACGGTGCCCATCAACCCACAGAATCAACGCCATGGAGCTCAAGGCCGAGTCTATGTATTAACTCGGGATGAGGCGTTCGCGTCCGATACAGTTGTAACAGGTATATTACTCTATAAAAATATACCTGCTCGGGTTCTATTCGATTCGGGTGCAACGCATAGTTTTATATCTGTTAATTTTGCGAATAAAAATAAAATAACCATGTAATCACTAGATATGGACATTAGCGTTAGCACTCCATCGGAGTCGATATTCCTGCGAACTTTATTTGTTGGGATGGCCACATTTGTATCAGAAAAAGAAATCTATCCTTGGATGTCGTCGTACTAGACATCAAAGAGTACGACATAATCCTGGGCATGGATTAGTTGGGTGCTTGTCATGCAATGATCGAATGTGCGAAGAAGAGAGTGGTGTTTCATCTTTCTGACGAGACAGAGTTCTCACATTCGTGCGGTACGGTCTCGAAGACGGCAATGATGGTATTGGCAATCTCGGTGAGGCGTATGTTACGTTCCGGCTGTACAGGATACTTGGCACCAGTTCGAGATACGCATAAGGATATACAAACACAATACAGACTAATATTGTGGCAGATTTCCCCAACGTTTTCCCTGATGAGATGCCCGGGATGCCACCGGATCGAGAAATAGAATTCAGCATCGATACCTTTTCGAATACACGGCCGATATCAAAGGTGCCTTACCGAATAGCTCCAGCAGAACTGAAGGAACTGAAGGTGCAATTACAAGAGTTGCTAGACCGCAGATTTATTCGCCCTAGTGTCTCTCCGTAGGGAGCTCCCGTATTATTTATGAAGGAGAAGGATGGATCGCTGCGGCTATGCATCGACTATCGTAAACTCAACAAGGTGATCGTGCAGGCTATTATCTGTTGAAGATCAAGTCGGACGATGTATCGAAGTCTGCCTTCCGCACTCGATATGGTCATTACGAATTCCTAGTCATGTCGTTCGGTTTGACGAATACCCCAGCCGCTTTCATGGATCTGATGAACCGAGTCTTCCGATCCCAAATCAATAAATTTGTAGTCATGTTCATCGACGATATCTTTATCTACTCAAAGAATCGAGAAGAGCATATAGAACACTTGAAGACGGTATTGCAGACTCTGCATGAAAACAAATTATATGCCTAGTGGAGTAAATGCGAGTTCTAGATGAGTTGTATAACATTCCTTGGACATGTGATCTCTGCCGACGGTGTCGTGGTGGACCCAAAGAAGATTGAAGCGGTGGTAGATTGGAAATGACCTACTTTGGCTAGCGATATTCAACGTTTCCTGGGCTTAGCAGGCTACTATCGAAGATTCGTACGGAGCTTTCAAAACTAGTGTCGTCTCTGACTCGCCTCACCCTGAAGGGAGTAGTATTTGAGTGGAGTGACGTCTGTGAATCCAACTTTCAAGAGTTGAAGCAACAGCTCGTCTCAGCTCCAATCCATCCACTTCCAGTTGGTCCAGAAGGCTTTCAGATATTCAGCGACGTATCGGAAACTGGCCTCGGGTGCGTACTCATGCAGAGAGATAAAGTGATCTCCTAAGCTTCACGGTAGTTGAAGCAGCATGAGAAAAACTATCCGACGCACGACCTAGAATTAGCGACGATTATGTTTGTATTAAAACTCTGGCGGCACTACCTCTATGGTTTGGCTTGCAGAATTTATACAGATCATAAAAGCCTGAAATACTTGTTTACGCAACGAGAACTCAACCTACGACAGCGACGTTGGCTCGAACTCATAAAAGATTATGAGCTAACGATCGAGTATACACCGGGCAAGGGAAACGTTGTAGCCGATGCGCTTAGCAGAATATTTATGGGATCACTGGCCATAAATAATGAGATACGGTGAGACCTTGAAGCGATGGGTATCGAACTCAGAATTGAGTATCGATACATGCACCTAGCTCAGTTGAAGTTAGGATCGAGCCTGCTTAGCAAAATAAAGACCGCACAGAAGGACGATTCATTCCTGAAGAAGATGCGCGAGCTGATTTCAACAGGAAGGGCGACTGACTTTGCAGAAGATGGAGACGGGACAATACGACTAAAAGGAAGGCTCTGTATTCCTGAAACTGTCGAACTCAAAAAAGAAATTCTGACGGAGGCACATTATGTAAAGTACTTGTTACATACTGGAAGCACCAAGATGTACAAGGACTTACGCACAAACTTTTGGTGGTACGGCATGAAGAAAGACGTGGCTACTTTCGTATCGCAGTATATGGCGTGTCAACAAGTGAAGGCGGAACACCAAAGTCCAGGCGGAGGGCTGTAGAACCTCGTCATTCCCGAATGGAAGTGGGACAACATCTCGATGGATTTCATTATGGGATTTCCGAAGACGCTGCGGGAGAATGATGCAATTTGGGTCATTATTGATAGATTGACCAAGTCGGCTCACTTTATCGCAATTAAAGCAGGATGGAGCGTCGATCGGTTAGCACAAATATATATCAACGAGATTGTTCGACTACACGGGGTACCGTCCTTAATAATTTTGGACAGAGACAGGCGATTCCTATCGCATTTTTGGACGAGCCTGCAAGCGACGATGGGGACCAAACTAAATTTTAGTTCTGCGTACCACCCCCAGACAGACGGTCAGACGGAGAGGGTAAATCAAATATTAGAGGACATGTTGCGTCTATGTACGTTCGATCTAAAGACTAGTTGGGATACGCATTTGCCGCTTGCGGAGTTTGCGTATTACAACAGTTATCAGTCGAGCATTCAGATGGCTCCATATGAAGCGCTCTACGGGAGGAAATGTCGTTCACCAATATGCTGGGACGAAGTTGGAGAGCGACAAGTGCTTGGGTCGGAACTGGTGGAGTAGGCCACGAAAAGGTCCGCTTGATCCGAGATAGACTTCGTATCGCACAAAGTCGACAAAAGAGCTATACAGATCTTCGTCGATGACCGCTAGAATTTCTGGTCGGGGACCACGTGTTTCTGAAAGTAAAGCCCATGCGTGGTATGATGCAGTTCGACGTTAAAGGCAAATTTAGCCCGAGATTTGTAGGCCCCTTCGAGATCATTGAGCGAGTTGCAACGGTTGCTTATCGGATCGCACTACCTCCTGCCTTGGCTGATGTATACGATGTTTTCCATGTCTCACAACTTCAAAAATACATGTACGATCCAAGTCACATAGTTAGCTTCGATCAGTTGGAGCTACGTACTGACTTGTCTTACTCGGAGGAGCCTATTCAAATTTTGGACCGTAAAGAGAAAGTATTACGAAATCGGTCGATGTCCTTGGTCCGCGTGCTTTGGCGGAACCATTCAGTTGAAGAGTCGACGTAGGAAATGGAGGCGGACATGAAGGAGAAGTACGCTGTGTTGTTTGTCTAATTTAAGGTCAAACCCTTGTTCTTAAGTTTTGGGACAAAACTTTTTCTTAGTGGTATATTATGTAGTACCCCACTTTCGATAGACGATAGACTTTATAATATGCTTGAGCTGAGTCAGATCGGTCGGAAACTTAGATGGCCATCTGACTCGATCGTTGAGCTTGGTAAACGATAACACCTTGCGGCATCGATCAAATCGATTTGGACGGATGTTACGAGAATCGATCCAACTAATGGAACGACTTCTGTTAGAATAAGTCCTAGATACAGCGGGCTGCGTCTCGGTGAGTAAGCTCTATATAAGAGTTCCTTCGACAAGACCGGACCACTGTATGGTTTTCTTGGAGCTTTTGCTGCTTGGTTTTGATGAAAGTGCTTTCGTGTCGTTTTCTGAATACAATCTACAAATTTTGAAACGAAGGAATGAAGAAGAAATCCTAACTAAGTGTTGGTGCCATTGCAGGAGCTCGCGTAACTAAAGCTTGAACGTTGCGAAGCGCTTCGACGGTCGGCACGATCAAAGAACTTGGTGGATGATTCAGTCCCTTCTTTTCTACTTTGTCCCGCAAACAAAATTTCTTTGCCTCGAATTCATTCAAATCAACGATGCCAAGTTAAATGCATACCAATCCACTAAGGTCAAGAACTCGGGAAAAATGTATCGATTTAGAGTAATTTACTCTAAAAATATAAGTTTTGCACATAAACGAGAAAGTTTAAGGTTCTAGTAAAAAGATAGACTATTTCACGTGCTGCAAAATAAAATGAAACGTCGATTGTGGCTTACGGTGCCGCGGAGAATTTGGTACCTACGGGATGCTAAGTCGGAAGTACGGCTCAGGGAAAATGATTCGTTGCATGAGTAGGGCACAAATGATAATGTCGCTCAATACTGTCCGCGCTATATAAATATGTCTGCACATATTAAACTGTTCACGCATTGGTATGGTCATGGACAGCTTGTGCACAAGTTAAACTTTCTTCGATGCGGTATCCGGGGTATCGAAACTGAATCGACCTAGGGGGAATAAACAAATTCGTGCTTCGACGCAAGGCATTGCGAGACCTGCAGCAGGGCTTGCAACCCAAACTGCAGGCATGTCGTAATGCCATATAAAGTCCCTCGTGGTGCATAGCATCAATGACCACACATATAAGATAGAGCATGCTCACCTATTGTCTTATGCAGGTAGTAAATATTATCTGTGTTTTATGCAGGGACGAGCACGGCTGTGGTAAGAAATGTGATAAATCGCTATGTTCTACTGTATGCTTTATTACTTCAAAGATGGCTATCGATATGAACTGAATTTATTTAGTTCTAAATAGAAAGAAAACTCTAAAGCATGCCTACCTTAACAATTAGAGTCAGTTTAGATGAGTGGGTTCGTCTCGTCCACTTAGCAAGTTTGCTAATCCTCTCCCCCAATTCCCCAGGTGCGATGGGAGCTCTAAACTGAAGCTGAAGTGCGGAGAGGCGTTTTAAAGCTCTTCCTATCCTGAAGTATTTTGAAGCCAATACAATCGAAGGCTTACGTATAAAGGGGCGAATGTATGTAACGATAAGTGTTAGTTCAGGAAGCTTGTCGAGTATGTTTCCTTTGTTTTCAATCAATGTAGCCGCAACGGTATCCAATGTAATTACGACTTTCACTTCGTTACAAGCTATGAATGAAAAGCATATTTCTATCTTCCGATATTGCGTCTTAATTTGATGTGATTTGTGAATTTTTTTAACTTGGTGTTTCAATATAATAATCAACGTAACGTTCTTACCTTGTACGAGTGCAATTCCAGACTCGTACGGCATCACGCCTTAGCGAGACGATCGATTCGACAAAATAACACCGGAGACGAACGGTTTGTCGACTCGGGGCATGATACTTATTGGAGGCTGAACCGTTCCTGCGGGCGAAGAACTTTCTAGACTGCTTTAGCCTGACCCCAACAGTCTTCAATCGTTCTAGTGGCAGACCATCGTCCTCTTCTGAAGGGCACGAAAACTCTAAATAGATAGAGGGATTCCTTCACTTAATGTGCCGCTCGGGGACCCACAGCATGGAGGAGTTAAGCGTCGTTTTGCGTCAAACTGATGATGAAAAGAAGAAATGATGTGACATGAAGGCATCCTTTTCCATAATGGCCATAGCGCCTAAGTCTGTTGTATCTGTCTTTTTTTCCTTTATGCAATGAAAAGTTTGACTTTATTAGATCCTGGCGCCTATAAATTTCTGTTGTGTAACTATTTTGACACATCCAGCGCTTAAACTTTTTTCGGTTCTGACAGTGCCAAATTTTGAATAATTTATTGTCTTGCCTTTTCTGTTAGACACGTGGCACTTCATGTATTTATCCTTTCCAAAATATATGCCTAGGGAAGCGCATGACGTTTCAGCTTTAATTGCCTATAGATAATTGCGAGGAGAGAAAGAGAGCATTCATTGTATTCTCATCTTCTTTCTAATACTTGCAGGGGACCGGCTGACAAGACTCCCCAGAACTGGTGTCGGCGATCTTGGATGCTATGGAGCTGAACCACCTTGACACACTCATCTGACAACTCAGAACTTTTCATGTTTAGAAGGGCTTCATCAAGATGGTAGGAAGGGCCTTTATACATGAGAGTTGGACGGTGAAGGCAACTCTAACCCGAGTATTTGGACAGAAGAGTTCCTTTTGCGGCAGAACTAGGAATTGTATCACAAGGAAGGATGAGCACATTCCTATCTCTGCCCATGCTGACAACAGCATATCCCCGGGTTGTTGCCTCTTGTCTTTCTTCTTTAGACTTTCTTAGAGAGAAGACCAGATGTGATTCCATTGCCTTGCTCGCTGCTTTAGGTCGAGACGACAAGAAACTGGCACCAACAAGAAGATTCAAAGATGTAATAGATCTCTATTTGTTGTATTAGAATAAAAATCTGAGATGTAATAGATTTCCATTAAGATGTATCTAAATAAAAATCTGAGATGTAATAGATTTTCATTAAGATGTAACTATATTTTTAAAGAGAGAATAAAGAATGATTTTTTCTCTTCTTTTTATTAGAATCTTTATGATTTTGTGAGTAATAATGATGTGATGATATAGAAAATAGAATTCAGAGGTAATGTGGACATGAACTCATTTTTTTATTGATGATCTCCAGGTCAACGGGGACTCAAAGACTGGATATCATGTCTAAAAAGTTGATATCTGTGATAATACAAATTTATCATAAAGATAGGATATATTTTAAAACAGCTGGGTTTCAAAAGACAAAATTGATGATTCGAATAGACTCCACTGGGGATTTTGAGTATTTATTATCTGTGGCTTTATTTACGAAGAAGTAAATAAAAGATAATAAATGTAGGATCGTTCACGAGGTGAACAGAGGTGATAGAATCAATGAATGAATGATCATACTTTTTCGAAGAAAGGTCATTTCGGTTCCCGAGACAGACAATAAATGAAGATCTATTCACGAGATGAATATAGCTGAATGAACGGACATGCCTTTTTGAGAAAGGTCGTTTTGGTTCCCGAGACAGACTGTTTGGCATTTCTGTCTATAAATAGTGCAAAACCTTTTTGAGGATGTTGTCAACAACTATTCCTTCATTGCAAATGTCTTCCGAAGATGTGTCCTAGGATGCTGAGGTCATCCCGAAGATCGAAGTCGCTATCGATACTCATTCCAACGAGCCTCCGCCGCCCATTCAGCAAGAAGTGGGAGAAAGCTCGACTGTTCTTGGGCCACAACAAGACATCCTTACCAGACTCGAACAGCTTGGAAGCACTGCCGAGGAAGAAGCTCTGAGGAAGCCTGCCTGTGAACTGCTAGTGTCATCGGACAATAATGTATTCGAACTTCTTGTGAAATATGTCTTCGATCAAGTGGGCTCTGGTTTTCGTTGATTTTATGTATTTTCTTCTGTTTGAGTTATGCAATAAAAAGAAATTTATTTACATTCTGGTTTTTGGTGCTAATGTGTTTTTATACATAGTATTTCTTGAGAAATTTGCTATTGATAGGCATCATGGCAACTCGGTCGTCCATACCAGTCAGTTGATAAGCTCCATTTGAGACAATTTTGCTTACAACGTAGGGACCTTCCCACTTTGCTTCGAACTTGCCCTTGCTCATGTACGTCATAGTCATAGGACGTCTAATGGTTAGAACTAGTTCTTCTTTCTAAAATGCTCGTACTTTAGCTTTACGGTTGAAGGCTTTTGATATACGGGCTTGGTATAATTCAGTATGTTGTTGAGCTAGGAGCCGTTTCTCGTCCAACGCTTCAAGCTCCTGAAGTTGAAGACGATCATTGTTTTCTGTTGTGAGTTCATTGGCAATTGCAATCCTTAAGGAGGGGATTTGAATTTCTAATGGTAGGATAGTTTCGCATCCATACACCAAGGAGAAAGGTGTGCAACAGGTTGGAGTACGTATAGTAGTACGATAAGTCCATAGACATTCTCCAAGATTTTCACTCCAGTTTCTTTTATTGGTAGAAATGAATTTCTTGAGAAGCTTGATGATAGTTTTGTTGAATGCTTCAGCCAAACCGTTCGCTACAGGATTGTAGGCTGTGGAAGCAACATTGTTAATTCGGTTATCATCACAAAACCGAGTAAACTTTTGATTGATGAATTGTGGTCCATTATCATAAATGATTCGTCGAGGAATGCCGAATCTGTATATCACATGATATTTGATGAAGATGATGACGCTGCTAGTCTTGACTTCAGATACTGGTATGGCTTTCGCCCATTTCGAGAAGTAATCGGTTATAGCTAGTATAAACCGATGACCTCTAGATGACGGTGGATTAATAGGACCAATGACATCCATACCCCAAGCTTCAAAGGGCCACAATGCGGCAGTCGGATGAAGGAACTCTGACGGTTGATTGATGAAGTCTGCATGAATTTGACATGCTCGACATTTCCTTGCATATTCAATGGCATTTGATGCCATAGTGGGCCAATAAAACCCATACGTCGGATACGATCTTGTAACTTAGGACCAGGCTGATGGACACCACATACTCCATCATGGGCTTCCCGTAGTATTTGTTTTGCTTCATCTCCAGCAAGATAACGTAAAAGTAGACCATCAAATGTTCTTCGATAAAGAGTCTTAGAAGTATAATTATAATAGAATCGAAGTGATCGCCTACGGATTGTTGTAGCTACTTTAGAATCTTCAGGTAAAATATCATATACCACAAAATCAATGAAAGGAGCTCTCCAATCTTCACTAATGACATTGATTTCAGTTGAATTGCTGAATTCAATATTTGAGTTATTCTCAATTCAAAATAACTCTATATTAGTGACGACAATCATCTGTTGCCTTTTTACTGGGATTGCTAATATAGCTGCCAGTTTAGCCAATGCATCAGCCTTCGTATTGCATGCCCGACGTACATGTTCAATGAATTGAATGATGTAGCCAACCTAACTGCTGCTTCATGATATGGGACAAGATCCTGGGGTTGAACTTCATAAGTACCTCTAACCTGATTGACAATCAGTTTAGAATCTCCATACACTTCAAGATATTTAATATCTAATAGTTTAGCCAATTGGAGACCAATGAGAAGAGCGTTGTATTCAACCACATTATTGGAACATGACTCGTCTAAAGAATAAGCTCTTTGAATAGCTAATCCTTCTAGTGAGACAAGGACGATTCCAACTCCAACGACAATGGCACCTTTTGGTCCTATTCTGGATGCACCGTCAAAGAATAGACGTCAGGTAAGAATTTTTTCTGAAATTATGTTGGATTACAAAGTTTTATCTGGAATCTTGTCATAGAGTTTAGATGTTTCGGAAATTGGATGAGCTGCCAGGATGTCAGCAAGAGCTTGACCCTTAACAGACTTTTGAGGAACATAAACCATATCATATTGTGCTAATAATATAGCCCATGTAGCAAGCCTAGAATTAAGTGTACTGGGCTTCTTCATCAAGACCCGGAGAGGATTAACTCTAGAAATAACATGAATAGTTTGGCTGGTGATATAATGTCTTATTTTTTGAACAGCAAACATCAAAGCTAGATATTCTTTTTCTACTGGGGTGTATCGATGTTCAGCTCCTATCATTGTACGGCTAAGATAATAGATAGCTTGTTCATGACCTTCTTTATTCTTCTGAGCTAATAAAGCACCGAATGAATGGTCCATTGCTCGAACATACATCAAGAAGGGTATTTCTGAGACTGGAGGCACTAGAACTGGAGGGTTCATCAAGTACCGCTTTATGTTTTTAAATGCTTGCTGACATTCTTCAGTCCAAATAAACGACACACCTTTCTTCATGAGTTGAGTAAACGGTTTACAGCGTCCAGAGAGATTTGAGATAAATTTTCTGATATACGCAAGTCGTCCCTGGAATCCTCGTAGCTCTTTTAGCTTGCGTAGAGGACGCATCTCTTGAATGGCTTTGATTTTCTCAGGATCAACGTGTATACCTTTAGAGGTAATAATGAATCCGAGAAATTTGCCACTAGAGACTCCCAGAAATGACTTGGTGGGATTCATCTTGAGTTGATGTTGGCACATTAGATCGAATATAGTCCTCAAGTCTTGAATGTGGTCTTCCATTAGATGACTTTTTACAGCAATATCATCTACATAACATTCAACTGTCTTTCGCAAATGATCACGAAAGATAGTACTCATGGCTCGCTGATAAGTTGCACCAGCATTTTTGAGACCAAACGGCATGACAGTGTAGCAATAAACTTCAAGAGGAGTACAAAAAGATGTATGTTTCTCATCTTTTGGATGCATCCTGATTTGATTATATCCTGAGAATCTATCCATAAAAGACATTTGTTCAAATTCGCAAGTATTGTCGATCATGACATCAGTGATCAGAAGACGAAATTCGTCCTTGAGACAAGCTTCGTTAAGGTCTCTAAAGTCAATACAGACTTGTACCTTCCCTATTTTCTTTAAAATTGGGACAACATTAGCCACCCAATCCAGATGTCGTTCTTCTCTGACGAAACCATAGGCGATGAGCTTCTTGACTTCAGCTTATATAGCGTCCATCATGTCAGGTCAAAATCGATGCTGTTGTTTTGATTGGTTTTGCATTCGACAGAATGTTGAGTTTATGGGTAGCAATTGTAGAAGCATGGAAAAAATATGAATAAGTGCTTATGCGGCCAGGAAATCAGCCACATGCGGCTCATAGCTGAAAGAGCCTTCATGCGGCTCAACAAGGCTCGAGAGCTTCATGCGGCTCAAGAAAAATAAAGAGAAAGCCACATGGCCTCATGCAGCGGGCCATAAATGCTCTGAGTAGATGGCTCATTAATTACCCTGACACAGTGGCAGCTCTGATAATGACGGATTGACAGCTCTGACATAAAGTTGCAATGATGACTCTGACATAATGGCGCGCTCCTAGGGAAATGGAGGAAATCTTTATAGCTGGCACGATCCATTTTCAAAACTCCTTCTGCGGCTCGATTGCAAGGACGTCTATGCGGCTCAGTTGCAAGGGTCTCTATGCGGCTCAGTTGCAAGGGCCTTCATGCGGCTCAATTGTAAGGGCCTCCATACGGCCCAGAATAAAGGATGTCCATGCGGCTCAAACTAAAGGACGTCAATGCGGCTCGAATTAGTGGATATCCATACAGCCCGGAATAAAGGATGTCTATGCGGCTCAAACTAAAGGACATCCATGCGGCTCGAATTAGAGGACATCCATGCGGCCCAGAATAAAGGATGTCCATGCGGCTCAAACTAAAGGACGTCCATGCGGCTCGAATTAGAGGACATTCATGCGGCTAAAATTAAAGGATGTCCATGCGGTTCAGAGTGAAGGACTTCCATGCGGCTCAGATCAAAGGACTCTCATGCGGTTCGGTTATAGGCCATGCTCATGCGGCTCGCAACAGTTGGGACACGTGGTAGGAATTAATTAAAGCCCAACAATTCAAATTTTTGGCGACCAACATAACAGGTAGTTGGGACACGTGGCAGGAGATTGGCCAAGATTTATTCACTCAGATTTGCTGATATCAACAAATCATCACTCTGCAGATTTGTTGCAATCAACATTAACTGCCCATACAGATTTGTTGCAATCAACATTAATTGCCCATGCAGATTTGGTGCGATCAACATTAACTGTCCAGATTTACTACAATCAATATTGACGGCCCAGATTAATTTTTCAACCAATAAGATCAAGGCCAATCTTCAACAAATCCTTAACCGCCTACTTCTAAAGGAGCAATTATTGCAAACCCTACTTATCACACTACACTCCTATAAATAGGAAGGTGTCATTCCCTTACAGAAAAAAGAGACAAAGACAGATAGAAGGCACAGAGATATACGTACAGAGCCAGACACAGAGCGATCGACATTCGGGCAAGAGCATTTCTTCCCCGGAGCCGAAGCTGCGTCCGATCGTCCAAGGAGTAAGGCAGAGCTGCCGTCGCTTTCCCGAGCCTCTACCGTCACCCCCAGAAAAAAATAAACAGTTATACTTAGATTGTTGTACCTAGGTTTTCGTCCCTAGGCTTTCTTTGTACAAGCGAGTTTGTATTGTGAAGTAAAAGTCCAGTCCTCCCATAAAACTGTTCTGTTATTTTATATTCAATGGCAAACACGATTGCGACTCTGCTGGGGACTAACTTCTCTACGGCTGAGGAGTTGGTGATGCATTCGGACGCAGCCAAACTTGGCTCCACCCAACAAATGCTGGTCGCCTGGTTCGACCAGCAGGCGTTTGAAGAAATGCTCTCCGACGAAAGTGCTGGCCCGGTCCAGCGGCGAGCCCGCACGAAGAAGGCCCGCAGGGAGTGGAGGCCCAAATCATTCGCTCCTCTCCAAGATATCGAAAGAGTACTCTATGTTGCCCAAGATAGCGGAGAAGACTCTCTTGCGGCCCCACTTCAGACCATAGAGGACTCTGCTGCCCCCAAGTCCGGCAGAGAAAAATACTACGATGCTGGACTTACAGGGGCAAAGGATAACTCTACACGGTCCAGAAAGAAGCCGCAGAAGGACGCTAGCTGCATGAAGACTCGGGCGGCCATAAAAGCTATCCGCAGACAGAAGGCTCATGCGGCCAGAGCTGCCAGTCGCATGGAGGATGCTTATGCGGCCATTATGACTTCCCGCCGCATAGAAGAGGCTCACACAGCTCCCAGCCGCATACACACTGCCAACCGCATGCGGACCGCTTATGCGGCCATAAATACCAGCCGCATGCAGGCAAGCTGTGCGGCTAACAATCTCAGCCGCAGGCCATCTACTTCATGCGGCTCGGGTTCAGTCTTCGACCGCGTCTCAGGTGGTCCTGACCCCAGATGCTCTCATGTGCCAGTCTCTGTGGACTCTTCCTACTATGCATTCTCAGGTGCTAGAAGGAAGAAGTCTCGGGCAGCACGGGCTCACCAAGCTCAGTCAGCTGTCCCAACTTCTGACTATCAGGGTGTCCCGCTGACTATTACGCGGGCCCCTGATGGAAAGTTGTATAAAACTACCCGTATCCAGCCTCCGGCGGCCATTGAACGGGATAGTTATCAAGAACCTCCCAACAATAATCAAGGGCAAGTACTCGTACTACCCCCACATCAGGAAGAAGGCAGTATGCCAACACACTCATGTGCTCAGGAATCCCGGGCCCATAAAATGAGTGACTTGTGCAACGTGATTCTTCCATGGACATTACTGCACTCAAGTCATTGTCAACTGCTGCTGCAGCAAGGCGGTCACACAAGAGGAGCGGCGATCCATCTTCCAACGACTGCAACACCCAAGCTCAGAAGACGAGGCTCTTTTCGTCGCCTCCTGCAATTCTGCTCTGAAGATCCCTGGCGGCGGGAGAGGAAAGAAAACGAACGTCTCCAGCCCAAAAATCTCAACCAAGAAACTCTCTTCTAAGCGGTTGTCCTCGACCGTTACGGGAGGAGTTTTTCAAGGTACCCGTTCAAAAATAAAATCTGCCACACTTGGAGATTCGTCATCCGCATCTCTAGGAGATGCTGGAGCCGGGGGTAGCACTCCTCCAAACATCCACGATAATTCGGTGTTCCAAGAAGATAATCCAGGGAAAACAGTTCTACCGACAGATGCAGCAATTTTCGACGTCCCCGAGGACGTCCACAACTCTCAAGACGAGGCAAGCTCTGAAGCTGGGGGTACCACTCCTTCTAAGTCCGAACCAGAGGAGAACATTCCCACATACCCTGACGACTTCTCTGTACAAGGGTATGACTCAGAGGGCACGCCCTCCACCGTTCCTTCTATCTCTCCTCATGTGAGGACGGTGTTCATGACAGACAGTAACCAAGACAGTCCCAGTGATCGCCAACGTATCGACACTCTGGAGGCCATACTGCATGTCTTGGTCAAGTCCGTGGACGAGATCAAAGTGGCCCTTCCAACTCTGTAAGGAAGGACGCCTGGCCAAACAAGCTTGGGTCCCGCGGTCAATACGGACTCAAACTCGGCTGCACCAAACCCGGGCGACAATCCTCCGACAACATCGGCTCCCACTGCTGCAGACGAGGCCAGGAAGACGAGACGAGAGGTCCAGGAGCTCCAGGCCATGTTCCACGCCCGAGAAACTTGTCAGGACCTCAGGATACGAAAACCCTATCCGGCTATATGGAGAGATGTTCCCTTCCCACCAAGATATAAACCATTCAACATTAATCCGTATGATGGAAAGACATCTGCAAACAGGTTCATCACCTACTTCGAAGTCACAACCGACCATCTGCCTTATGACGATGCCATCCTTACGCGGTTGTTCATTAGAGCGTTGGAAGAGGTCGCCTTCGACTGGTACCGTAACTTGTCGGACAACTGCATCTATTCCTTCGCCGACTTCAAACGTATATTCCTGGAGAGGTTCTACGAAGTAGGACAAGACGTGATGATGTCCACTCTCATAGACGTTGTTCAAGGAGAAAAGGAGCTGACAAGGAATTATATCAAACGGTTTCGTCAAACCGCGATGAAGTTGCCTTCCGGTAACCCTGATTCCTCCTTAATTAAAATTTGCCAAAAGAGGCTGCTCCCCACAATCAGCCTCTGTATGGGCAAAAGTCAGTTTAAGTATTGGAAGACTTTCATTATCAGCGCCACTAGCGCAGAAGACAAGTTGAAGAAAGCTCGCCAACTGGGATTACACGTCTCGGAAGGAGAGGACAAGGGCAAACGCCCTAACACCAACAGCAATAGTTGTGGTAACTCCTCCAACAATTGAGACAACAAGGGAAAACAGGCTATGGTGGCCGACACAGCTCCGAAGCCTGAACTGAAGCCGACAGAGAAGCAGTGGCCTCAGATGACCTACTCCTTCGAGGACGGCCATGTCAAGCCCATCTTGGATATGCTAATACAAGGAGGTTGAATTCAGCTCCCTCCTCCAAGATGTGAACCTCGTCCTACAGAGATGGAAAGCCCCAAGTACTGCCACTACCATCGCTATGTCTACCAAGATACACAAGACTGCTACCAACTGAAGCGATACATCCAGCATCTCATCGATTCTAAGGCCTTGGCCATTGATTTTGAAGAGGTGATCGTAGCAGCCAATATGGTGTCAGTACAATTCGGTAGCTTTCCTCCGACAAAGACTCAAGATGGAGTAGTACCCGTCCCCAGAGCAAGGATGGAAGTCGCTAACCTTCCACCTCCCCGAGAACAGGCTGCTGGTCTAGTGCCCCTTACCACATCATGAGGGGAGGTCATGTGGGTCTATCCGGATCTGGTACCTAAAGTGACTCAGTCCGCACCATCCTCCACCAGCAAGAAGAAGAGTAGAAAAGTCAAATCATGCCGCACAATCTCGGCAGAGGTCGAAGAAGCTACGGCTGTCGTCACCCGGTCGGGTGCACAATCCCAACCTACACCGGGTAACTCGGTTGAAGATCATCAGCCAGCTACTGCTGATGCTCCAGGACCTTCTCAACCTCCGACGACCTACAAGCCTACGTCGAAAGAGACTCGCTTTGACAAACCGCTCCGAAGAGATATACCTCATGGGCTGGAGAGGCCCTACAACTTCGACATCTTGGCACAATTGGCCAACACATCGGCCAAATTGTCGCTATACGAGCTCCTGAGACTCTCCAAAGATGTTTGCATCGTGCTGAGCGAGGCACTCCAGAATGTCGACGCATATCTGGCTCAGTCCAATCTCATTGGGGAGAATTCGCTTACAGATCTTCAAGACAGCGCTTGCACAGGTTCAATGCCCAATATTGTCTTCACTCCGCAGGATATGCTTATCAAGACCAACCTGTGTGATCGCCTTCTGTATTATACTGGGTACATTGGCGATATCAAGGTGGATCGGATGCACATTGACCCCGGTTCTTCCTTAAGCATCATCCCGAAGAGCCTGCTACACCATCTGTGCATCCCAATGTATCGCCTGACACCGACAAGCACCGCCATTAGCGGTTTCAATTCAGGCAGAAGCTATCCGATCGGAAAGATTCTTCTGAAATACCAAATCGGCGATCTTCAATTGGAAGTAGCCTGTTATGTCATAGATGTGGATAATTCCTACAATATTCTCCTGGGACGTCCTTGGATACATGATTACATGATCGTGCCTTCCACACTGCACCAGTGCTTCAAGTACGTTGATAAGCACGGCTTCGTGAGGACAGAATTTGCTGACATTGATCCCTTTATAGGAGTCGAATACTACTACTCCGACTCATGCTTGTACGAGAAGTCGAAAAGGCACATTGTCGAAGAAGATACTCAAGCTCCAACTGAGGCGGCAACTGGATCGGAAGAACCTCTAACGATCCACCTCCAAGCCCGCAGACCTGACAGAACTGTACCCCTTAAGGCCACTCTGCGTAAGGACGCAATCAGCCTCTCTGTACAGGAGGAGCAGATGATAATCCGACTGCCAAGATATGGCAAAGCGCCAAGACCCACGACAGAGCCACTGACAATCAGGCTGCCTAGAGTGAGTCAGCAACAAATAGAGGAGCTCAATCCCTCTGTCAAGCCGATGATGATTCGTCTTTCCAGAATGAATCAGCAGCCGAGCGCTAAGCCGAGGACTGCTAGCCAGCCAACAACCCTCCGTCGAGCACCAAGCACCAAACTGGGGGTGGCTAGTACGCCAACGACTCTACGTTCTGCTCCACCCATGGAGCCCCTGATGATTAAGCTGCCCAAGTCATCCTCCCAATCTACATTGACACCGGGGGTGGTTGAAGAAGAGCCAGGGCTGGCCAAGTATGTGGCTGCTCACACTGATGTTCCATCCGTAGATGATATAATCCTACTGGAAAAGATACCTTACTTCATCAATAAAGGGCTATCTTTGAACTACCTCGAGCTTAATAAGCTTTGTACAATGTATGCTATGGAACACGGTATAGGCACCCACCTCTACACACAGGTGACAAATGTCTACACTGCAAACCAACTTACTCTAGTGAAAGACGCTTACCGCATAGTTGAGGAAGGGGATCATCCAATCATCTTTGGCCGAAAGAATGTTCCACAACCCTTCAGGATAGAAGAAGTTGATCTCGAACCCGACACCGGGAGACTGCCTCTTTATCTGTATAGCTCCCGATCCAAGTACCTCATGCAAAAACAGGGGTATGATCTGGAAACTACACCAGGTTTGAACTACGACACTGGACGGCGGTTACCCTTATAATTGCCGATCTCGGCTGGGAAACTACGAGATTACCACAACAAATCCAGATGTGGGCTAGGTTATGTTACACCTGCAACGACCCTTGAAAGCTCAGACGAGAAATACGACTGGCATTCACACTCAACCGGATCACCCACTTCTAATTCAGATGTTAGCATCGGGGACGTGTTCAGGCGAGTCTTGTCCGTCAATATGGCATTTGCCGACGCCTACGAAGAAGATGAAGACATTCCTGAACTTCTTGAGTTAGAGCCGTGGGCACAACAGCTAGATACGCAATGGGAGAAATGGTTCGAACAAAGAGAGCCTCCTACCGAAGATGAGGTTGTACAAGTTGATCTCGGTGACGAGTCCTCTCCAAAGCCGATCTTCGTCAGCAAGAATCTGACAGACGAAGACCGAGAATCGCTACTGCAACTCGTCAGAGAATACATCGATGTGTTCGCCTGGAGCTACGAAGACATGCCAGGACTGAACCCAGAGGTTGTACTTCACAAACTTAATATTCGTTCGGACGCAAAACCGGTCAAGCAACAGCAACGACGGTTCTGCCTCGACATCATGAATGCCATTGAAGCTGAGGTCAACAAACTGATCGCTAACGGCTTCATCCGTGAGGAACAGCATCCAGACTAGGTAGCCAATATAGTACCAGTCCTCAAAAAGAACATGAAGATCTAAATCTGCATCGACTTCCGGAACCTGTAACGCCCCATTCCCAAAATACGTAGGACTAGGAGCGTAGACATGCCAGCGGTATAGTACATATACGTAAGCTGTAAAATACAGTAAACAAGGCACTAAATCTCATCCACAAAGATAAATAATAATATAAAAGTAATTTTTGAATTTGTCATGTATACAATCGTTGGACGGAGACAAATCCACTACCAACTATGAAAAGGAATACATAATAAAAGAAAGAGTTTCGAGAGCGATGCAAAGACGATCAAAGTGCAATCACCCTCGAAGGAATAGAGATGATCATGGCCACGACTAGAACACCTGCGAAGATAAGAGCACATACCTGGCAAGATAACCAGGTCCTCAGAGGGACGTAACAAGATACAATAAACATGCCATATAAATACTGAATATAAAATATGCCACAATCAAAGAAAGTGACAAGACATAAATAAGGTAACCTAACCGTACTAAAGTGATCATGCAGTTGAGAACAAACCTTTTGTCGCATGAGCCCTGGCTGTAAATGGGATCTGGTATAGTTCCCACTTGGGCACCGGTGACCTAAGCGTATGACGTTCAAAAACGACAGTGGCCAACCTGAGAGGCTCATACCCGTATCTCCAGCGGAGCTTCCGGGTTACAAGAAAAGTGCAATCGAAGCCCATACGACAAGGAAATGTCCTCCCCACCTAATGTACCTATTATGTCGCATCTACGACCATGTAACACTACTAACCGTCAAGTCTTCTAACATACAACTATTGACAGTTAGACCTAACGCACGTCCTGCACGCATCAGTGATCAGCCAACACGCAAGTCCGTAGGCTATATGCTACTCACACATCTCGTGGCACATCAGCGTCAAAGTTTATGTAATGTACTAAACTAGTGGTAGTCCCTTAACTCTAGGTCCATATGCAATCAAAGGATAAATAACAAGGTACCGCTAATATCACTGAACAGGCTGTAAATCAGAAACTGTAAATATGGTACATCTAAAAGAAATAAAAATAAATACACATTAATATACAATAAATAAATATAAAAGAATTATAAACAGTAAATTGTGGCAAGGTATCTTGCCTGGTGTGTCTTCTAAAATGGTGCGATAATCTGACAAGTCATGTCTGTCCAGTAGCCATGTTCGATGTGCAAGAGTTCGAACTTCACGAAAATTAGAAGTTTTTGATTAGTCAAGATTTTAGGTCCTAAAAATCAAGTTGCACCCATCAAAGAAGTCATGAAAATCAAATTGGGCATCCTTCAAGTGAACTGCACAGGAGACAGATTATGCAACATCTCGATTGTGCAGGCTGAACTGCGCACACATTCAAGTGCACAAGCTGACGTGGCCTCGTCATCATTACCTGACAAAGAATCAGATCTTCTGACAACTGACAGCACGGAGAACGGGGAAACTGTTCATTTATCGTGCAGCACAGCGCTCGAGGACAGCTGTACATGCAGCGCAATCGGCCAGACTCTCTGCAGCGCAGTCCAGCCCAGCACAATCTGAAGCCAGCGCAATTCAGGTGGCGCACTCTATCAAGACAACTGACAAATGTACACATGGTCTACATGCCATCAATTATTCACCATGTGGCAACCGTCTGTACACGATCAAGCGTATTTCAATCAACCAATGCCACGCTTCACATACAGATGGTCCACGATCGAGTAACTGCCTGCGCAGTTCATTGCTTGTGCAATCCAAAGTCTGCGCAATCCATCCTGCGCAAGTCAGAATAACTAAAAGTTAGTTATTTCTAGAACTCTATAAATAGAGTTTCAAGTTTTCATTATCACACACACATACACATCAGAATCATCACCAGAGATCAGGAGTTCTTGCCAAAGTGCTGCTGCAATCTTCAGAGGCTACCATCTTCAAAGTTCACATCGTCCAAGGGATAAAGCGATCGTCATTCAGATCGAATTCCTATAGTTGTACTTTCCCAGAATTCTTGTAATCTTCTTACAAAGTTTGTGAAATAAAGATCAACTTTTGTTTTTGCAAACAAAATGGTGACTTTGCTGGGGACGACTTTCTCCTCCGACGAGAAAGTGACAACTCAATGTGACGTTGCGTCTATCAGAAAGACGCAGAAGACGCTGGTTGCAAAAGTCAACCAGACGTCCTACGAGGCGATGATCAACTCCAGGACCACCCCTCATACTGCAACAACCTCTGCCACAAGCAAAGTTCATCCAGTGTGGGTCCCCAAGACTCTTGCGCAGTCTACTGCCTCTGCTGCTCAGCCTACTGTGCAGTCTACTGCCTCTGTTTCCAAGACCACTGTCTCTGCTGTGCAGTTTGCTGCTACTGCCCATGCGCAGTATGCTGCTCCCCTTGACAGTGCACAACCTACTTCCTATGCTGCTCTATCAAAGTGCAAGACTCCTATTCCTCTGGCGTAGTTGGTTGCAACTCTGCCTGCGCAATCCACCACTCCAGCAACCAGAGTGCAATCCAAACACTCTGGCAACAAGACTTCTGCTGCGCAAGTTGCTGAGACTGTGGCCAGAAGACCTTCTGCCAGAGTTACTTATGCGCAACCTGCCAGTGCGCCAACAACTACTCCAACCCATGCGCAAACGGTGCCAGCGCAGTCTAAAAGAGACAGCCCTTTGGCTAATCTCTCCTCTTCTCACAGCAAGGGAAAAACCTTTGCTCCTCTTCTCAAGCATCCTGTTGCTCCAGCACAATCCACTGGGGGTAGTCTTTTGGCTATTCCTCCTCCTCCCCAGAACAAAAGAAAAGGCCCGTTGGTCTTTTCTCAAACTTCCTCGTCCCACGACTTGGAAGACAACAGAGGGAAACGCTCTTTAGCTAACCCTTCTTCACAAAATAAAGGAAAAGGCCCTTTGGTTTTTTCTCAGTCTTCCTCGATTTTTACCGTAGAAGATCAATCTGAACGTGCTCCGGCACCAATCAGTACAAGAACTCTCCAACAAGGGTTCTTCTTTCCTCCTTGCCAAAGGGAAGTGTACTGATCAAAGAGGAATTTTGCCTACTCCGGTAGCAGAGTTTCAAGATCTCCTAACTCTCAAGATATCCCGTTCAAGACAGGAAAAATTGCTGGTGTCTCAGACAGAAACCCCTGGGGATGAGTTTGCTGATCTAAGAACTTATCTCAATCGACCAACTTCGGTGAAACACAAACGGCTAATGCCGAAAACCAACCAGCATCAGAAGCAAACTTCCAGGATCAAAAATTCGGACACCTATGCCAATTAAATGAGTACTTTCCTGTACACTCAAGGGACAAAATATTTGAAGAACCGGAACCATGTTCCGAATGTTGTCAAATAACAAATCCCTCGAACTTCTTCTTGTCCTGGCATTGTTTCTGATCTTCGAGAACATCTTAAACAAAAACGGGACCACATCTCAACACTTCCAGTGCAACCACTTGGACGCTATTATAATCACAAGGTTGTCATCAAGTGTTGTTGTCAGACAACAAGACGATCTGTCTTCGATCGTCTGAACTTTTCAAACTCTGAACCTATGTCAGAAGATGAAGACGAAGTTTTGTACGCTTCCATCAACATGACTTCCCGAGACACTGGGGGTAGGAAGTGCTCCAAGTACGGCAAGCCTCGCAAGCCAAGCCAGCGGTATTTGGATCTACTCCAAGAATCTTCTGAAGGAGTATTCCAACATACCAGATCCCGAAGCCGAGACACAATCGGTCAAAGGAATCTTCAAGATCCTTCTGGTCATTTTTCTCCTTCTCACTCAGGAGATGATTCTTTCTCCGACTACGATGCATACAGTGAAAGTTCAAAACAGACAGTGTCCTCCACTATACCTAGAGAAGTGACAACTTATGTTGTCACTGAAGATCCCGATGCTTCCAGTTCAGCTAGTCAAGAACAACGAATAGCTGCGCTAGAAGACAAGTTGAAGACCATGGCCGAAATGGTTGCAAGTATGCATTCTATCATTGTGGCCCAGCATACAGTACCACCGACCGTACCTGCTGTAAATCCTGAAATCATAGCATCGTCGGTGCCTGTCAATACAGGGCTGGGGGTAGCATCTACTCAAGTACCTCCTGTACAGATTCAACCTACGCCCAGTCAGTCAGGTGCTGGTGGTAGTGCTTACCACGCTGTTTCTACCCCTAATACTGTGACTCAGCCTGCTCCTTCTATATCAGTGGAGGATGCCAATGAAGCTGTCAAGCTTCTGTGTACTCAATTCGAGGCCTTCAAAGAGAAGGACAACTTACAAAGGTTGGGGATCAAGCAACCCTACCCAGTTGAATAGAAGGAAGTCCCATTTCCTCCGAAGTACAAGATTCCAACAATCTCGCTGTTTGATGGCAACACTTCTCCTAGTCAGTTCATTAACCATTTTGAGGTAATGACTGTCCAACTTCAGCCAAATGACGCTCTTCTTACCAGAGTATTCGTTGGCTATTTAGCTGGCGTAGCATACGATTGGTACAGAAGCTTGCCCGATGGTTGTATTACCTCCTTCTCAGGTCTAAAACAAATCTTATTGGAACGATTCTATGAGGGGATCAACGACATGACCATGTCAGCCCTCAATAAAATCAAACAAAGACATAATAAAACTGCTGAGAGTTTCATTAAAAGGTTCCGCCGAGAAGCTTTAAAAATTCTTCCTGGAACTCCGGCCGCTGTCACCATAGACACCTGCAAGGCAAATCTTTTGCCTATCATCAGCATGTGGACGGGATCAGCTCAGTTCCAAGATTGACCATCCTTCATTGTCAACGCTAATGCAGCTAAAGTTAGCGCCGACAAATTCAAGTAGCTAGGGGTACAAATGTCTAACCCCGACCGAGATGAACACCAGACATCAGGTGGTGGTAATCGCCAGAACAACCGCAAGGGAAAAAAAACTTTGAATATCAACTTGAAGAACAAAAAATCTTTGGCAGTCAATGTAGCTCCACCTACGTCCACTTCTACTTCTTCAGCACCTCCACCAAGGGTACCTCGTCCGAAAGTAGAGTACTCCTTTGATGAGAATGACACTGTAAGCATCTTTGATTGCTTGATCAAAAGCAATAAGCTCCAACTCCCGGATCCAAAAAAGCCTGATGAGGTCGACAAAACTGATCATCCCAAGTATTGCGTCTATCACAGGTTCATTGGGCATCCCACTCGAGCATGTTATGTGCTCAAAGGCAAGATCCAAGAGCTGGTCAACGCTGGTGTTGTCACTCTGCAGCAAGACGAGAAGACTGTTACAGCAAACCTGGTCTCATAATTCGGTGACTTCCCTCCACAGATGGTACAACATGGTGTCATCCCTATCCTCAAAGCTACTCTTGAGATCGAAAATCTCCCTCCTCCACGAAGTGAAGGTCTCGTCCCCTTGTCTCTTGACAATGGCGAGATTATGTGGATTCATCCAGATCTTGTTTCAGATTTCGAACTTCCCACTTCCTCCAAGAAGAAAGACCGCTCCAAGGGAAAAATAAAGACTTGCAATATGGTGTCTTTTGACCCCATAGTTGACGAAGAAATCTTGCTGGGCACCAGATCAGGAAAAGCCTATCTAAAGGATTATTCCGAAGCTCAGGGAAATCCCGCTTCTTCTTCTGAGCCCGTTCCAGTGTAGCCTGTTTCCACTGAGAATATTCCTATTGCATCCTCACCAGTTGTAGAACCCACTCCTCCCAAGCCGATAGTAGCCGACAAAGGCAAACAATAAGTCCGCTTCGACAAACCTTTGAAGAAGTCATCTCCTTCCGGACTTGAGAAGCCTTACAACTTTGATATCTTGGGTCAGTTAGCCAATACACCGGCCCGGCTGTCAATCTTCGAGCTCTTGCGCCTCTCCAAAGAGACTCGAGAAACTCTGAGTGAGGCTCCCATGCATGCAGAAACCTGTCTAGCCCTTCTAAAGAAGCCGAAGGCAAAACCAGTCTCCTGCCTTCATTGTCATAGTGTGTTGGAGTTAATTCCAAACATAACTTTCACATAGGATGACATGCTGATGGAAGATAATAGACACGACCGTCCTCTATAATATACAGGATATATCGACTCGATGAAAGTCGATCGTATTCTGATAGATCCAGGGTCTACTCTCAGCATCATGCCGAAGACAATGTTAGATGCATTGAAGATCCCAGTGCATAGTCTTTCCAGTACAATCACCACCATCCTCAGGTTCAACCAGGGAAGGAGTGAACCTGTGGGCAAGATTCGCCTGAAACTCCAAATAGGCAATCTTCGCACAAAGGTGACCTTCTACATCATTGACAACCATGGTTGTTCTTATAATGCCCTGTTGGGAAGACCATTCCTGCATGAACACAATATTGTTCCTTCAACTCTCCATCAATGTTTTAAATATGTCGATGATAATGGAGAGGTTCAAAAGGAGGTTGCTGATCTCTATCCTTTCAACGGTATCGAAGCATACTGCAACGATGCTCGTATGTACAAGGATGAATTCATAAAGGTAGTGCTGTCTCTGGACACTGAAGAAGAATAAGAAGCAGTGTCTAATGACACCCTCATCATACCTGTCAAAGGGCGTATTTCTCGTCCTCAGTCCTCCAAACCACTGGCTATTCACTTGCCAGTCCAGAAGCAACCACTTGATGATGGTCAAGATCAAAGGGAGCTCACCTCTTCTGAGCCACTTGTTATCGACTTATGTCGTAATAAGGAAAAAAGGCAGCTCACCTCTTCTGAGCCACTTGTTATTGATTTGTCTCATAACAAGGATAAAAGGGAGCTCACCTCCTCTGAGCCGCTTGTTATCGACCTCCGTCGTAACAAGGCCAATCCTCCTCCACGTTCTTCTTCTCCCCCTCTTGTAATCAATCTGACCAAGCCTGCTAAGGCTAAAGGTCCTGCTGTAAATACAGATGTACAAATTAATAAAAAAGCATCTACTTTCCAGTATACTGATATCATTTATCATGCTAAGTGCTATTTGGATATGTTAGATAGCTTTCAGTCATTTACAATAGAAGTTGTATAATCTCTTCAAACAGAAGTCTTACTTGAACATCCAAATGATTCATATCGTATTGTTCCTGCTCGAAAGAAAGGCGAGAGTCCAATACTTTTTAGTAAAGGACCGGAACAACAATTCAGCTATACGGATGATAGCAAAAGTAACGATACGGGGCATCTTCAACTCCGTCGTTACAGTCAACAATCAAAAGACATCATCCGAAAGATGGGTTATGACTTCAAGAGTGGCCTCAACTACGGTAAAGGTAAAAAACTCCTATCCGTACGGCTGTTCCGAAAGGAAAGTCAGAAATGTATTACAGCAGGACCAAAAGAGGTCTCGGATATGCTTCACCTCCGGTATTATCCCTAGCAGCCTCTGAATCCGATAGTGAAGAGCGTTCTAACTCTTCTGATTCCAGATCATGGGATTCTGACACCAGCATCGGTCAAGTTCATCGATTGACTGTATCTTCTAACATGGTCTCCGTCGAACTTCCAGAAGGCTGTGACGAGGATGTTGAAGAAAATCCTGAAACAGATCCTTGGGCTCAACGAATGGATACCCAATGGGAACTCTGATTCGAACAAAGAGAACCTCCTACTGAAGATCAATTAGTTCAAATTGATGTAGGAGAGAGCGGGTCACCTCGTCCAATATTCATCAGCAAGAATCTCCCAGAGACAGATAAGCAAGAATTAATTCTTCTTATTCAAGAATATATTGACGTTTTTACCTGGAGCTATGAAGACATGCCAGGTCTAGATCCTAAAGTTGCTACTCACAAATTGAATATTCTGCCAAATGCAAAACCGGTTAAACAGCAACAACGGCACTTCAAGCCAGAAATGATAGACACAATCGACGATGAAGTCAAAAAGCTCATCGCTTGTGACTTTATTCGAGAAGAGCAGCATCCTGATTGGGTAGCCAATGTCGTCCCAGTTCTAAAGAAAACTGACAAAGTTCAAGTCTGCATCGACTTTCGGGATCTTAATGAAGCATATCCAAAAAATGAATTTCCTCTTCCTATCACGGACGTCATGATTGACAACACCTGTGGGTTCGAGCAAATATCTTTCATGGACGGATTCTTCGGATACAATCAGATTCGGATGAATCCTGAAGATGAAAAACACACTTCTTTTCGCACTCTTCGCGGAGTCTACTGCTATACTGTAATGCCATTTGGTCTCAAGAATGCTGGTGCAACATATCAACGAGCCATGAGTACCATCTTTCGAGATCATCTGCGCAAGACTGTCGAATGCTACGTCGACGATATTGCTGTCAAAAGTTGTCTAAAGGAAGATCACATCCAAGATTTGAGAACTATCTTCAACCTCATGTGCCAACATCAACTCAAAATGAATTCCACCAAGTTATTCTTGGGTGTCTCTAGTGGCAAATTTCTCAGCTTCGTCATTACCTCTAAGGGTATACACGTGGATCTCGAGAAGATCAAAGTCATTCAAGAGATGCGTCCTCCACGCAACCTAAAAGAGCTATGAGGATTCCAAGGTCGACTTGCGTACATCAGGAGATTCATTTCGAATCTGTCTGGACGTTGCAGACCATTTACTCAACTAATGAAGAAGGGTGTATCTTTCATTTGGACCGAAGAATGTCAACGAGCAATCGACGACATAAAGCGGTATCTCATGAATCCACCAGTCTTAGTGCCACCAATCTCTGGCATACCATTTTTAATATATGTCCGTGCTATGGATCATTCATTGGGTGCTTTACTTGCCCAAAAGAACAAAGAAGGCCATGAACAAGCTATCTATTACCTCAGTCGTACTATGATTGGTGCCGAACACCGTTATAGTCCGGTCGAAAAAGAATGCCTAGCTCTTATGTTTGCTGTTCAAAAGACTCGACATTACATCATTGGCCAAACTATTCATGTCATATCCCGAGTTAATCCTCTTCGGGTATTGATGAAGAAGCCTAGCACACTCAATTCTCGGCTGGCTACATGGGCCATTCTGCTAGCCCAATATGACATGGTATATGTTCCTCAAAAGTCTGTCAAAGGTCAAGCACTGGCGAATTTCTTAGTAGCTCATCCTGTTCCAGAGACATCCAAACTCTATGATGAAATTCCAGACGAGACATTGGAATCTAATACGATCTCCGAAGAATTTCCTACTTGTGTAACGCCCCAGTCCCAAAATACGTAGGACTAGGAACGTAGACATGCCAGCTGTATTTATACTAAGTACACTCCAATATATGGAAACCTCGTACGAATACATAAGCTGTAAAATGCAGTAGAACCATAACTAATCTCATCCACAAAAATAAATGAATAAAAGATATAATAATAATAAATTTGTCTTGATATAATATGTTGGGCGGAGACAAATCCACTACCAACAAGATAAGAAAAAATACATGGAAAATAAAATAAGTATGGCGAGTGAAGCGAAGACGATCCAAATGCAATCATCCTCGAAGAAATATCAATGAACACGGCTAGAGCTAAAGCACCTGCGAAAGACAATAGCACACACCTGGGGAGATAACCAGGTCCTCAGAGGGACGTAACAAGACACATAATATCATACCATATAAACTGAATAAATATTGCTCAAATAAATAAGTCAATCGAATTTATAACATGGTCCAATACGCACCTACTGAACGAGCGTACCATCCCCCCAACCAAATAAGGACAGGAGATGGTAAACTAATTCACGGCGACGTATCTTTCCATACTAAGAATCCAATATGGTATCCGGACCCCAACAAGGTTCAACACCTTCTCATCGAAGTAGTAAGTCACACCTACAACTAAACAAGGACAAGATGTGACGAACTAATCCGCAACAAGTTATTGTTCCAAGCCACGGTCAGATACAAGTACCCAAACTAAAAGTACTCGTACCTAACGGATAAAGGTAGCCTACCGTTCTAAGTGAAATGTAGTTAAGAACAATCCTTCCTACGCATGGGCCCTGGCTGAATAGGATCGGCATAGTCCCCCCTTGGGGCACTAGAGGCCCCATCAGTAAGAGCATGACGTTCCGCAGAATCGTCAGTGGCCGTCAGTAATCATGAGTCATCAACCCCGTATCTCCAGCGGAGAGTCCGGGTCACAAGGGAAGTGCATCGAAGCCCATACGCTAAGGAATTGTCCTCCCCGCCCAATGCCTACTGTGTTGTATCCACAACACAAACCACTATAACCGCTAAGTCAAACTAGCATGCAATCTCTATTAGCGATTATTCCTATCGCACGGCTTGTACGTACTGGTGGCCAGCCAATCACGCACTTCCGTGTCCTACAAGCGACACACAACTTCGTGTTACAACGTGTCAAGGCCAATGAATGAAACACACAAGGTGGTCCCTTAAATCTAGGTTTAATTTGTAAGAAAAATAATACACAGCAGGAAATATAAATGAACAGTAAGTTCTAACAGTTATGCCATGTATCACAGTTTATTTTTGCATAAAGAAAATAAATAATGCATGAAATATGAGCTAAAATAAATAAACAGCGAATGGCAAGGTGTCTTGCCTGGTAGAACGCCTGGTGTGCTGCAATGATCAAGCTGGCATGGAGTTATGACTTCGGTACAATCAACTATGCAAGGTGACCTCGGGTGGTGATATGGACAGTTCCATTGGGTCCAAAAGGGTCAATTTAGTTAGGGTCAATAGGTGGAAGGAAAGAATTTGCAAAGGGATAGGAAGATTGGTTATGGACAAGAGAAAATCAAAGAAATAATGGATAAACAATAAGATATAGAAAACTATTTATAATACTGGTAAAACGATATATTATTAGTTAATATTTGTTAGAAAAAATATCTTTTGAAAATCTATAACTTATTTAAGGCAATTCCTTATTTTATCAAAATATCTTTGACTAGCAAAACTAGAATTTTTGTATAAAAAGAAAACTGTATTTAAAATACTTTGTAGTACTAGAAAATTTATTTATAGGTAGGAACCTATTTTGATTACCACAAAATAATAGGACAATATATCTAATAATATTTTAACATACCTAGAACAAAAATAACAATTTTTTGTATTAGTGAAACTAATAAAATAATAATGATAATTCATAACAAAATACCATTATAATAAAATAATAAAATAATAATAATAATGATGATGATAATAATAATAATAATAATGATGCTGATAATAATAATAGATACACACACACAAAAAACACCAAAATCAAACAGCAACAGAAATAATTAAATTAAATAATTAAAATAACAAAAACACTACTAATAACAAAAATAACTAATAACTAATAAAAAAATAAAAAAATAACTAATAATAATAATAATATAATAGAAAGTGATGTAACAATAATAATAATGAATGTTAATAATAATAATCATACGAATTTAATAGTAAAGAATAATAAGCAAAAAAAAAATTGTGTACAACTTAGCAGCTGTTCTCGAGAGCAGTCAGCAAAAAAAATAAAATAAAGGAAAGTAAGAAGAGAGAGGGAATTTAAGAGAGCGGAGCGGAAGGCGGAGGCGGCGCGAGGGTTCCGGCGGACGCTGCCTCGGCGTGCGGCGGAGGAAGTCGGAGGAAGCGGCTGTGGAAGCTCGGGGGTCGCGGGGGTTTGTGGAGGAGGGAGGAAGTGCGGCGCGCTGGGTTCCCGCGCGCGCGGACGGCGGCCGGCGTCGGGGACATGTAGGGCGAGAGAGAGAGGGGTTTCAAGAGGAATCGAGAGGGGGAGCGGCCGTTGGCTGGAGTCGGCAAGGGGGCGGAGTGCGGAAAGTCTCGGCGGAGGGTTTGCACGGGCTGGAGAAAGGGGCTTCGGGGGTTTGGTGGTCCTGTGGTCAGCTAACGGCGACGGAGAGGATGGGGGAAGGTCGGAGTCGTCGGAGGCCGACGGGGTTTGGCGGACGGGCGCGAGCTCAGGTGGTGGTCGCTGGTCCGGTGGCGGCCATGGCGTGTGTGGCGCGCCTGCTCGTGGCGGCGGGGGATGAGCACGGGGAGCGCTCGGTGGAGGACGCGGTCTACTCGCCGGGTCGGGGTCGACGGCAGGTGAGTGGTGGTGGTCGTTTAATTTATTTGTATATTTCTCTCTGGTGGCGTGGGTGATGGGATTTCTGGTGGCGGTGGTGTTGACCAAAGTTGGTCTGGGTGGCTGGTACTGACGGCCAGTGGTAGACGAGATGGTGGTGGTGTCGATGGTGATAACGGTGGAGACGGGGGTGGCTATGGCAGGAAGTCGAGTTATGGACGGGAGGCGGATCGGGCTGGACGGGGTTAGGGTTAGGTTTAAAGTTAGGATTTTTGTCGTATCGGGATTGTCGATACGGGGGAGAGGATTTGATGTAGATGTAAAATATATGGAATAAGAGTTTGGATGGACACAGACACGATGCACGTAGATTTGTGGAGAAAAATATTTGTGGAATAATAGAAATTTGGAGGAGTACCTGCCTTTTATAGGATGTGAGAATTTCCAATTAGATAAGAATTAGGATTCCTTTAAACCCAATTTAGATATTTCCTAATTTAATTTAAAATCAAATCTAATCTAAATACAATCCAATTTAAATCAAAATCCAATTCCAAATACAAATCAAATTTTAAATCATATCCCTCTAGTTTAAAATCAATTCAAATAAATCAAATTTCAAATATAGTTACTAATTTAATCTATTTAAATAATCCAAGAATTAAATCAAGATTTAAATGGCCACAATAACTTCCAAATATATTTTTCAAAATACCAATAAAAATAATTTCGAAAATAATAAATATTTTTAAATATCTTTTCGAATAATAAAATATTAATATTAATAAATCCCAAAAATTATATTTTTATTTAAAATAGACTAATAAATAATTAGTCAAATATATGTATGCACGAATAATGTATACATGACTATGCTTTTCCTAGTATACAATAAAATATTATTTATGATTAATAACTGCTAAAAAAAGGCTTTTTATAGCAAGAATAATATAATATTTGGAAAGTGTATAATAAAATAAAAATATTTTTCTAAAATATGTACGCTCGCACCTATTCGCACTCGACGAGCAAGAAAAATAAAATTTCGTGCGCGACGTACAATACGACTATGCGACGTATAATACAAAATTTTAAATCGGTACCAAATTTAATAAAAAAAAATAGTAAAAATTTTAGGGGTTTTACATCCTACCCAACTTAAAAGAATTTCGTCCTCGAAATTAAGAATTAGGAGGGGGTGAGAAGGCACAACGGTAGATAGGAGGGTTTAAAGAAGTTTATATGGTCGTAGTCTAGGTTAAGGATATGATTAAAAGATGATTGTAATCACTCTTAAATTCAGGTGATTAGAAAGTCAAGATTGTAGATTTAGGGTCGAGGGAAAGGTCGAGTAGTTTGGGATGAAGATATAGCAACATCGAGTGGGAATGGTCATAGCCGATGGGAAGGTTAGAGAAAGTTCTAGTATAACGCCTTCGTCCTTCTAAAATAGGTGAAGGCGAAAGCAATATAGAGTTCGAATGGGGCGTTATCGAATACGAATACGTGATTCAAAGACGATCAAATAATTTCAAAAGAATTGTCAAGGCAGTCGTGGATGGGATCTAAAGGACAAGTTTAGCTATATCCCCATCCACGTAGAACGATAGATATAAGCGAACCAAAGTGCACTCGGTTGATCAGACCATCATGCACCGGTTCTGAGTAGACAATACGTTAGTAAGCGGCCGCTCAATATCATATGCCTTGATCAAGCTCGATAAAGAATTAGCTTGCAAACACTAGGCTATATTAGCATCATTAGTTAGATAGTAAAACATAGGCACGAGGGTAGATAACAATATGAATAGTCTAAGTGTCATAAGGATCTAAGTCTTATTACTCCTATACCATCATTCTACGGTTTTATTGACCAAGGCTTGGTTGACCAAATGGGTTAAATTCTTCTAGTCTCTATGGTCTAGATAATACTATTTGTATTCCCTTAATGGTCAAGGGTGTGTAAGGTCGTGGAGTATTCTACCCAACTTAAAGAATTAAGCTAAGGATGTTTGGGACATCTAACTAGTAGGGTCAATCTCTAGCAAGCACGAAGGAAGGATAAGGATAATGATAGAAGAAATCAAGCAAGATGCAATCGATGAGTCGAACGGTAGTTCGAACATAGAATCGAGGAAAGAGGTCAAGTATGTGGATGAGATCCTAGACTTCTAATCCTATTCGCAGGCTTGCTTGGTACGGTAAAGTAACCAAATAATTTATCTAGACCTACATGGGCCACCACAAAAATATGTAACGCCCCAGTCCCAAAATACGTAGGACTAGGAACGTAGACATGCCAGCTGTATTTATACGAAGTACACTCCAATATATGGAAACCTCATACGAATACATAAGCTGTAAAATACAGTAGAACCATAACTAATCTCATCCACAAAAATAAATGAATAAAAGATATAATAATAATGAATTTGTCTTGATACAATATGCTGGGCGGAGACAAATCCACTACCAACAAGATAAGGAAAAATACATGGAAAATGAAATAAGTATGGCGAGCAAAGCGAAGACGATCCAAATGCAATCATCCTCGAAGAAATAGCAATGAACACGGCCAGAGCTAAAGCACCTGCGAAAGACAATAGCACACACCGGGGAAGATAACCAGGTCCTCAGAGGGACGTAACATGACACATAATATTATGCCATATAAACTGAATAAATATTGCTCAAATAAATAAGTCAATCGAATTTATAACATGGTCCAATACGCACCTACTGAACGAGCGTACCATCCCCCCAACCAAACAAGGACAGGAGATGGTAAACTAATTCACGGCGACGTATCTTTCCATGCTATGAATCCAATATGGTATCCGGACCCCAACAAGGTTCAATACCTTCTCATCGAAGTAGTAAGTCACACCTACAACCAAACAAGGACAAGATGTGACGAACTAATCCGCGACAAGTTGTTGTTCCAAGCCACGATCAGATACAAGTACCCAAACCAAAAGTACTCGTACCTAACGGATAAAGGTAGCTTACCGTTCTAAGTGAAATGTAGTTAAGAACAATCCTTCCTATGCATGGGCCCTGGCTGAATAGGATCGGCATAGTCCCCCCTTGGGGCACTAGAGGCCCCATCAGTAAGAGCATGACGTTCCGCAGAATTGTCAGTGGCCGTCAGTAATCATGAGTCATCAACCCCGTATCTCCAGCGGAGAGTCCGGGTCACAAGGAAAGTGCATCGAAGCCCATACGCTAAGGAATTGTCCTCCCCGCCCAATGCCTACTGTGTTGTATCTACAACACAAACCACTATAACCGCTAAGTCAAACTAGCATGCAATATCTATTACGGTTATTCCTATCGCACGGCTTGTACGTACTGGTGGCCAGCCAATCACGTACTTCCATGTCCTACATACGACACACAACTTCGTGTTACAACGTGTCAAGGCCAATGAATGCAACACACAAGGTGGTCCCTTAAATCTAGGTTTAATTTGTAAGAAAAATAATACACAGCAGGAAATATAAATGAACAGTAAGTTCTAACAGTTATGCCATGTATCATAGTTTATTTTTGCATAAAGAAAATAAATAATGCATGAATATGAGCTAAAATAAATAAACAGCGAATGGCAAGGTGTCTTGCCTGGTAGAACGCCTGGTGTGCTGCAATGATCAAGCTGGCATGGAGTTATGACTTCGGTGCAATCAACTATGCAAGGTGACCTCGAGTGGTGATACGGACAGTTCCATTGGGTCCAGAAGGGTCAATTTAGTTAGGGTCAATAGGTTGAAGGAAAGAATTTGCAAAGGGATAGGAAGATTGGTTACGAACAAGAGAAAATCAAAGAAATAATGGATAAACAATAAGATATAGAAAACTATTTATAATACTGGTAAAACGATATATTATTAGTTAATATTTGTTAGAAAAAATATCTTTTGAAAATCTAGTAACTTATTTAAGGCAATTCCTTATTTTATCAAAATATCTTTGACTAGCAAAACTAGAATTTTTGTATAAAAAGAAAACTGTATTTAAAATACTTTATAGTACTAGAAAATTTATTTATAGGTAGGAACCTATTTTGATTACCACAAAATAATAGGACAATATATCTAACAATATTTTAACATACCTAGAACAAAAATAACAATTTTTGGTATTAGTGAAACTAATAAAATAATAATGATAATTCATAACAAAATACCATTATAATAAAATAATAAAATAATAATAATAATAATGATAATGATAATAATAATAATAATAATAATAATAATAATAATAATGATGCTGATAATAATAATAGATACACACACAAAAAAATACCAAAATCAAACAGCAACAGAAACAATTAAATTAAATAATTAAAATAACAAAAACACTACTAATAACAAAAATAACTAATAAATAATAAAAAATAAAAAAATAACTAATAATAATAATAATATAATAGAAAGTGGTGTAACAATAATAATAATGAATGTTAATAATAATAATCATACGAATTTAATAGTAAAGAATAATAAGTAAAAAAAATTGTGTACAACTTAGCAGCTGTTCTCGAGAGCAGTCAGCAAAAAAATAAAATAATGGAAAGTAAGAAGAGAGAGGGAATTCGAGAGAGCGGAGCGGAAGGCGGAGGCGGCACGAGGGTTCCGGCGGACGCTGCCTCGGCGTGCGGCGGAGGAAGTCGGAGGAAGCGGCTGTGGAAGCTCGGGGGTCGCGGGGGTTTGTGGAGGAGGGAGGAAGGGCAGCGCGCTGGATTCCCGCGCACGCGGACGACGGCCGGCGTCGGGGACAGGTCGGGCGAGAGAGAGAGGGGTTTCAAGAGGAATCGAGAGAGGGAGCGGCCGTTGGCTGGAGTCGGCAAGGGGGCGGAGTGCAAAAAGTCTCGGCGGAGGGTTTGCACGGGCTGGAGAAAGGGGCTTCGGGGGTTTGGTGGTCCTGTGGTCGGCAAACGACGGCGGAGAGGATGGGGGAAGGTCGGAGTCGTCGGAGGCCGACGGGGTTTGGCGGACGGGCGTGAGCTCAGGTGGTCGTCGCTGGTCCGGTGGCGGCCATGGCGTGTGTGGCGTGCCTGCTCGTGGCGGCGGGGGATGAGCACGGGGAGCGCTCGGCGGAGGACGCGGTCTACTCGCCGGATCGGGGTCGACGGCAGGTGAGTGGTGGTGGTCGTTTAATTTATTTGTATATTTCTCTCTGGTGGCGTGGGTGATGGAATTTCTGGTGGCGGTGGTGTCGACCAAAGTTGGTCGGGGTGGCTGGTACAGACGGTCCGTGGTGGACGAGATGGTGGTGGTGTCGATGGTGATGACGGTGGAGACGAGGGTGGCTATGACAGGAAGTCGGGTTATGGACGGGAGGCGGATCGGGCTGGACGGGGTTAGGGTTAGGTTTAAAGTTAGGATTTTTGTCGTGTCGGGATTATCGACACGGGGGAGAGGATTTGATGTATATGTAAAATATATGGAATAAGAGTTTGGATGGACACAGACACGATGCACGTAGATTTATGGAGAAAAATATTTGTAGAATAATAGAAATTTGGAGGAGTACCTGCCTTTTATAGGATGTGGGAATTCCCAATTAGATAAGAATTAGAATTCCTTTAAACCCAATTTAGATATTTTCTAATTTAATTTAAAATCAAATCCAATCTAAATACAATCCAATTTAAATCAAAATCCAATTCCAAATACAAATCAAATTTTAAATCATATCCCTCTAGTTTAAAATCAATTCAAATAAATCAAATTTCAAATATAGTTACAAATTTAATCTATTTAAATAATCCAAAAATTAAATCAAGATTTAAATGGCCACAATAACTTCTAAATATATTTTTCAAAATACCAATAATAGTAATTTCGAAAATAATAAATATTTTTAAATATCTTTTCGAATAATAAAATATTAGTATTAATAAATCCTGAAAATTATATTTTTATTTAAAATAGACTAATAAATAATTAGTCAAATATATGTATGCACGAATAATGTATACATGACTATGCTTTTCCTAGTATACAATAAAATATTATTTATGGTTAATAACTGCTAAAAAAGGCTTTTTATAGCAAGAATAATATAATATTTGGAAAGTGTATAATAAAATAAAAATATTTTTCTAAAATATGTACGCTCGCACCTATTCGCACTCGACGAGCAAGAAAAATAAATCGTCGTGCGCGACGTACAATACGACTACGCGACGTACAATACAAAATTTTAAATCGATACCAAATTTAATAATAAAAAAAAATAGTAGAAATTTTAGGGGTTTTATAACTTGGTGCCTATTCTTTGATGGTGCATCCAGGATTGGACCCAATGGTGCCACTGTCGCAGGAGTTGGAGTTGTTCTTGTTTCTCCAGACGGGTCAGCTATTCAAAGAGCATACTCCTTAGATGAGCCTTGCTCCAATAACGTGGCAGAATACAATGCTCCACTCATTGGCCTTCAGCTAGCCAAACACCTAGACGTCGAGTATCTTGAAGTCTATGGTGACTCCAAGCTGGTTGTTAACCAGGTTAGAGGGACTTATGAAGTTCGCCATCAAGATCTAGTGTCTTACTTTGAAGCGGCAATCAACATGGCTACATCATTCAAAGCCTTCTTCATCGAATATGTCCGTCGAGCTTGCAATACTGAAGCAGACACTTTGGCCAATCTTGCAGCAGTCTTAGCCATCCCTATCAAAAGATAGCAGGTGGTGGTTATCTCTAATCAGGAATTGTTCTGCGTTGAAAACAATCGTAATATTGAGTTCAGTAATCTTACTGAAACCAATATTATCAGTGAAGATTGGAGAACTCCCTTCATCGACTTCATAGTCCATGATATACTCCCTGAAGATCCTAAGGAGGCTACGAGTATTCGTCGGCGGTCTCTCCGATTCTATTACAATCAGACTACCAAAACTCTCTACCGGCGGACTTATGACGGCCTACTCTTGCGCTGTCTTGCTGGTGATGAAGCGAAGCAAGTATTGCGTAAAGCTCACGATGGTGTCTGCGGAGCACATCAACCCGGTCCTAAACTACAGGATCGTATTCGACGCATGGGTTACTATTGGCCCTCTATGGTATCTGATGCCATTGAATATGCAAGAAAATGTCGAGCTTGTCAAATTCACGCAGATTTCATTCATCAACCATCGAAATTCCTTCATCCGACTGCTGCTTCCTGGCCTTTTGAAGCTTGGGGCATGGACATCATAGGTCCCATCAATCCTCCTTCTTTTAGAGGACATCGGTTCATACTGGCAATAACCGACTACTTCTCCAAGTGGGCCGAAGCTATACCATTGGCTGAAGTCAAGACCAACACCATCATCAACTTTGTCAAACACCATGTATCTATAGATTTGGTGTACCTTGACGAATTATCCACGATAACGGACCTCAATTCATCAGCCAAAAGTTCACAAGGTTCTGTGACGATCATCGGATTGACAATGTCGCTTCGACAGCCTACAATCCTGCTGCTAATGGCTTAGCTGAAGCTTTCAAAAAGACTATCATCAAGCTCCTCAAAAAGTTTATGTCCACTAACAAACGAAACTGGAGTAAAAAGCTTGGAGAATGTCTTTGGGCCTACCGTACTACGGTCCGCAACCCTACAGGCTGTACACCCTTCTCTTTGGTGTACGGCTGTGAAGCAGTTCTATCCTTGGAACTTCAAATTCCATCTTTGAGGATTGCTATCGCCAATGAACTCACGACAAAGAACAATGATCTTCTCCGACTTCAAGAATTGGAGGCGCTCGATGAGAAGCGGTTGATGGCTCAACAGCATATTGAGTTATACCAAGCCCGCATCTCAAAGACTTTCAACCGCAAAGTTAAGGTCAGAGCCTTTCAGAAAGGAGAGCTCGTTCAAACAGTCAGACGTCCTATGACTATGACTCACATGAGCAAGGGCAAGTTCGATGCAAAGTGGGAAGGGCCATATATCGTGAGCAAAGTCTTCTCAAATGGGGCCTATCAACTCACAGAGCTAGACGGTCGTGTGGCAATGATGCCTATCAATGGCAAGTTCCTCAAAAAGTATTATGTATAAATGTAAAAAAATATTGCTTGTAATCATCAGACAAGTTCATAAATAAAATTCAATTTTATTTCATCATGAATGATAGTACATAATATCAAGGAAGGTCACTATCATCCTTCTCAAAATTGGGATGCGGGCCACTACCGTCCTTATCAAAGACATGATCAGCAAAAGAGCCGAGAACATTCTTGCTGGAACCCACCAGGAACTTGCAAGCAGCTATCCTTATGGCCTTTTCTTCTTCAGTCTTCCCTGGTTCAAGAAGGAAGTCCAAGATGTCCTTTGGCGGCTTGAGTGCAGACGAACCTTCGTCCGCTGTTATCTGCTTTGGCTTGGCCAGATCGACTAGATGTTCCTCAGTACCCGCTTCCACCTTCGAGGCAATTTTAGCCTTCTTAGATGCATCTCCAGACGACATCTTTATGTTGAAAAGTAAAAGTGACCATCCTATCAGATTTTCTGTTCTATTTATGGACAGAGATTCGTACGACAATGAAGCGACACATGCATCTGACGGTTCGTCCGTTCATCACATTCATCTGACGGTTCGTCCGTTCATTAAATCCCTCTGACGGTTCGCCCATTCATCATATCCATTTGACGGTTCGTCCGTTCATCATATTCGTTTATCTGACGGTTCGTCCGTTCATCACATCCATCCGACGGTTCGTCCGTTCATCACATTTATCCGACGGTTCATCCGTTCTTTCCATCTATCCGACGGTTCATCCATTCTTTCCATCTATCTGACGGTTCAACCGTTCATCCAACTGATGGTTTACCCGTTCATTCCGTTCATCTAACGGTCCACCTATTCATTTAATTCGTTTGACGGTCCATCCGTTCATTCCGACGATTCATTTCGTTCGCACATTTTGACATATCAGCAACTTATCATCTTTGATTAAGTTGTCTACTGAAATAATGATATTCAATAAATTATATTTGCCATGTCCACATTACCTCTGAGCAGATATAATTGAATATAATTATTTTCCAAAATCAAAAAATATATCATGTCTTGTACCTCTGAATATATTTTCTATCGCTATTATTTATATCTGAATAAGATATGCAATAAATAATAGAGCCACCAAGAAAATGTCTTTTTATTGATTGATCAAAAATTTGAAAGACATTACAACATTACATATCACAAAAAGATTGAAGATACAAAAGTCTTTCTTATTCTGCCGGCGGAGTCATTAAGCTGGTCATCTGCTACTTTAAAGATTGTAGCCGCTCCTCACGAGATTCTATCACCCGCTTCCTAGCTTCCTCCATCCCAGACTTGTCGTCGAAAGATGGCATGGTTACTATTCTGCGAGAAATTTCTTCTTGATGAGTTGTAACATACTCATCTCTTTCCAGAGTCAGAGCATTCAGCTGTTGAACAGCATCCTGGTGTTGTGCGGCCTCGTCCTCCAGAGCAAGCTGAACAAGTCTCAGCTCCTCTTTAAGACGGGCAGATTCTGATTGCAGCTCAGCAACTTTCCTCTCTTTCTCGTCAGCAACAGATGCTACTGTTTCTACTTTGGAATTATATTCAGCAGACTTGGTAGAAAAAGTGTCCAAAAGAATTTGCAGGTCAACCTTTGCAACTGCAGCTTCTTGTGACATCTTTTTGAATTCAGCTTGTATCAAGAGCTCCATCTCTCCCTTATTCAGCTCTTTGTAAATTTTAACCGATGCCTCTAGCTCATCTAGTACATGTTCAAGAAAAACAGCCTGAGCTTCGTCGCCTTGATGACGGATGGCATCGATCAAATAGGAGGTTGGACCTCTGACGGTGGAGAAACCAACATCTTCTTTTTCTATCACCCTATCTACTAAGGGTTTCAAAGACTTAAAGAAAAGGTTGCTGAAAGAGCTGATGATAAAACGGTTGGTAGCCAGAGCACCCGGGGTAGCAGCTACTCCCATAGATGTCGAAGCGGCAGCAGGTGTCTGTGAAGACAGTCGTTCAGCTTCCTCCCTTTGAGTAGACCGCTCTTTAGACAGAGGAGCCATCGTAGAGCTAGCTGCTCCTCCCAGATGCTCTTCTATAAAATCAAATAAACCTTATCATTGATTGTTGTTGTCATTAGCAACTAATTGAAAAAGATCAAAGGCAATCTTACCATGACTTGCCCCAGCAACAAGCTTTTCATCTGTTGGCACAGATTCCAATCTAGCAGAGGTAGCCTCAGACATTACTGCCTAGCTACTTCCGGCCTCAGAACCACCCGAAAAATGTCGGCTACCGCTAGCGATAGCCGTTACTGGCACTATGTCTGTGCACACGGGAGGAACCGGGGAAGATTCAAGTTCTGCATAGATAAAAATGTAGAGGTCAGCTATTTGAATCTATGAAAAAAAAGGTAGATAAAATCATTTAATACCTTTTGGATCAGCAGGAGTAGTTTCAGCAGGTGCTACTTCTACATCCGTATTCTTTTCCGGAGACACGTACACCTCAACATCCTCTTCAGGATGTAGCTTGTCATATACGGCTTCGGGAGACATATGGACATCAGTGCCTTCTTCGAGATTTAATGTATCATTAATATCTTCTGTTGATATATCTTCATTGCTTATGCTATCATCTGGAGCTTCCTCGCTGGCAGTTGCGACAGCGGCTTGATCGACATCGTCCTATAGACCGAAGTCGCAATCATTTAGAGCTTCAATCATTAGATGATCTTCTTCTTCACGGAGCGCTCCTGGTGTAACATGAAGCAAAGTAGTTCTCACCGCAACAGAAAGAGATCGTGAAACTTCATCATCTCTCTGCCCAGCTGCATCTCTCAGCTCAGCTTCATCCCTCTGTTCAGTTTCATCCCTCTGCTCAACCTCGTCCTTTTGCTCTGGAGAAGGAGTCTCTTGCCTAAGCTCGGGGGCAGGTGTAGGGGATGACATGGTTATTCCAGCTACAGCACTGGCCACCACCGAGGACAAGATTTGTCTCGGAGGGGTGATCACCCTCTTTCTTCTTCTAGAGGCCAGTTTCTTTCTATGAAGAGGTCTTTCTGGACTCTCCACATCTACTATATCGACCTGCCTTGGAAGAGAGGTCGGCGTAGTCGCTTCTTCTCTTTGGGTCGACTCGGCCAGTTGTCGAGACTGTGACCTGGTGGTGACCTTCTCTGATGGGTCTAAAATAAGTTTCTTCTTTGCAACCGGAGAAGAAGGTTCATTAATCCTCCTCTTTCTCTCCTTGGTTGGAGATTTGACCACTTTCAAAGAAACTCGCAGTAGTTCATTGACCTCCTCAGGGAAGTTAGCTTCCCTTGAGGCTTCCAACGGATCATCTACTGGCTCATGCTGCTCGTCATTTCCTGGAGCAAGCATAACAGTTGCTCCCTTCTTCAAATGCGTCGCCGTCGCGAAGCTATCTACAAGGTTGAAGTTCTCGGCGAATGTATTCGCTGCTGTGTAAAAAAATGAATATGTATATAACATCCGGGGGCCGTGATCACTCTTGGTTGGCATCGAGAACACTGTCCTTGTGTCTCGAGCATTGTAATAAGCCCATGCTCTGGCGCCATCAATCAGATACCCCTTTCCTTGTAGGCAAGTTATAGCATTGCCTACGTGGAACTGGTCGTAACCGAATTGACGAGCAAAGCGGCTTGGCAGATATGGTTCCAAGAAACATTCATCTTCAAATCTATACACTAAGTGCGACGGCCTAATCGTTCTCAACCAATCAAATGCTGCCCGACCCAACGGCTGTCTCCCAAGGTCAACTAGATTTGTCGACATATGTTTATAGCCGGTTGGAGGGGCAACGCAGTAAAAATTCCATCCATTCCCAAGGTTCAAGGCTCGTCTACAATCTTTCAGACTAGTGTATATCCACTTGCTCCAGGAGAATCTCCGCAAATAGCTACCGTCGACTGCTCCCATGTCCGGGTTCATCAATGACGGATGGTGCAGAAGTAACCATCCGAAAAATAGGTGTAAGGCAACTCCAGCCGAGGGAAGTTCCCCTTCTCACCCTTCCATTTGAGCACAGATTCAACATAAAGACGAAGACCTGCGTTCACTCTACAGGTCATCGCCGACAGCAGATCCATCCGGTAGCCAATGACTAACCGGACAGCAGCAAAGAGAACGCCATGGTGGAAGCGATCCACGGCGCTCGCTCCGGGTACGATGAAGCATCGGAGCTAATATATCAGGAAACCCGCCAACTGGGCTTCCTTTGACATGGGCCTGTAGCCCATTCTCATAAAACTCTCAATAAAATCTCTGGTCTTGAGTGGAGGGTATTGAAGTTCGTCATCAACTTTGATGTCCATTTTTTTGTTTTCTTCCATCAATTTTATCACTTCACTGTGGCTGAGGGGCTTGAAGAAGGTCGGGTTGCACGTATCGTGATCCTTAGTCTTTTTTTCGATGATGTGATTAAGAAAAAGATAGGGCAACCACTTGGATGAGTAAGAAGTACCGGAAGAACCGCTCTTATAGTACATGGAGCAAATTTTGTAGTGGCACAGTAGTTCTTCAAAAACGGCCACCATCTCTGCATTCTCTCGACGTAGTCGGTCTAACTTGTCGTTTGTTGGAACATATTCCTCATAAGGGATGTCTCCCATTGGTAAGCACGAGATGTATTTCATCTCATGAAGGGCTAATCCAATTTCCCCGCAGGGTGTCATGAATGTCCCTGTCCTATAATTGTACCTCTCTGCCAAGGCCAGAAACAGATGAGGGTTGGGAAGGAATCCATATACGGTAGCGTATACCGCCTGATATAGCTCAAACTCTTTGAGCTTGTCTTCGAACTGAACCAATATCCAATTGGCTATGCAGTTCCACCTTTTGTTGTCTCGGTTCACCAGACCTGTCAACCGGATGTCCTGATCCGGGTATCTGCCCTCAACCTTTGCATATTCATTAGCAAAGATCGGCGTCCTCACCGGCAGCAGTAAGGAAGAGTTCTCTGGAGGGATGCAGCCAGGCTTCAATCCTTCGAGCATGGTGCTATGACGCTCAGAGGAGCTATAGAACATATCTCTGTTGTTTGGTCCTTTCTCTACACAAATATTCCCTGTCCTTGCTTGCTGGAGGGGAGTAATATCCCAGTCCATCCTCCTGGGATGGCTTGCATGGGCATAGCGGGCTAGAGGGAGGCATCTAGCAATGTCTGGTAACAGTATTACTTTCTCCTTTCTCTGGAAGAGTCGCTGCTCAACACGAGGTCTCGGCTGAGAATTCTTGTCAATAGCTTTGCCAAATAAGAACAAGGGTTTCTTATGAGTAATGGCATCGACAGTCTGCAGAGGCTGTCCATTCATAAGACTCAATAGAGTTTCATTGTCCTATGCTACCAAGATAGCTTGACGGGAAGATGGCAGAGCATATTGGGGAAAAAGTACATGGGACAAATCTTCCTTAAACTCTGGTTCAGCAAGGGTCCCTGCAAAGATTTCATACTCTGGGTCCTCTCTGATATTAACTGCATCAAACAGAAAGACAGAATTCAGTGCAAGTAAAATCAAAGATTTTGTCCAAAAAATCAGCAAATTACACAAGCATCAGATTGTGCTGTCTGTAAAACATCAGACTGCACAAACAACAGCTTCTATGCACAACCTGTCCAGTTGCGCCAACTCATCCACTTGCGCAAGCCATCAGATTGCACTGAATAACTTACGCAAAGCATCAGTTTGTGCTGGACAGCCTTGCGCAAATCAGTAGATTGTGCTGACTTTTGTCAGCGCTTTCCAACCGATTGCGCAAGAAAATAGTCTTCATAAAAATGAAAACTATTGGGTTTGTGCAACCGAAACCCTAAACAGGGCGGCGCAGTATAACCAAATCTCTAAAAAGAGATAGGTTTGAAGACTCAATCATGTCGAAGAACCCTAAAAAGGGTTTTCGATCGAATGACTACCTTGCAAAGCAGGGTGACCGACTTCGTGTCGTGAAACGCGCGGCACAGCATGAGTCGAAGACTCGGCGGGGGCTTTGCCCTTGTCGGCGGCAGAATGCTTCGGATCCATTTGAAGTCGACGGAGAAGAAGGAAGAGAGTCGGAGTAGGCTCGGGAATTTTTCTCTCTTAAGCAAAGTGAAAACAAGTAAAGAATAACAAGAAGAACAAAGAGAACTATTTATAGTATTTTGGGAGCAACGGTCACCTCAGATTGTGCCGAAGAAATGGGAGCTGACTCCTCCAATTGCGCAAACAAGTCAGTACTTGCACAACTTGATTTTTAAATCAAAATTTAAAGTATTTCGAAGCTTTGACTACCTTCAAACTTCGAAAACTTTGAAGGGGGTCTTGTAGGTCCTAAAAATCAAGTTGTACCCATCAAAGAAGTCATGAAAATCAAATTGGGCATCCTTCAAGTGAACTGCGCAGGAGACAGATTGTGCAACATCTCGATTGCGCAGGCTGAACTGCGCACACATTCAAGTGCGCAAGCTGACATGGCCTCGTCATCATTACCTGACAGAGAATCAGATCTTCTGACAACTGACAGCACGGAGAACGAGGAAACTGTTCGTTTATCGTGCAGCACAGCGCTCGAGGACAGTTGTACATGCAGCACAATCGGCTAGACTCTCTGCAGCGCGGTCCAGCCCAGCGCAATCTGAAGCCAGCGTAATTCAGGTGGCGCACTCCATCAAGACAACTGACAAATATACACGTGGCCTATATGCCATCAATTATTCACCATGTGGCAACCGTCTGTACACGATCAAGCGCATTTCAATCAAACAATGCCAAGCGTCACATACAGATGGTCCACGATCGAGTAACTGCCTACGCAGTTCATTGTTTGCGCAATCCAAAGTCAGCGTAATCCATCCTGCACAAGTCAGAATAACTAAAAGTTAGTTATTTCCAGAACTCTATAAATAGAGTTTCAAGTCTTCATTATCACACACACATACACATCAGAATCATCACCAGAGATCAGGAGTTCTTGCCAAAGTGCTGCTGCAATCTTCAGAGGCTACCGTCGTCAAAGTTCACATCGTCCAAGGGATAAAGCGATCGTCATTCAGATCGAATTCCTATAGTTGTACTTTCCCAGAATTCTTGTAATCTTCTTACAAAGTTTGTGAAATAATGATCAACTTTTGTTTTTGCAAACAAAGATCAATGGGTTATTCGAGGGAAATTTGTGGATTACGTATAATATGCTTTAGAAAAATATCTATAATATTTTAAAGCTAGAATTTTATTTGTCAAAAATTTTGGTAAATATTCGTGAAAACTAGAAATCATTATATGAATTTTGGTAACTACTTTTCGTAAAATATTTCTAAATTAAATACTTGAAATACTTTATATGTATATAATTTGAAAAATACATTATTGGTATGATATATGTCTAGATAAATGGTTTGAAGGATAAAAACCATTTTTAGGCTAGGTCCTAAGTTTGTAAAATATACAAATAAATATATTTAATATGGAAACAGTACTCTTGATATAATACAAAAAATAAACTAATAATAATAACACAAATATAATAATAATAATAATAATAATAATAATAATAGATAATAACAGTAATATTAACCTTAATAATAATTCTAATAACAATAATGGTAATAATAATGATAATAGTAATATTAATAATAATAAATAATAATAAATACTAATATTGCTACTATAACAGCACTTGATGTTCACTGGAAAGAGAAAATAAAAGAAATTAGGGAGAAATAGAGTCGAGCAAGGAAGAAGGGATTTCGGGAGGGGTTCTCACCTGAGGAGGGCAGCTCCGGCCGGCGGTCGGCGGAGAGTGAGCTGGTGCGGATGGAAGGCTGTGGTGTAAGGCGGCGGTTCGGGTGGCGTCAGGTGGCCGGAGGCGCGGAGTCGGGCGCCTGGCGCGGAGGCGGCTGCTAAGGAGGGGCGGTGCGGTGGATGGCCACTCGCAGCGAAGTAGTACTCGCCGGCGCTGGAGCGATGGGCGCTGGATCCGGTCGGCTTGGCCGGAGACTGGGCGTCGAGAACACGGAGAGGGTTTCCACCCGCGGCGGAGCACGGGGTCGGAAATCGACGGACGCTGCACCGTGCGCGGCAGGGGCGCGGCGGAGATCCCTGTACGGCGCGCCGAGGTGAGTGAATTTTCGTCCTCTTTCCTTACTTTCTGTGGTAGTTGTTCGATGGGATAGCCGGGGTTTCGACGGGTTAGGGTTTTGCCGATGGCGATGGGGCGAGGATGGCTGTGTTAATGGCGGTGGTGGTTGCGGTGTTCGGGTGACGGTGATGATGACGTGGTGGTGTCGGTGGTGTTGGGGTCTGGGATTTGGTGGTGGGTACAGATGATGATCGGGAGTTGTCGGAAAGAACGGGGAGGACATGGGTGGTCGGAACGGTGTGTCGGGGCATGTCCGACACGGAGAGCAAACTGTATTTGTACAAATAAAAACATAGTGGATGGAAAAGGATCACGGACATGATGCACAATTTGGGTTGTGGATGGAAAATTTCTGGAGGAGTACCTCTCCTATTATAGTAGGTGAAAATTCCCAGTTGGATAGGGATTGAGAGAATTTAAATCCCAATTAGGTAAATCATCTATTAATTCAAATTGATTTAAAATAATTCAATCCAAAGCAAATCCAATCTAAATAAATTCTACACTTAAAAATATTTTAAGTAAAGTCAATAAAATCTTTTCCAATTTAAATTACCATATTTAATCAAATATTAAAATTAACAAAATCCCAAATATCATTTTCATAATTAAATAAATATAGTAATAATTAATTTCAAAAATTACGATAAATACTTAAATACTAATTCATGAACTGGCTTTTATAAATAACAAAATATATTAATAAGCAAATTTCACATTTCGTAAAACATTTGGAAACATTTCAAATTACTACTTATTTTTAAACGACGAACAAAATAACTCTTTTATACAAAAGAAAATATTTATCACATTTATTTGAACATGTACTTTCCTATTAAAATAAATTTATAATTAAAATATTTTTCTAACGTATGTACCTCGACACATATTCGCACTCGTCGGGTATTTACGAAACGCAATTCCCGCACGCTACGCAAATACAACCAGGAGAACTCGTATGCGACGTGTAGATACGAAATACAAAAATGAATACAAAATTATATAAAAAATCATAGTAGAAATTTAGTAATTTTACATCCTATCCAACTTAAAAGAATTTCACCCTCAAAATTTAGGAAAAATTAGGATCGGTAGGGCGAAGGGGATGGAACGGGTTTATTCGAATAGATTTACGAGATCTTCTTGGGACTAGAATGCAACAAAATATTCGACGATGAGGCGAGCGTCAATTCAATGGCAATATGTCATTTGAGCGACTAGAACAGAAAATTTCGATGGTTTCAATTTAGATTACAATCATGCATATGACAACCAATCAATGACTAAGCTCGATCAACCCTAACATTAACCTTAAAAAAAGGCAACCTCATAAGTAGGTAATAAATTCATTAATCCTTTGATATCATCAATATTCATGTAATCTCTTTTATCATAAATCGTTCTTTCACAAAAAAAATTACTTTCGTACTACGTTCCCTTAAAAATTAACAAAACAATTTCGATTATAAATGTACTCTAACTTCCTCTATCTCGTCATAAAATTTCAATTAGTCTCAAATTCTGAATTCCATAATCTCCATTATACTAGCTTACTTATACATATCTTTCCAAGCCATACTTTCCTCTAAAATTAAAATTCCAAAATCTTCAACCAATTTGGCCCAAGTAAAAGTTAAAATCTAGTTTCTACAAATTTGTATTTATTGGTCAATGTATAATGCATCCATAGGTACTGAAATAAAAGTCCGTCTTCAATGTTCAATAAATCTCGAAAACTAATAGTATACCTTCCTAACTCAATCTTCTATCATCATAATTGAATTTTTTTTAAAATATTTATTAGTCTCTCTCAAAAATTTGAATTCAACAATCTTTTCTTCTTGATGGTAGAAATGAACTCATCTTGCTTCATAATCTCCAAAATGAAAAGGTTTCTTTCTTCAACAATTGGTTATCTTTGAAAAATATCATCATAACACTATATGTTATCGAAGGCAACGCCAACATTGACTTTATCAAAAATTTGAATCCATAAATTTAATATATAACTTTGGTTCTTAAACCACCAACACTTTAGAAAATTCTTCACTCGATATTTAGTTACCTCAAAACAAACTTTGGAATTCGAGAAGTATTTACTCTTGTGTGTTTCATCATAATACATCATTCCTTACTTCATCTATTCGGATTTATCGCACATTTTCATTTATGTCCCCTCTATATCTCATAATCTCGTAATTATCTTTAACCAACTACATTATTTATCCATGCTGTGGGGCTCTCTAATCCACCTCTATTAACCCAAGAATGTCATGATCAATTTCATATCCGCACAAGGAATCATACAAGGAACAAGGTTGCATAAACTATGGAGAAATCATAGTGAAATATAAGTAAAGCAATTTAATTGGAAGGAAGAAAAGTAAGTGTTGCTAATATTGTATGAGGAGTAAAAGGTGTTATGGGTCTAAGTAAATCAAGATAATACAAGAAATAAAATGAAAAGGGTTAAGCAGTCAAGATAAACACAAAGTTAAGCATTTAGTAGATCGCAATCATATATTAGGTCAAAAAATTGAGTCGAGGTGGAGTCCATATCGATACCATGGTAAGGGTTATAGTTGAGTCTTTTTGGTCCGAAAGTCGTACCATAAAAATAGAGTACAAGGGGACGTGTTTTAGTGGAGCATGATATACCTACATGAAGGTGAGCTCGTCTAGGTCTTGCATGTGAAATTTGTTGGAAGAAAAAGTCTAGTGTTGTGCTCCAAATATCAAAGTCACGATAGGGAATGCCAAATGGTCAAAAATAGAAAGTGGGTTTTCATAAGGTACTAATTAATGCACAAAATGAAGGTTAAAGCACAAATAAGGATAATTAGGAGTCTCGTAGATCAAGGTAAAATAAGTTAGAGACACAGTTTCTAGAGGAAAGATAGTCTCATAGATAAGGGTATGGTCAAGGGAATGATTCTAATCGTTTCTAAGTTTAAAACAATTAGATGGTCACGAATAAAGAACTAGATTTGAGGGAAGGTCGAGTAAGTCAAAGATATGTTCATCGGTTTGGTCGATGACTAACTATACCTGTGTATATGCAATATCATAATCATCGGTGGAATGACATTATAATGTAGAATACTTCTATCTCACTAGGGTGACCTTTCTTGCTTCTTGGTTCTCTACCGATATATGATATAATCTAAAATTTCAAGTTCCTCGAAAGTTTTTCAATAAAATTTCCAAGATACTCCGCCAAAAATTCCAATTATCTTAGACTGTCAATAAAAATTTTAAATCTCTAGTCAATCTCGAAACAACCCTTGTATATCGTAAATCGAATAATTATTATCATTTTTTTTCCAAACCTTAAACTCATCATTTAATAAGTTTATCAGCCAAAATTTATACTACAAAATAATACATTTAAAATAACTCCCGAATTTAATTCTATATCCTTCAAATGTGTATATCTAGCTTCCAATAAGTCACAACTACTCTTCAAAAGTAATTCCCTTTTTTTCTAAAATTTAAATATCCATAATCAAGGTTTTAAACTCGAAATCTAAATAACTTTCTAAATCATAGATCATAGACGTAATTTAATCCAAAAACATTTTACCAAAATTAATCAATCATCCTCAAATTTTGGTCAACCGAAAATCATAGTTTAAAATTTTATAATCCTTTTCAAATCAAATTTATATTCCTCCAAAAGATGTATAGCTATATCTCAATAAATCATAAATATTCAAAGTCCTTCAAATCAAAACGCAAAAATCAAATCAATTTGTTTTCTCGATCTAGCTATCCTCTTGTGTATATCACCCTATAATATCAAATTAAAATTTCCAACTATCTTTTGGAAGCAAAAAATATGCTACTACCCAACTTGGAATTAACTAATCCTTAAGATCATATTTCTAGGAAAATAAATACCTTTATAACTCAAATAAAGCCCCAATGCATACTAATTGTCAATGTGCCCTTCTAGCCATGTGTTTAACCCATGAGCATATACTAGTGTAGTCATCTTACCAAGCACGAAACTAAGAATTTACGGTAGAAGGAGTCAAGCAAGATGCAAATCAAGGAGGTCGGATGAGAGTTTGAAACAAGGAAGGAGGTCAAGCTTGTGGATGAGATTCCTAGACACTAATCCTATATTGCAGGCCCGTTCGGTACAGTCATGTAACCGAAACTGCAAACTAGACCTGCCTGGGCCACTACAAAAAATATGTAACGCCCCAGTCCCAAAGTACGTAGGACTAGGAACATAGACATGCCAGCCGTATAGTACATATACGTAAGCTATAAAATGCAGTAACCAAGACACTAAATCTCATCCACAAAGATAAATAATGATATAAAAGTAATTTTTGAATTTGTCATGTATACAATCGTTGGACGGAGACAAATCCACTACCAACTATAAAAAGGAATACATAATAAAAGAAAGAGTTTGGAGAGCGATACGAAGACGATCAAAGTGCAATCACCCTCGAAGGAATAGAGATGATCATGGCCACGACTAGAACACCTGCGAAGACAAGAGCACATACCTGGCGAGATAACCAGGTCCTTAGAGGGACGTAACAAGATACAATAAACATGCCATGTAAATACTGAATATAAAATATGCCACAATCAAAGAAAGTGACAAGACATAAATAAGGTAACCTAACCGTACTAAAGTGATCATGCAGTTGAGAACAAACCTTTCGTCGCATGAGTCCTGGCTGTAAATGGGATCTGGTATAGTCCCCACTTGGGCACCAGTGACCTAAGTGCATGACGTTCAAAAACGACAGTGGCCAACCTGAGAGGCTCATACACGTATCTCCAGCGGAGCTTCCGGATTACAAGGGAAGTACAATTAAAGCCCATACGACAAGGAAATGTCCTCCCCACCCAATGTACCTATCATGTCGTATCCACGACCATGTAATACTACTAACCGTCAAGTCTTCTAATATACAACTATTGACAGTTAGACCTAACGCACGTCCTGCACGCATCAGTGATCAGCCAACACGCAAGTCCGTAGGCTATATGCTACTCACACATCTCATGGCACATCAGTATCAAAGTTTATGTAATACACTAAACTAGTGGTAGTCCCTTAACTCTAGGTCCATATGCAATCAAAGGATAAATAACAAGGTACCGCCAATATCACTGAGCAGGCAGTAAATCGGGAACTGTAAATATGGTACAGCTAAAAGAAATGAAAATAAATACACAGTGATATGCAATAAATAAATGCAGACGAATTATAAACAGTAAATTGTGGCAAGGTATCTTGCATGGTGTGTCTTCTGATATGGTACGATAATCTGACAAGTCATGTCTGTCCAGTAGCCATGTTCGATGTGCAAGAGTTCGAACTTCACGAAAATTAGAAGTTCTTGATTAGTCAAGATCAATGGGTTATTCGAGGGAAATTTGTGGATTACGTATAATATGCTTTAGAAAAATATCTATAATATTTTAAAGCTAGAATTTTTATTTGTCAAAAATTTTGGTAAATATTCGTGAAAACTAGAAAATCATTATATGAATTTTGGTAACTACTTTTCGTAAAATATTTCTAAATTAAATACTTGAAATACTTTATATGTATATAATTTGAAAAATACATTATTGGTATGATATATGTCTAGATAAATAGTTTGAAGGATAAAAAGCATTTTTAGGCTAGGTCCTAAGTTTGTAAAATATACAAATAAATATATTTAATATGGAAACAGTACTCTTGATATAATACAGAAAATAAAATAATAATAATAATAATAACACAAATATAATAATAATAATAATAATAATAATAATAGATAATAACAGTAATAATAACCTTAATAATAATACTAATAACAAAAATGGTAATAATAATGGTAATAGTAATATTAATAATAATAATAATAATAAATAATAAATACTAATATTGCTACTATAACAGCACTTGCTGTTCACTGGAAAGAGAAAATAAAAAAAATTAGGGAGAGAGAGAGTCGAGCAAGAAAGAAAGGGTTTCGGGAGGGGTTCTCACCTGAGGAGGGCGGCTCCGGCCGACGGTCGGCGAAGAGTGAGCTGGTGCGGGCGGAAGGCGGTGGTGTAAGGCGGCGGTTCGGGTGGCGTCAGGTGGCCGGAGGCGCGGAGTCGGGCGCCTGGCGCGGAGGCGGCTGCTAAGGAGGGACGGTGCGGTGGATGGCCACTCGCGACGAAGTGGTACGCGTCGGTGCTGGAGCGAATGGGCGCTAGATCCGACCGGCTTGGCGGGAGGCTGGGCGTTGAGAAAACGGAGAGGGTTTCCACCCGAGGCGGAGCACGGGGTCAAAACTCGGCGGACGCTGCGCCGTGCGTGGCGGGGGCACGGCGGAGATCCCTGTACGGCACGGCGAGGTGAGTGAATTTTCGTCCTCTCCCCTTACTTTCTGTGGTGGTTGTTCGATGGGATAGCCGAGGTTTCGACGGGTTAGGGTTTTGCTGATGGCGGCGGGGCGAGGATGGCTGTGTTAATGGCGGTGGTGGTTGCGGTATTCGGGTGACGGTGATGATGATGTGGTGGTGTCAGTGGTGTTGGGGTCTGGGATTTGGTGGCGGGTACAGATGATGATCGGGGAGTTGTTAGAAAGAACGGAGAGGACAGGGGTGGTCGGAACGGTGTGTCGGGGCATGTCCGACACGGAGAGCAAACTGTATTTGTACAAATAAAAACATAGTGGATGGAAAAGTATCACGGACATGATGCACAATTTGGGTTGTGGATAGAAAATTTCTGGAGGAGTACCTCTCCTTTTATAGGAGGTAGGAATTCCCAGTTGGATAGGGATTGAGAGAATTTAAATCCCAATTAGGTAAATCATCTATTAATTCAAATTGATTTAAAATAATTCAATCCAAAGCAAATCCAATCTAAATAAATTCTACAATTAAAAATATTTTAAATAAAGTCAATAAAATCTTTTCCAATTTAAATCACCATATTTAATCAAATATTAAAATTAACAAAATCCCAAATATCATTTTCATAACTAAATAAATATTGTAATAATTAATTTCAAAAATTATGATAAATACTTAAATACTAATTCATGAACTGGCTTTTATAAATAACAAAATATATTAATAAGCAAATTTTACATTCGTAAAACATTTTGAAACATTTCAAATTACTACTTATTTTTAAACGAAGAACAAAATAACTCTTTTATACAAAAGAAAATATTTATCACATTTATTTGAACATGTACTTTCCTATTAAAATAAATTTATAACAAAAATATTTTTCTAACATATGTACCTCGACACATATTCGTACTCGTCGAGTATTTACGAAACGCAATTCCCGCACGCTATGCTAATACAACAAGGAGAACTCGTATGCGACGTGTAGATACGATACAAAAATGAATACAAAATTATATAAAAAATCGTAGTAGAAATTTAGGGGTTTTACAGAACCTGAATGAGGCGTGTCCTAAGGATGAGTTCCCCTCCCTATCACAGACATTATGATTGACAACACCTGCGGCTTCGAGCGTATGTCATTCATGGATGGTTTTTTGGGGTACAACCAAATTAAGATGTTCCCTTATGACGAAAAGCATACATCATTCCGAACACCAATTGGCACATATTGCTACACAGTCATGTCTTTCGGTTTAAAGAATGCTGGTGCCACCTATCAAAGAGCTATGAGCGTCATCTTTAAAGACCACCTGCGCAAGACAGTGGAATGCTACGTCGACGATATTGCCGTCAAAAGTCGCTCTAAGGAAGAACATCTGCATGATCTGAGGACAGTATTCGACCTGATGCGAGCGCACAATTTGAAGATGAATCCCACAAAATCCTTCTTGGGTGTATCCAGCGAGAAGTTCTTGGATTTCATCATTACTTCCCAGGGTATCCACATAGACCCTGAGAAGACGAAGGCAACCATGGAGATGGGTCCCCCAAGAAATCTCCGTGAACTCCGAGGCCTTCAAGGGAGGCTGGCCTACATCAGAAGGTTTATCTCCAACCTCTCCGGACGATGTCAGCCATTCACTCACCTCATGAAAAAGGGTGTTTCATTCGTATGGGATGAAGAATATCAGCGCACCTTCGACAACATCAAGGAATATCTGAAGAACCCTCCAGTCCTAGTGGCCCCGGTCGCTGGAAAACCATTCCTGCTCTATGTGCGAGCAATAGAACATTCTTTCGGTGCTCTACTAGCACAAAATAACGATGCAGGCCATGAGCAAGCTATATATTACCTCAGCCGAATGATGATGGAGCCGGAGCATCGATACACTGCCGTAGAAAAAGAGTGTCTTGCTCTGGTTATTGCCATTCAGAAGACGCGACACTACGTCACGGGACAAACCATCCATGTCGTATCAAGAGTAAAACTCCTCAGGGTCCTCATGACTAAGCCAGGTGCACTCAGCTCTCGTCTCGCTACCTGGGCGATATTACTGTCCCCCTACCACATGATCTTCGTCCCACAGAAAGCGGATAAAGGTCAAGCTCTGGCAGACTTTTTAGCAGCTCATCCAGGTTCGGAGTCAACCAGAATAGACGAAGAGATTCTAGATGAGGTCGCCAATTCAAATGTGGCCTCTCATGATGCCGTATGGTGAATGTTCTTCGACGGTGCTTCCAGAACTGGGCCCAAGGGCAACATTGTCGCTGGAGTCGGAGTGGTGCTGATTTCTTCCTCCGGGCTGGCAATCAATCGGGCTTACTCTCTCACGGAGCCCTGTTCAAACAATGTGGCCGAGTATAATGCTTTGGTCATTGGCCTCCGACCTGCAAAGGAGCTGCGGGTAGAGTATCTAGAAGCATACGACGATTCACAGTTAATCGTTAATCAGATCCGAGGTTCATACGAAGTTTGCCATGAAGATATGATCCCTTATCACCAAATAGCGATCGACATCAACTCATCCCTGGAAGGATTCTTCATGGAACACGTTTCCAAGCTCCAGAACATTGAAGCCGATGTCCTAGCAGGCCTTGCCGCTTCCTTAGCAGTTCCGAATCATGCACACCACTTGGTTGACATAATAGGCCGTGAACTGGTCTGTCCCAAGAATAATGTTCAATGTGTGGAGGGTTACTCCGCTCTGATTGTTGACGAAGTACCAGACTGGAGACAGCCATTCATTGACTTCATAGTGTACGACATCCTGCCAGAGAATCCAAAGGAAGCCACTTCCATCAGAAGACGTTCCCTCAGATTCTTTTATGATATGGAGACGAAAATGCTGTATCGACGATCATACGATGGATTACTGCTTCGATGTCTGTCAAACACAGAAGCTAAAGAACCTGTACGTAAAGCATATGACGACGTCTGCGGGGCCCATTAGCCTGGCCCAAAGTTGCAAGACCTCCTTCGCCGAATGGGCTACTACTGGCCTACGATGGTTGCCGATGCGATAGACTATGCACGAAAGTGCAAAGCCTGTCAAGTCCACGTAGATTTTATCCACCAGCCATCCCAGTTTCTACATCCGACGGTGGCATTCTGGCCATTCGAAGCATGGGGAATGGACATTATTGGTCCGATCACTCTGCCTTCGTCCCGAGGACATTGCTTCATACTCGCAATCACAGATTACTTCTCCAAATGGACGGAGGCCATTCCACTGGCAGAAGTGAGGACTTTAAATGTGATCAGCTTCCTCAAGCATCACGTCATCTATCGCTTTGGACTGCCCCGAAGGATCATCCACGACAACGGTTCGCAGTTCGCAAGCTACGCCTTTTATCGGTTCTGCGACAAACACCGAATCCAGAATGTTGCTTCAATGCCGTACAATCCAGCAGCGAATGGGTTGGCAGAAGCATTCAATAAAACTATAATCAAGCTGCTCAAGAAGTTCGTGTCTTCCAACAAACGTGACTGGAATGAGAAGCTTGGCGAATGCTTATGGACATACCGTACTACAGTCCGGATGGCCACTGAAAACACACCATTCTCTCTGGTGTATGGGAGTGAGACAGTTCTCCCACTGGAGGCTCAAATTCCTTCACTTTGCGTTGCCCTTAACAATCGATTGACAACGGATGATAATCAACATCGTCGGTTACAAGAGTTGGAGGCTCTAGATGAGAAGCGCCTGTTAGCTGAACAACGAATCGAGCTACACCTAGCACGTATTTTGGGAGCTTTTAACAAGAAGGTTAAAATTAGAACATTCCATGTGGGTGATCTCGTTCTGGCAGTTCGGAGGCCGATGGCTATGTCTCACAAAACCGTCGACAAATTCCAGCCAAAGTGGGAAGGCCCATTTGTCATCGAGGCTGTATTCTCCAATGGTGCTTACCGCCTCACAAAACAAAACGGAGACTTGCTCATGTTGCCCTTCAACGACAAGTTTCTGAAGAAGTATTATGTCTAAAATGACATCCTCCAAATTCCAGGTTGTTGAGTTATGTACCCTCTGGTACCGCTGAACTCACACTCTGACTCTGAATCTCCCAGACTGTTGAGTTATGTGCCCTTTGGTACCGTTGAACTTACATTCTAACTCCAAAACTCCCAGAGTGTTGAGTTATGTACTCGCAAGTACCGTTGAACTCACACTCTGGTCACTACAGATGAATCTATATTGCATCTTTTATGTAGTAAGTCATGTATGATCATGCCTCTGAACTTTCCTCCTAAAAGAGCTCCCTCATCATGATCCAATACTCGCACTTTCAGTGCATAAAAAGGGTAACAGATCCACAAAATTTCTAAAACAACCACGTCGATGTTACTTCTGAGTTGTTTTTACTTCCATCAAAAATAAACCGCCCCTCACGTAGAACTTCCATGTCCTCATTACCTCTGAGTTGTTCTATGTACCCCTTCATGGTGTCCACTCCTACCACGTCCTCATTACCTCTGAGTAGAAAGATTCTATCGAAGAAACCCTCATATTTACCACGTCCTCATTACCTCTGAGTAAATATGATGATTTTCTCTCAACCTATTATCCGTATCCAAAACCAGGGTATACCAAGGGTAATAGGTCCACGAAAAGTTTCCCAATAGAGCAAATACTACCAGCAAAAAATAAAGCGAATGTATTTTATTCATTCAAAATCAGTTACATTCACAGGACTCTTCAGACAAGAAGGATTGCATTGATATCCGAAAGAAGCAAAACATGAACTACAGCTAAAGACAGACAGAAATATCAAAACAAAATACGGACATTTATAGGAACCCACAAATCCTAGTTGCGGCAACACATATGCCATTCCCTCAACCATTTTGCATATGAAGGATCTATTGGATTAAGATTCTCGTCCGGAGCAGGAGGATCAGAACTCCCAGTACTACTACCCTCAGGATGGGGCTCCTCCTTTACAGCAACTTCAATATTGGGAATATTCTCCTCCCCGATGGGCGCCAGCTCTTCTTTTTGTGCTTCCATGTCTGGGATTACCTCCTCCTTAACGAACAATGACTCCTGTTTGACGAAGGAAGGCAGCATCTCTTCCTTCACCAAGATCTCAGCCTTCGGTATGGAAGCTGTAAGAATAAAAGACAAAAGAAACAAAGTTAGAAGATAGGCAACTTAGTGTTTCGGGGCTTATGCGGCTCGGATTAGCGCAGCTTCATGCGACACTGTTTTGATGGAGCTTATGCGGTTCTGCTTAGCGGGTCTTTATGCGGCCCAATCCAGATGAGCTCATGCGGTTTAGTTTTAAAGGTGCTTATGCGGCCCAGTCATTCTCATGCGGCTCAAACGTGGAGTATACCCCATACAGCTCGGACATGAGGAGTTCATACGGCCCATACGACATATGCGGCTTCATCTAAATTTGGGCAGTTCAATGAAGACGAAGGACGTATTAAAGGCTTGTGCATAAAATATGCAACAGAGCCATCTTTGTTAGGGCTTTTGAAGCATACGATCCTCCACATAATTCTTACCAGCAATGGAAGGGTGAACTTCAGGCGCCACAGCCGACGTAGAGGCCACCCCCTTACCCTTCACCGCAGCCTTGGAAACTTTAGGGGCCATCGTTGATCGGTGATCGAGAGAGAAGACGACGGCAAGAAAAGCTTGAGCAAGAAAGGGAAGTAAAGAGTCCTTCTCTCCCAAAAACCCCATATTTATAGGCTGAAGGGGGCATGAGGATCAAGGGACGCTTCGTATGATGCGCCGCCTAGAAAAAGAGTTCGACTCTTGGGTTTCTAACCCCTGCATGCGAAAAGATTAATCCTAATCATTAAGGCAAGATTTAAATATTTAAAGCTGACCCTTGGGATCCAATCCCAAAAGACAGCTTCAAATCAAAATGAATCAAGAGCAATAATGAGGCACCCACGTGGCACAGGACCATTATGCGGCTAAGAAGTCTATGCGGTCAGAGCGGTCCATGCGGCCAGAATATCCCATGCGGTCAGAGAAGTCTATACGGCAGGAAGAGCTTGTACAGACATATCCATACTTCTTATTCAAAGTATTTCAATTTTGCAAATTGAAAACTTTGAAGGGGATCTTGTAGAAGTATGGAAAAAATATGAATAAGTGCTTATGCGGCCAGAAAATCAGGCCCATGAGGCTCATAGCTGAAAGAGCCTTCATGCGGCTCAACAAGGCTCGAGAGCTTCATGCGGCTCAAGAAAAATGAAGGGAAAGCCACGTGGCCTTATGCAGCGGGCCATAAATGCTCTGAGTAGATGGCTCATTAATTACCCTGACACAGTGGCAGCTCTGAAAATGACGGATTGACAGCTCTGACATAAAGCTGCAACGATGACTCTGATATAATAGCGCGCTCCTAGGGAAATGAAGGAAATCTTTATAGCTGGCATGATCCATTTTCAAAACTCTTTCTGCAGATCGATTGCAAGGACGTCTATGCGGCTCAGTTGCAAGGGTCTCTATGCGGCTCAGTTGCAAGGGCCTTCATGCGGCTCAATTGTAAGGGCCTCCATGCGGCCCAGAATAAAGGATGTCCATGCGGCTCAAACTAAAGGACGTCCATACGGCTCGAATTAGTGGACATCCATGCGGCCCAGAATAAAGGATGTCCATGCGGCTCAAACTAAAGGACGTCCATGCGGCTCGAATTAGAGGACATCCATGCGGCCCAGAATAAAGGATGTCCATGCGACTCAAACTAAAGGACGTCCATGCGGCTCGAATTAGAAGACATCCATGCGGCTCAAATTAAAGGATGTCCATGTGGTTCAGAGTGAAAGACTTTCATACGGCTCAGATCAAAGGACTCTCATGCGGTTCGGTTAAAGGCCATGCTCATGCGGCTCGCAACAGTTGAGACATATGACAGGAATTAATCAAAGCCCAACAATTCAGATTTTTGGCGATCAACATAACAGGCAGTTGGGACACGTAGCAGGAGATTGGCCAAGATTTATTCACTCGAATTTGCTGATATCAACAAATCATCACTATGCAGATTTGTTACAATCAACATTAACTGCCCATGCAGATTTGTTACAATCAACATTAATTTTCCATGCAGATTTGGTGTAATCAACATTAACGGCATAGATTTACTACAATCAATATTGACGGCCCAGATTGATTTTTCAACCAATAAGATCAAGGCTAATCTTCAACAAATCCTTAACCGTCCACTTTTAAAGGGGTAATTATTGCAAACCCTACTTATCATACTACACTCCTATAAATAGCAAGGTGCCATTCCCTTGCAGAAAAAAGAGACAGAGACAGATAAAGGGAACATAGATATACGTACAGAGCCAGACATAGAGCGATCCACATTCGGGCAAGAGCATTTCTTTCCCGGAGCCGAAGCTGCGTCCGATCGTCTAAGGAGTAAGACAAAGCTGTCGTCGCTTTTCCGAGCCTCTACCGTCACCCCCAAAAAAAATAAATAATTGTACTTAGATTGCTGTACCTAGGTTTTCGTCCCTAGGCTTTCTTTGTACAAGCGAGTTTGTATTGTGAAGTAAAAGTCCAGTCTTCCCATAAAATTATTCTGTTCTTTTATAATCAATGGCAAACAGCAATCTGGGGATCTAATCCCGGAATGTCTTCATAGCTCCAAGTGAATACATCAATGTATTCCCTAATAAGTTGAATCAGTTCTTGTTTATCCGTTTCAAGGAGGCTTTTGCTGACGAATATTGGTTTTGGGGAGGTTTCATTTCCAACATCGATTTGAACCAACTGATCTTCTATAGGTGGCTCTCGTTGCCCGAAGCGAAGCTCCCATTGAGTATCTGTCCTCTGTACCCAAAGATCAGATTCAGAGGCTTCGGCAAAGTTTTCGTCGTCTTCCGAGAACTCGGCAGTTACCATATTGGAAGATAGAGTCACTCGATGGACGTGCCCTACACTGGTGTCTGAATCCCATGAAATAGAATCAGAAGAGTTAGATCGTTCTTCTTCATCGAATTCGGAGGCAGCTAGAGTCGGAATTGGCGAGGTATAACCCAATCTCCGCTTCTTTTTACTGTAATATTGTTGTGACTTTCCTTTTAGAACAGGAATACAAATAGGAGTTCGCCTTTCTTTACCACCATTGAGACCAGCTTTAAAATGATAGTCCATCTTTTGAATGATATCTTTTGATTGTTAATAATAACGACGTAGTTGAAGTCTTCCATTATCGTGATTTTCTTCTTCACTATCGGGCGTGATCTTCTGTTCTGTTCCTTTACTAAAAAGTATAGGAAGTTCATCTTTCTTCCTGGAAGGAACTAAAAAGAAGGAGTCCTGCATTGGTTCGAGCAATACTTCGTCTTAGAGAGGTTGAACTGCTCCTATGGTAAGTGGTTTAAAGTTATCTAGCATTTCTAAATAACATCGAGTATAATAAAAAATATTAGTATACTGTAAAGGAGATGCTACTTTATTGATTTGTACATCATTATTTACAACAGGATTCTTAGCCTTAACAGAAGGCTTAGTAAGGTTGATAATCAGAGGAGAAGAAAGAGGATTCTTGGCCTTAACAGAAGGCTTAGTAAGGTTGATAACCAGAGGAGGCGAAGGAGAAGGTTTGTTACGATGAAGGTCGATAACAAGAGGCTCAAAAGAGGTGAGCTCCCTTTGTTCCCTTTCTACAACAGGAGGCTGTTTGTTATGAGAGAAAAGATGGATAGTCAACACCTGAGAAGAAGAAGGACGAGTAGTACGTCCTTTGACGGGGATTATGAGAACATCTTTTGAAGTATCTTTCTGATCTTCCTCACTATCTATCGCTAATACAATCTTTATGAACTCTTTCTTGTACATCCGAAAATCAGTACAATATGCTTCAATGCCCCTGAAAGGATTTAGGCCAGCTACTTCCTTTTGGACCTCTCCATTGACGTCTACATATTTGAAGCATTGGTGTAGAGTGGATGGTACAATATTATGCACATACAGAAAGGGTCTTCCTAGTAAGGCATTATAAGAGCCACGATTGTCGATCACATAGAAAGTAACCTTTGTACAAAGATTGCCTATTTGAACTTTCAGGCGAATCTTTCCTAAAGGTTCACTTCTTCCAGAATTATATCCCAAGTTTGTCGTGATGGTTGTTGAAAGATTATGTACGGGAATCTTTAATGCATCTAGTAAAGTCTTTGGCATGATATTGAGCACAGATCCAAGGTCGATCAAGATGCGATCAACCTTCATAGTATTGACATATCCTGTGAAGTAGAGGGGTCGGTTATGACGATTATCTTCCAACAACATATCATCTTGTGTAAAGGTGATGTTGGGCATCAGCTCCATCACACTATGACAATGAAAGCAAGTTACAGGCTCCTCCTCTGGCTTCTTGAGGAGTGCTAGACAAGTATCAGCTTGAATCAAGCCTTCACTCAATATCTCTCGAGTTTCTTTTAAGAGATGCAGTAGCTTAAAAATTGATAACCTCGTCGGGGTATTAGCCTGTTGAGCCAGTATATCAAAGTTTTACGGCTTCTCAAGTCCTAAAACTGGAGTCTTCTTTAATACTTTATCAAAGCGGACAGGCTGCTTTCCTTTGTCAGCTGTTATTGGTTTGGGAGGAGTTGGTTCCACTGGAGGTAATAAAACTGATGGAACATTGACAGCGGGAGAAGATGATACTGGAGGAGCCTCTGGAGCTAGAGCAGGGTTCTGCTGACCTTCTAAATAGTCTCTCAGGTAAATTCTTCCAAACCTGGTACCAGTCAAGGCCTCTTCTTCGGATACAGGTTCGAAGGACACCATATTGTAACTTTTTGCCTGAATCTTGCTTCTGGAAGGTTTCTTTTGACAAGATGAAGAGTATGTCCGGTAACCCAAACCAACCCGAGATTGGTTATGTGAAAGACATAGAGAAAGAGGTACTGGAGATCCTTTTCCATGATTTAAGCCGGGAGCCTTTTGTTGATCATATCCCATCTTTGTCACTAGTTTACGAGACTGTGGACTATACAGATGGAAAGCTGGTCGATTTTTGGCTTCTGGCTTTGACATCGTTGTCTCAGAAGGGAAGAAAGAAGAAGGATCTACAGCAGAAGTGAAAGTGGTAGTTTAAGATGGAGGACAATGTTCACCTAACGAAGTCATGTGACATGACTTATATTTGGATGCTTTCTTAGACTTTAAAGAAGGTGTTTCAAAATCAGCTACCAAATCAGGATGAATCTACATGATTTCCCCTTTATCAATAGACAGAGGGACAAGACCATCAGTTCGTGCAGGTGAGAGATTAACAATCTCTAAAGTAGTTCTCGGGATGAAAATGATGCCGTCGGACACAAGTTGAGCAGGAAAATTGCCAAACTGTAAAGAGACGACGTTAGCAGTTACAGTCTTTTTATCTTATTGGAGAGTAATTGCACCAGAATTAACTCTCCTGAATCTTGCCTTTAAGCACATAGCATGCTCGAGTCGGATGTCCGATAAATCTGTGGTAAACACAATATTTGGGGTGGTCAGTTTTACCTACTTCATCTGGCCGTTTTGCCTCTGGCAGTTGAAGTTTATTGCTCTTGATCAAACAATCAAAGATACTCATGACATCATCTTCGTCAAAATAGTATTCTTCTTTCGGACGTGGTGCCCTCTGTGGTGGTGCTGTTGGAGTAGGTGTTGGTTGATTTATGTTTACAGCTAGAGTTTCTTTACCTTTGACATTGATAGCCAAAGTCTCTTTACTCTTGCGATTGTTCTGACGGCCACCATTATTTGGTGTAGCATGTTCATCTTTATCAAGATTAGGCATCTGAATACCTAATTGTTTAAACTTGTCGGCACTTTCTTCTGCCGTTTTAGAATTCACTATGAATGAAGGCCAATCCTGGAACTATGTCGATCCGGTCCACATGCTAATTATAGGCAACAGGTTTGATTTGCAAGTGTCTATAGTCAAAGCATCTGGAGTTCCAAGATGTATTTTGAGTGCCTCACGACGGAATCGTTCAATGAACCGTTCAGTTGTTTCATTATGTTGTTGTTTAATTTTAATGAGAGCATACATAGTCATGTCATTTGTCCCCTCATAAAATTGTTTCAGGAACATTTTTTTGAATCCACAGAAAGAGGTTATACAACCATCTGGCAAACTACGGTACCAGTCGTAAGCTGCACATGCTAAACATCCGACGAACACCCTAGTGAGTAGAGTGTCATTTGGCTGGAGTTGAACAGTCATTACCTCAAAGTGATTGAGGTACTGACTTGGAGATGTGCTACCATCAAACAGCATAATAGTAGGGGTTTGTATTTGGAAGAAAATTGGACTTCCTTCCATTCTATGGGATAAGGCTGCTTGATCCCAAGCTTCTGCAGGCCGTCTTTATGTTTGAAAGCCTCAAATTAAGTACGTAAAAGTTCTACGGCCTTGTTGGTATCTTCCGATGATTGTAGAGTAGTGGATTGATTTGATATGTTAGGAGGGGATACTGCATAATAAGTACCACCTCCAGCACCAGATTGACTTAGAATATCCTGCAAAGGTATTGAAGCGGTGTGAGGGGACTGCACCCCTAGACCAATATTGACGAAAGCTGATGTTGTTATAGGTTCTTGGGTCGGAATTAGATTCGCGACCGGTGGAACCTTATGTTGTGTCATAATTACCGCATGCATGCCTGTCATCATCTCAACTATGCTCTTCAGACTAGCCCCCAAAGCATCAATTCTCTGCTCTTGACTGTTAGAACTAGAAGTATCTTGATCTTTTGTGATGACATAAGCAGTCACTTCTCTAGCTATTGAAGACGAGCTAGTAGAAAAGATGGTCCTTTCAGAACTTTCACTATCAACATCAAAGTCATATAAGGAACCACCTCCAGAATAAGTGATAGAGATGTCCTTTTGACAGAGGGAATCTTGGTTGGAATCAGGAAGATTCCTTTGACTGATTGTTTCTTGGTCGGAAGGAAGATCCCTTTGACCGATTGTTTCTTGGTCGGAAGGAAGATCCCTTTGACCGATTGTGTCTTGGTCGGAAGGAAGATTTCTTTGACCGATTGTGTCCTGTTCGGAAGGAAGATTCCTTTGACCGATTGCATCTCGGCTTCTTGATATGGTATATTGGTATACTCCTTCGCCGGATTCATGAATCCGATCTAAGTATTATTGACTAGGATTGCATGATGCATTACGTCTCGGGCGTTTTCCACCTCCAGTGCTTCGAGACGTCATGTTGACAGAGGCATACAATAATTTATCTTCATCCTGTATCATCGGTTGAGGAACCTGAGAGTAGTCCAGACGGTCAAAGATAGACCGTTTAGCTGATTGACAGCAGTATTTGATAACTACCTCATGGTGATGGTTACAGTAATGTTCTTGGGAATGCATTGGATGAGACAGATTTGGGATCTTCCGCTTCTGTTTAAGAACTTCACAGAGATCGGTTACAACATCAGGATGAGAAGAGGTCGAAGGAACATATTCTTTAATGATATTAGGAACATGATTCCTATTCTTGAGATGTCCCGTTCCTTGAGTGTATAATAAAGTGTTGAGTTGGTTAGCATAGGTAAAGGGGTTCTTGACTTCAGAAGTCTGCTTCTGGCGCAAGTTAGCCATTATCGTAGTCTGTTTGCATTTTGCTGAAGTATGTTTTGACTGGCGCTTGTTGAGATAGGTGCACAGGTCAGATAGATCTGCTACTTGTGTATCTGTCTGAGATACTAGTAGTTTACCCTACTTCGATCTTGAGATGAGCAGGGTAGGAAGATCCGTAGTTACATTTTTAGGATTTGGCAGAATTCTTTTTTGTATTACGCAACCTCTTCTCAAGTGCTTGCTCTACCGCAACTGAGTGACAGAAATCTCAGTTTGAACAGAACTCACTTTCTTAGTAGAGATTTGATTATCTCTGTTCAGAGGAGTAGAGTTCTTGTCCAAAAGAGTTTTTACACTGAGTGGCACATGGGCGCCACCAGAGATACTTCTTATCGAGTCAAGGATTGGAGAAGATGAGGGAGTAGCCAAAAGGCGTTTCCCTTTGTTTTGTGATTAGAAGGCCATAGGCGCAGTTGCGCAAGTTAAGGAAAGGCCAAAGGGCGTTTCCCTTTGTTCTGTTTAACACTCTCACTAGATAGGTTCTTCTCCGAGTTCAGAACTGGAGAAGATGAGGGAGTAGCCAAAAAGCATTTCCCTTTGTTCAGAGCCAAAGAAGCAGTAGGTGCGGGTTGCGCAGGAGTTATGGTTAGCAGAGACGCAATCTGCACAGGTTGCACAGGAGTTCTGATTGACAAAGAAGCCTTCTGTACAGATTATACAGGAGCCATGGTTGGCTGAGAGACAGGTTGCACAAGTTGTACAGGAGCCATGGTTGGCCGAGAGATAGACTGCACAAGTTGCGCAGGAGCTATGGTTGGCCGAGAGATAAATTGCACAAGTTGTGCAGGAGCCATGGTTGGCCGAGAGACAGATTGCGCAAGTTGCACAGGAGCCATTGTTGGCCGAGAAGACTTAGGAATCCACACAGTATCCCTTTTGCTCGTAGTAGCAACGACGGTGCGCTTGGTACCCCCAGCACTGATCATTGCCTCGTAAGCGGTTTGGTCGACTTGAACGACCAAAGTCTTCTGCATCTTGGTGATCGATGCGGTATCACATTGAGTTGTCACTTTCTCGTCAGATGAGAATGTTCCCCAGTAGAGTTGTTATTTTGTTTGCAAGAACAAAAGTTTGATTTCTACAAACTAAGAAAGAGTACAAATATACAATTGATTTCTGAAAAAGTACAACTATAAGAATCCGATCAGAAGACGATCACTTTATCCCTTGGACGATGTGATATCGAAGACCCGAGCCACTGGAGGATGTAACAGCACTTTAGCAGGAGATTATGATCATTCGTTACGATTATAAAATGATTTGAAACTCCATTTATAGAGTTCTTGAAATAATTGTTTAGCAGTTATTCTGTGTTGCACGCGCCGCAGGTTGCGCGCCCCTGTTCACTTGCACGAGCGGTTGCACAAATTGCTGTGGACGCGTGGCATCATTTGAGTGAGACGCGTATGGTCATGAGCAATGTAGTGGACACATTCTACGAAGTTAATAGCATACGTGTCACGTCACCCTACTCTAGACATCAATTCGATCACATTGTATGAGCTTCATCAGGTTACGCGGGGGCAAAATATAGCAACTTGTGCGAGCGGTTGCACCAACTGCTGTGGACGCATGGCATCGTTTGAGTGAGATGTACATGGTCGTGGGCAGTGTAGTGGGCACGTTCTGCAAAGTTAGTTGCTTGGGCGCCACGTTACCCTATTCTGGACATTATTTATTCACCTTGTGCGAGCTTCATCAGGTTGCGCAGGGGCACAATGTTACGGGGGCACAATGTAGCGACTTGTGCGTTCTGCTGTCAGGTTGCACGGAAGCGCAATATAGCAACTTGTGTGAACTGCTGTCAGGTTGTGCGGGAGGTACAATGTAGCAACTTGCGCGAACTGCTAGCTGTCATCAAATCCGACCAAATCTTCTCAAGTTTCGTATTGCGTGGAATTCGAATGGATTTTCTTCGATATTTATGTTGTCAGTTGGCAGCCGTTACAGCTTCTTGAGGAGACACGCCACGTGGCGCTCGCGCAACCTGAGGTTGGCACAGCCTGATGTGGCGCAACTTATGTTGGCGCAACCAGATGTGGCACAAGTTATTGATATGATGTATTTTGAAGAGATGATTTATGGGTGAGCAGTATAACTTAATTTTTAGCCTCTATACTTTAAAGTGTCAGAATTCAAGAAAGCGTATCGCACCTCCTTCAGCGGCACCAAAGGCCCTTCCATGGCAATCGACAGCTTGGAAGAGCTGAAAGGTCACTTCGAGCTCCTCGGCATTGAAGAAGCCAAGCAAGTCGCCTGCGCACAACTTCAACTACGTTTGAACACGCAGACTGATTGGTCGTGCACAAACGAGCGATCCGACGTGACAACTACTCAATGTCGATCTCTTGGGCCACGTTCCGCAAAGCCTTTGAAGTTGAGTACCTTCCCTCAGCCATTCGTCAAGAGAAGGAAAATAAATTCATGCAGTTGAAGCAAGGGAACCGGGCAGTACAATAATATGCGACAGATTTTAACAGATTGTCCAAATTTGCTGGTGCATTTCTTCCTACAGAGGAGTATCATGTACGATGATTCAAAGTGGGCTTGCGGCCCTCTATTGCCGCTCATGTGGCAGTACCGGAGTACAAGACCATGGGCGATGCTCTAAATCATGCTCTGTGCCTCGAGAGCCAGTACCCTTCCGTTACTGTCGACATTGTGCACCACTCCAATCACAAACGTCCTAGCTATATAGGAGGCAACAGTCATGCTGTAAAGCGTCCAAACAACAGGGGCAACCAGGGACGGAATACTGGGCCTCGTCGTACAAAATACAATTATATCAGACACAATGCCAGCGAGTTCGTACATTGAACATAGATTGTCACTTTTGTGAAAAAGGGGGCACTACGCTAGAGATTATCTTTTTCGACTGTGAAGACAGGACGCTTCGTCGCGACCAAATCATCAAAATCAAGGCCCGGCTCCTCAAGCTCCCCAATATGTATAACAAAATGGCCAGGATCGTCTTCCTAATGCTCAATGGCACATCTACGCCATGACTCGAGACGAGGTGTTCGCCTCAGATACAGTCGTGACAGGTATACTACTTATCAATAATAAACCTGCTCGTGTACTATTTGATTCAGGTGACATGTATAGTTTCATATCAGTGGACTTTACCATCGAGAACAAAATTCCTGTGACACCGTTAGACCTTGATCTTAGCATTCACATACCGTCGGGTACGTCACTACTCGCAGACTTAGCCTACAAAGACGGAATCATCTGTATAGGAGGGAAAAAGGTTTATCTCTATGCGATAGTTCTAGACATTAAGGACTACGAATCATTCTGGGAATGGATTGGCTTGGCCCTTGCAATACCACCATTGACTGTACAGAAAAATGGTCACCTTCTGCATACCTGGAGTGCCCGAATTCTGTTACTCATGTGCTGAAGCATCATCGACCTGTATGGTGATCTCGACAATTTCTGCTCGGAGGATTATACATTCAGGATGCGAAGGCTACTTGGCATCCATTCGAGACACGTGAGTAGATGGTACAAATGCGGGTCAAACCGACGTTATGGCAGAATTCTCCAATGTGTTCCCGGACGAGCTACCTGAAATGCCACCCAACTTAGAAATTGAGCTCAGCATTGACACATTCCCTAATACCCGACCGATTTCTAAGGTCCCGTACAGAATAACACCTGCAGAACTAAAAGAGCTCAAGGTCTAATTGTAAGAGTTGCTCGATAGGGGATTCAATCGTCCTAGAATCTAGCCATAGGGAGCGCCCGTGTTGTTTGTGAAGAAAAAGGACGGGTCAGTGCGTCTGTGCGTCGACTACCGTGAGCTGAAAAAGCTACCGTCCGGAACAAGTATCCATTGCCCGTATATACGATTTATTCGATCAATTGCAAGGTGCCTCGGTATTTTTGAAGGTCGACCTCCGCTCAGGCTATCATCAACTCAAGATCAAGTCAGACGATGTGCCAAAGTCGGCCTTTCGTACTCGTTATAGCCACTACGAGTTCTTGGTGATGCCATTCGGCCTGACAAATGCTCCTGCCACCTTCATAGATCTAATGAATCGGGTGTTTCGTTTGTTCCTCGACAAGTTCTTGGTAGTCTTCATAGACGATATCCTCGTCTATTCTAAGGACCGAGTGTAACACGCAGAATATTATTGGACCGTATTCCAGACCCTCCGAAATAATTAGTTATTTGCAAAGAGGAGCAAGTACAAATTTTGGCTGAGCAGCGTATCCTTTCTTGGACACATTATTTCATCCGAAGGTATTGCAGTCGACCCGAAGAAAGTTGAAGCCGTTGCTGATTGGAGGCGGCCTGCGTCGGCTAGTGAGATTCAAAGTTTTCTTGGTTTGGCTCTATACTACAGACGCTTCATGAAAGATTTTTTGAAGATTATATCGACATTGACTCGCCTCACTCAAAAGGGAGTCATGTATGAGTGGTCGGACGACTGTGAAGCTTTCTTTCAGGAGCTGAAGCAGCGGCACATTTTGGCCCCTATACTCGCACTTCTGGAAAGGGTAGAGGGTTTTCAAATATTTAACGATGCTTCAGGCCAGTGCTTGGGATGTATACTCATGCAGCGAGACAAGGTGATCACCTTCGCCTCCAGACAATTGAAGCCGCACGAGAAGAACTATCCTACGTACGACTTGGAGTTAACGGCGATTGTGTTCACGTCAAGATTGTGGCGTCACCATCTTTATGGCGTGGCGTGCATGATCTATACCGAACATAAGAGCCTCAAGTATCTCTTCACTCAGAAGGAGCTGAACTTACGACAGCGGCGTTGGCTGGAACTAATCAATGACTATGACTTGACGATCGACTATATGTCGAACAAGGGAAATATTGTGGCAGACGCTCTGAGTCATAAATATCTTGCCTCATCGTGCATCAACAGCAAACTACTATGGGACCTTGAAGAGATGGGCATCGACCTTCGAGTTCTATTCAGAGATGTACAGTTGGTGCAATTACAGTTGGAGCCGAGCTTGCGAGAAAAGATCAAGACCGCTCAGAAGGACGATCTGTACATGAAGAAGATGCGAGAGCTGGTTTCAACGGGGAAGGTCACCGACTTTGTAGAAGATGATACCAACGTGCTATGATTGAAAGGCCGACTACGCGTTCCGGACGAATTAAAACTTAGAAAGTAGATATTAACGGAGGCACATTATGCGAAACATAACTTGCATCCAGTAGCACTAAGATGTATAAGGACCTCCACACGATCTTCTGGTGGCACAGGATGAAGAGAGAAGTGGCACTCTTCGTGTCGCAATGCATGGCATGTCAGCAGGTGAAAGCTGAGCATCAGAGACTGGGCGGAAAGATGCAGAACCTTACCATTCGAGAATGAAAATGGTATCACATCACTATAGACTTTGTTGTTAGCCTGCCGAAGACGCCACGAGGGGACGATGCCGTCTGGGTCAACGTCGATCGATTAACCAACTCAGCACACTTCATTCCTATTAAAGTCACTTGGAGCATCGATCGCCTTGCTCAGATCTATCTTGATAAAATAGTTCGGCTGCATGGGATACCAGTATCCATCATCTCAAATTGGGATGGAAGGTTTGTGTCACTCTTCTGTTGTAGTCTTCAGTCAGCAATGGGGACCAAGTTAAAATTTAGCTCAGCTTACCATCCTCAGACCGATGGCCAAACAGAACGGATGAACCAGATTCTCGAAGACACGTTACGCCTCTGTGCAATCAACTTGAAGTCAAGTTGGAAAGTTCATCTACCGTTGGCCGAATTTGTATATAATAATAGCTATCAGTGTAGCATCCAAATGGCGTCATATGAAGCCTTGTACGTCCAGAAGTGCAGATCACCCATTTGCTGGGATAAAGTCGAAGAATGGAAGATTCTTGGCCCAGAGCTGGTGGAACAAACCGTGGAGAAGGTGAAGCTCATTCGGAAAAGACTGAAGATTATACAAAGTCGTCAGAAGAGCTATGCCGACACCCACCGAAGACCAGTTCTTGTAAGGCGACCAAGTGTTTTTGAAAGTAATGCACATGCGAGGAGTCACCAGATTTGGAGCAAAGGGGAAGTTAAGTCCAAGATTTGTCGGTCCCTTCGCGATATTGAAGCGAGTCGCCCCAGTAGCTTATCAAATTGCGTTGCCGCCAGCATTGTCAGATGTGCATGATATTTTCTACTTCTTACAACTACGAAAGTATGTGCACGATTCGAGCCATATGGTAGTTGAGACAGCTAGATCTGAAGGAAGACTTATCATATATGGAAGAGCCGGTGCAAATTTTGGAGCACAAGGGCAAACTACTTCGAAATCGTACCATTCCTCTCGTTCGCGTACTCTGGAAGAACCATGCGGTCGAAGAGTCAATCTGGGAGCTCGAATCCGAGATGAAAAAGAAGTTCCTTTCGTTGTTTCCTAGCGGTAGGTTCTCCTCTTAAGTTTTAAGGATGAAACTTTTTCTTAGTTGGTTATGATGTAGTGCCCCGTCCCTACATCGTCCCCGTTTTCGTCCACGGGGTACGAAAAAGGAACACTGTCACTACCGATTGAATCGGAACCGATAGATCGGGATCAGTTGAATCGGTCGAACGGGAACGACTGAATGAAGATCCTTTATCATTATGGAAAGGCTTCTTCGAAATCAAGTCCCGTATTCAGAGGGTTGTACCTCAAGGATAGACTCTGCGGGCTGAGTCGGGAGAGACCTCTCGTTGCTCTATTTTTTATGCCGCACTTGCCTTTGGATTTGGTTTTATGAATGCATTTTCGTTAATGTTTTCGATGGTTTTCATGGCTTGCATTTTCGAACTCGCATTTACATATCGAACTCCTTGAATTGTACAGTGTTCTAATCAGTTACTTATACGATTTTAGGTGATCGCGTAGGTGCCGTCTGGCACAACCAACGGGTCTTTTGCCTCAAACAAATAATCAAAGTGAGTGGCTGGACCCTTATTTTTCCTTGATCTTCTTCAATCTCAAATCAATCAGTAGAATGCTAGTTGGTTATGTAAGTGCACGAAAGCTTAGATTTTAACGAACCGTTGCACGATTCATCACGTACGCACACTATAGAACTATTATGCCAAGAAAATGCCGCATGCTTAATACCTTATGTCTGCTATAAAACCTAGATAAACAAAGTTTTAAATCCTTGAATAACCATCACCATAACACAACAAAACAACGATGACAATGGTTATGTTACTCATGAACTAAAGATTTTGCTTGAATAACTAATCTAACCTTGCACGGTCATTGGACAACTCATGCACGAGGAACGGCTTCCTCGAGCGATGCCCCGAGACACGGGATCGTTTCGGCCTAGGAGGAAGCAAACGATAGCTGAGCTCGACGAAAGCAAAACATGGTTATTCGGGGAACTTGCAGCGGGGATTGCTACTCACACTGAAAGGGTCACCGTCTAATCAACTATAGTCCAAAATGGCTTGTGGTGCCAGTGAACTTTGTAGTTCCCCGCTCCGTGAAGGCACTAGATAAACAGAGAGATCGGATTACTGGCTCTGCAACAGAAGACGATTAATCTGGGTGAGTGGACAAAGACTTATTTTACGATTCGCTTATGCCTAATAAGAATCTGAGTTTTTGATTGAATGTTACTGTTAATAACAAGATGGTAAATCGTTGAGTATGCTTATAAGAGAATTCACATGTTGCCATGCTAAGAACAATAAAAGAGTTAACCGGTATCACTCCCTGTTCCCGAAATACGCAAATTTCTTACTTTTTCCTGTATATGGTATCTGACACCTGTATCTAAATTGCATGTATCATGTATTTATAACTGGCCATGGCATGGAACAATATCTCATCGCGGATTAGTGTGCCACCCCTTGTCCTTGTCTGGTTGTAGGCGTGGCTCACTGCTTCGATGATAAGATTTCTGAACCGTGTTGTGGTTAGGATTATATTTAATTAATTAAATTAGTTGTATTATGCACCATTTAACATGTCATTAGTCATATGGTTAGGTCATGTTAGAGATTAGGGTTTGGTGGAGCCAACCCTCACCCACTATAAATAATCTCTTCCACATTTTCTTTCCTCATTCATTTCCCTCAACCACCAACCCACTTAGGCAAGTACATCTTGCACAAATGAGAGACCACTTGCATTTTTTATTTCTTGTTATTTCTTTGATATTATTAGTCTAGATTGTTCATCTCTTCATTCTCTACAAATTTAGTTCTTGGTGTTTTTGATTTTAGTTGCTACTTTTGTGTAGATCTAAGTTTCTAAAAATAATATTTAATGGATTTTTGTGGTTTTGATCTATAAAACTTGGTTGTTTTCTAAAACTATTTGTTCTATGTTGTAGAGAATTTGATTTTATTCAGTTTTGGCTTTTATTTCGCTTGATTTCGAGTTCGGATGAGCAACTTATGGCCATGGCAAGTTTTTGGAACTTTTACGGCTGAACTTGCTGTTTGGGGACGACGACCCCCATGCGCCGGGATTGTCCATGCGCTAAAATTTTCATGCTCCCGGGAGGCCATGCATCGAGAGGCCATGTGCCGTGAAGTCCCGGCAACGCATCCTTTTGACTTCGTGCATGTCATGCGCGTAGGTTCCCTATGCGCATGAACTGAAGACGCAACGTGAGTTTTATCCATGCGCTGGAATTTTCATGCGCTGGAATTTTCATGTGCTAGAATTTTCATGCGCTAGAATTCCCATACATTGGAATTCTCGTGCGCTGAAATTTCCATGCGCTAGGATTCTCATGCGCTGGAATTCTCATGCGCTAGAATTTCTTGCGCTTGAATTTCATGCGCTGGGATTCTCATGTGCTGGAATTCTTTTGCGCTAGAATTTTCGTGCGCTGGAATTCTCATGCGCTGAAATTCTCCGAATTTACTATTTTTGCCTGTTTGAGTTGTTTTGTGGCTATAATCTTGTAAAACTCAAAACATGAAAGTTTTAGATCCTTGTCTTGGCTTCAAAAATCTTTCTATCTTGCTCTAAGTGGAGTTTATATGCGATTGATAGTTTCAATTCCCCCGTAGATGTTCTTGATCTTTCTTGCATGTTTTTGTGTACTTGACCTTCATTTCCGACCTGACTAGGTATGCATGTGCTGGAAAATCCTACGCCTGTGTAGAAGCATGGAAAAGAACAAGTAAAATCTATGCGGCTCAGAGCAGTGGGAGTCTCATGCGGCTCAAAAAATCACTTAGAGCCACGCGGCCATGGGTAGTTCAAAAGCAGGCATCCACAGCTGGCCATCATTACTATGTGCAGCTGGCTCATTTAATGCTCTGACGCAATGCAGCAGCCCTGACACAACAGATTGACGGCTCTGACATAAAGGTGAAATAATGACTCTTGACCTGCTCCTAGAGAGACGAGGAAAATCTTTACAGCTGGCATGATCTACCCATTTTCAAAGCTCTTTATGCAGCTCAGTTGCAAAGACTTCCATGCGGCTCAGTTGTAAGGACCCACATGCGGCTCAGTTGCAAAGACTTCCATGTGGCTCAGTTGCAAGGACGTTCATGCGGCTCAGTTGTAAGGATGTCGATGCGGCTCAGTTGTAAGGACCTCCATGTGGTTCAGATTAAAGGACGTCCATGCGGCTCAGTTGTAAGGACCTCCATGCGGTTCAGATTAAAGGACGTCCATGCGGCTCAGTTGTAAGGACCTTCATGCGGTTCAGATTAAAGGATGTCCATGCGGCTCAGTTGTAAGGACCTCCATGCAGTTCAGATTAAAGGACTTCCATGCGGTTCAGATAAGGCCATCCTTATGCGGCTCTGACACGAGGCCGCACTCATGCGGCTCAACTATGACAGTCCTCCATGCGGCTCGCAGCAGTTGGGACACGTGGCAGGAGTTGATCAAATCTCAACAACTCAAATTTATGGCAATTGACATAACAGGTTGTTGGGACACGTGGCAAGAGATTGACCAAGATTTATTCACTTGGATTTGCTGACATCAACAAATCATCACAATACGGATTTATTTCAATCAACATTAACTGCCCAGATCGATTTCCAAAAAACCATACAGATTTGGCACAATCAACAATAACTGCCCAGATTTGTTACAATCAATATTAACAGTCCGGATTGATTTTCAACAAACAGGATCAAGACAAATCTTAACGAATCCCTAACCACCCGTGTTACGACCCGCATCCTAGAATAAGGGCATGAGAAGTGGGTACGTCCAGCCTACGCCGCAATGTCGGCTGTAGAACGCTGTCCTAGGTCACAACATCTAACAATATAATTCTAAGCAGTTTATACTCCCCGAATGGGGGTGACATAGCAGAAAGTAAACTCAATCACAACTAAGGAAGATGAAGCACGATATGATATAGAACTCAAAGAAATGTAGATGATCAGAAGAGTCTAAGATAACATCTCAGCAAACATCTAGAAATATAAGTCTCAACTACTGAATATGAAAGAATATATACAATCTAGATCTCAATGACAGAAATAAAGTCTAACTAAGCTAGTCTCAAGACAACATAAGTAAGATAAAGCCTAACTAAACTAGTCTAGGCAGTAGGAGTAATGTCATCAGCTAGAGCTGGGTCCTCCTGAGAGTCCAGCTCACAAGTGTCGTCTAGGGCTGTCCCATAGAAAGCATCCACACAGGCCTCCTCCTCGTCCACTATAATATTTTTAACAGGTCCAGTCAGGACAGAGCGAGCACAATATATCTCAACAGTTCATAGCAGGTTAGAAAATATAATCATACAGTAAAGTAAGATACAGGAACTGAAAGAAAGTACAGAATGTAAACAGGAAAAGAATTGTAATAGAAATATCTACTATAAGTAGAGAACTAACAGTGGCTAGTGAGTCAGAGTACAATATAAACATGTAAATGGCATAGGAGATTCTGATGCTACACTACGGAAAGATTCTGATGCTACACTACTTGGATATTATTCACATGTCTACTTCTACTCCCCCGTAACCCCAATCAACACACAAGGATCCAGCCAGGTTATGTTATGATTCCATGCAATGGCCCACAAGGGGTGATACATGGTAGGCCCATAAATGGATGATTCTAGGAATGCCCATAAATGGGAGATTCAAGGAGACTCTGTGATCATGAGAGTACATGTCACAAGTGATCAAAGAACCATGAAGCATAGTGATACACAATGTAAGTGAAACGCACAGAACATGTAGTATCCGATGCTCCTGAAGGATAACATCTCAAGAAGGGATCCATATAGTACTAATCCGTGTGACCAACGTGACAGTATCAAGTAAAGTAATTTAAAACAGAAAAATAATTCTAAACAGGATATAAAATGATCAGAGGATGTACTCGCCTGCTATCTGAGTGTCCGGATAAAATGTACTGTCCGAGGAGAGGTGTCTGGCTCCTAATCAGAACAGTACATGTCACAACAAGTCTAAAATGATAACAAGATGCAATTCAATGCATTCTAAATGAATCTAGGTCAAACTAGGCCAAAGTCAACTCTTGGTCAACTCTGGTCAGCCCTAGAAGTCAAACCTAGGTCAACTATGGTCAAACTAGGTCTAACAAGTCTAAATTAGGTCAAACAAGTTATTCTAGGTCTAAACAAGTCTAGGTTATGTTAAACTAGGTTTAACAATCATTCTAAGTCCTAACAAGTCTATATTAGTCAAAACACTACTATACTAGACTATACTAACATCACACATTGCATCCATAGGCTATGGTCCTAGGCTAATACACACACATTGGAAACCATATTATACCTATATACCTATACTTATACATCACATTATAGGTACATACATATATATATATATATATATATATATATATATACATACACATAAATACATAGATGCATATTTACATAATATTCACAAGTATCTGTACTAGATACATACGTATACTACATATATAGATATACATATATTACTTATATACATGCATAAATATACATAGGTATATAGGAACGTAGAAAGGGATAGAAGGAGGAGTGAGGGAGAGTGACAAATGTGTGTGTGTGCATGAAACATATGAGTGAGAGTGTGCTAGAGTAAGTGAGTGTGTGTAACAGGAAGGTGAATCATAGCATAATGTATATAGTGTCAAAGTTATGTGTGTAAACATGTATAAAGAGGGTGTTCTCAGATTATTACATGTGTGTGCGTATAATAGGTGTAGACATGTGTGTGTTGGTGAATGAGTGTAACAGTGATAGGAAATGTAAAATAGTGTGTGTGTAGGAGTGTTCTCAGGTGGGGGTGTGAAGAGTGTCATTGTGTGAGAACAATGTGGGTGTTCAGTAAACAGGGAAGGGAATGAAAATTAATACACAAGTTCAGTCAAAACAGAAAAGGAACCCAATTCAGTTTTGTTGAAAACTTCTAAACCAGATTTCGAAATCAATACTCAATGAAACCACCCCAAAATCGACCCACAGCTAGAAAACATGTAGGTATATCATATTAGACCCTTAAACAAGTAATTAACATCAATTAAACAGGTTAATTAACTGCCAAAGTTTGAATTTCAAAACTGGAAAATACGGAAATATAACTTGGTATCAGAATTTAGGTAAATACAAAAATATAAATCGAAAACATGTTAACATGCCAATTCACTAGTTGGTAAATCTAATATAGGGTGTGCCCGTATCTCAGAATGTGTCTCGTGTCCACCACGAGGATAAGACGTATCCAAATCAAAATAAACCCAAATCAGCACAAACTGGATACTGCACAATGCACTGTCTCGTGCACGAGTACACGTATGTCGTGCTCGTGTCACAGGCTAAACCAAGCCTCGTGCTCACAACCCTAGGTTCGCCTAGGATCCAGCTACCTACGTGTCACCCTGATCATGTCCACATTTTTCGTGTCCAGACTTATCAAGCCGTATCAGTGGCAGAAAACCCACTGTACGCGTGCAGTACAAAATCAGTGCACGAGCACGTGCTCGTTTGACACGACACGGGGACACATGAGACTTGACACACGTGGTGTCAGTCAATGCCCCTAGCCACGTGTCAAGTGGTTCGTGTCGAGTCGCCGTGTCCATGGAGAAATTCACCCCGAGTAGCAGGAGAATACTGTAGCCGCGTACGAGGACTGTATTCGTGTCCAAATCCTGATACGACACGTCACAAAAACAACCTCAGACCAAAAGAAATCCATAAGCAACAATTAACCCTAGAAATCTATTCAATTACTTTCCTAAAAATAGATCGAAATGCCCTTTTGGGCATTTCAACAAACACCTATGCCTACAGTCGGATACGTGTCCGATACGGACACGAAATGGGTCCACCTGACACGAAACCAAATCCTACTGTTAGGGGACTCCTAGGGCTAGGCTACCATGCAAAGAAAACTAGAATTTAATGGTGTTTAGATGGTTTTACCTATTGGTGAGCTTTTCAAGAAAAATCCCTTTCTAGAACTTTTTCCTTTGATAACAAACTCTACCAAATTGCTCTCCCACTAAAATTTCCTTCCATGGACAGAAAGTATAGATGAGTTAGAATCTAATGCAATTAGTTTGGATTGAAAAGGAATTAAAATGGATTTTCTATGAATTAATGAAGTTGGAAAAATACCTCTTCATCTCAAGCTTTGTGAAATTTCCTAAAGAGGCTTAACCTAATGGAAGAGACTACTTATAGGGTGGGGTTCCCTAGGCTAGTGTGGCCGGCCAACTAAGTTAGGGTTAGGGTTCGGCAATAGCTAATAGGCTTTAGGCTTTGTTTCATAAGTTAAGGCTATGTGATTTCCTATTGATCCCAAAACCATGAGTCATGACTTATCTATTCTATGGTTAACTTGAGTCTAATGACTAACCATGGGTTAACTCTAGTCTAACTAGGGTTACATGACCTAACCAAGTCCAAACACAACTAGGGTTAGCTTCTAGGTTAGTCTACCAAAGTCAATGCTAGTCAAAGTCAACCTAGTCAACCATCATTCAAATAATTCCAAAATAAATCCTAAAAATTCCTATAAATTCAAATAAATTATAATAAATTCAAATAACCTTAAAAATGACAAAAATACCCTCAAACTAAAAATATGGTAGTGACAAATCTACCCTCCTTAAAAGAATTTTGTCCTCAAAATTGAAAGGCGAAACGCAACTGATGAGAAGGACAGAAAGTATACCTCAAGGTCCAAAAAGATATGGGTATCGCTCGCGCATCTTATCCTCCCGCTCCTAGGTAGACTCTCCTAGAGAATGATGCCTCCATGCGACGCGAACCAAAGGTATCACCTGGTTCCTCAGTACCTTCTTTCGTCGATCCAAAATCTCTACTGGCTGCTCTGGATAGCTGAGAGAAGGCCCAACCTCAATCTCCGAATAATCGAGCACATGGCTAGGGTCAGCCATGTACCATCTCAACTATAATACATGGAATACGTTGTGGACCCCCACTAGTACAGGTGGCAAATCTAGCCTGTATGCCACGTCACCGACTCTCCCGCAGATAACAAAAGGGCCGATGAAGCGCGGGCTAAGCTTCCCACCTCCACCAAAACGTATCGTACCACGAGTCGAAGATATCCTCAAGAAAACCTGGTCTCCAACCTAATCACAAGCAAGGTCTCAATTTAGTTATGATAAACAAACATGATCAATAAAACACAAACCCTAAATCTAATCCTACTCTAATCTGTACCTCAAACTCCAACGGGCTCCGGTGGCTATCGACCCAGTGCCGATGTCTGTCCTGCACCACGCGAAGTCTGTCCCTGACAAGCTTCACCTTCTCTACTGTGTCAACAACCATCTCTGGTCCCAGTAAAGCTCGCTCACCAACATCATCCCAAGATAAGGGCGTACGACACCTACGCCCGTACAGAGCCTCGAAAGGTGATATCTCAATGCTGGCCTAAAAGCTGTTATTGTAAGTAAACTCCACCAAATGTAGATGATCCTTCCAGGAACCTCCAAAGTCTAGGACGTACGTCTGCAGCATATCCTTAAGTGTCTGAATAGTCCTCTCTGACTGTCCGTCCGTCTGGAGGTGGTATGCAGTACTAAACTTGAGCTGAGTGCCCAAGATGGTCTACAGACTCCTTCAGAAATAGGAAGTAAAGTGACTATCCCGATCCGAGATGATGCTGACCGGAACCCCATGAATCCTGACTATCTGCCGCATGTACATCTCCGCAAGCCTCTCTGTAGATGTACCCACCTTGAATGGCAAAAAGTGGGTCAATTTGGTCAACCTGTCAACAATGACCCAAATTACATCTTTTCCTCCTGGTGTATGCGGCAATCCAGATACAAAATCTATAGTGATATGCTCCCACTTCCACTCGGGAATGGACAATGGCTGTAACAATCCACCGGGCCTCTGCCTCTCTGCCTTGACCTGCTGACAGACCAAGCACCTAGCTACGAAACGAGCTACCTCCCGTTTTATCCTGGACCACCAAACATGCTCCCTCAGATCTCGGTACATCTTGTTGGCACCAGGGTGTATAGAGTACTGAGATCTGCGGGCCTTCTGCAAAACCTGCTCCCTGAGCTCTCCGCTGGGCACACATAACCTGGAACCGTGCCTCAAAGCACCATCCTCTACAAGAGAAAACTCGCCATCCAGCAATCCTGTTCGAACCTGCTCTCGGAGACACCGTAGAGCAACGTCCTCAAACTGTGTCGACTTGATCCTCTCCACCAAGTCTGACAGAATCTGCAGGCCTCACATCTGCATCTGCACTTCGGGCACAATCACCTCAATCCTAAGGCTCTCCAATTCTGCAAGCAAGTGCCGATCCATAGTCAAACACATGGCCGTTGGATACCTACTCAAGGCATTGGCAACCACGTTGGCCTTCCCTGGGTGATACTGAAGTAATATGTCAAAGTCTTACATCAACTCTAGCCATCTGTGCTGCCTCATGTTCAGCTCCTTCTGAGTGAACACATACTTTAAGCTCTTGTGATCTGTAAAAATCTCCACCCTCTTTCCATACAGATAGTGCTTCCACAACTTCAGAGCAAATATTACTGCTGCCAGCTCCAGGTCATGGGTAGGGTAGTTCTTCTCATGGGTACGTAACTGCCTGGATGCATAGGCAATCACCTTCCCGTGCTGCTGCAATATACAACCCAGCCCCTTCCCTGAAGCGTCACTATAGATAGTGAATCCCCCTGATCCTGAAGGCAATGTCAGAATTAGAGCTGTTGTAAGCCGCTTCTTCAACTCATCAAAAGCTGTCTGACACTCCTCTGACCAAACATACTCAGCATCCTTTCGGGTCAACCGAGTCAACGGCTCTGCAACCCGGGAGAAATCCTGCATAAATCTCCTATAATATCCTGCCAGCCCCAAGAAACTGCGGATCTTTTTAATTGAAGTCGGCGCTGCCCATGCCTCAACTGCTACGATCTTCTTGGGGTCAACTGAGATCCCATCTCCAGTCACCACATGCCCCAAAAAGTCAACCCGGTCCAAGAAGAACTCATACTTGGAGAGCTTTCCATAAAGCTGCTCCTTCCTGAGAGTCTCCAGCACTATCCTCAAATGCTCCCCGTGCTCTTCCTCAGTCTTAGAATATACCAAGATGTCGTCAATGAATACCACCACAAACTGATCCAGGTACTGGTGGAACACCTTGTTCATTAGGTTCATAAATACTGCTGGTGCATTGGTTAGCCCAAACGGCATAACCAAAAACTCAAACTGCCCGTACCGCATCCTGAAAGCGGTCTTGGGAACATCCTCCCCCTTCACCTTCACCTGGTGATATCCTGACCTCAGATCAATCTTGGAAAATACCCGAGCTCCGCTCAACTGGTCAAAAAGATCATCGATCCGCGGCAGTGGGTATCTGTTCTTGATCGTGAGGTTGTTGAGTGCCCTATAGTCAATACACATCCGTATTGACCCATCCTTCTTTGGCACAAATAATACTGGTACACCCCATGGTGACGAACTCGAACGGATGAAGCCCTTGTCCTGCAGCTCATCCACCTGCTTCTTCAGCTCCACCAACTCACTATTGTTCACCCGATAGACATGCTGAGAGATGGGTTCCGCTCCCGAAACTAAGTCTATCGAGATCTCAATGTCTCTGTCTGGTGGCAATCCAGGCAACTCCTCTGGAAAAACATCCATATACTCTGCTATCAAGGGGTGTGGAATCGTCTGCTCCTCAATCGAGACTCCGCAGAAAACTTTGCTGCTCTGCTCCGCCTGACGTCTGGAATACTCGAACTCTGGCTCCACCGACACTCTGAAGAGAAATCTACCCCCTCTGTAATCAATGCTGGCGTGGTGCCTGCTCAACCAATCCATACCGAGTACTATATCGTAGTTCAACAATGGCATTACGAGCAGGCTCACCTCCAACTCATGGCCTCCCAAAACAACACTCCGACCCTTACAAACATCACTCACGAGTATAATGCCACCTCCGGTCATGATCTTGTAAGTCCTAGGCAACGATTCAGCTATAATACCGTGTCTAATCGCAAATGATACTGATATGATGCTATGCAAAGCACCGAAATCAAATAATACAAAAGCTGGACTGGAGTCGAGAAGAACCGAACCTGCGATCAGCTCTCCTATTACCTCTGCATCTCCGGCCACCATGGCGAAAGCTCGCCCCTGCTGGCCTGCTGCTGGTGCTGGACGAACCTCTGCTGCTGTGTCGGCAGGGCTGGTCCCCTCTGCTGGCCTGCTGGAGCTCTGACTGCTGCTCCCTGAGCTGCTCGTCCAATGCGACACTCCCTCATCTGGTGGTCTGCTGAACCACACACTCAGTACTGGCCCAGCCTCTTTCGGCACTCATTGAAGACATGCCCGGGCTTCTTACAGTAAGCACAAGTGATAACCTGTCTCTGGCCCTGCTGGTGCTGTCTCGGCTGCTGCTGCTGTCTCTGCTGGAACGGCTGCGGCTGGAACTGCCTCAGCTGCTGGTGCTGAAAGTGAGGCCTCTTGGCCTGGCCTCCGCTGTTGCTTTCCCCAAGTGGGTCTCACCCCCCTCTTGAGCCTAAGCTCAAGATCATCCTCAGCCAATAAGGCTCCCGTCAAGATCTCCTCGAAAGTGGCATCCCTGTTGCCCTTGGTCAAGGACTTGACTTCCTTGACCAAACCCTTCCGGAACCTCTGGGCCTTCGCCGTCTCGCTCAAGCCCTCTACGAATCTGCCGAGGCAGCCGAACTCTCCAGTGTACTCCTCTACTGTCAGGCTCCCCTGAACTAAGCTCTCGAACTGTGACTCCAAGGCTCGGAGCGCTGAATCTGGAAAGAACTTCTTCTTGAAGAAGCCATTGAACTCCTCCCAGGTCTGTCCAGCTACCCCCACCCTGGGGTATGACTGATACCAGGTGCGAGCAAGATCTCGCATCCGGAAAGCTGCTGCCTCTATCTGGAGATCTGCCGGTATCCGGGCCAGGCGGAAGATCTTCTCTATATGCTCGATCCACTCATCAGCATATAGAATCCCCTTCATCCCCAGGAAGTCTCTGGGGCTCATCTTCTAGAACTGCTCTATCCTCGGTATCCTCGGCTGCTGAACCACTAGTCGAGATGCGACTGTCTTAAGGGCCAACTCTATGCCCCTGTCCTGTCGGGCCTGCTGTCGGTCCATAAACTGCTGGAAGTAAGCGAACATCTGTGCCGCATCCACGTATCCTGTAGGCGGCGGTTGCTGGAACTGCATCTCTGGGATGACTGGATCCTGCCTCCTAGATGGTGGAGGCATACCCCCTGCTGCTGCTGCTGAATCCCCAATACGAGCAGAGGTGGCAGGAGCTGCAGTCTCATGTACCTGCTGAACTGGCTGAGAGGTAGTAGTCCCCTCTACAGCATCCACATGAATGGTACGCTACGACCGCGTCTCCACCATCCTGAAGACAGACCAACAAGAGTATCAATTTCTGAGAAAGAAGCGATATAACAAAGGCGGACAGTTAAAATTCAAAAGAATCAGTTGACAATAAGGATTTAGATGGCAATAAAAGAGTTTATCCTAATGTGATTGAGTACCTGGAAAACTAATGTCCTATATCCTACTGCAGGCTGTAGTGATACTCTGGTTCAAATACCACTACACTTCTAGTCTAGACCTGTATGGGCCACCACTAAAAACGTGTCACGACCCGCACCCTAGAGTAACGGCACGAGAAGTGGGTACGTCCAGCCTACGTTGCAGTGTCGACGGTAGAACGCTGTCCTAGGTCACAACATCTAACAATATAATTCTAAGCAGTTTATACTCCCCGAATGGGGGTGACATAGCAAAAAGTAAACTCAATCACAACTAAGAAAGATGAAGCACGATATGATATAGAACTAAAAGAAATATAGATGATCAGAAGAGTCTAAGATAACATCTCAGCAAACATCCAGAAATACAAGTCTCAACTACTGAATATGAAAGAATATATACAATCTAGATCTCAATGACAGAAATAAAGTCTAACTAAGCTAGTCTTAAGACAACATAAGTAAGATAAAGCCTAACTAAGCTAGTCTAGGCAGTAGGGGTAATATCATCAGCTAGAGCTGGATCCTCCTGAGAGCCCAGCTCACAAGTGTCGTCTAGGGCTGTCCCGTAGAAAGTATCCACACAGGCCTCCTCCTCGTCCTCTGTAATATTTTTAACAGGTCCAGTCAGGACAGAGCGAGCACAATACTTCTCAACAGTTCATAGCAGGTTAGAAAATATAATCATACATTAAAGTAATATACAGGAACTGAAAGAAAGTACAGAATGTAAACAGGGAGAGAACTGTAATAGAAATATCTACTATAAGTAGAGAACTAACAGTGGCTAGTGAGTCAGAGTACAATATAAATATGTGAATGGCATAGGAGATTCTGATGCTAAACTACGGAAAGATTCTGATGCTACACTACTTGGATATTATTCACATGTCTACTTCTACTCCCCCGTACCCCCAATCAATACACAAGGATCCAGCCAGGTTATGTTATGATTCTATGCAATGGACCACAAGGGGTGATACATGGTAGGCCCATAAATGGGTGATTCTAGGAATGCCCATAAATGGGAGATTCAAGGAGACTCTGTGATCATGAGAGTACATGTCACAAGTGATCAATAAACCATGAAGCATAGTGATACACAATGTAAGTAAAACGCACAAAACATGTAGTATCCGATGCTCCTGAAGGATAACATCTCAAGAAGGGATCCATATAGTACTAATCCGTGTGACCAACGTGAAAGTATCAAGTAAAGTAATTTAAAGCAGGAAAATAATTCTAAACAGGATATGAAATGATCAGAGGATGTACTCGCCTGCTATCTGAGTGTCCGGATGAAATGTACTGTCCGAGGAGAGGTGTCTGGCTCCTAATCAGAACAGCATAAGTCACAACAAGTCTAAAATGATAACAAGATGCAATTCAATGCATTCTAAATGAATCTAGGTCAAACGAGGCCAAAGTCAACTCTTGGTCAACTCTGGTCAACCCTAGAAGTCAAACCTAGGTCAACTATGGTCAAACTAGGTCTAACAAGTCTAAATTAGGTCAAACAAGTTATTCTAGGTCTAAACAAGCCTAGGTTTTGTTAAACTAGGTTTAACAATCATTCTAAGTCCTAACAAGTCTATATTAGTCAAAACACTACTATACTAGACTATACTAACATCACACATTGCATCCATAGGCTATAGTCCTAGGCTAATACACACACATTAGGAAACCATATTATACCTATATACCTGTACTTATACATCACATTATAGGTACATACATACATACATACATATATATATATATATATATATATATATATATATATATATATATATATATATATATATATATATATATACATACATACACATAAATACATAGATGCATATTTACATACTATTCACAAGTATCTATACTAGATACATACGTATACTACATATATAGATATACATATATTACATATATACATGAATAAATATACATAGATATATAGGAATGTAGAGAGGGATAGAAGGAGGAGTGAGGGAGAGTGACAAGTGTGTGTGTGCATGAAATATATGATTGAGAGTGTGCTAGAGTAAGTGAGTGTGTGTAACAGGAAGGTGAATCATGGCATAGTGTATAGAGTGTCAATGTTATGTGTGTAAACATGTGTAAAGAGGGTGTTCTCTGATTTTTACATGTGTGTGTGTATAATAGGTGTAGACATGTGTGTGTTGGTGAATGAGTGTAACAGTGATAGGAAATATAAAATAGTGTGTGTGTAGGAGTGTGCTCAGGTGGGGGTGTAAAGATTGTCACTGTGTGAGAACAATGTGGGTGTTCAGTAAACAGGGAAGGGAATGAAAATTAATACACAAGTTCAGTCAAAATAGGAAAGGAACCCAATTCAGTTTTGTTGAAAACTTCTAAACCAGATTTCGAAATCAATACTCAATGAAACCACCCCAAAATCGACCCACAGCTAGAAAACATGTAGGTACATCATATTAGAACCTTAAACAAGTAATTAACATCAATTAAACAGGTTAATTAACTGCCAAAGTTTGAATTTCAAAACTGGAAAATACTGAAATATAACTTGGTATCAGAATTTGGGTAAATGCAAAAATGCAAATCGAAAACATGTTAACATGCCAATTCACTGGTTGGTAAATCTAATATAGGGTGTGCACATGTCTCAGAAAGTGTCTCGTGTCCACCACAAGGACACTGACGTGTCCAAATCGAAATAAACCCAAATCAGCACAAACTGGACACTACACAAAGTACTGTCTCGTGCACGAGTGCACACGTGTCATACTCGTGCCACAGGCCAAACCGAGCCTCGTGCTCACAACCTTAGGTTCTCCTAGGATCCAGCTACTTACATGTCACCCTGATCATGTCCACAGGTGTCGTGTCCAGACTTATCAAGCCGTATCAGTGGCCGAAAACCCACTATACGCGTGCAGTACAAAATCAGTGCATGAGCTCGTGCTCGCTCGACACGACATGTTGACACATAAGACTTGACACACGTGGTGTCAGTCAATGCCCCTAGCCATGTGTCAAGTGGTTCGTGTCGAGTCGCCGTGTCCGTAGAGAAATTCATCCCGAGTAGCAGGGGAATACTGTAGCCACGTGCGGGGACTGTGTTCGTGTCCAAATCCTGACATGACACGATACGAAAACAACCTCAGACCAAAAGAAATCCATAAGCAACAATTAACCCTAGAAATCTATTCAATTACTTTCCTAAAAGTAGATCGAAATGCCCTTTGGGGCATTTCAACAAACACCTATGCCTACAGTCGGATACGTGTCCGATACGGACACGAAATGGGTCCACCTGACACGAAACCAAATCCTACTGTTAGGGGACTCCTAGGGCTAGGCTACCATACAAAGAAAACTAGAATTTAATGGTGTTTAGATGGTTTTACCTATTGGTGAGATTTTCAAGAAAACCCCCTTTCTAGAACTTTTTCCTTTGATAGCAAACTCCACCAAATTGCTCTCCTACTGAAATTTCCTTCTATGAACAGAAAGTATAGATGAATTAGAATCTAATGCAATTAGTTTGGATTGAAAAGGAATTAAAATGGATTTTCTATGAATTAATGAAGTTGGAAAAATACCTCTTCTTCTCAAGCTTTGTGAAATTTCTTAAAGAGGCTTAACCTAATGGAAGAGACTACTTATAGGGTGGGGTTCCCTAGGCTAGTATGGCCGGCCAACTAAGTTAGGGTTAGGGTTTGGCAATAGCTAATGGGCTTTGGGCTTTGTTTCATAAGTTAAGGCTATGTGATTTCCTATTGATCCCAAAACCATGAGTCATGACTTATGACTTATCTATTCTATGGTTCACTTGAGTCTAATGACTAACCATGGGTTAACTCTAGTCTAACTATGGTTACATGACCTAACCAAGTCTAAACACAATAAGGGTTAGCTTCTAGGTTAGTCTACCAAAGTCAATGCTAGTCAAAGTCAACCTAGTCAACCATCAATCAAATAATTCCAAAATAAATCCTAAAAATTCCCATAAATTCAAATAAATTATAATAAATTCAAATAACCTTAAAAATGACAAAAATACCCACAAACTAGAAATGTGGTAGTGATAACCCACTTTTCAAGGAGCAATTGCTGCACACCCTACTTATCACAAAGTCCTATAAATAACAAGATGCCATTCCCTTGCAAAAAGGTCTGGGGACAGAGAACGGTGAAAAGCACAGAGGACCAGTCGCACAGAGTCCGAGCAGAGAGACTAGCAACCCCCGCACACATAAAGAGCATTTCTTCCCCGGAGCCGAAGCTGCGTTCGATCGTCCAAGGAGTAAGGCAGAGTTGCCGTCACTCTCCCGAGCCTCTACCGTCACCCTCCAGAATCAAAAATAAACAATTGTACTTTAGATTGCTTTTCCTAGGTTTTATTCCTAGGCTCTCTTTTGTACAAATAAGTTTGTATTGTGAAGTAAAAGTCCAGTCCTCCCATAAAACTGTTCTGTTCTTTTATAATCAATGGCAAACACGATGGAGACTCTGTTGGGGACTAACTTCTCGACGGCTGAGAAGTTTGTGACACAATCGAACGTAGCCAAATTTGGCTCCACACAACAGATGCTGGTCGTCCGCTTCGACCAACAGGCGTTTGAAGAAATACGCTCTGACGGGAAAGCTGGTCTGGTCCAGAAGCGAGTCCGTACGAAGAAGGTCCGCAGGGAGTGGAGGCCCAAATCAGTTACTCCTCTCCAAGCTCTGGACGAAGTATTCTCTGTTGTCCAGAACGACGGAGATTCGCATGCGGCCCTACTTCAGGCCACAGAGGACCCTGCTGTTCTTAAGTCTGGTAGAGGAAAGCACTATGATGCTGGACTTGAGGAGGCAAATGGGACTCTATGCGGTCCAGGAAGAAGCCGCATAAGTATGCCAGCCGCATGAAGAAGGCTCATGCGGCTAACAATTCCAGCCGCATGAAGACTCATACGGCCACTAAATCCAGCCTCATGAATGCTGATATGGCCAGCAGATCCAGCCGCATGAATGCTGATGTGGTCAACAGATCCAGCCGCATGAATGCTGATGTGTCCAACGGATCCAGCCGAATGAATGCTGATGTGGCTAACGGATCCAGCCACATGAATGCTGATGTGGCCAATAAATCCAGCCGCATGAATGCTGATATGGTCAACAGATCCAGCCGCATGAATGCTGATGTGGCCAACAGATCTAGCCACATAAAATCTTATGTGGCCACAAATGCCAGCCGTATGAATGCTCCATGCGGCTCGGGTTCTGTCTTTGACCGCCTCTCCTACGGTCCTGATCTCGGATACTCCAATGAGAATGTGCCAGACTCTGTGAGGCACAATTTGGACTCTTCCTACTATGCGCCCTTGGGTGCTAGAGGAAAGAAGTCTAGGGCAGCGCGGGCTCGTCGAGCTCAGTCAGCTGTCCCAACCTCTGACCATCAGAGAGCTCCGCTTACTGTTATGCGAGCCTCCGATGGAAAGTTGTACCGAACCACTCGAGTCCAGCCCCGACGGCAAACGGACAGAGTGGTTCCCAAGAGTCTCCCAACAATCAGGGAGCAAATATGGTGCCAACACACTCAGATGCTCGAGATTCTCGGGCCCACAAAATGGGTGTAAAAGTTGCTCGAGACGTACCTGACTTGCGTGACGTGATCCTTCACAAATGCAAAGAAAGAGAAGAAGCTTCGGTGGGCAGAGAATCTTTTCATGGACATCACTGCACCCAAGTCATTGTCAACTGTTGCTGCAACAACACGACAGTACAAGAAGACCGACGGTCCATCTTCCAACGACTGTAACACCCAAGCTCAGAACACGAGGCGCTTCTCGTCGCCTTCTGCAATTCTGCTCTGAAGATCCCTGGCAGCGGGAGAGGGAAGAAAACAAACGTCTCCAGTCCAAAAATCTCAACCAGCGTAACCAAGAAACTCGCTTCTAAGCGATTGTCTACCACCGTTACAGGAGGAGTTTACCAAGGTACCCGCTCAAAGACAAAATCTGCCACACTTGGAGATTCGTCGTCTATATCTCTAGGAGGCACTGGAGCCGGGGTAGCACTCCTCCAAACATCCACGATAATCCGGTGTTCCAAGAAGATAATCCAGGAGAAACGGTTCCCCCAACAGATGCAGCAGGTTTTGACGTCCCCGAGGACGTCCAAAGGTCCCAGGATGTGGCAAGCTCTGAAGCTGGGGGTACCACTCCTTCTGAGTCCGAACCAGAGGAGAACATTCCCACATACCCTGACGACTTCTCTGTACAAGGGTATGACTCAGAGGGTACGTCCTTCACCGTTCCTTCCATCTCCCCTCATGTGAGGACGGTGTTCATGACGAACAGCAACCAAGACGGTCCCAGTGATCGCCAACGTATCGACACTCTAGAAGCCATACTTCATACCTTGGTCAAATTCGTGGACGAGATCAAAGTGGCCCTACCGACTCTGCAAGGAAGAACGCTTGGCCAAACAAGCTTGGGTACCGCGGTCAATGCGGACTCAAACTCAACTGTACCAAACCCGGGCAACAATCCTCCTACGTTGACGGCTCCCACCGCTGCAGATGAGGCCAGGTAGGCGAGACGAGAGGTCCAGGAGCTCCGGGCCATGTTTCATGCCCAAGAAACTTCCCAAGACCTCAGGATACGACAACCGTTGTTTGCCATTGATTGTAAAAGTACAGAACAATTATATAGGAGGACTGTACTTAGACTCACAATACAAACTCGTTCGTACAAAGAAAGCCTAGGGACGAAAACCTAGGTACATGAATCTAAGTACGATTATTTATTTTTGATTCTAGGAGGTGACGGTAGAGGCTCGAGAAAGTGACGGCAGCTCTGCCTTACTCCTTGGACGATCGAACGTAGCCTTGGCTCTGATGAAAAAATGCTCTCGGGATGCGTGGAAAGAATCCTCTGTGCGTGCCTTTGTCTCTCTGTGTGTCCAGCCGGGTGGAGAGAGTCTCTTTCTCTCTGGAATTCTTCTTCTCTTTTTCTCCCCAATTCTCCAGGGTTTGTAAGGGAATGGCACCTTGCTATTTATAAAAGTGGGGGTGTGATCATTAGGGTTTGCAATAATTCCCCCTTGAAAAGTTGGCAGCCAATCATCTGGACCATTAATCATGATTGTATTACATCTGGCCAGTTAATTCTTGATTGTACCAAATCCGTATGGGCAATTAATGCTGATTGCAATGAATCTTCATAATTTGTCATGACAAGCTCGGATCTCCTGCCACGTGTTTAATTTGCTTAATTACAACAAATCAGATTTGATCCATGTAATTATGGTGATTGCACTAAATCTGGTTGTTATGATTTGCGAGCAGCCATAATTTTGAGGGGATAAGACAGCCACGTGTCTCAACTGTCATAAGGATCGCCACGTGTCTCCATAGTCATGAGGACCGCCACATGTCTTAACTGTCGTGAGTGGAACGTCCTGACTGAGCCGCATGAATGCGGTCTCTAAATAAACCGTATATGGGTGGCCCCCATACTCCTAGCCATATGAAGGTAGCCGCCGCATGAAGGTGGCAGCCGCATGAAGGGGGCAGCCACATGTAGGGGTCAGCCGCATGAAGGGGCAGCCGCATGAAGATGGCAGCCGCGTAAAGAGAGCAACCGCATAGGAATGATAGCCACATAGGAGTGACAGCCGCATAGGAGTGGCAGCCGCATATAAGTTGCAGCCATATAGGGAGCTTTGGACTTGACGGATCATGCCAGCTATAAAAGATTTTTTTTTCTTTTCCTTAGGAACACGCCATCATGTCAGAGTCATCATTTCGACTTTTATGTCAGAGCTGTCATTGTCAGGGCTGTCGTCAGAGTAATTAATTCAAGCTGCTGCTTTATGGCCAGTTGTCGGATCAGACAGCGTGAGGCCACGTGGCGTGGAGCCATCCGAGCCGCATGAAGGACTTTTGGAGCCGTATGAGGCTCCTTCTGTTTGTGAGCCGTATGGGATCCTGATGGACTTATGAGCCGCATGAGGATCCTTCTATTTTGAGCCGCATGGGATCCTGAAGAACTTATGAGCCGCATAAGGCTCCTTCTGTTTTGAGCCGCATGGGCTTTTCTTGTCTTTTTTCTATGCTTCTACAAGCCCCCCTTCAAAGTTTTCAATTTACAAAATTGAAATACTTTGAATAAGAAGCATGGCTATATATAAGCTCTTCTGGCCGCAGAGGATATTCTGACCGCATGGGCTTCCTAGCCGTATAGACTTTCTAGCCGCATGGACTGTCTGGCCGCATAGGCTCTCTGCCACGTGTGCGTCCCCTGCCACATGTGCGTCTTATTAATTGCTCTTGATTTCCTTTAGATTTAAAGCTACCTTTTGGGGCAGGATCCCAAGGGTCGGTTTTAAATATCCGAATTTTCCTCGATGACCGAGGAGTCGATTCTGTTCTTTATACAGCACGCGGATCGAAGCGTCAGTCGGTTCATGACCCCCCCTTTTGTCTGCCTATAAATAAGGAGGTTTGTGGAACGGGGAGACTTCTTTACTTTCTCTCGTCTTCAACTCTTCTTGTCCTAAGTTGCTGTCTTCATCTTCCTTCTCCGCTCATCAATTAACAATGGCCCCCAAGTCTTCCAAAGTCGCGGCGAAGGGTAAGGGAGTGGCTTCTTCATCAGCCACGACGCCTGAAGTTCACCTCGACGTTCACCCCATTATTGCTGGTAAGGGTTTAGGAATATCGTATACTTCGAAACCCCAACAAAGACGGCTTTGTTGCATGCTTTATGCATAAGCCTTTAATGCGTCCCTCGTCTTTATCAAACTGTTCAAATTGTATGGGCCGCATGTATATCCCACGTCCGAGCCGCATGGGGGTATACCCATGTTCGAGCTATATGGGGGTTTGTCTAGTAGCCGTACAGGCATTTCACAAACTGAAGCGCCTAACGACCTGTCGTACAGAGTCGCATAAGTCTCTCTGAATCGAACCGCATGAAACCCTCTTCAAACTGGGCCGCATAAGCTTTATTTGGACTGGGCTGCATGAAGCTCTGGCCATCTTCTAACTTTGTTTCTTTTTTTATCTTTGATTCTTGCAGCATCCCTGCCGAAGACAAAAACGGAGGAACAAGAAGGAGAGCTGGCGCCTACTGAAGTTGCTGTAAAAGAGGAGCCCCAGTCTGACGGCGGTAGTATTGGGAGTTCTGACCCTCCTGCTCCGGACGAGAATCTTGCTCAAGTAGATCCTTCATATGAAAAATGGTTGAGGGATTCGTATATGCGCTCCCGCAATTAGGATTCGTAGGCTCTCATAAATGTCTGTCTTTTGTCTTGATATTTCTGTCTGTCTTTAGCTGCAGTTTGTGTTTTGCTTCTTTTGGACATCAATGTAATCTTCTTCCTTCTTGTCTGAATGAAATGATAGAGAACTTTTCTGGCTTGCTTATGAGATGTAGTCATGTGAATGTAACTGATTTTGAATGAACAGAATACATTCGCTCTATTCTTTGCTTGTAGTAGTTGCCCCAATGGGAGACTTTTTATGGACCTATTATCCTTGGCGTACCCTGGTTCTGGATACGGATAATAAGTTGGGAGAGAACCAACATACTTACTCAAAGGTAATGAGGACATGGTAAATATGAGGGTTTCTTCGATGGAGCCTTCCCACTCAGAGGTAATGAGGACATGGCAGGAGTGGGCTCCATGAAGGGGTACATAGAACAACTCAGAGGTAATGAGGACATGGAAGTTCTATGTGAGGGGACGGTTTGTTTTTGATGGAAGTAAAATAACTCAGAGGTAGCATCGACATAGTTGTCTTAGGAAATTTGTGGATCTGTTACCCTTTTTGTGCACTGGAAGTGCGGGTAGTGGATCATGAGGAAGGAGCTCCATTTGGGAAGAAAGTTCAGAGATATGATCATACGTGACTTACTACCCAAAAGATGCGATAGAGATTGACCAGGATGGGAGTTCAGCGGTACATGCGGGTACAAAACTCGACAATCTGGAAGATTTGGAGACAGAATGTGAGTTCAGCGGTACCACAGGGTACATAACTCAACAGGGTACATAACTCAACTATCTGAAATATTCGGAAGCAGAATATAAGTTCAGTGGTTCCAGAGGGTACATAACTCTACAATCTGGAATATTTTAAGGATGAATGTAGATGAGTTCAGTGGTACCAAGGGGTACATGACTCGATAATCTAAGATGTTTGGAGGCCGAATGTGAGTTCAGCGGTACCAGGGGGTACATAACTCAACAATCTGAGATATTTGGAGGCAGACTGTGGGTTCAGCGGTACCGGAGGGTACATAACTCAACAGTCGAAGATATTTGCGGTATGTCATTTCAGACATAATACTTTTTTAGGAACTTGCCGTTGATGGGCAACATGAGCAAGTCTTCATTTTGCTTTGCGAGGTGGTAAGCTCCATTGGAGAATACAGTCTCGATGATGAACAGGCCTTCCCACTTTGGCTGGAACTTGCCGGCGGTCTTGTGAGTCATAACCATCGGTCTTCGAACTGCCAAAATAAGAATGTCTACTTGAAACGTTCTGATTTTGACCTTCTTATTGAAAGCTCCGGAGATTCGGGCTTGATACAGCTCAATTCGTTGTTGAGCTAACAGGCGCTTCTCGTCTAGGGCCTCCAACTCTTGTAGTTGACGATGGTGATTATCGTTTGTCGTCAAACGATAGGTGAGGGCGACTCGAAGTGAGAGGATTTGAGTCTCAAGTAGAAGAACTGCCTCACTCCTATACAATAGAGAGAATGGTTTGTTTCCATTGGTCGTCCGTACTGTAGTACGGTATGCCCATAAGCATTCGCCAAGCTTCTCATTCCAATCACGTTTGTTGGAAGACACAAACTTCTTGAGCAGCTTGATTATAGTTTTATTGAACGCTTCTGCCAACCCATTCGCTGTCGGATTGTAAGGCATTGAAGCAATATTCTGGATCCGTTATTTGTCGCAGAACCGATAGAAGGCGTGGCTTGCGAACTGTGGACCGTTGTCGTTGATGATCCTTCGGAGAAGTCCAAAGCGATAGATGACGTGATGCTTGAGGAAGCTGATCACGTTTAAAGTTTTGACTTCTGTGAGCGGAACAGCTTCCGCCCATTTGGAGAAGTAATCTTGATTGTGAGTATGAAGCGATGTCCTCGGGACAAAGGCGGAGTGATTGGACCAATGATATCCATTCCCCATGCTTTAAATGGCCAGGATGCCACCGTCAGATGTAGAAACTCGGATGGCTGGTGAATAAAATCTACGTAGACTTGACAGGATTTGCACTTTCGTGTATAGTCTATCGCATCGGCAACCATCGTGGGCCAGTAGTAGCCCATTCGACGAAGGCGGTCTTACAACTTTAGGCTAGGCTGGTGGGCCCCGCAGACGCCGTCATGAGCTTCACGTACAGCTTCTTTGGCTTCTGTATTTGACAGACACTGAACCAGTAGTCCATCGTATGATCGTCGATACAGCATTTTTGTTTCTGTATCGTAGAAGAATCTGAGGGAACATCTTCTGATAGAAGTGGCTTCCTTCGGATTCTCTGGCAGGATGTCGTAGACTACAAAGTCAATGAATGGTTGTCTCCAGTCTGGTGCTTCATCGACTGTCAGCACGGAGTGACTCTCAACACATTGAACATTATTCCTGGGACAGACCAACTCATAGTCTATGATGTCAACCAGATGATGAGCATGATTCGAAACTGCTAAGGAAGCGGCGAGGCCTGCTAGGGAATCGGCTTCAATGTTCTGGAGCCTGGGAACGTGTTCTATGAAGAACCCTTCCAAGGATGAGATGATGTTAATCGCTATTTGGTGATAGGGGATCATGTCTTCATGGCGAACCTCGTATGAACCCCGAATTTGATTGACGTTTAACTGCGAATCGCCGTATGCTTCAAGATACTCTACCCCCAGCTCCTTTGCAAGTCGGAGGCCAATGACCAGAGCGTTATACTCGGCCACATTGTTTGAGCAGGACTCTGTGAGGGTGTAAGCCCGATTGATCACCAGCCCGGAGGGAGAAATCAGCACCACTCCGACTCTAGCGATGATGTTTCCTTTGGGCCCCATTCCGGAAGCACCGTCGAAGAACATTCGCCATACGGTATCATAAGAGGCCACATTTGAATTGGCGACCTCATCTGGAATCTTTTCGTCTATTCTGGTTGACTCCGATCCTGGATGAGCTGTTAAAAAGTCTGCCAGAGCTTAACCTTTAACAGCCTTCTGCGGGACGAAGATCATGTGATAGGAAGACAGTATTATCGCCCAGGTAGCGAGGCGAGAGCTGAGTGCACCTGGCTTGTTCATGAGAACCCTGAGGGGATTGACTCTTGATATGACATAGATGGTTTGTCCCGTGACGTAGTGTCGCATCTTCTGAATGGCGAAAACCAGCGCAAGGCACTCCTTTTCTACGGCAGTATATCGATGCTCCGACCCTATCATTATTCGGCTGAGGTAATATATTGCTTGCTCATAGCCTGCATCATTATTTTGCGCTAGCAGTGCACTGGGAGAATGCTTCATAGCTCGCACATAGAGCAGGAATAGTTTTTCAGCAACCGGGGCCACCAGGACTGGAGGGTTCATCAGGTATTCCTTGATGCTGTCGAAGGCACGCTGGCATTCTTCATCCCATACGAATGAAACGCCCTTCTTTATGAGGGGGGTGAATGGTTGACATCGTCCGGAGAGGTTAGAGATAAACCTCCTGATGTAGGCCAGCCTCCCTTGAAGGCCTTGGAGTTTATTGCCTTCGTCTTCTCAGGGTCTATGTGGATACCCTGGGAAGTAATAATGAAACCCAAGAACTTCCCGCTGGATACGCCCAAGAATAATTTTGTGGGATTCATTTTCAAATTGTGCACTCGTATCAGGTCGAACACCGTCCTCAGATCATGCAGATGATCTTCCTTAGAGCGACTTTTGACTGCGATGTCGTCGACGTAGCATTCCGCAGTCTTACGCAGGTGGTCTCTAAAGATGATGCTCATAGCTCTTTGATAGATGGTGCCAGCATTTTTTAAACCGAAAGACATGACTGTGTAGCAGTATGTGCCAATTGGTGTTCGGAATGATGTATGTTTTTCGTCATCAGGGAACATCTTGATTTGGTTGTACCCCGAAAAACAATCCATGAATGATATATGCTCGAAGCTGCAGGTGTTGTCAATCATGATGTCTGTTATAGGGAGGGGGAACTCATCCTTAGGACATGCCTCATTCAGATTACGAAAGTCGATGCAGATTCGAATCTTTCTATTCTTCTTGAGGACTGGTACTATATTGGAGACCCAGTCTGGATGTTGTTCCTCGCAGATGAAACCACTGGTTATCAATTTATTGACCTCAGCTTCAATGGTATTCATGACGTCGGGGAGGAACCGTCGTTGTTGTTGCTTGGCCGGTTTTACGTTCGGACGGATGTTGAGTTTGTGAAGTGCAACCTCGGGATTCAGTCCTGGCATGTCTTCGTAGCTCCAGGTGAACACGTCGATGTATTCTCTGACGAGCTGTAGTAGCGATTCCCGCTCTTCGTCTGTCAGACTCTTGCTGACGAAGATGGGCTTTGGAGAGGACTCATTACCGAGATTAATTTGTACAACCTCATCCTCGATGGGAGGCTCTCTTTGTTCGAACCGCTTCTCCCATTGCGCATCCAGTTGTTGTGCCCACGGCTCTAACTCAAGAAGTTCAGGAATGTCTTCATCTTTTTTGTAGGCGTCGGCAAATGCCATTTTGACGGACCAGACTTGCCTGAGCATGTCCCCGATGCTGATATCCGAATCGGAAGTTGGTGATCCGGTTGAGCGTGAATACCAGTCGCATTCCTCATCTGAGCTTTCAGGGGTCGTTGCAGGTGTAACATAACCTAGCCCACATCTGGTCTTGTTGTAGTAATCCCGTGATTTCCCAGCCGGGACCGACAACTGTAAGGGTAGCCGCCGTCAGTTACCGTAGTTCAAACCTGGTGTAGTTTCCAGATCATACCCCTATTTTTGTATAAAGTACTTGGATCGGGAGCTATACAGATAAAGAGGCAGTCTTCCGGTGTCGGATTCGAGATCAACTTCTTCTATCCTGAAGGGTTGTGGATCATTCTTCCCGCCGAAGATGATTGGATGATCCCCTCCCTCGACTATGCGGTAAGCATCTTCCACTGGAGTAAGTTGGTTTGCGGTGTAGACATTTGTCACCTGTGTGTGCAGGTGGGTGCCTATACCGTGTTCCATGGCATACATTGTACAAAGCTTATTAAGCTCGAGGTAATTCAAAGATAGCCCTTTATTGATAAAATAAGGTATCTTTTCTAGTGGGATTACATCATCTGCGGATGGAACATCAGTGTGAGAAGCCACATACTTGCCAGCTCTGGCTCTTCTTCAACCACCCCCTGTGTTAATGTAGATTGGGAGGATGACTTGGGCAGCTTAATCATTAGGGACTCCATGGGTGGAGCAGAATGTGGAGTCGTTGACATACTAGCCACCCCCAGTTTGGTGCTTGGTGCTGGGCGGGGGATTGTTGGCTAGCTAGTAGTCCTCGACTTAGCACTCGGCTACTGATTAATTCTGGGAAGACGGATCATCATCGGCTTGACAGAGGGATTGTGCTCCTCTATTTGTTGCTGACTCACTCTAGGCAGCCTGATTGTCAGTGGCTCTGTCGTGGGTCGTGGCGCTTGGCCAGACCTTGGAAGTCGGATTATTATCTGCTTCTCCTATGCAGAGAGGCTGATTGCGTCCTTACGCAGAGTGGCCGTAAGGGGTGCAGTTCTTTTAGGTTTACGGTCTTGGAGGTGGATCGTTAGAGGTCCTTCCGATCCAATTGCTGCCTCAGTTCGAGCTTGAGTATCTTCTTCGACAAGGTGCTTTTTTGACTTCTCGTACAAGCATGAGTCGGAGTAGTAAGATTCAATCCCTTTAAAGGGGTCGATGTCGGCAAATTATGTCCTCACGAAGCCATGCTAATCGACGTACTTGAAGCATTGGTGTAGTGTGGAAGGCACGATCATATAATCGTGTATCCAAAGATGCCCCAGGAGAATATTGTAGGAAGTATCCGCATCTATGACATAACAGGTCACTTCTGATTGAAGATCGTCGATTTGGCATTTCAGACGAATCTTTTCGATCGGATAGCTTCTGCCTGAATTGAAACCGCTAATGGCGGTGTTTGTCGGCATCAGACGATACATTGGGATGTGCAGATGGTGTAGCAGGCTCTTTGGGATAATGCTTATGGAAGAACCGGGGTCAATGTGCATCCGATCTACCTTGATATCGCCAATGTACCCAATATAATACAGAGGGCGATCATGCAGGTTGGTCTTGATAAGCATATCCTGCGGAGTGAAGACAATATTGGGCATTGCACCCGTGCAAGCGCTGTCTTGAATATCTGTAGGCAAATTCTCCCCAGTGAGATTGGACTAAGCCAGATATGCGTCAGTATTCTAGAGTGCCTCGCTCAATGCAACGCGAACGTCTTTGGAGAGTCTCAGGAGCTCGTATAGTGACAATTTGGCCGGTGTGCTGGCCAATTGTGCCAAGATGTCAAAGTTGTAAGGCCTCTCCAGCCCCTGAGGCACCTCTTTTCGGAGCGGCTTGTCAAAGCGAGTCTCCTTTGGCCTAGGCTTGTCGATCGTCGAAGGCTGAGAAGGTCCTGGGGCATCAGCAGCTATCGGCTGATGATCTTCAGCCGAGTTACCCGGTGGAGTTGGGTTTGTGCGCCGGATCGGGTAACAACAGCAGTAGCTTCTTCGACCTCTGCCGAGATTGTGCGACATGATTTGACTTTCCCACTCTTATTTTTGTTGGAAGCGGGTGGGGCGGACTGAGTTACTTCCGGTACCAGGTCCGGGTGGACCCACATGACCTTCCCTCGTGATGTGGTAAGGGGCACTAGACCAGCAGCCTGGTCTCGGAGAGGTGGAAGGTTAGCGACTTCCATTCTTGCCCTGGGGATGGGCACTACTCCATCTTGAGTCTTTGTCGGAGAAAAGCTACCAAATTGTACTGACACCATGTTGGCTGCTACGGTCACCTCTTCGAAATCAATGGCCAAGGCCTTAGAATCGATGAGATGCTGGATGTATCGCTTCAGTTGGTAGCAGTCTTGTGTAGTATGGTGGACATAGCGATGATAGTAGCAGTACTTGGGGCCTTCCATCTCTGCAGGACGGGGTTTACATCTTGAAGGAGGAAGCTGGATTCGACCTCCTTGTATGAGCATGTCCAAAATGGGCTTAACATGGCCATCTTCGAAGGAATAGGTCATCTGAGGCCACTACTTCTCTGCCGGCTTCGGTTCAGGCTTCAGAGCTGTGTCGACCACCATAGCCTGTTTCTCCTTGTTGTCTCGATTGTTGGAGGGGTTACCACCATTACTGCTGTTAGTGTTAGGGCGTTTGCCCTTATCCTCTCCTTCCGAGACGTATAATCCCAGTTGGCGGGCTTTCTTCAACTTGTCTTCTGCGCTAGTGGCGCTGATAATGAAAGTCTTCCAATCCTTAAACTGACTTTCGCCTTCCAGAGGCTGATTGTGGAAAGCAGCCTCTTTTGGCAAAATTCAATCAAGGAGGAATCAGGGTTACCGGAAGGCAACTTCATCGCAGTTTGACGAAACCGTTCGATATAGTTCCATGTCAGCTCCTTTTCTCCCTGGACAACGTCCATAAGGGTGGACATCGTCACGTCTTGTCCTACTTCGTTGAACCTTTCCAGAAATATGTGTTTGAAGCCGGCGAAGGAATAGATGCAGTTGTCTGGCAAGTTGCGGTACCAGTCAAAGGTGACCCCTTCCAATGCTCCAATGAACAGACGCGTGAGAATGGCGTCGTCATGAGACAGATGGTCGGTTGTGACTTCGAAGTAGGTAATGTACCTGCTTGCAGATGTCTTTCTATCATACGGATTGATGTTGAATGGTTTATATCTTGATGGAAATGGCATATCTCTCCATGCAATAGGATACGGTTGACGTATCCTGAGGTCCATGCAGTTTTCTCGGGCATGGAACATGGCCCGAAGCTTCTGGACCTCTCTTCTTGCCTCCCTGGTCTCGTTTGCAGCAGTGGGAGCTGATGTTGTCGGAGGAGTGTCGCCCGAGTTTGGTGCAGCGGAGTTTGAGTCCGTATTGACCGCAGGACCCAAGCTTGTTTGGCTAGGGGTCCTCCCTTGCAGAGTTTGAAAGGCCGCTTTGATCTCGTCCACAGACTTGACCAAGGCGTGCAGTATGGCCTCCAGAGTGTCGATGCGTTGGCGATCACTGGAACTATCTTGGTTGCTGTCTGTCATGAATATCGTCCTCACATGAGGAGAGATGGGAGGGACGGTGGGGGACGTACCCTCTGAGTCATACCCTTGTACAGAGAAGTCGTCATGGTATGTAGGAATGTTCTCCTCTGGTTCGGACTCAGAAGGAGTGGTACCCCCAGCTTCAGAGCTTGCCTCGTCTTGAGAGTCGCGGACGTCCTCAGGGACGTCAGAACCTGCTGCGTCTGTTGGAGAAACTGTTTCCCCTGGATTATCTTCTTGGGACACCGGGTTGTCGCAGATGTGGTCGACGATTCTCCAAGCGTGGCATATTTCGTCTTTGAGCGAGTACCTTGGAAAACTCTTCCTGTGGCAGTCGTGGACAACCGTTTAGAAGAGAGTTTCTTGGTGGAGATTTTAGGGCTGGAGACGTTTATTTTCTTTTCTCTCCCGCTACCAGGGATCCTCTGAGCAGAATTGCAGGAGGCGACGAGAAGTGCCTCGTCTTCTGAGCTTGGGTGTTGTAGTCGTTCGAAGACGGATTGCCGCTCCTCTTGCGTGGCTGCCTTGCTGTAGCAGCAGTTGACAATGACTTGAGTAAAGTAATATCCATGAGAGGACTCTCTGTATACCAAGTTTTTGTCTCTTTTCTTGCGCTTGTGAAGAATTACGTTGCGCAAGTCACTCGCTTTGTGGGCCCGGGAGTCCTGAGCACATGATTGTGTTGGCGTCCTGTCTGCTCCCTGATGTGGGGATAGTACGAGTACTTGCCCTTGATCATTGTTGGGAGATTCTTGACAACTATTCCGTTAGTTAGCCGTCGGGGGCTGGACACGGATAGTCTTATACAACTTTCCATCATGGGCCCGCGTAATAGTCAGCGGAACGCCCTGATAGTCGGAAGTTTGGGCAGCTGACTGAGCTTGGCGAGCCCGCGTTGCCCGAGACTTCTTCCTTCTAGCACCTGAGAGTGCATAGTAGGAAGAGTCCATAGAGACTGGCACCTGATAGCATCTGGGATCAGGATCACCTGAGAGACGGTCGAAGACCGAACCTAAGCCGCATGAAGTAGATGGCCTGCGGCTGAGATGTTTAGCCGCATAGCCTTCCTGCATGTGGCTGGCATTTGTGGCCGCATAAGCAGCCCATATGCGGCTGGCAGTTTGCGTGCGGCTGGAAGCTGTAGTGGCCGCATAGGCCTCTTCCATGCGGCTGGAAGTCATAGTGGCCGTATGAGCATCCTCCATGCGGCTGGCAGTACTGGCCGTATGAGCCTTCTGTCTGCGGCTGGCTTTTGTAGCCGCATGAATCTTCATGCGGCTAGCGCCCTTATGCGGCTTCTTTCTGGACCGTGTAGAGTCACCCTTTGCCCCTGCAAGTCCAGCATCGTAGTGTTTTTCTCTGCCGAACTTGGGGACAGCAGAGTCCTCTATGGTCTGAAGTGGGGCCGCAAGAGGGTCTTTTTTGCCGTCTTGGGCAACAGAGAGTACTCCTTCGAGAGCTTGGGGAGGAGCAAATGATTTGGATCTCCACTCCCTGCGGGCCTTCTTCGTGCGTGCTCGTCGCTGGACCTGGCCAGCGCTCCCGTCGGAGAGCATTTCTTCAAACGCCTGCTGATCAAATCGGGCGACCAGCATTTGTTGAGTGGAGCCAAGTTTGGCTGTGTCCGATTGTATCACCAACTCCTCAGCCGTGGAGAAGCTTGTCCCCAGCAGAGTCGCCATCGTATTTGCCATTGATTGTAAAAGTACAAAACAATTATATAGGAGGACTGAACTTAGACTCACAATACAAACTCGCTCGTACAAAGAAAGCCTAGGGACGAAAACCTAGGTACAATAATCTAAGTATGATTATTTATTTTTGATTTTGGAGGGTGACGGTAGAGGCTAGGGAAAGCGACGGCAGCTCTGCCTTACTCCTTGGACGATCGGACGTAGCCTTGGCTCTGATAAAGAAATGCTCTCGAAATACGTGGAAAGAATCATGTGTGTGCCTTTGTCTCTCTGTGTGTCCAGCCGGGTGGAGAGAGTCTCTTTCTCTCTGGAATTCTTCTTTTCTTTTTCTCCCCAATTCCCCAGGGTTTGTAAGAGAATGGCACCTTACCATTTATAGAAGTGGGGGTGTGATCATTAGGGTTTGCAATAATTCTCCCTTGAAAAGTCGACGGCCAACCATCTGGACCATTAATCTTGATTGTATTACATCTGGGCAGTTAATTCTTGATTGTGCCAAATTCGTATGGGCAATTAATGCTGATTGTAATGAATCTTCGTAATTTGTCATGACAAGCTCGGATCTTCCGCCACGTGTTCAATTTTCTTAATTACAACAAATCTGATTTGATCCGTGTAATTATGGTGATTGTACTAAATCAAGTTGTTATGATTTGCGAGCAGCCATAATTTCGAAGGGATAAGACAGCCACGTGTCTCAACTGTCACGAGGATCGCCACGTGTCTCCATTGTCATGAGGACCGCCACGTGTCTTAACTTTCATGAGTGGGACGTCCTGAAAGAGCTGCATGAATGCGGTCTCTAAATGAATCGCATATGGGTGGCCCCCACACTCCTAGCCGCATGAAGGTAGCCACCGCATGAAGGTGGCAGCCGCATGAAAGGGGCAGCCGCATGCAGGGGTCAGTCGCATGAAGGGGCAGCCGCATAAAGATGGCAGCCGCATGAAGAGAGCAACCACATAGGAATGATAGCCGCATAGGAGTGGTAGCCGCATATGAGTGGCAGCCGCATAGAAGTGGCAGTCGCGTAGGGAGCTTTGGACTTGACAGATCATGCCAGCTATAAAAGATTTTCTTCTTTTCCCTAGGAACACGCCATCATGTCGGAGTCATCATTTCAACTTTTATGTTAGAGCTGTCATTGTCAGGGCTGCCGTCAGAGTAATTAATTCAAGCTGCTGCTTTATGGCCAGTTATCGGATCGGACAGCGTGAGGCCACGTGGTGTGGAGCCATCTGAGCCGCATGAAGGACTTTTGGAGCCGCATAAGGCTCCTTCTGTTTGTGAGTCATATGGGATCCTGAAGGACTTATGAGCCGCATGAGGATCCTTCTGTTTTAAGCCGCATGGGATCCTGAAGGACTTATGAGCCGCTTGAGGCTCCTTCTGTTTTAAGCCGCATAGGCCTTTCTTGTCTTTTTTTTATGCTTCTACAACCGTATCCCTCTGCATGGAGAGATGTTCCCTACCCACCAAGATATAAGCCATTCAACATCAATCCCTATGATGGCAAGACTTCTGCAAGCCGGTACATCACTTACTTTGAGGTCACAACCGACCATCTGTCCTATGACGACGCCATCCTTACGCAATTGTTTTTGGGGCATTGGAAGGGGTCGCCTTCGACTGGTACCGTAATTTACCAGACAACTGTATCCATTCCTTTGCCGGCTTCAAACGTATGTTCCTGGAGAGGTTCTACGAAGTAGGACAAGACGTGACGATGTCCACCCTCATAGACGTTGTTCAGGGAGAAAAGGAGCTGACAAGGAACTATATTGAGCGGTTTCGCCAAACCGCGATGAAGTTGCCTTCCGGTAACCCTGATTCATCCTTAATTGAAATTTGCCAAAAGAGGCTGCTCCCCACAATCAGCCTCAGGATGGGCGAAAGTCAGTTTAAGGACTGGAAGATGTTCATCATCAGTGCCACTAGCGCAGAAGACAAGTTGAAGAAAGCTCGCCAACTGGGATTGTATATCTCAGAAGGAGAGGACAAGGGCAAACGCCCTAATGTCAACAACAACAACGGCGGTAATTTCTCCAACAACCGAGACAACAAGGGCAAGCAGGCTATGGTGGCCGACACAGCCCAGAAGCCTGAACCAAAGCCGGCAAAAAAGCAGTGGCCTCAGATGACCTACTCCTTCGAGGACAGCCATGTCAAGCCCATCTTGGACATGCTCATACAAAGGGGTAGAGTTCAGTTCCCCTACCAAGACGGGAACCTCGGTCGACAGAAATGGAGAGCCCTAAGTACTGTCACTACCATCGCTATGTCCACCATGCTATGCAAGACTGCTTCCAACTGAAGCGATACATCCAGCATCTCATCGATTCTAAGGCCCTAGCCATTGATTTCGAAGAGGTGACCGTGGCAGCCAACATAGTGTCAGTACAGTTTGGCAGCTTCCCTCCGACAAAGACTCAAGATGGAGTAGTATCCATCCCCAGGGCAAAGATGGAGGTCGATAACCTTCCACCTCCCCGAGACCAGGCCGCTGGTCTAGTGCCTCTCACTATGTCACAAGGGGAGGTCATATGGATCCATCCAGACCTGGTACCTGAAGTGACTCAGTCCACACCACCCTCCACCAACAAGAAGAAGAGTGGAAAAGTCAAATCCTTTCGCACAATCTCGGCAGAAGTCGAAGAAGCTACAGCCATCGTCACCTGGTCGGGGGCACAATCCCAACCTATACCGGATAACTCGGCTGAAGATCATTAGCCGGCTACTGCTGATGCTCCAGGACCTTCTCAGCCTCCGACGACCGACAAGCCTAGGCCGAAGGAGACTTTCTTGGACAAACCACTCCGAAAAGAGATGCCTCATGGGCTTGTGAGGTCCTACAACTTTGACATCTTGGCACAATTGACCAACACACCGGCCAAATTGCCGCTATACGAGCTCCTGAGACTCTCCAAAGATGTTCGTGTCGTACTGAGCGAGGCACTCCAGAATGCCGACGCATATCTGGCTCAGTCCAATCTCACTGGGGAGAGCTCGCATGCATATCTTCAAGACAGTGCTTGCACAGGTACAATACCCAACATTGTCTTCACTCCGCAGGATATGCTTATCAAGACCAACCTGCACGATCGCCCTCTGTATTATACTGGATACGTTGGCGACATCAAGGTAGATCGGATACATATTGATCCCGGTTCTGCCATAAGCATCATCCCGAAGAGCCTGCTGCACCACCTGCGTATCCCAATGCATCGCCTGACGCCAACAAGCACTGCCATCAGTGGTTTCAATTCAGGCAGAAGCTATCCGATCAAAAAGATTCGCCTGAAGTGCCAAATCGGCAACCTTCAGTCAGAAGTGACCTGTTATGTCATAGATGCGGACACTTTCTACAATATTCTTTTGGGGCATCCTTGGATACACGATTGCATGATCGTGCCTTCCACACTGCACCAGTATTTCATGTACGTTGACAAGCACGACTTCGTGAGGACATAATTTATCGACATCGATCCCTTTAAAAGGGTCGAATCTTACTACTCAGACTCATGCTTGTTCGAGAAGTCAAAAAGGGACCTTGTCGATGGAGATACTCAAGCTCAAACTGAGGCGGCAACTGGATCGGAAGAACCTCTGATGATCCACCTCCAAGCCCACAAATCTGGCAGAACTACACCCCTTACAGCCACTCTGCGTAAGGATGCAATCAGCCTCTCTGTACAGGAGGAGCAAATGATAATTCGACTGCCAAGGTCTGGCCAAACGCCAAGGCCTACGACAGAGCCACTGACAATCAGGCTGCCGAGAGCTAGCCAGCAACAAACAGAGGAGCTCAATCCCTCTATCAAGCCGATGACGATTCATCTTCCCAGAATGAATCGGCAGCTGAACGCGAAGCCAGAGAATACAAGTGAGCCAACAACTCCCCGTCTTACACCAAACACTAAGCTGGGGGCCGCTAGCACGCCAACGACTCCACGTTCAGCTCCACCAATGGAGCCCCTGATGATTAAGTTGCCCAAGTCATCCTCCCAGTCTTCATTGACACAGGGGGTAGCCGAAGAAGAGTCAGAGCTGGCCAAGTATGTGGCTGCTCACACTGATGTTCCATCCACAGATGATGTAATTCCACTGGAAAAGAGACCTTACTTCATCAATAAAGGACTATCTTTGAACTATCTCGAGCTTGATAAGCTTTGTACAATGTATGCCATGGAATACGGTATAGGCACCCACCTACACACATAGGTGACAAATGTCTACATCGTAAATCAATATACTCCAGTAGAAGACGCTTACCACATAGTTGAGGGAGAGGATCATCCAATCATCTTCGGCCGGAAGAATGATCCACAGCCCTTCAAGATAAAAGAAGTTGATCTCGAACCCGACACCGGGAGACTGCCCCTTTATCAATATAGTTTCCGATCCAAGTACCTCATGCAAAAACAGGGATATGATCTGAAAACTACGCCAGGCTTGAACTATGGCACTGGACGGCGGCTTCCCTTACAGTTGCCAGTCCCGACTGGGAAACCATGAGATTACTACAACGAGACCAGATGTGGGCTAGGTTATGTTACACCTGCAACAACTCCCGAAAGCTCAGATGAGGAATGCGACTGGCATTCGCATTCAACCGGATCACCTACTTCTGATTCGGATATCAGCATAGGAGACGTATATTTGCCATTGATTGTAAAAGTACAGAACAATTTATATAGGAGGACTGAACTTAGACTCACAATACAAACTCGCTCGTACAAAGAAAGCCTAGGGATGAAAACCTAGGTACAGCAATCTAAGTACAATTATTTATTTTAGATTCTGGGGGATGACGATAGAGGCTCGGAAAAGCGACGGCGGCTCTGTCTTACTCCTTGGACGATCGGGTGCAGCCTTGGCTCTGGAGAAGAACTGCTTGGCGTTGATGAAGAAATGCTCTCCTTGTTCTCTCCGTATATGTTCCTTTGTCCTTTCGATCTCTGTATATTCTCTCTCTGATTATCTCTGGATCCGGGGGGATTTGTAAGGGAATGGCACCTTGCTATTTATAAGAATGGGGGGCATCATTAGGGTTTTGCAATGATTGTCTATTCTCAAAAGTCGGCGGCCTGACAGTTAATTAATCTTGGCCGTCCATCTCGAATATAATAGATTTAAGTAATTAATGTGATTGTATTAAATCTCTGTGGACAATAAATATTGATTGCTATGAATATTCCTGACTTGTAATGTCCTGCCACGTGTCTAATTTGCTCGATTTGATTTGATCTGGGCTCTTATGGTGATTGCAACAAATCTGATTTTGTTAGGATTTGTTAGCACCCATAATTCCAGGAAGATAAGACTGCCACGTGTCTCAATCATCGTAAAAAGTGCCACATGTCTCCACTGGGTCATCTTAGCAGAGCCGCATATGAGTGGGCCGCATGAGGATGAATGGCCGTATGAAGATGGGCAGCCGCATGGCGATGAACAGCCGTATGACAATGGACAGCCGCATGGAAATGGGCAGCCGCATACTGACGGACGGTCGCATAAAGGATACAACCGCATGGAGATGGGTGGCCGCATGAAGGGGGCGGCCGCATAAAGTGGGTGGCCGCATAAATACAGCAGCCGCATGCCTCTGGACTCGGTGGATTCAGCCAGCTGTGAAAAGATTTTCTCCTCTTCCCTAGGAACACGCCTTTATGTCAGTCATTATTGCACCTTTATGTCAGAGCTGTCATTTGTCAGAGCTGTCAGCCGTCAGGGCATTAAATGCAGCCAAAGATGAAGGAAAAAGCTGTTGAAGGCCACGTGGCTCTGGGTCTATCCGAGCCGTATAGACGCTTGAGCCGCATGGACCCCTGAGCCGCATGGGCTCTCTGAGCTGCATGGAGATCCTTGGCCGCATAGACCTTTCTTTATTCTTTTCTATGCTTCTACAAGACCCCCTTCAAAGTTTTCAATTTGCAAAATTGAAATACTTTGAATAAAAAGCATGGCTATGTATAAACTCCTCTGGTCGCATAGGGTGTTCGGGCCGCATGGACGTCCCAGCCGCATAGCCTCCTCAGCCGCATGGCCATCTGAGCCGTATCGGCAAACCAGCCGCATGGACTTCCTGGCCGTATAGGCTGTCTGGCCGCATGAGCTCCTTGCCACGTCATCCTGCCATATATGCAAATCTTTTGCATTAATTGCCTTTGATTTGCTGTCAGATTTTGAAGCCGCTATTCGGGGCAGGATCCCAAGAGTTTGGCCTTTATTTAGTCGGTTCGTCTCGATAACCGAAGAGTCGGTTTTTATGCTGCACGTGGATCGAAGCACCCTCCTTTTGCCTATAAATATGAATGTGTTTAGTTCGAGAGACTTCTTTACTCTCTCTCTCATCTTCAACTCTTGCTGCCCTAATTTTCTTCCTTTGTCTTCCTTCTCCGACCGTCGGACGATAATGGCCCCCAAGTCTTTCAAGGCTGCTTCTGCTGCTGCGAATGGCAAGAAAGCGGCTTCCTCGTCGGCCACTATGCCTGAAGTGCACCCTGACGTCCACCCAGCTTTTAAGGGTAAGGATTGGATGGAATATTGAATGCTTTGAACCCTAAAAACTATGGCTCTGTTGCATGATTTATGCACAAGCCTTCATCCTTCGTCTTTATTAAACTGCCCAAGTTCAACATGATAAAACCGCATATGTTGCATGGGCCGCATGACCTTCTCATATCTGAGCCGCATGGGGCATGTCTTGTGTTTGAGCCGCATGAGAAGGGCTTGAGTCGCAGGAGCACTTCTGGATTTGAACCGCATGAAGTCCCATTGAACGGGACCGCATGAGCTCCTGATGAACTGGACCGCATAAAGCTTCGCTAAGTCGTGCCACATAAGCTCATCTGCTGAATAGAACCGCATAAGCTCAACCGAACCGCATAGGCTCTATCATAGCAGTGCCGCATGAAACCTAAATGAATTGGGCCGCATAAGGCTACGTTGAACCGAGCCGCATAGGCTCTATCGAAGCAGTGCCGCATGAAGCCCAACTGCATTGGGCCGCAAAAGGCTACGTCAAACCGAGCCACATAGGCTCATAGGAGCTTTTTTAAGAAACTTCAAGTAGTTTCGTTTTAACCATCTTTTAATCCTGTTTTTTTTGTTCTTTCTTCAGTGGATCTGCCAATCAGTCCAGCAGGAGAGCTTTTGGTGGGTTCAGCCCAATATGCCATGGGTGTGCAGCTCGACGACTTGGTTCGACATATGTCAGATCAGCTTTCCGCCGATGAGCCTTTGGAGAGAGTGAACGCCATCAATAACCAGCCTTTCCACTTTCTTTGTACTATGATGAACTCGAGAAGGCTGGAAGGAGAGTATCTGAAACCAGCCTTTCTCTTCGGGGATGCTCTATCCATAAAGAACCCCCGAGTGCTGGACATTTCTGAGAGCCGGGACTTTACTGTGGACGGGATGGAGATCCATATTCTCGAAATGGAACGTCATTTTCCCCTCTCGTGGTTCAATATGGTACCGTTGAGCAGGAAGATGGTGGGCTCCCTAACTCCAACCCAATCAGGGATATTCGTGGACAACATCCATTATAATAAGAATATTGGGTCAGCATATGCGAACAGGGACTCGGTCAGTCGGAGCGTAATGGGACTGATTTCAGGTACCTTCATAAACGTATCTGGTCCCAACTTCACGTTTACTCTAGCCGATACCTTCCTGAATCAGCTCGCTCGTAAGGGGTCTTATCCTGTTGGCAGGTTGTCGCTGCTGAACTAGATAAACCCCATCCCTACGTGGGCCAACCTGACCTCATAGATCCTGAGAAAATACGAGGCATTCCTTCGGGAGATTGACCTCTATTATGCCATCCGGGGCACCTGTTACGGGTTACCCATCAACAAGCCGTTGTTCATGGCTCTTTTGGAAATGTATAACCGGCGGACGGGAGCTTTTTTCGCGCCCGGAGGGGAGTTGGGACTTGCTCTCCATGAAATGTATGCTGTTTCTAAGCTTCCATGGGGGGCGAGGCCTTTGAAGTATACACCTCGACAAACGAGGAATTCGAGGATCTGGATCGACGATTCCCGGGTTTCGTTGCCGTGTACCGGGAACTGCTATGCCGCCACAGTATCTGTCACCAAACGGCTATCAAGAAGAACAATAGCTCAGAAGGGAACGCTCCCCATACCACGTCCTGGGTCTCGTATCTTTTCAAATTAAGTCCCTCTGGCCGAGTTTTTTTTCGAGGTCCTCAAACCCAGGAGGAGATAAAAAACTTGATGTCGAATGCCAAGAGGTCGAGGTCCACCAGTGACAAATTTGGGAGTCGCACTGACTCCTTCAGTTATTTCTACCACGGTACCCGGCAGATGTCTGAGAAAGCGCTCTTGGCCGGATTCTTGATGGTGTGGCTACGGAACTGCGTAGTCTTGGGAGGGGCAGGTTCCATTGAAT